>CM060911.1:297631693-298254430 GCA_030737875.1 Allium sativum | reverse complement strand
TGGAGTTAAGCTCAAGGAAATGCGACTTAGAAGATTGAAGACTAGATACGCGCATCATATCTCTTTTTAAGAGTATATACTTGATCCCTCTTTTCCTGTAGAGTTTACTTGCATGCTATCTTTTATGTATATCCTCTCGGTTCTATTCTCAATCATATTTCTGTTGCAAACCCCATAGAGAGTATGACTCATCTGTTAGTAGTACATGTTGGGGCTTGAGGATTTTCATTAGGTTGAATAAACTTTTTGGGTTTTATAGGATACGGGTTGGTTTTAGGAAGGGATTTCCTTGTGACCTAAAAGGAGTCCATCATGCTCATTTTCCTAGAAACATATATATATTGGTTGGGTTGAGTGATTCTTTAGGTGTCATTCTGATGTTGATTTCGGTCTTCGGGGCTGGTGCTTAAGGAGTTCTTCTACTAATCAGTATATGTGTGACGTAGATTTCCAGTTTTGACATTGCCTTATGGGCACAAAGTTTTTACTTACTTCTATCTCCTCGATCCTATCTTGAGAACCTTAGGTAGAACCCTATGGATGTAAACATGTGTTTGAGACATGTTATGGTTGATGTTTGCAAATGGTTGCAAGTGGTTGCTCGTGGATGCATGAACACACATTAGGCACTAGATCGGCTCAGTCACATCTCATATTGCATATGCATGAATGTTTATACTTGTACATGGATGGAAACATGATATGCTATCATTTGGATGTTGCATATGAATGAATGTTTGGGCACTCATGTAGAAATTTTGAAATGTAATAGGAATTTGTATATATGTTGGACTCAGCGCACTAGCATACTTTGCATTAAGGAGGTTTACTGAATTTATAACCGCCTGATTTTTTGCATTAGATAATTACAAATACACACACTTTCTGCATATGTACAAACAACATTAGAAATCTTTTAAGGACAATGGTTGCTTTTGGATGATGTTTTGAGTAGATGGATGTTGGATGGTAGGATACTCGGGGACGAAATTCCTAACTTGAATGGGGTTAAGTCATGAACCGCTTGAATATATTTAACCAATTTGACACGATGATTCGATAGGGTTAAGTCATGAACCGCTTGAATATATTTAACCAATTTGACACGATGATTCGATAGGGTTAAGTCATGAACTGCTTGAATATACTTAACCAATTTGACATGATGATTTGATAGGGTTAAGTCATGAACTGCTTGAATATACTTAACCAATTTGACATGATGATTTGATAGGGTTAAGTCATGAACCGCTTGAATATACTTAGCCAATTTGACACGATGATTTGATAGGGTTAAGTCATGAACCGCTTGAATATACTTAACCAATTTGACACGATGATTTGGTAGGGTTAAGTCATGAACCGCTTGAATATACTTAACCAATTTGACACGATGATTTGATAGGGTTAAGTCATGAACCGCTTGAATATACTTAACCAATTTGACACGATGATTTGGTAGAGTTAAGTCATGAAACGCTTGAATATACTTAACCAATTTGACACGATGATTCGATAGGGTTAAGTCATGAACCGCTTGAACATACTTAACCCACTGGACACATGATTCATAGGGCTAAGTCATGAACTTGAACGACAACACTTAGCCAATTTGACATGACACGTAGACGGGTTAAGTCACGAACTTGAATGACCACACTTAACTAACTTGACATGCTAGACTGATGGGGTTAAGTCTCGAATTTAAATGACAACACTGAACCTGCTGGACGGAAACCCTAGTTGCGCGGTCCTTTTCAGCAGTAACCCACTAGATGTATCATGGTACCTTGGAACTAGGCAGGGTGGGGCATGATTACTGGGCAGATTGTAAGCGACCAGAACGACGGCTGAGTTGGTGCGCCATTGTAGGTTCAGGCGGACTATGGTCGTGCACGTAGTCCGAAGTTGAAAAACCAGGCATTGGGCACCAGTAGGTTTACACTGTGCGTGCTTGATTCGTGTCGGTGGTTGGCACCCTAGGGCTTGATACACCCTAAGGTGGACCTAGCACAGGTGACTACATTCATGATAGGGCCGTATGACACTGACACATGACGAGCTAGAACTTGTAGGGAGCCGATCGATTAATAGATCGTTTTGTGGGACCAAGTAATGGGTCATTTCATGATATTGGGCAAGGGATCATTTCATAGTTAATACATGACACGGGTTGGGTTACTAGTACTGGCGGTAAAGGCCCATTTCTGTTTCTGTAAGGGTGGTTAATGCCCATCATTAGCATTCTGTCTCTGTATCTGTTAGGGAGGTAAAAGCCCATTACTTTTTCTATAATGATCCTCCTGTTTCTGTTTCTGTTTCCATTTCTGTTTAGACATTAGGATAACACCTAATTCTGTTATACTAGTATTGGTACAGAGAATGTTGAACATGCGATGCTATAGCGTAGTTTATCTTATTACCTTAGTTTATCTCGTTTGCGTAGTTTATCTTGTTATCTTAGTTTAACTTGCCTATCTTGTCATCATCCTTATGTTTACTTTCAGTTTATATATGTCATGTTATCTTTACTTGTTTCTATGCTTAAAGTCACTAGGACTTACCAGTCTGTACGACTGACCCGTTTTTGTTTCGCCCCTTTTTCTTCCGTTTCCCCCCAGGTTCTCATGGAGGAAACACTACTACTTAGTTTGGACTTCTTTCTGCTTCAAGATCATCATATATGGCTTGGACCTTTCTTGGCTATGGCTGCTTTACTGTTTTACTTGGGGAATGATTTAAGACTATGGTTTTATGCTTCTTTACTATTGCAAGATAGATTTCGATGTAATGGATTTAATGGCATTTTGATGTAAAAGGCTTTAGACCTTACTAGATTTTAAAGAAATGAAATTTGGTTTTCCTTCCGCTGTTTTATATGTTCTGTCTTGTAATATTTCTATGTATGTTTACCTAGATAATGCTCCACCAAAGCTAGTGCATTCCCTTTGTGAGTGACCCTAGCGGAGGTGGGGTGTTACATATGTCAAAATCAATTTTTCAAAAAGTCGACATGAAATTTGTTTATAAACCATAACTATTATTTAATAAAATAAAAGAGATTTTAATAAATTAAATATCGTTATAACCTGGAATTTAATAAAAATGGTTTCTGAATAGTTATATATGCCATTGGAACATAATGGAAGTTAATAGAGTTTTTAAAATTTAGTTTAATGTTGGTTTGACGAAAACGAGAATTTTATATTAATTTAATCAAGTTAAAAATAGCCAATTCTGAAATATCCATGGATTTCAACGAAATCAGTTTCATTGGATCTGTAATATTAAACTATTGTATGAAAATAAATTTCGTGGCGATCTGAAATTAAAAAGGAAGTTTTACAAATGATCCACGTTGTGAAATTGAAAAGGAAGTTTTACAAATGATCTCGAAATTGAACAAACTAGTCCCATTGTGTCCGAAATATTCAGCTATACCAAGATTTCAATTTTCATCGTAATCGGTGATTATATGTGGTCATTTTAATGTGAAACTTACGGCGTAAGTTTTGTAAATATTAAAATATTAATATAATTCCTATATATATATACACCAACGCAAACCCTTATTTTCGTCAACCCTAAATGTGTGGTCAACATACATTCCGTCTCCACCTTGAGTCATTGAAAGGCTGCGAAACTCCCTTCTTTCCCCCTCGATTTTCTTTCAATTGATTCATATAAATCGAAATCCTTAAACATCAAATGTGTAGAGCTCAACGAGATCTACGATTTAAACGGTGGTGATCCGACCTGGAAGGTTGTGCTGGCCGGAATAAGGGAAGGAAGCTGCTGCGGTTGTTGGTTAACTAGCAACAAAGGGAGGTGTCGAGCTGATCAAGGCTTGGGGCGTTGGACGAGGGCAGCAAGGGGCACGGGTCGCCGGTCTCTGATGAAGTTCCGGAGGATTGGAGAGCAGCGCGAGAGTTGGTTGAGGGGGTTGATGTGGTGAAGTCGATATCTGAACTAAGAGCGAACAAAAAGAGAATTATTGGCCTGATTATAATGTTAACAAAAATAATTAGCACAAATTAATTATAATTAAGGTATTAATTATTAATTTAAACCCGTGATACTTATAATGGTATAACTCTCACTACACCAGAACTGCAAATTAAGCTGCTTTTTGACCGTATTAAATGCAATTTGGTAGTGCTCAGGGCCGTATCAAAAAATGGCGTCTCTGTTACTTTGACACAGTCTTAAGCCACATCAATTTACAAATTTGATACGGCTTAAGACCGTATCAAATTCATATATTGTTACGGCTTAAGACCGTATCAAATTCATAGATCGATACGGCTTAAGACCGTATCAATATAGGAATTTGATATGGCCTTAAACGGTAGCTAATTTAAAATATATATTTAAAAAAAATACATTATCCTACTAGAATATCAATGATCAATACAAGCATTTATTTTAGAATATCAATGATCAATACAAGCATTGCAATTTTGGAAAATACATTGTCCTACTAGTCGGTTGCATATTCTGCTCGTAAACATACTCATAACACTTATGCCCATAATATGGCGGTGCAGTACCACATGTAACCAATGGCGGTCGAACCACGACTGGAGGTGGTGCCACTGTCCCCTAGTCAACAGTTCTTCCGCATCAGGTTCTTCCTTTTTTGGGTTGTGGGATATCTTTTACTTGCATATCTTTGATTACTTTGGATGCTTTGGAGCATAGCTTCCTGCACACAATTCAACAATTGACATAAAAAGAATCAGGAAAAAATAGCCTGAAATACATATACACGGTACATGCTCATACACTCTTTGTAGAATGAAAGCTTTTGTTTGTACAAAAAGAGGATCAAAATTGCTACAGTTATAGAATACCTGATTCACGTCTGCACGCATTCAAAAGGATGAACACCGGCAAATTATAGATCGTGCACCGTAAGCGGCTCCACACTATCATAAAGATATTCAAACAGAATGAAAACATATTATGATGAATAATATCAAAAGAAATGCATAAAAAATAGTGAATCACATTATAATATACAATAAAAGGAACAACATGTTCAGGGCAAAATTTTATTATTGACTAAACCACATATTTGTCAATACCAAACTTAACAGAACAGATATTACATGAAGAGAGGCATACAATTCTCTGAACATGCTACATAGATTAGTTTCATTCCTCTAATATATTTTAATTCAAACTTAAACCTTACCAAATAGGATGTTGTTAAGGCATACCTATTTAGATGTTGTTAAGGCAGTCCTGGAAATAATCAAATATGATAAAATGAATATCATTTTCAGTGGTGCCAGTTTCAGAAATATTAATAATATTCCTTTAGTAGAAAACTCATTTAATGCATTAACCATGTCAATATAGCACCTCAAAATCCCGCGATCTCCGAAGAGACGAAAAACAACGGATTGCTTTGAGAACACGACACATCAAACACTAACAATAGAACATTTCACTGCTATCACAACAATTACATCAGAGTACAAGAATATTTCAGAGCATGAATAAATATTACACAGCGGAAAAATAATATCAGAGATAAAAATACATAGCAGCGGAAATTTAAATATATATAAATACAATGCATAGCGGAAATACAACAACTGACACAACTGAAAGAAACAGACGGATAGAAATCTTTCTGAATATAGCTCCAGCTGTAATCCAGGATCCTGTGAAAGAAAAATCTGCGAAAACCAAAACTACTCGCTTCCCGTGTGGAAAATATGGGCACCCAGAGTTTAGATTAAAACAATAAACTCCGAGTCAGTCATGGGACTGGTGTAAGAACTAAAACAGTTATTAAATCTTTACTTTAAAAGTTGGAAAAAAGCATGGGACCACGCCGTATAACACAGAACGGGTTTACTCCACATGAATCTCAGTTTAAAATAAAACAACGCAATGCTTTTTGTAAAAATGAAGCCATTATAAGACTCAGGTCCCATCACACAATGCAACGTAAGCCGGAGGATAGAGTTGTACCTTATAATAGCCAAACAAGCTTGGTACGTTTTAAAACAAATCATTTTGATATTACTATAAGTGCATAGTGTATCAAACCACTTCAAATATAAATGTATCAATCAAAGATGACATAAACGTCCCATGCCACTATGCCACCATACTAGTTTTACAATTGAAACCGAAAAGTCGCATATTGAAAATTGGATTTCCATCATGAACCAAGGCAAGGGATCGTCCTTACCGAATTCGAGACAATCTAGCCCATGTCTTAGGACTCGTACTCAGTCAAGCCCTTAGGATCTGGCAGGGCCGGTCCACACTTACTTTAGTGGATTGGCAATTCCTGAACAATGCGTTTCCCTGCCCTATGAGGCATAAAATCTGGTCAGTATGTCGACCATCTAGAGCCACTAGGGACTCAAATCCGAGGTACCTCTCTTTCCAACAACCACATAAGTAAAATGTCTGGGCTCCATACCATGACACCACTCCAAGCTAGAAAGAAACGCCTGCACTCCCTGCGGTCCCCTCCTGTTTTTGGTTCATACCGGGGTGTGAAGCTTGCGAATTAACGCTATACACAAAGCTATGCTAATTAAAGTCGTGCTTTGATCATCATCCACAAGACTCTTTTTTTCAACAAAAGCCTTGATCATTTTCATCTCAGCATGCCACACTGACAATTTACACCATGCAACTGATGTCTATCAATATATAACCTCAAAGCACGTACGTCTCAGAGAAGGGTGTTAAGAAAGAGAATAAATTCTCTGCCACCAAACAGATATATATTTAATAGAAATCAATTAACACAGAATGAAATCCAATGTCAGACACACATCCATTTACAAGTCCGTTCTGGGTCTGAACGAAACTGGAGACACCTTATTCCTCGTCCCATATGTCCATTACAGGAGAGAGGTCCTCGCATATCCAGTCGATCTCCAAGTACATTTGGACAATCACCACTTATTACCTTGTCTGGAGGGATCAACCCAATCAAGACATCAGTAATCATCCATACGATGTGAAGATCTCCAGTCTTCGACCACCGTCTTCATCGTCGACTTTTAGTCGTCGTATCAGTTTTTCAGAATGGGATAAACTCGGTCATTCCGAATAACTCGCGTATTTTATAATCAAGTGCTATAAAAACACATCATACGCCTCATTCCAGTCCAGAATATTCTTTTATTCAAATATTTCATCTTTAGGGAAAGGTTCCCATTAATTTTATCAAAGATAAATTCTTTTAAATTTATTCTTTAATCTTCCTTTGGATGTCAACTTCAAAAGATTTTATTCCGTCCTTGAACAATTCTAAACCACATTAAGGTTTATAAAACTAGTCGGGATTATCGAGCCTTACCGAAATAATCATTTATTTATTTTCCAATACGAACATATTCATCCCATGGAGCAAAACTGGTAGTACTCCATATTTAACACCCACGGTGTTATCAGTAAATTTAATTACCATTTCACGTTTCAAATCTAATTAAAGATTTAACTATCGCATGGAGAAAAACTGATCGTACTCCATTCTCGATCATTTCTCTTGTTTGATAAATTTATTTATCTCATTCAATTTCCAATCTAATTAAAGATTCATTAAAACTCCATCTTGGTTTTAATCTCTAAAATCATTACTTTATGATCATTCAATTTTAAGAACTTAATCTTATCTTTAACTGGGTTAAAGAATCAATGTCATTTAAAATATAGTTCACGATAAACCCAAATCTACATCCGTTAACTATGGAATCTTCATGGAAAACAGATTAATATATAATCGAAAAAAATTTCGTATCGGACTAATAATATAAATGGAATAACGACAAAGTCTTTTAAATTCCATATATAGTAACGGTCTTCCTTCACAGAAGTTCATCTCGATTATTACCAAATCGAATTCCATTCAATTCCAATTTAATAGTTTAAATTAAAAAACTTTACTTTGGAAAATTCCATTTAAGTAATAAAAAGATTTATAAATTCCAAATCATATCTTTACTGCTTATTTGGGTTGAAGAACAAATGTCGTTTAAAACATCGTTCACAATAAACACAAAATCAACTTTCATTTCAATTCCAATTAAATTAATTATTTGGTAAATTTCTCTAAACCTTAATTAAAAGATTTATTCCTTTCTCAACAGGGTTTAAGAACTGTGTTATTAAAGACACCATTCACGACAAACCCAAAATCCAATTTGATATTAAATACAAGGCTCTAAATAGAAATTATATCGGCTTATATTCAATATCAAATTCTGAAACCAACAAATATCGTATTGGGAATAATAATATATATATCTTTCAAATTCCTCAACAATATCCGTATAATCACGGAATCCAATAGGGAAATATTCCGAAGATTATTTCCATTCAAAACCATTCCAATTCATACGTTGGAAAAATTATGGTTATCTTAAAACCCATTTTCAATCCAATTTATTATTTCTGAAAATAAGCGGATTATTATTCTAGTTAATAACTAGTTCATTTTGATAAAAATATGTTTTATCTTTTTAAAAATGGAATTTTTCATCCAAATTCTTTCCAAATCATTTGTTATGAATTTACATAATTTTTCCATATTTTTAATAATTTTATTAAGGTCCTTACAGTCGGTTTCCAATAACGGCCACCGAACTGCATTCATAACGACCTTTTCTGAAATTGATTTGGACATATTTCCAAATCCAACCGTTATATTTCAAATCTCGTATAATCATTGGAAAGCTCTTTTAGATACGAACTCAACGGTTCCATTTTAAGGAGAATCCAACGGTCGGATCTCCCGTTAGATCAATTTGAAGTTAATGGTCAAAATTCGCGAGCGGTCGCTGTGCGGCGCGTTCTATTCAGGCCATTTAAATATATATAATATATATATCGTTGATTTCTATTCAAAACGTATTTTATTAATCGTTTATAAATTTATTTCAAAACGATTTCTACTTCATTTTCAATTTTAAATCAAAATTGAATATTCTATATCATTATAATATTAAAATGATAATATTTTCAAAATATCAGATTTTAAAATCAAATCCTTTCCATATTCATTATAAAATGAATAAAATCGATATAAAAATCCGTTCGAGTCAAAATAGCGTACATTAACTTAACTCGGCTTCATATACTTCAATATTTTTGTGTCCATCCAAAATCGGACATCACAACCATATTTTTAATCTTCATTGGATATTATCCAAAAGTATTCATTTTATTATGTATATTATTTTAAAATATTACTTATTTTAAAATATTCGTTATTTCTGAATCAGGATTAGACTCAGTCAATTACCTTATAATTTTATTTATATGGATTTCATACATCACATGTATTCAAAAATAGTGATAAATAACTATTAAATAGCCAATTCACATCTAGAGTGAAATTTACTACTGTATAAGCATTAAATAAATAAATAACGCTTATCACGGTCTGTCGATCCATCGACTGACATATAATTAATTTCAGGGGGGATGTGAATAAATTATCATCCCCAGACTCGTGTGGGGTTTTCAAACAATAACAGATTATTTAAATGAATTATTGGGTAACGAATTTAACCAATTCTAATTCGGTTTGAATTAATTTTCTAATTAGCCTATTTTCACTGTTTAAAATTATAAATAGATATTTATAATTTAATTTCAACAACCACGTTAATGTTAACATTATTTTTAATATGTTAAACATTTCAACAACACAATCAACACACAATACATTCAATTAAATCGTCCATGGTTTTGGACGAGGGAGGTGAGCTAACAGGCACCGTATACAATTTATAATGATTAAAACTGATAAAAATCTACACTAGCAATTCTATATATTTTTATACATGAATACAATAACATGATGAAATAATTTTGAGTGAGAAGGAGTTCTCACATTGGGTTCCACTCCGTCATTATTTATTTCTGAATTGTTTTTAACAAAATTAAACAGACGTTTAATTTTGTCAAAAATTGTAACTGCCTCCGTTTCCGCCCCAGTCAGTTCCATAGCGTAGGTCGCGTTGAGACGATTCCAACGTACTCTTGTTTGTAAAATTCTGATTCAATATGGACAAGTCATTACCGTTTAAAGCTTAATTACATTATTGGAATAATTAATTAATAATTAATTACTAAATACTCTCCCTTAATCCATCTCCTTCCCGATCCTCCTTTCTATAGAAACACGAACCAAGCTCCACCGTGATTTCCAATTTCGCACGCCCTCAGAACTGCTCCGCAGTCGATCAGTGAGCACCTCCTTGAAGCTCTCTACACCGCCATCCAACGCCAGGAACCTTGGCCCACTCGTACTCCTCCTCCCTCCAGAAATGGCGACAAACAACGGCTAGTTTTCGAGCCAAAATCGGCCACCATAGATGATCAACGGTGATCTCTACCATTCAGCACCTCTAACTCGACAATATGAACAAGCTTGCTGTTGGAAATCCTTTGAAACAACGCACGGATGTGGAGATTTTTGGGATTAAAAATCTGAAGTTTTGGCCCATCAGGTTTCGCTAGAGGTGGCTCCAGATAAGGGCGTTGACTATGGAAAAGAATAGTGAGGGTTTGACTCAGGGTTTTAAATGCTTATATATATATTATTTAATTCCAAAAATACTGGTTTATCGATCCAAGCTCCAATTCAAACCCAACAACTGTTGCCTTTAGCTAAATACCATCATTCCGGACACAATGGGATATGTTTCGTAAGCCAATTCGACTGTTTCGATCAGTTTTTTTCAAAATTAAATATAAATTTAATATAATGGTCAATATTGAAATTGGAACATACATTTTAATTTATCGGGGCCACATACCGACTCCAAAAATTACAGAAAAATTAAATATAGCTATGTTTTGATGATACAGTCCTAATAAAACTAATTTTGTTTAATTTGGAGACCATTTGAAAAATGGCCAATTTTCAGTCGATTAAATTCAAATTGAAATTACCAAACATGTTTAAATTTGCCTCACTCACATATTAATTCCAAAAATTATGAAATTTGAAACCTAACAATAATTTGACATTCCAGATCCAACAAAAGTGGTTTTGTCGAAAATGGAGGTCGTTTGCAAAATGGCTATTTTTAAGGGCTATATATTTATTAATATATATATAAATTTCATAGCGACTATTTTGAATTTTAAACTGGACATAACTTACAATTTATAAAGTGAAATCTCAGTTTTTTACATTCGTTAGAAAGATATAGTTAAACAGATTCTAACGTTTCTAGTTTTATTGAAATCCGATTTATTTTGAATTTTGCACATTCATTTGAAATTAAAATTCGAATTTTCACACTACCGCGCCATTTCAAGCTCGTTTTATAATTAAAATAAATTTATACGTTCTAAATTCATTTTAAATAAATTTTTAGTCGTTATTAATTAAAATAAATCATTTTAAATATTCAAAATCCATTAAAATAGCTAAAATAATTTTTTTAAATTGGTTCAGAAATTCCGGGTAGTTACAATCTCCCTCACTTAAAATCTTTTCGTCCTCGAAAAGGAACGGAGCTGAAAGTTGTTTAACTAACCAACTCAATTTTCATTCTTGCTTTCATTCCTCAACTTTTCACTTTCTAAGAATTTCCTAATTTCAAAAATTTGGCTAACATCCTAAATTTTCGAAAAATTTCGCCATAACCTCCTTTGTACAGCCCTATCGGTAAAACCGCAACTTGCCTCACAAGGCCCTCATCAATCAAAAAAAAAGCCAATCGGCTTGCCAATCAGCTCATAAAATCATCAAAACCCAAGAAATACAGTAAATATGTACCTATTTGTCGGGCATACAATTTTATTCCTCTTTTTAGCTTCCATGCTATGACCTGTTTAATATATATACATGTACATATATGCAATTGCAATAAATTTTCAATTTAATTCAATATTTGATTCGATTTGGCTAAATTTACCTTTTATTCTCTTATTGGTTTAATTAATTATCATTCCAATATTTTTATTAGTTAAACTAATAATTAAACATCACAACCAGCAATCAATTAGTTGATTAGCTTTTCAAACATATATCGGTTTTATATATAGTCAAAATCATATTTTTAGTGCCAAATCACAAACAATAAAATCTAACTAAATTTTGGTTCTCACACTAGTCAATTGGAATCATATAGATATCCCACTTTCGAAACTCGAACATAAACGCTGATGATGAGATCTCAATCTTCAGAATCATCTCCGGGCGACTAGAGTGTGATTCTATATCCATCTAGTATATTTGAGACTTTGTGTATATGCTAGCTAGGCGTATATGCAAAATATTCATATACTCAATAGTCCAAATTCAATATAAAATAAAATACTCAAATACGTATAATAAGGTATAATTTTCAAAATTAAATTCGTTTTTAGAAATAGCACTCTTCAAACTCATTCTAGGATACTACTGATCCTATCTCTAATGAGTTACTCTTATAGGACATTACTAACCCTATCTCTGATGAATTCTCTCATTTGGTTCTAATGTGTCTTGTTCTCATGCCTTGTAAACCAAAGCTCTGATACCAAACTATAACGCCCCGAAATCCACCAATCTCTGAAGAGACGGAAAACACTGGATTGCTTTGAGAACACGACGCATCAGACACAAACAATAGAACATTTCACTGCTATTACAACAATTACATCAGAGTACAAGAATATTTCAGAGCACGAATAAATATTACACAGTGGAAAAATAATATCAGATGTTAAAATACATAGCAGCGGAAATTTAAATATATATATAAATACAATGCATAGCGAAAACACAACAACTGACACAACTGAAAGAAATGGACGGATACAAAGCTTTCCGAATATAGCTCCAACTGTAATCCAGGATCCTATGAAAGAAAAATCTGCGAAAACCAAAACTACTAGCTTCTCATGTGGAAAATATGGGCACCCAAAGTTTAGACTAAAACAATAAACTTCGAGTCAGTCATGGGAATGGTGTGAGAACTAAAACAGTTATTAAATCTTTACTTTAAAAGTTGGAAAAAAGCATGGGACCATGCCGTATAACACCGAATAGGTTTACTCCACATGAATCTCAGTTTAAAATAAAACAGCCATTATAAGACTCAGGTCCCATCACACAATGCAACGCAAGCCGGAGGATAGAGTTTTACCTTATAATAGCCAAACATGCTTGGTACGTTTTAAAACAAATCATTTTTATATTACTATAAGTGCATAGTGTATCAAACAACTTAAAATATAAATGTATCAACCATAGATGACATGAGTGTCCCATGCTACTATGCCGCCATACTAGTTTTACAATTAAAACTGAAAAGTCGCTTATTGGAAATTGGATTTCCATCATGAACCAAGGCAAGGGATCGTCCTTACTGAATTTGAGACAATCTAGCCCATGTCTCAGGACTAGTACTCGATTAAGCCCTTAGGATCTGGCAGGGCCGATCCACACTTACTTTAGTGGATTGGCAATTCCTAAACAATACGTTTCCCTGCCTTATGGGGCATAAAATCTTGTCAGTATGTCGACCATCTAGAGCCACTAGGGACTCAAATCCAAGGTACCTCGCTTTCCAACAACCACACAAGTAAAATGTCTGGGCTCCATACCATGACACCACTCCTAGCTATAAAGAAACGCATGGACTTCATGCGGTCCTCTCCCGTTTCTGGTTCATAACGGGGTGTGAAGCTCGCGAATTAACGTAATACACAAAGCTATGCTAATTAAAGTCGTGCTTTGATCATCATCCATAAGACTCTACTTTTCAACAAAAGCCTTGATCATTTGCATCTCAGCATGCCACACTGAAAATTTACGCCATGCAACTGATGTCTATCAATATATAACCTCTAAGCTCGTACGTCTCAGAGAAGGGTGTTAAGCAAGAGAATAAATTCTCCGCCACCAAACAGATATATGTTTAATAGAAATCAATTAATACAGAATGAAATCCAATGTCAGACACACATCCATTTACAAGTCCATTCTGGGTCTGAACGAAACCGGAGGCACTTTATTCCTCGTCCCATATGTCCAATACAGGAGAGAGGTCATCGCATATCCAGTCGATCTCCAAGTACGTTTGGATGATCACCACTTACTACCTTATCTCGGGGGATTAGCCCAATCAAGACATCAGTAATCATCCATACGATGTGAAGATCTCTGGTCTTCGACCACTGTCTTCATCGTCAACTTTTAGTCGCCGTATCAGTTATTCAGAATGGGATAAACCCGGTCTTTCCGAATAACTCCCGTATTTTATAATCAAGTGCTATAAAAACACATCATACACCTCATTCCAATCCAGAATATCCTTTTATTCAAATATTCTCATCTTTAGGGAAAGGTTCCCATTAATTTTATCATAGATAAATTCTTTAAATTTGTTCTTTAATCTTCCTTTGGATGTCAATTTCAAAAGATTTTATTCCATCCTTTAACCATTCTAAACCA
This sequence comes from Allium sativum, assembly GCA_030737875.1. NCBI lineage: Eukaryota > Viridiplantae > Streptophyta > Magnoliopsida > Asparagales > Amaryllidaceae > Allium > Allium sativum. The sequence continues at coordinate 298,239,993 of CM060911.1, read as the reverse complement.
AATTAAGGTTTATAAAACTAGTCGGAATTATTGAGCCTAACCGAAGTAATCATTTATTTATTTTCCAATCCCAACCTATTCATCCCATGGGGCAAAACTAGTAGTACTCCATATTGAACACCCACGGTATTATCAGTAAATCTAATTACCATTTCACGTTTCAAATCTAATTAAGATTTAACTATCGCCTGGAGTAAAGCTGGTGGTACTCCATTCTCGATCATTTCTCTTGTTTGACAAATTTATTTATCTCATTCACTTTCCAATCTAATTAAATATTCATTAAAACTCCATCTTGGTTTAAATCTCTAAAATCATTACTTTATGATCATTCAATTGTAAGAACTTAATCTTATCTTTAACTGGGTTAAAGAATCAATGTCATTTAAAACACAGTTCACGTTAAACCCAAATCCACTTCCATTCACTATGGAATCTTCACGGAAAATAGATTAATATATAATCAGTAAAAATTTCCGTATCAGACTAATAATATAAATGGAATAACGACAAAGCCTGTTAAATTCCATATATAGTAACAGTCTTCCTTCACAGAAGTTCATCTCGATTATTACCAAATCGAATTCCATTCAATTCCAATTTAATAGTTTAAATTGGAAAACTTTACTTTGGAAAATTCCATTAATCTTAATAAAAATATTTATAAATTCCAAATCATATCTTCACTGCAAATTTGGGTTGAAGAACAAACGTCGCTTAAAACATCATTCGCAATAAACCCAAAATCAACTTTCATTTCAATTTCAATTAAATTAATTAATTGGTAAATTTCTCTAAATCTTATTTAAAAGATTTATTCCTTTCTCAACGGGGTTTAAGAAAAGTGTTATTAAAGACACCATTCACGACAAACCCAAAATCCAATTTGATATTAAATACAAGGCTCTAAATAGAAATTATATCGGCTTATATTCAATATCGAATTCTGAAACCAACAAATATCGTATTGGGAATAACGATGTATATATCTTCTAAATTCCTCAACGATATCCGTATAATCACAAAATCCAATACCGAAATATTCCGAAGATTATTTCCATTAAAAACCATTCCAGTTCATACATTGGAAAACTTCTGGTTATTTTAAAACCCATTTTCAATCCAATTTATTATTTCTAAAAATAATTGGATTATTATTCTATTTAATAACTAGTTTATTTTGATAAAAATATCTTTTATCTTTTTAAAAATGGAATTTTTCATCCAAACTCTTTCCAAATCATTTGTTATGAATTTACACAATTTTTTCCATATTTTTAATAATTTTATTAAGGCCCTTACAGTCGCTTTCCAATAACGGCCACCGAACTGCATTCATAGCGACCTTTTCTGAAATTGATTTGGACATAATTCCAAATCCAACCGTTAGATTTCAAATCTCTTATAATCACTGGAATGCTCTTTTCGATACGAACCCAACGGTTCCAGTTTTAGGAGAATCCGACGGTCAGATCTCCCATTACATCAATTTGAAGTTAATGGTCAAAATTCGCGAATGGTCGCTGCGCGGCGCGTTCTATTCAGGCCATTTAAATATATATAATATATATATCATTGATTTCTATTCAAAACATAGTTTATTAATCGTTTATAAATTTATTTCAAAACGATTTCTACTTCATTTTCAATTTTAAATCAAAATTGAATATTCAATATCGTTATAATATTAAAATGATAATATTTTCAAAATATCAGATTTTGAAATCAAATCCTTTCCATATTCATTATAAAATGAATAAAATCGATATAAAAATCCGTTCGAGTCAAAATAGCGTATATTAACTTAATCGGCTTCATATACTTCAATATTTTTGTGACCATCCAAAATCGGACATCACAACTATATTTTGAATCTTCACTGGATATTTAATTTAAAATATTCATTTATATTCTGAATATTATTTTAAAATATTCGTTATTTTAAAATATTCGTTATTTCTGAATCGGAATCATACTCAATCAATTAACCTATAATTTTATTTATATGGATTTCATACATCACATGTATTCAAAAATAGTGATAAACAACTATTAAACAGCCAATTCACATCCAGAGTGAAATTTACTACAGTATAAGTATTAAATAATTAAATAATGCTTATCACAATCTGTCGGTCCATCGATTGACATATAATTAAATTCAGGGGAGATGTGAATAAATTATCATCCCCAGACCCGTGTGGGGTTTTCAAACAACAACAGTTTATTTAAATGATTTATTGGTTAACGAATTTAACCAAATCTAATTCGGTTTGAATTATTTTTCTAATTGGCCAATTTTGACTATTTAAAATTATAAATAGATATTTATAATTTAATTTCAACTACGACATTAATGTTAACATTATTTTTAATATGTTAAACATTTCAACAACACAATCAACACACAATACACTTAATTAAATCGTCCATGGTTTGTGGACGAGGGAGGTGGGCTAACAAGCACCGTATACAATTTACAATGCTTAAAACTGATAAAAAAATACACTGGCAATTCTATATATTTTTATACATGAATACAATAACATGATAAAATAATTTTGAGTGAGAAGGAGTTCTCACATTGGGTTCCACTCCGTCATTATTTATTTCTGAATTGTTTTTTAAAAAAATAAACAGGCGTTTAATTTTGTCAAAAATTCCAACTGCCTCCGTTTTCTCCTTAGTCAGTTCCATAGCATAGATCGCGTTGAGACGATTCCAATGCACTCTTGTTTGTAAAATTCTGATGCTAGGAACACTGGCCCACTCGCACTCCTCCTCCCTCTAGAAAAGGCGACGAATTACGGTGAGTTTTCGAGCCAAAATCGGCCACCACACATGATCAATGGTGATCTCTATCGTTCAACACCTCTAACTCGACGAGACGAACAAGCTTGCTATTGGAAATCCTTTGAAACAACGCATAGATGTGGAGATTTTAGGGATTAAAAATCTGAAGTTCTGGGCCATCGGGTTTCGCTGGAGGCGGCTCCAAATAGGGGCGTTGACTGGGGAAAAGAATAGTGAGGGTTTGACTTAGGGTTTAAAATGCTTATATATATAATAATAATATTTAATTCCCAAAAATACTGGTTTATCGATCTGAGCTCCAATTCAAACCCAACGACTGTCGCCCCAAGTGAAATACCCTCATTCCGGACACAATGGGATATGTTTCGTAAGCCAATTCGACTGTTTCGATCAGTTTTTGCCAAAATTAAATATAAATTTAATATAACGGTCAATATTGAAATTGGAACGTACATTTAATTTATTGGGGTCACATACAGACTCTAAAAATTACAGAAAAATTAAATCTAGCTATGTTTTGACGATACAGTCCTAACAAAACTAATTTCGTTGAATTTGAAGACCGTTTGAAAAATGGCCAATTTTCAGTCGATTAAATTCAAACTAAAATTACCAAACTTTAAATTTGCCACGCTCACATATTAATTCCAAAAATTATGAAATTTGAAATCTAACAATAATTTGACAGCCTGGATCCAACAAAAGCGGTATCGTCAAAAACGGAGGTCGTTTGCAAAATTGCTATTTTTAAGGGCTATATATTTATTAAAATATATATAAATTCCATAGTGACTATTTTGAATTTTAAACTAGACATCACTTAAAATTTATAAAGTGATATCTCAGTTTTTCACATTCGTTAGAAAGATATAGTTAAACAGATTCTAACGTTTCTGGTTTTACTGAAATCCGATTTATTTTGAATTTTGTACATTCATTTGAAATTAAAATTCGAATTTCCACACTACCGCGCCATTTCACGCTCGTTTTATAATTAAAATAAATTTATACGTTCTAACTTCATTTCGAATAAATTTTTAGTTGTTATTATTTAAAATAAATCATTTTAAATATTCAAAATCCATTAAAATAGCTAAAATAATTTTTTTAAATTGGTTCAATAATTCCGGGTTGTTACAGTCAAGAACTACGGACCATAATATTTCTATCAACTGAGTTCTACAGCTCAGTTTGGCAACTGAGCGCACAACTCAGTTTGGCCAAACTGAGTGCGCAACTCAGTTTGGCTACGGACATTGCACAAAAAATATATCAAATAAAATCGAATGTACTCAAGTTTGATCACTTGACATTGCACTAAAAATATATCAATGACTGGAAAGCATACTTGAATTTTTTTCGAAGCCTGGGACAAAATCAATAGTGGGAGCTTCAAGTTGTAGGTAGCTGCAGTAAATGGTGAAAACGGATGAATGGAAGCTAGTCGAAGGAATATCATAAACAATTAGAGCTCTAACAGAAATCAGCAAATTAATGAGCAAGTTAAAACCGTAATCTCACACCAAGAAATTTGTTTTATTTTGCCTTTGCATACATACAAAATTGTTGTTGTGATTTAAGAACATACATACAGGAAAAAGAGGCCAAATCGTATCCAATTTAACATACATTGATAATAACATTGAGGAAATCTAGTTGGACAAGTCCATAATCGACCATTTAAATACATACTAGATTTTTTCCAACAAGATAAGTAGATAAGTAAATCCAGTTTTCCCACATGTTTTGGACAGTATTTTTGCCAAACAGTATCCAATTTAAATACATACTGGATTTCCAACATGTTTAACAAGTCCATATCTTATAAGGACAATTATCACTTAAGTAGAAGACTAAAGTTGGATGATCATAATAAAATATTTATTAATAACTAATTATACTCTGTGAGAACATTTTAAAGTTAGTCAAGAAAGTATTTAATTATTTTTAAGATTAAGTAAACAATAAGGTGATCTAAGCTTAAGAACCATTTACCAATGATATTTCGATTAAATACCTGCTAAATAATGTTTAAAAGTAACTTATGTTTTAATTTAGAAATAGACTATAATTACAGAGACTCCCTTTGCAATTGATTTTGTAATTCTTGCCATTAATAATCATTTCTAAGTCAACCAGTTAAAACAAATTAGGAACTTCACTACTACCAATAGATAAACGGTACAAGTGCTGGATCTACATTGCAAATCGAATTATGATAGTATAAATGAACACTATATATTGCATACCACTAAGGAAGAGGATAAAAATGAGAAGACAAACATCAAGATGCATGCATGCAAGGAAAGAACATGACAATAAATCTGAATATCAAAGTAGAAACTTCAAGATGTATGCGAGACAGTCATGAGAAAAACTTAAATGCATTAGCAGAAGGATTGAAAAAGAAAACGAAATGGCAGTGCAACAAAAAACCAACATTGGTTTCAATCAAACTATCATTGTTACATTAAAGATTTTAGTAGTATTTATTGTATTTTATATTACTGCCACATACTGGTTAGTAGCTTTGCACACAGTGAGCAAGAAAAACCTATATAGTAAGCAGTTTGGAACAAAATATTAAATTTAAGATGATTAACTGGAGAATAATGTAATAACTCACTATATTGGTAATTATACATGCATGTTATCTATTCATGTTCAAGTTAATATTTCATTCCCGAATTCATGAAAACTAACTGAATTGACTGAAAACTTGAACAAGATAAGTAAACGGTATCAAAATGAAATCTTAAACTTTGATAATATAATTTTTTTTAAACAGAAAAACTGGCATGAAATCTCAAGGAATAAGATATACTAGTACAACTTGGTAAAAAAAAAAGGATTTTACAACATTGGCAACAATGAACTCAATCTAATGTCTTTTCTTACCTCCCTTCTTAGCTTTCTTTTTCATACCCAGTCCTTTGGAAGCAAGCAAGCCAGAAGCACTCTTTCCTTCAAACATCTTTGTAAACTTCATAACACTAGCCATACCTTTATTAGCCGATGCCTTGCGTTCTGATCTTTTGTTCAGAAGCTTCCTATCCAATGGCCAGTAAGCATAAGGGTAAAGCTTATCCTTCTTCATCAAATCACCAGTAGCCCTTTTATTTGTATACTCATCTCCTGTGTAGGCGTACCATGAACTCGAAGTCTTTTGTCTCTTCTTCTGACTCTTATTTGAAGCTGATTTTACTGATTTGCGGCTTCTAGTGTCCACGTATTTATTCAAGTTATGAGCTTCTAGCTTCTTCTTCATGTAGCTACCATCTTCTCTTACAATGAGGCGGCCATCTGAGTCAAACCGTGAATAAAACTGTGAATTTTTGTATTAGAAAATGACAAATAATATATGATAAAGGACTAATCCAGATGAGCATACCGTATAGTTTTCAAATATGTATATTCTCTAAGTTTCTTGCCAAAGGATCAGGAAGTATAACTCATCTATCTTTCTTCAACAACAAAAGCTGTTTTATACCTACAAAGTCAAAGATAACAAGTCAATGTCCCACTCACAAGGAATATATCATTGTATTTTATTGAAATTTTGCATGTGCGATGATTTTACAGTTAGTGGACATTCATAAATCCAAACAAATATAGTAGTTATGGGAAATAAGGTGAATAACTTTATAGGTGTTGTATCATAATTCATAACAGTGAATACTTGCATTTTATATACTTCTAAGACTAACATAATTATTCAAACAATGCGAATATTTGTTTTATAAAAGTTCATCGCATGTATCAAATGCATGTTATATCCCATCTTATCTTATTTTATAATGGTCTTATTCAAACAGTGAGAAGTGGAACCAGCTTGTTTGCACAGTTCGTTGCCATAAGATCATCACAGCCACCAATATTCTTTCCACCAATTAAGATATTGGGAACAATCCTTTGCCCAGTTATTTCTAGAAATGCTTCTTGAGTTTCTGCACCGTCACTTCCATGATCCAACTCAATTGCTACAATATTTTGTTATAATCTTTTAGACTAATATGGATTAATTATTATGTAGTTTGCACATTAGTGAAGACATAACAATGAATGATTTTCTATATTAGAAAGTAAATAAATGAATGATATACAAGCTACAGTAACTCCCAAAATATTTTTAGCTTTAAACATTATGAACAACAGTCCTCGTGTACGTTTTCTTTTAAAAGTATTTATTGAAAGGAGCTAAGTTTCTAGATTTATGTAGCTTTACTTTTGATTAATGTATTGAAAAATGTTCTTGTAGGCAAACGATGAATGCTCTGTTTTGATAATTAATTTTCTGTAACTTTCCAAACAAATTAGTTCTTAACGATTTGTAACTTTCCTAATAAATGATGAATCCACATTATACTTATGAAACACAAATCCATTAACACAAAAAATTAACTTTTACAAAAATTAAACAATTTAGGGATTAGGGTTACGTAACTCATCTTCTTAATGACAATTAAATTAAATAATTTAGGGTTTTGGTTTCTATTGTACCTCTTTCGTGCTTTTCCATCTCGTTATTTCCTCTGCCACTCCAGCAACGCTTACAGCTCATCTCTAACCCTTGACCGCCTGGGATGCAAGATGTGTCCATGACTCTTGCGACTCTTTTCTTTTTTCGCATTGTTTCCTTCATTTTTTTCGTGGCGATTGATAAAATTCTGCAGTTTTATTTTTGTTTGGGGAATTTTTCTGGTTTCGGCTAAAATGAAGAAGCGAGGAAGGGAGAGATGAGAAAAAAAAATTGAGAAGGAAAAATAATATTATGTTTTGATACGGCTGAAGACAGTATTATATGAACTGATCCAAACCTTCTAAGATCTACGGTTGGATTTTAATGGTTAGGGAAGGTCTGGATCGGTTGAGTGGTAGCAACTGAAATTTGATACGGCTATGAGCCCTATCAAATTTGATACGGCTTAAAGCCGTATCAAATCTCTGAATCATGGTGTGTTAAATTGGTTGTTTTGGTGTAGTGTCTCCCATATTTTAACAGAAGTGAACCAAACAAGAGGATTGGGACTGTATTGTCGAGCCATACGTTCTGGAGCTAGTTTGGACAAAGCTAGAGACAGTTGGAATTTTCAGTTAAATTAAACGCTTGTTTAATTTAACTGAAACCGAATTTCTTTAGCGACGAATGGAATCAAAGTGAGTATAACTCACTCAGTTTGACCCACTTATATTTTATGTAAGTCGGAATTTTTATTTGTGTGCTATGTTTGATAATTATTTGTTGTGTGCTGAATATTTTTTTACATATATGAGATATAATGATTAAATTAAACGTTCATTTAATTTAATTGAAATCAAAACATTACTTTAATGATTATTACCAAATGAGGTAACTTACCATGTTGGTAACTTTCATAGTGATATAAACGTATTAAATTAAAAGGTGGATGTTGGGATTGTTGTTATTGGTTGATTGTTGAAAATTATATTTGTATGTTGTAATGGATGCTTTTATGTTGAGGTAACGTGTATGTGATGCAGGAAAAAAAGGTTAGAAGTATCCAGTTGGATTCCTCACTAATAGTTATTATAATATATGTTTAAATATTTAAATGGTGATGCAGGAAAAGATAGGTTGGAGGGATCCAATAAGATTCCTCACTACTATTGATAATATGTATCGTATATGTTGGATATGTTTGATTGATTGTGGAGACAAAACTTTTATTTTACGATTTAGTATTTTAGTAGTCGTTTGGCTCTCTAATACCATTGATATAATAAGAAATTATTGAAATAGATTTTCGATTGATTCTGAGACATTTTAAGTTTTTTTTATATATATTGAATTAGTCGTTTAAAGTATATAAAGAAGATTTTATCTTCTTATGAGGTAAACTATTATTTTGTTTTCAAAATAATTCCAAAGCTTAATTTATAATTTCTTTTTATATAGTATAACTAAAGTTAATTTCTGAAGTTATAGTTAGATATTTTAGAACTAGTCATTTTAATAAATTGAAGCAGTATAACGGTCGAGTCAAAGGTGTGAGGATGTTGTAAAGGAAGCTATAAGATTTCAAGTAAAAGAAATAATAAATTAAAAGGATTTTGTAAATGAGACATAAAATAACAGATTCCATATTTTAAATTGAATTTTATATGATATTATAATTAGAATTAGTTTTAGAATTATGAACTTTTATCCATCTTAAGATAAGAACGTTGTTGATCAAGGTCTGAGAGGTAAATAGAAAAACCCCAACTTGAACGACTTCACTATTATCAAGGGATGATATTAGTTTATAATGATAGAAGATGTTGAAAATAGTTTATTATTTCCATTAGAGAAATAATGCAACATATTTGTAAGATTTTGGGATGTAATTAAAAATATTAGATTTTTAAGTAAACAACGTATAATCCAACATTGTTTGGCCCAAGTAATAAGTGTGACTATACTTATATATATATCACTATTTTCTAAGTAATAAATATAGTACGTTTTTCTCCAGAATTAAAGTTACAAATAGAATTACCTATATAAGTTGAATTATTTCGAAAGGTTTATAAATTCAATTTTCTTATAAATATAAGAGATTGTTAAATAGAAGTTTAAATTCTAGCAAATTGAATATAAATAAATATTCTAAGAAAGGGTTAATGATAAAACCATAACATTGTTTAAGAATGTTAGGTTGAACTGGTTTGGATAATGAACATATATTTTATGAAAAGAACTCTGTTCCCAGTCTTTGACAATGGATAGTAGTTATAGCAAATGTTTTGCAAATGAAATATTTGAAGTATGGTTATGAGATACTTTCTAAGTAAATAAAATGGTTTTGAGAATACTCTTACATAAATAAGAAGTAAATATCGTGTTCTTAATATTGAAGATTTAGAAGTTTAATTAACCAGTCGTTAATTAGTTTAATTAACCATTCGTTAATTAGTTTAATTAAAGAGACCAAGTGAAGCTATGTACTAAACGAGTGAATTCATTTTATTTTTATGGTTGCATGGTTGTTTATTTGATGGTTAAATAACTGACTATCAAATCTAGCCTGTTATCGCTTATTAGTACGGAAAGACTAGGATCAATTTTATATTCGAAAACCATTCTGAACCAGTAAATACGTAAACATGGAAGATATCATATGATGATAGAGATTGAGTATTTGAAAACCCATAGATCTTCATAAAACGGAAGGATTACTTATAATCTCTGTTAGAGATGCGAAAAGGATCGTTAAGGCAAAATGAACACTAGAGGGGGGGGGTGAATATTGTTTTTAAGAATTTAACGAAATCTAAAACTTATGTTATAAACTGTAACACCCCACACCCGCTACGGTCACTCACTAAGGGAATGCCATAACATTGGTGGAGTATTTTAAGTGAATATAGAACAGAAAAATTACAACAAGACAGATATAAGTAATACTTGAAAATTTAAATCATCATTTCAATGCAGCGGAAAGTAAAACATGTTTGGTTACATCACAAAACCATACAAGAGTCAAGTACAAAATATCCATCTTGATAAAAATAAGTACATAATCCCACTAAGTAAACAATAGCCATAAAAGGAAAGATGAACTGAGCTTTACTTCAACGGTCCAAGCTCCAAAGGATAGATACAGCAATCCGATCAAGGCCCACTAGCACTAGGCCCACTCTGATAACCTGGGGTTGGGGGAAAAAGATAAAAACAACGGGGTCAGACATAAGTCTGAGTGAGTCCTATAACTTTAACAATACAATCATTAAAGTAACCAGAGAAGACATAAGTTGATATACGGTAACGCCTGGGGATGAATGGCTACACTAAGCAGCTTGGCAAACTTAGGATAAACTAAGATAACCGTAAAGACGCATTTAGCCACCCAAGGATAATTACTAGATTACACCGCCCCAGACCTATCCACCCAAGGATAATTCCTACACTGCACCACACCAGTCATTCCTACTTAAAGGTTGATCCCACTAAGTGTACTTAGTAATTTAGTAGTTTCGTGTACCCCTATCTGACTACATAGGTGTACTCACTACTCCCAAGCGATCGGCTCCCTACTGTAGATACCCGTGCTGGTCCCACAATTGGGGTGTATCATTCCCCAATGTGGCCACCTGATAATATCAACGGTGCACGGCTTTATATCTACACGATGCAACAACGACTTACCAACCAGCCCGGGTCCACACACGCATATGAAACCCGTTGGTCCCGCGTTGCCACCGTTAACCCGGTTTGGCCTCTTATAGTCAAGCCCAATATGCGTGTCCCGTCACTCGACTTGAGTCGAGCCCACAAAGATACGTTTGGGATATTGGTTGAAATGGGCCCCCACAAGCTACCACCTAAGCTTGAAATTTTATCTAGTGCATCCCACTTAACCCCTCTTTATAATCATGCCCACTTACATGTTAAGTTTTTGGTTAAGTCATCTAATCATATTTCAATTGCCCCTTAAGGCACCCACTAGATTTCTACATGCCACCTAAGGCACTTACTTAACCCTTTAATCATGTTTACTTACATGTCCCACTTTGGTTAAGTATTCTAATCGTATTTTCACATGCCACCCATGGCACTTACTTAACCCTTTAATCATGTTTAATTACATGTTTCCACTTTGGTTAAGTATTCTAATCGTATTTTCTATTGCCACCCGAGGCAACCCACTAGTTTCCTCATGCCACCCAAGGCACCCACTTAACCCTCATGCCCCACAACATGCTTATATGGTTAAGTGTTTCTTAATTAATTAAGACCGTGATCCTCATAAAGACCTCTCACATTAGACTATCTTTTATGACTGCTGGTTAAGCCGGTTGGGTCCGGGCAGCCTTATGTCATAACCGAGTCTAACCTCGTGTCTTTATATTAATCACGTATTTAGTTTGTGCCTAAGACCTCTCACATTGGGCTAACATTTGTAGCAACTGGTTAAGCCGGTTGGGTCCGGGCAGTTTTACACTACAAATGAGTCCAACCTCGTGCCTTAGTCGATTAATTACATCTAATTAATTACCCTCATAATTTATATTAATTATCCCTAATTAATATCAAGTTTCTCATAACATGGGTAGACCTAACTCAATAGGTAAATTCCCATGGGGTAGACCTAACTCAATAGGTAAATTCCCACTTATGTTAATTTATTTTTATGGTATGCTTAATCATACCCAATCATACTTTTATTAACATATTTATTAACCCCATCGTTCCCCACGCAAATCGTTCTCATTTCACGACATAATAAAAGGGAAGATCCATCTCAAATATCATGGGTTTAACCAAATCTTAGCATATAACTTTGTCATGGGTTAAGAGGATGTCAACTTGCATATATGAGCATATATTAACCCAACTACATTTAACCCAAACTTGCATATTATCACACATGACTTGCATAACATATTGCATATGAACTTGCATATTATCATACACATATCTTGCATAACATGTTGAACTTGCATATAAGCATTCACATAACTTGCATAACATGTTAAATTTGCATATAAGCATTCTCACAACTTGCATAATATGTTAAACGTGCATTTAAGCATACACATAACTTGCATAAGCATTCACATTCTTGCATAAGCATTCACATACTTGCATATTAACTCATAAACTTGCATAATGTGTCATCATGAACTTGCATATTAACAAACATGTAACTTGCATAGCATATCTTGCATATTAACATACATGTAACTTGCATAGCATATCTTGCATATTAACATACATGTAACTTGCATAGCATATCTTGCATATTAACATACATGTAACTTGCATAGCATATCATCATGAACTTGCATAACATGCATATGATCACATAGCCCACAACTTGCATATTTAGCATCATGTAAACATAACATACATCATACTAAACTTGCATAAACTTACATACTCAACATGCATAAACCCACTTGTTAAACATGCATAAACCAACTTATTAATCATGCATAAATCCACTTATCAAATATGCATAAATCAACTTATTAAATATGCATAAACCAACTTATTAAATATGCATAAACCAACTTATTCAATATGCATAAACATAGAAAAACATAGAGTAACATATCATTACAAATGATTCAAACTCACTAATCCGCATTCAAGACCATAAGTCTCATTACACCTAATCTACTTGCTTTAACAATTGATGTTAAAGTGATAGAAACTCACAACTAGCAATTTGCACTCCAAATGAAGAAGATTAAGATGCTTAGAATGGATTAGAGGTTGATTAGAGAGGTTGATTGGCTTGCTTTCCTCTTCATTGATTTGTGGAGGCCATGATCAAGTTTCATTTTGCCATAGTTTAGTTACAAGATCTAATTATGAATGAATTAGGGTAGGGTTAGGGTCTTATTTATAGGATTAGGTTGCATTTTAGACCCTTAGATTAACCCTAAATTAGTTTAGGTTCGTCAGATCTTGGAAGCTTCCAGAAAACACAGCCCAAACCCCAAATTCGTGCACCCAAGCCAAACTGGCTCAACCAGCCAGTCAGCCACCCAGTCGACAGGCAAGTCGACAGGGCAGTCGACTTGGTCTGGGCCCAAGTCGACAGGCCTGTCGACAGCCCTGTCGACAGCCCTGTCGACATGGCCTTGGCGGGGAATTTCCCGCCTGGCCCCAACTGCTTCCAGATCTAGCTTTTGAAAACTATTTTAAAATCTGAATTTAAATTTTTAAATCTGTTTTTAGCTTAGAATTTTCTGCAAACTTCATCGGGCCATAACTGGGCCATACGGACTCCGATTCTCGAAAACTCGGACTCTATTTCGCGTATTTTTCCGAGACGAACGCAATGACGCAGCCCGTTTCCCCCAATTCTCACATCTGAGATTATTTATTCTGTTATTAGTGAATTTTAGCATTAACCCAAAATACGGGGTGTTACATTCTCCCCTCCTTAAAGGATTTCGTCCCCGAAATCTCCAAGCTAAGGAGAATGCATATCCTACCATCCAAACAACCATCTACTCAAACCATCAAACACGGGCATCCATTGTCCTTAAAACAATTTCTAATGATGTATGCGTATATGCAAAAAGTGTGTGTATATGTTCCCTATCTAAGGTATGAACATATGCAAACCATGATAGTGCCATGCATCCATTATGTATGCGAGAGAACCCTATCGACCCATACAATATCTATATGAGTGCACAATCATTCACCAAAATGCATCATCCATATGATAACACAATCATTAAACATCCATAAATATAGCTTCCTACACACAATTTTATGCAATATGCAATATGAAGTGATTGAGCCGATCTAGTGCCTAGAGTGTGTGTATATGCATCCACGAGCAACCACTAGCAACCACTTGCATCCACATGCATCCATCAATCATAACATGTCTCAAACACATGTTTCAACCATAGGTTTACCCTATCTAAAGGTCAAAGGTACTAACGAGAGGACATACTAAAGATAAGATAAGTACTAGACAAACAATAGAGGAGAAATTAAAGGACATACCCTCAAAAAGGAACGGGTATAACGAACGCATCTTTGCTTCTGTCTCCCAAGTAGCATTGCTCTCACCTTCTCCCCTTTCACTTTGACTAGCCGAACCTCTCTGTTTCTCAACTTCCTAATCTCTGACCCAAGGATGCGGGTAGGGGCTCGTCGAATAATCACATCACACTCTACCTTTACTTCTTTAAGTAAGCCCGTCTCTACCGCCTCTGCGGTCTCATGTAGGCATTTCCTCAAACGTGACACATGGAATACGTCATGTTTCCTTTGCGACCGAACTATCTCTCGAATATAAACTGAAGCTAGACATGGAATAGTCCTCTTGCTCTTCACAGGTACGAAATGGGCACACTTAGTAAGTTTATCAACCATAAGCCCAATCCCCGTATTACCCTTCCTTGATTTCGGTAATCCATCGAGACACTATCCCACTTCCTATTACGGAACTCCCAACGGGTGAAGCAACCCTCCGGGTTTCTTTTACTTCGCTTCCACTTGTTAGCACACCAAACAACGAGCGACATACTCGGCCACATCTTTCTTCATACCGGTCCAGAAAAAAACCATCTTCATGTCTTGGTACATCTTGTCCCCACCGGGATGAATGGTCATCCTAGAACGGTGTGCATCATCAAGAATAACCTTCCTCAAACCCTCGTCTTTCGGTACACAAAGTCTACCGTCTATACGCAAGCACCCCCTATCGTCTAGGGTGTACCTACTCAAATGGCTGGACGACTCCCTCCTTATGAGCTTCCCCACCAACTCAACCAACTGTGGGTCGTCCCTCTGTGCTTCTCCAATCCGCCCCAAAAGAGTAGGTCTAACCTCCAAGGAAGCTAGCAATCCGGGTATAAAGTCAACGGAAGGTCTAAAGTCAAACATAGAAATAAACTCTAAGCTCCGTCGTTCAATGAATAATGAACTTAAGGACAACCTTTCTCTACTTAAGGCGTCCGCCACCACATTACCCTTGCCATGGGTATACGCTATCTCAAACTCATAGGATGCTAAGAATCCCATCCCAAAATCATCACAATTGTCCATCTCTCACGCAGACCACCCTAGTCGAACTCGACATCCCCCAAATGCAAGCCCCAAAGGCCTAAACCAATATCAGACAAACACCCAAGGGATATCTCCTTCGAGTTCAGGCGACCTACGTGAGATGATACTAGTAAAAATGGCTAAACAATTAAGCCTTTGACCAACTTTGGATGTCCTCGCCAGTCTCGCTCCAAAACCACCGTTTGTCCCATAACTGGCTTTGCTCACCCTATTGAGCACATACAAAAACTTATTTCGTTCCCAGAAAAGACCAAGGTGTCATTTACAAAGACCATTACGAACTTATTTAGGTACTCCCTGAACACCCTCCTCATCAAACCAATATGCGGGGGCGTTCGTCAAACCAAATGGCATCACTAGCCACTCATAAAATCTATCCGGAGTCCTAAAGGCAGTCTTCTCTATACTATCCTCAGCCACTCTCAACTGACGAAACCCCGTGGCTAAGTCCAACTGCGCAAATACTGAGGCGCCAACTAACTGATCAAAGAGATCATAAATCCTCGGCAATGGGTGTCGATTCTTCTTTGTGAGTTTATTCAGTTCTCTTTAGCCTACACAAAGTCTGAGGGACCCATCCGCCTTCGCAGCAAAAACTACTGGAGCACCCCACTCCGATATACTTCGTCTTATGAACCCCTTCTTAAGCAAACCACCTACTTGCTTATCGAGTTCCCTCCTCTCACGAGGAGCCGTGTGGCACACTGGCCAAGATACTGGTTTGGCATTATCTACCAGATATTTTCGGAAGTCAATCTCCCGCTCCGGAGGTAAGCCCTTCACCTCCCTCAAACACATCCGAGTATTCCCGGACTGCTCTAACAGATCGCAAACTCTAGACCGTCGTGTCAAGCGATTCTAGATAACTTAGCATAACAGATTCTATGGGATTACAAGAGATCTCGAGAGTGTTACCCAAGCGGGTCATAAGCCTACAACTCTCCCTTCAAAATTAAGAACGGCACCCCTACTGGATAACCAGTCCATGCCCAAAACTAACCCATAGCCCGTGAAGCCCAACAAGCATCACATCTAAACTCAATGCTAAGTATAGAAACTTTCAAACCCAAACACGTCGTGGAGCCCCAATTGGGTTTGAAACAACTAAGGGATCATCTACCAAACTGGTGTTTATGTGCAGTGACTAAACTAACGATGAGATAAACGAACTCAATGCGTCAGAATCAAATAAAGTACGGACAGGATAGTCAAACAGAAAAACTAGACTTTCCACGGAAATAGTTCTACCTCTTTCTCGAATCGGTGGAGCTGCGAGAGCCTGAACTTGCCCCCTTGCCTGAGCTGGTGCCACAAGAGCTTGCACCCGTCCTCCTGAGGTAGACCCCGTCCTTTGCCCTTTCTTAGGACAGTCTTTCACTAGATGCCCTGCTTCGTCACAGTGGAAGCAGCCAGTCTTCTTCTTCTTGCGACAATCCTTGCTTAGGTGGCCTAGTGTTCCACAATTGAAGCACTTCTTCTTTCCCTTGCCACCGTTGCCTTTCCCACCTTCGTTTTGCTGTTGTTGCGGAGGTCTCTTTTGATCTTCTTTCTTCTTGGGTACTTTAATAGCATTGGGACCCTTCTCTTCCTCATGCATAAGTGCCATGTCCACTAGCTTCTCAAAAGTGGCCCCCATAGGGATGTAAGACATAGCCAATCCGCGTATTGGTTCGTTCAAGCCTTTAACGAGCCTCAGAGCTTTCTCTTCCGGTGTGTTTACCAAGTCTATGTTGAATCTCGCTAACTGGTTAAACTCGTTAACATATTCTTTCACCGACAAGTTCCCTTGCTTTAAATTTAAGAACCTTTCCACGTACAGATTTTCTTCCGCTCTTGAAAGAAACTTTGCCTCAAACTTTTGCCTGAAATCTGCCCAAGAGTCAACAGGGTGTTCTCCATTAGTGGCCTTCCACCAAAGCGAGGCCTCCCCTTCCATCAACCAAGCGGCTAACTTGACTTTCTTTCCTTCTTCCACTTCAAGGATTTCCATCAATTCTTCCGTCTCCTTGAGCCAATCCCTAGCTCCTACAAAAGGTTTCCCTCCCATAGCCTTGAACTCCTTACAAGTCTTAGCAAAAGTATCCGCGCGAGAAGGAACGGGTGCAACTGGTAGTGGAGGAACATTCGCTGGACCTGCAGTGGCGGTCCTAGCCTCTAACAACCTCCTATACCATACTGGTACCGCTACACCGTCCGGAAGATTAAGATCTTCAGCCATGCTGAAACGAAAGAGGAAAGATTCAAACGGAGGATTCAAAAAGATAAAGATATGGCTATCGGGGATTATGCTTTTCTTTCAAAAACTTTTCTCTTAAAAGACATGTTTTTGAAAATACTCCTTCCAAAAATTTTCTTAGAAAAATAGTTTTTCTAAAAATTTTATCTGTTCTGGTAACCTTTGCTCTGATACCACGTGTAACCCCCCACACCCGCTACGGTCACTCACTAAGGGAATGCCATAACATTGGTGGAGTATTTTAAGTGAATATAGAACAGAAAAATTACAACAAGACAGATATAAGTAATACTTGAAAATTTAAATCATCATTTCAATGTAGCGGAAAGTAAAACATGTTTGGTTACATCACAAAACCATACAAGAGTCAAGTACAAAATATCCATCTTGATAAAAATAAGTACATAATCCCACTAAGTAAACAATAGCCATAAAAGGAAAGATGAACTGAGCTTTACTTCAACGGTCCAAGCTCCAAAGGATAGATACAGCAATCCGATCAAGGCCCACTAGCACTAGGCCCACTCTGATAACCTGGGGTTGGGGGAAAAGGATAAAAACAACGGGGTCAGACATAAGTCTGAGTGAGTCCTATAACTTTAACAATACAATCATTAAAGTAACCAGAGAAGACATAAGTTGATATACGGTAACGCCTGGGGATGAATGGCTACACTAAGCAGCTTGGCAAACTTAGGATAAACTAAGATAACCGTAAAGACGCATTTAGCCACCCAAGGATAATTACTAGATTACACCGCCCCAGACCTATCCACCCAAGGATAATTCCTACACTGCACCACACCAGTCATTCCTACTTAAAGGTTGATCCCACTAAGTGTACTTAGTAATTTAGTAGTTTCGTGTACCCCTATCTGACTACATAGGTGTACTCACTACTCCCAAGCGATCGGCTCCCTACTGTAGATACCCGTGCTGGTCCCACAATTGGGGTGTATCATTCCCCAATGTGGCCACCTGATAATATCAACGGTGCACGGCTTTATATCTACACGATGCAACAACGACTTACCAACCAGCCCGGGTCCACACACGCATATGAAACCCGTTGGTCCCGCGTTGCCACCGTTAACCCGGTTTGGCCTCTTATAGTCAAGCCCAATATGCGTGTCCCGTCACTCGACTTGAGTCGAGCCCACAAAGATACATTTGGGATATTGGTTGAAATGGGCCCCCACAAGCTACCACCTAAGCTTGAAATTTTATCTAGTGCATCCCACTTAACCCCTCTTTATAATCATGCCCACTTACATGTTAAGTTTTTGGTTAAGTCATCTAATCATATTTCAATTGCCCCTTAAGGCACCCACTAGATTTCTACATGCCACCTAAGGCACTTACTTAACCCTTTAATCATGTTTACTTACATGTCCCACTTTGGTTAAGTATTCTAATCGTATTTTCACATGCCACCCATGGCACTTACTTAACCCTTTAATCATGTTTAATTACATGTTTCCACTTTGGTTAAGTATTCTAATCGTATTTTCTATTGCCACCCGAGGCAACCCACTAGTTTCCTCATGCCACCCAAGGCACCCACTTAACCCTCATGCCCCACAACATGCTTATATGGTTAAGTGTTTCTTAATTAATTAAGACCGTGATCCTCATAAAGACCTCTCACATTAGACTATCTTTTATGACTGCTGGTTAAGCCGGTTGGGTCCGGGCAGCCTTATGTCATAACCGAGTCTAACCTCGTGTCTTTATATTAATCACGTATTTAGTTTGTGCCTAAGACCTCTCACATTGGGCTAACATTTGTAGCAACTGGTTAAGCCGGTTGGGTCCGGGCAGTTTTACACTACAAATGAGTCCAACCTCGTGCCTTAGTCGATTAATTACATCTAATTAATTACCCTCATAATTTATATTAATTATCCCTAATTAATATCAAGTTTCTCATAACATGGGTAGACCTAACTCAATAGGTAAATTCCCATGGGGTAGACCTAACTCAATAGGTAAATTCCCACTTATGTTAATTTATTTTTATGGTATGCTTAATCATACCCAATCATACTTTTATTAACATATTTATTAACCCCATCGTTCCCCACGCAAATCGTTCTCATTTCACGACATAATAAAAGGGAAGATCCATCTCAAATATCATGGGTTTAACCAAATCTTAGCATATAACTTTGTCATGGGTTAAGAGGATGTCAACTTGCATATATGAGCATATATTAACCCAACTACATTTAACCCAAACTTGCATATTATCACACATGACTTGCATAACATATTGCATATGAACTTGCATATTATCATACACATATCTTGCATAACATGTTGAACTTGCATATAAGCATTCACATAACTTGCATAACATGTTAAATTTGCATATAAGCATTCTCACAACTTGCATAATATGTTAAACGTGCATTTAAGCATACACATAACTTGCATAAGCATTCACATTCTTGCATAAGCATTCACATACTTGCATATTAACTCATAAACTTGCATAATGTGTCATCATGAACTTGCATATTAACAAACATGTAACTTGCATAGCATATCTTGCATATTAACATACATGTAACTTGCATAGCATATCTTGCATATTAACATACATGTAACTTGCATAGCATATCTTGCATATTAACATACATGTAACTTGCATAGCATATCATCATGAACTTGCATAACATGCATATGATCACATAGCCCACAACTTGCATATTTAGCATCATGTAAACATAACATACATCATACTAAACTTGCATAAACTTACATACTCAACATGCATAAACCCACTTGTTAAACATGCATAAACCAACTTATTAATCATGCATAAATCCACTTATCAAATATGCATAAATCAACTTATTAAATATGCATAAACCAACTTATTAAATATGCATAAACCAACTTATTCAATATGCATAAACATAGAAAAACATAGAGTAACATATCATTACAAATGATTCAAACTCACTAATCCGCATTCAAGACCATAAGTCTCATTACACCTAATCTACTTGCTTTAACAATTGATGTTAAAGTGATAGAAATTCACAACTAGCAATTTGCACTCCAAATGAAGAAGATTAAGATGCTTAGAATGGATTAGAGGTTGATTAGAGAGGTTGATTGGCTTGCTTTCCTCTTCATTGATTTGTGGAGGCCATGATCAAGTTTCATTTTGCCATAGTTTAGTTACAAGATCTAATTATGAATGAATTAGGGTAGGGTTAGGGTCTTATTTATAGGATTAGGTTGCATTTTAGACCCTTAGATTAACCCTAAATTAGTTTAGGTTCGTCAGATCTTGGAAGCTTCCAGAAAACACAGCCCAAACCCCAAATTCGTGCACCCAAGCCAAACTGGCTCAACCAGCCAGTCAGCCACCCAGTTGACAGGCAAGTCGACAGGGCAGTCGACTTGGTCTGGGCCCAAGTCGACAGGCCTGTCGACAGCCCTGTCGACATGGCCTTGGCGGGGAATTTCCCGCCTGGCCCCAACTGCTTCCAGATCTAGCTTTTGAAAACTATTTTAAAATCTGAATTAAAATTTTTAAATCTGTTTTTAGCTTAGAATTTTCTGCAAACTTCATCGGGCCATAACTGGGCTATACGGACTCCGATTCTCGAAAACTCGGACTCTATTTCGCGTATTTTTCCGAGACGAACGCAATGACGCAGCCCGTTTCCCCCAATTCTCACATCTGAGATTATTTATTCTGTTATTAGTGAATTTTAGCATTAACCCAAAATACGGGGTGTTACATAAACTATATGAATCAATCACTCCAGAAACAATCACAGACACAGAATCAAACACAGATGAAAAATAAACAAAAATAAAAATGCAAAAACGAAAAGAACACACCAGATTTTATACTGGTTCGGATTACTCCTACGTCCAGTCCCACACAACACTGGATTGCGTAGAGTTTTATTGCTATATCAAAATCCAATTACAACCCTCCTTGATTTCACGGCTACAAGGGATACCACCGTTTCCACACACACGTGATCAAGATTTGCCCGTCCTTGATTTCACGGCTATAAGGGATACCACCGATTACCCGTCCTTGATTTCACGGCTACAAGGGATACTACCATTCACCAATACAACCCAAACAATTACAAACAACCCTATAACTATTCAATATCACTTGATTCAGAGAGTAGAGAGTGTTGAGAGAAGAAGTTTGATCAAAACAAAATTGAATTTGGTAGAGTATAAGTGTAGAAATCATAAAAATGATTAAGAATAATGGTGTAATGGAAGAGTGTGAAGTTAGAGAATAAGAGATGATTAAAAATTAGATTTCAAGCCCTTTTTATAGTGTATGAAAGGATGCCATGCTTCAGAACCGTCACAATTAGTGAAAAGACACTTCCTTTCAAAATTGAAAAAATGACAGTTATATGTCGACATAGAGTTTTATGTATGTCGACATACTCTTAATGTAAATTTAATTTTTGAGCATTTTTCAAGTGTTTTGATAAAAATATAATTCTGGAAATTCTTGAATTAAAATATAGTGTTATAAAATAATATTATAAAGTAGAAACTCATATGAAAACATAAATTTAAACTATATAAACATATTTATAAAATTATAAGGTTTTAAACTATATAAATATAAAGTATAAAAATATAAATATATAAAACTTAAGTTTGAAAAACAAAAGTAAAGTAAGAAAGGAAAATAGAAAAGTTAGAAAATAAATTAGAGAGAAAATAAGATAGAGAGGATTGAAGATAGAATTTGAAAACAGAATTTGAAAATTAGAATTAGAATTAGAATTTGAACCCGGAGTGCTATTTAGAGTCTTACATAATCTAGACTCTATAACTATATTAGTCTTGAACTCTTGAAATCTTGACTACTCACGAGTCTTGAGATTTCTCTGAATTCTAATTCTCTAATATCTTTAAATTGTACAGTCTTCAATAATATTTCCTGTATATAAATCCTGCATATGTGTATATATATATTCTATACAAAAGTGTCAGTATATATTTTATAATCAATTAATATTGAAATAAGGTTGTTGTCATCAAAACTCCATTCTCCAATAATCTCTGGTTAGCTCCAACAGATAAACCGTGGTCCTATCGTGGTTAAAATCTACGGATTTGTAAGGACTTCTCACTACTGATCCTTAGGGTGATTCATATATAGGATCCAGTAGGAGGGTGCCTTTGGTTCATCCTATTCCTGAATGACTTGTATGGATGAATGTCTAACAGAGTATTTCCTAAGATTCATGCATTTGGTTTTTTAAATATACCAAGTTCGGTGGCGAAGAAGGAATCTTCTTTTAGCTTAACACCTAGAGTGTATTTTTTGACTTCAGTTAGTGATTTGATGAATATGACGATATGGCATTCAAACTGTCTATGAAGTGATGTTCTGAAAGGTAATCGCGACCTTAAGCCTGATCAACTGGGAAAATGAAAGAAATCGGGCAGGTAGCATGGCTATGTGGGTCATTCTCATTAGGTTGCATTATTGCTATGTAGAGAAATTTCATTTGTTTCTTCTGTCACTTCTGTATCTCCCAGGAAATGTTTATGTCGGCGCCAACCGTTGGTGATAATATATTCGATACACTCAAGTTGAAAGAGAGGTCGGTCATGGGTGGCTGGATTGCAAGATGTTCTTTTTGAACCCTAGTGTATTGTCTCTAGAGGTACAATATCGAAAGGTGGTCCCATTTCTTGTCATAGTTGTAATATTATCTCCAATAAGCGCCCTGCGATTTTTGATTATATGCTAAGTATGTGAAGCATGAGAAGCAAGCGTTCTGCTAGATGGTTATTTATTTGATATCGACACTATTATAATATCATCGGATTTGATATAAAAATGTTCTGGGTTATCGTAAGGTAAAAACGGTCCGTGTTTATGTATGAACTGGCCTTACGATTATCCTTTTCTTTCTAATTGTTAAACCATAAATCAGTTGGATGATACCTATAAACTTAGTGATTTTTCTCATTCTAGTTCACCAGGCTAATCTATGGCGTTTGCAATGCTCGGGTCAGACTGAGTTTTACAGGTACAGGATAGGATGTTACGGACTTCAGAAGACATGCTAGATGTGACGACCCAAAACCCCCGATCCACGATGGCAAGGGTAATCTTTGGAATATAACACGTAAACAAATAACAACAGAACAGAAATAAATAAATACACCAGATAATGTACAACATAATACACTGGATAAACATAATCATCAGAGTTACACAGTATACAGGATCATACTTAGTACAAAATACAGTTCAGCTTTAAATAAAATGTCTACAGCGGAATCAAAATATAATATGTACAACAGGAGCTGAACATCATAAAAAGGAAGAAATGATAGAATCCATCTTCAGCTCCAGCAATCAAGAAAGAGCCTGCTAAAACCTGAATACAAGGCTTCCCGTGTAGAAAATAGGGCACCCGAGTTTGCAAGTGAAACAAACTACGAGTCAGTCATGGGACTGGTATGAGAAATCTACTTTAACTTATTTTATAATATGACCAATCACAGGACCACGCCGCTAGCGCGGAATGGGTTTACTCCATTGGATTGCCAGTGCTTTAAAACAAGTAAATCATTTAAACATCGCGATGCTTTTTATAAAAATGAAGCCATTATAAGACTCAGTTCCCATCACACAATGCAACGCAAACCGGAGGATAAAGTTTTACCTTATAACGGCCAAAATATGCTTGATACGAATAAAACAAAAGCATTTGATATTATTACTAGTGTTTATATGTTTCACAAACAATTTCAATCATAAGTATCAATCATAGACGACATGGGTACGATATATCATGTCGCCATATATAGGTATACAATCAAAACCGCACGATGTCGTATTTGGAAATTGGATTCTGTCGTGAACCAAGGCAAGGGATCGTCCTTACCGCTTCGAGACAATCTAGCCTACCATGTCTCAGGCAAGCTCGCAGGCAAGCCTTGGATCGTCAGGGCCGGTCCACACGGAGTGGATTAAAATGCCTGAAAACTGCGTTTCCCCACCCTATGGGGTGTAAACTGGTCATATCCGACCAGGCCATCGGCTCCGAAGAGACCGAAGTAACCGAGGCGCCTCGCTATCCATCATCCACAGAAGTAAAATGCCCGGGCGTGTAAAACCCAAAGCACCACTCCTAGCTAGATAGAAATGCATGTCCTCCCTGATGTCCTCTCCCGTTTCTGGCTCATACCGGGGTGTGAGGCTCGCGAAACAATGCTAAACACAAAGCTTGCTATTTAAAGCCGTGCTTTGATCATCAACCACAAAGCTCTGCTTTTCAACAAAAGCTTTGATCACAGCATCTCTGCATGTCACGTTGTCAATATACAACGTCAGACATACATCCATTTACAAGTCCGTTCTGGGTCTGAACGAAACCGTAGGATCTTTATTCCTCGCACATACGAACGATCAAAACGTACGTCCGGACAACCACCACTGTGACCCCATCAGGGCAGCGACTCCCATCAAAGGCATCAGTAGTCATCCATTCGATGTGAAGATCATCGGTCTTGCACCGTCTTCATTTCTTCGACTTCTAATCGTCGATCAATTATTTGAAATGAGAATTAACTCGGCCTTTTCAAATAATTCACGTATATTTAGAATTTCAAATCAATTCATTTCAATGGTTAAATTATTCGACATCAATAATTCTGTTCTTTAATATAATTTTCACGCCAAACACATTCAACCATCAAATATCCAATAAACCAGGTAAATTTGGTTTATTTCCATTCCATATCGTTTATGATATTTTATAACGATTTGTCGCTATTTTTATTTATTTATAAATAGCCAATTTATTCAAACGACGCTTCAGGCCATAACGCGGCCATGGCGCTGTTTTTCTTCAGATTTGATTTACACATATCTGAAAATATAACCGTTGGATCTTTACAAATTTTATATCATTGGAAAGATCTTTTCAAAACGAATCCAACGGTTCCAGTTTTGGGAAAATCCGACGGTCGGATCTCCCGGTACAATCGTTTGAAGTTACGATTTCAAAATACGAACTGCAGCGTCGTTGTTCGATTTATTTTAATTATATATATATATATATAATCCATTCTGGCGTTGTTTTTATTCAGATTTAAATTAAACATTCCCGACAATCTAACCGTTGGATCTTTACAAAGTTGGTGTCGTTGGAAAGATATTTCCAATGCGAACCCAACGGTTTCAGTTTCGGGAAAATCCGATGGTCGGATCTCCCGCAATAATCGTTTGAAATCATGGTTTCAAAATATGAACTGCAGCTTCGTTATTCGATTTATTTTAATTATATATATATATATATATATAATCCGTTCTTCGATTTCAAAACCATTCTCATTTCACATATTTGATAAAAATGATATTTTTTCCCACAAATATTCATTTCAACACATGACTATTTTTAACACTTCATATATATCATAAAAATGTGATTTTTATTGTAAAAACAATTTATTTCAAAACACGATTATTTTATATACTTCCTATAGATGATGAAAATGTGATTTTTATCGTTAAAACAATTTATTTCAAAAATGTAGTTTTTAGCGATTTATATATATTATAAAAATGTGATTTTTATTTGTAAATCAATTTATTTCAAACGTTCAATAAAAATGTTATTTTTATCGTTCAAATCATTTTATTTCATTCATTCGATAAAAATGTTTATTTTATCGTTCAAACCATTTTATTTCATTCATTCGATAAAAATGTTATTTTTATCGATCAAACCATTTTATTTCATTCATCACATGAATATATTTCAATACATGAATATAAATCAAAACACAGGAATATTTCAGAAAATTTCGGCAGCATAACGGCAGGGTAGTTAAAACCGGCACCGTCCCGAGTACGGCTCCTCGCTCTACCTTAAAGCCTCGCAGCTTTTGACAATGGGGATTTCAATATCTAGTTCGTACGCAGACGAATTTTTTCCATATACTAGTCCTATTGGGATTTCAACCACAATCAATCATTTCCAATCAACCATTCATGATATTCACCAAATCTCACATCAACCAAATCCAGACAATATCACAACCAATATATATCGTCCATGGTCTGTGGACGAGGGGAGTATATATATATATATATACGTATATAAATATATTTCGATTTCATTTCAATATATTTCAATATCATTTCAACGCATATATGATATTTGCAACACATATATAACTTATACATCGCACATACAACTTATACAACGCTTATACATGATGTGTACAATGCTTATATAACTCATACATCGACCGTATAATTTATACATCGTCATTCTATATCGTTTATAAATCAAAAATACCACATTGGGTTCCACTCCTCCAAAAATTGTAGAAGGCTCAGAAAAATATCCGGTCTCTTCTAGAATGTAGAAGACGTCCACACGAGTCCAATGTCTCTTGTTTCACTGGATTTTGACCACATAGAAAAAAGATATGATTTTTATAAGTTTGATCAACTTTGCGACGGTTTAATGGTGTTAAAAACTGTTAAAAATAAAATAGTCGTACCTTTCACGCCGAGGTTCAAAACTAGGTTTAGGATTTTCTTTCAATCCCTTGCTCGAGGGGCGAATCAGGTTGCGCCACGCTCAAGGGCTCCGAGAGGCGCGTAAAACGAGGTAGGTGCGGTCCTCTTCGATGCAGCGGTCGAGGCGCAGTAGCGGCGGGAAACTAGTGACTTTGGAGGCTCGAAACTCGATGAAGACGAGGCGATAGGGGGCGAGGTTAAGACGGATTTGAAGAGGAAGGAGAGGCCTTCAAAAAGCTCAACGGGGGTAGGGTGTTTTGATGAACTGGGTGGCCGGAAAATGGCCTGGAAGCATGGAACAACTTTCCGCCGTACACGATGAGGAGCTTCGGGGAGAGAGAAAGGGAATGGCGCTTTATGATTGGCCGAGGGTTCTATAATTTAATTTTTTATTTATTTAAATCCGAAAATACCCCTATCACATACAAACTCCAATCCAAACCCAATGACTGTCGTCCCTAGCTAAATACCCCCATTCCGAACACAATGGGATATGTTTCGTAAGCCCATTCGACTGTTTCAGTCAGTTTTTCTTCAAATTAAAATATAAAACATTCTATATTTGATTTGAACGTACATTTCCATTTGTCGGGGCCACATACTGATCCCAAAAATTCCAAAAAAATAAATCTAGCTATGTTTTGACGATACGGTCCCAACAAAACTGATTTCGTCGAATTCTGAGACCATTTGAAAAATGGCCATTTTCTGGTCGATCCAATTTGACTGAAATCAACCATTGCCACGCTCACATATTAACTTAAAAAATTATGAAATTTGAAACCTAGAAATAATTTGACATCCCGGATCCAACAAAAGTGGTTTCATCGAAAACGGAGGTCGTTTGCAAAATGTCCATTTTCAAGGGCTATATCTCTACAGCAACCTTTCTGAAAATTCATTTGGCCGTAACTTTTGATTCTCGCTATGAAATTTTGATTTTTCAGATTCGTTAGAAAGATAATCATAAACAGATTTAAATATTTTTGGTTTCACTAAAATCTGTTTTATTTTGCACCCGGTACAGTCAGTCAAAGTTTGAATTCAAATTTTGAAACTGTCGCGCCATTTCAGGCCTTGTTTTATAATTAAAATAAATATATTTAATTTCCAACATCGATTCAAATAGACTTTTGATCGTTATTATTTAAAATAATTTATTTTAAATATTCAAAATTCACTAAAATAGCCAAATTAAAATTTTTAAATTGGTTCTGATTTTCCGGGTTGTTACAATCTCCCCCACTTAAAATCTTTTCGTCCCCGAAAAGGAACGAAGCTGAAAGTTGTTTAATTAACCAACTCAACTTTCATTTTGGCTTCCATTTTTCAACTTTTCAGCTAAGAATTTTCCATTTCTTCAAAATTCGGGTAACACCCTAAATTTTCGAAAAATTTCGCCATAACCTCCTTTGTACGGGGAGGGGTTTGGAAATTTATTGGGCCGTATTAGGTACCCAATTAATCCTAATAAGCATACACATATTTATAGTGATATATTCTAGTGTGCACAGGAGAGTGTGTATAGATAATAACTCCAGAGAATAAATTCTCGTTACCCTATAAACGGTTTTTGTGCCTTAATAACCAGAGAGACGTGTTTATTGTCATCTCTAGACCCATGTGGGGTTTTGATTAATCTTGCAATTTACCGTTACATTTTATATAGTCCATATCAGTCATCAGTTCAACCTGAATTATATAGTCATCGCCATACAAGCCTCTCGCTCGTATGGTAAATCTTCAACCTCGTCACATAAGCTCCAAATGCTTATGTGGTATATGATGAAGTATGCTATCCTCAAGAAGTATGCCATGTAGTGTAGTTCAAAATTAATTGTTACTATCCTATGGCAACATTTATTATTACACACAGAACAACCAGCACTCCGCATCCAATGGCATTCACAGGAGTTGATATAATAACAAAATTGCGCATCCAACTCATTAAGGTTTACCTATTTGTCGAGCACGCAAATAAATTCTTTACTCAACAGCTAATCCATTTACCTGTCCAAACATATATAATGTACATGTATATATTTCTATCTATTTCTAAACCAGTTCAATACTTGATTTAATCGAATAATTTTACCATTCATTCTCTTATCGATTAAATTAACTATCATTCTAATAATTTGATTAATCAAATTCTAAATCACACAACATAAACAACAATCAATTTATTTTTAACTTTTCAAAAATATACTAATTAATTCATATATTCTTTTAAAATCATTCAGACTATATGATTAAAAAATTTACATCCATGAAAAGGAAACAACAACCAAGTAGAAAACAAAACGAAAATGCAAAATATGGTAAATGTACCTTGCACCAGAGTTAATCAGAGATATCACCCTGCACCTGGGATAGGCCTTCTTAATGCTCTCCTCAGTTTCCCAAGTACAATCTCGCGGATCTCCACTCCATTGCACTTTAACTAAGTGAACCTTCTTGTTCCTCAGCTCTTTAGTTTCTTTGCCAATAATCTTTATCGGCTCTCTTCTCACAGCCAATTCGGGAGTAATTTCCAAATCCCATTGCATGGCTTCTTCCACGACTAAATCTGGATCATGTACATGCTTTCGAAGTTGAGATACGTGAAACACATCATGTACTCCAGGCAACCAGTCCGGTAATTGAACCCTATAAGCGAGAGTTCCAATCCGTTCTAGAATAGGAAACGGACCAATAAATTTAGGCACCAATTTCCCTGTTTTATCGAACCGGACTACTCCTATCATCGGAGAAACCTTCAAATACACATAGTCGCCAACAGCAAATGATAAATCCCTTCTTCTCTTATCTGCATAGCTCTTCTGTTGGCTTTCATCCTCTTGTTATCGTTTCTTAACGAAATCGACTTTATCTGCAGCTTCGCGAATCATATCTGGCCCCAATACAAGTCTATTACCAGGTTCAACCCAACAAGTAGGGGATCGGCACGGTCTACCATACAATGCTTTGAATGGTGACATTGTCGGACTCGCTTGGTAGCTGTTGTTGTATGAGAACTCAGCCAGATGCAAGTGGTCTTCCCATGATCCACCAAAATCAATAATACAAGCCCGCAACAAATCTTCTAGAATACGATTCACCCTCTCAGTTTGGCCATCTGTTTGAGGATGATAAGCGGTGCTCAAGTTCAGTTTTCTTCCCAATTCTGCTTGGAATGCTTCCCAGAATTTGCTAGCAAAAATCGGGTCACGATCACTAACTATACTCATGGGAACTCCATGAAGCTTAACAATTTCCTTGAAATAAATCTGCGCCAGACTCTGAGCGGTTCTATTCGATCTGACAGGTATGAAATGGGCGGTCCTC
Source organism: Allium sativum (assembly GCA_030737875.1). Taxonomy (NCBI): domain Eukaryota; kingdom Viridiplantae; phylum Streptophyta; class Magnoliopsida; order Asparagales; family Amaryllidaceae; genus Allium; species Allium sativum. The sequence continues at coordinate 298,209,513 of CM060911.1, read as the reverse complement.
GTGAAATGATCTACGATCACCCAAATACTGTCATTCCCTTTCCTGGTTCTGGGCAAACCATCTATGAAATCCATAGAAATCTGTTCCCATTTCCCACCTGGAATTTCCAACAGTTGCAACAGTCCAGCCAGTTTATGTTGATCGCTTTTGACTTGTTGACAAGTTGAACACCGGCTAACATATAAGGAGATGTCTCGTTTCATCGATCTCCACCAGAAAGTGCGTTTGATATCATTATACATTTTGCTCACTCCGGGATGGATACTAAGTTTGGCTTTGTGACATTCATCTAATACTTCTCTTTGGAGTTCAGGAATGTTCGGAACACAAATCCGACCCTTTAACCTAAGAATCCCCTCGTTATCAATCTGAAAACTCGAGGGCTCGCCTTTTTGAATTCTCTCTCCGATCTTCTGAATGAAGTGATCATCTTTTTGAAGAGCAGATATGTTATCAATCAATGAAGGCGTGATCATAAGACTGGCGATGATTACATTCTTTCTGCTGATCGCATCAACCACAACATTGGCTTTCCCCGGAGTATATAAAATATCAAATCATATGCCACGAGAAATTCTAACCAACGCTGCTGTCTCATATTCAGATCTTTCTGGGTGAATAAATACTTCAATGATTGATGATCAGTATATATTTCAAATTTCTCACCCAATAGATAATGTCTCCAGATTTTCATAGCAAACACGATGGCTAACAACTCAAGATCGTGAGTTGCATAATTTTTTTCATGTGGCTTCAATTGACGGCTAGCATAAGCGACTACCTGACCTCTTTGCATTAATACTGCACCAAGACCTTCTTTAGAAGCATCTGTCCAGACTTTCAAGTCTTGATTGCCATCAATAATTGTTAACACTAGAGCAGTTGTCAGTTTTAACTTCAGCTCTTGGAAAGCCGCCTCACATTCGGGAGTCCAATTGAACCTTGAATGCTTCTTAGTAAGCTTTGTTAAGGAACTAGATGTCTTCGAAAAATTCTTAACGAACTTCCGATAATAACTGGCCAATCCGAGATAACTTTGGACTTCTGTGGGTGTACGAGGCAGTTTCCAATTCTGAATAGCAGTGATTTTACTGGGATCCACAGAAATTCCTTCCTTTGATACAACATGACCAAGGAATTTGACTTCTTCTTGCCAGAATATACATTTGGAAAATTTTGCTTTTAAAACATTCTTTCTGAGAATTTCTAACACTTGTTCCAAATGTTTCTCATGTTCGCTCTCTGACTTAGAAAAGATCAATATGTCATCAATGAAAACCAGTATGAATTTATTCAATACTTCTCTGAATACATGGTTCATTAGATCGACAAAATATGCTGGGGCGTTACATAAGCCGAACGGCATTACTAACCACTCGTAGAATAAAACTGGATCTCTGAATGCTGTCAAAGGAACACACTCTTCGGCAATACGAAGCTGATGGAAACCTGTAGCTAGGTCCATTCGGGAAAATACTTATGCGCCATTCAATCGATCCAAGAAATCATCAATCCGTGGCAATGGATATTTATTCTTCAATGTCTGCTTATACAAGTCACGATAATCCACACACAGTCTAAGAGTACCATCTGACTTTGGGACAAATACCACTGCTGCTCCCCAATCAGAGAAACTAGGTCTGATCAGACCCTTCCATACTAGCTATCGAGTTTGATTGTCTAACTCTTCTTTCTCTTTCAAGGTCATTCTTCGAATAGCGTGAACTACCAGCCTTGCATTCGGACCCAAAGAGATTTTGAAATCTATTTCCCTACGCGGAGGTAAGCTAACAACTTCTTCGAACACATCCGCATAATTCTTCACGATAGAAATATTTTCAATGTCGACCGGAATATTCTCCGGAACGACAGGAACAGGTTCTATTTGAGCAGGAGAGACATCCAAAGCTGACCAAAAATCCTTTCTATCAGAATTCGGACCTTCACATGGAATGGTTATATAATTGCCTGAGTTAATCTTCACCCTTACGACTCTGTCGGCGCATTAAACTTCGGCTTCATATTTGGTTAACCAATCCATTCCCAAAATAAGATCAAACTCTGTGAAATTCATGATGATCGAGATAGTAGGGAACCGATAACAGGAAAAGGAAACCGACACCCCACAAATCCAACTAAGATCAAGGGAACCCCCAACCGTATTATGGACCGTCATGGTTGTTTTGAGCTTTTTCAAATTCAAATCCAGTTTCTTAACAGCATTCTTTGCAATAAAGCTTCGCGAGGCGCCTGTATCAAACAATACTTTAACTGGAATATTTTTGATAGTAAGCGTGCCTTCTAGAACATCTGGCCTTCCCTGACTGGATGAGGATGCAGGAACTTCTGCCACTTCATTTACTTGTGTCACTTTGGTTGAATTCAACAGCCGGCAGTCTCTCTTTATATGACCCGCCTGATGGCAGAGATTGCATTTTCTATTTTCTTGAACCTTGTTCTTGGATTTAGATCCATTCTTCTTTCGCCTGTTCGAAGATTCACAGTTTCTCATTGAGTGCCCTTGTTGATTACACTTTAAACATACGACTGCTTTAACCTTTTTCTGACTGGCCCTTGGCCTCTTATTGCCTTCAGCCTTTGTATTCGCTTCAGGATGCGTACTTGTCTCTGGCTGTGTACTAGACTTCGGGCTATCAGTTTCAAATTTCCTTTTGTTGCTAGAACTACATTCCTCTTCGTCTCTCAAAAGGCCTTGCTTATCTAGATCTTCATACTGATAAGCCATATATATCATTTCTGAAAAAGATTGTTGCACATGTGCGGTTACCTTACTTTGATACTTTTGTTGGAGCCCGTTAATAAATCTCAGATTCTTCATCTTAGGATTCTGAATAAGATGCAGGGCAAAGCGAGAAAGTTCATTGAATTTCTTATGATATTCTGGAATAGTCATATCCCCTTGTATCAGATAATAGAATTCATCACTTAACCCCTCAGTTGCTTCTGTAGGAATAAATCTTTGATTGAAAATTTCTTTGAATCTATCCCAGGTGATATCACCTTCTGGATTATCTTTAATGTCAGTTTCCCACCAGATTAAAGCTTCGTCTTTGAGCGCCCAAGATGCCAGTAATCTTTTATGATCATCTCTCAGCTTTGAACCTTCAAAGATTTTCTCAGTAGAGCGCATCCATGCTTGTGTTTGAATAATAGATTCATTGCCTGAGAACGGTACTCCACCCAGATTCCAATACTTAATTAATAGAGCTTCAATATCTGGTTCTGACCTACCTCTTCTACTTCTGTCACTCATTTTTAAATGTCTGCAAATAGCAGACAAAGTGATAGGCCAACAGAAAAGGTATTTTTAAAACATAGAGACATATACTTGAATGGAAACGTGTCTAATGGGGTGTATTTCATTCTGCTACACTCATTCTAGGATATTACTGATCCTATCTGAAATGAGTGATCCGTCATAGAACGCTACCGGTTCTATTTCTGACGAGTTCGTTAATATGTTATATTCCAGAACTAAGCTTAACCAAAGCTCTGATAATACGATGTGACGACCCCAAACCCTCGATCCACGGTGGCAAGGGTAATCTTTGGAATATAACACATAAACAAATAACAGCAGAACAGAAATAAATAAATACACCAGATAATGTACAACAGAATACACTGGATAAACATAATCATCAGAGTTACACAGTATACAGGATCATACTTAGTACAAAATACAGTTCAGCTTTACATAAAATGTCTACAGCGGAATCAAAACATAATATGTACAACAGGAGCTGAACAACATAAAAAGGAAGAAATGATAGAATCCATCTTCAGCTCCAGCTATCAAGAAAGAGCCTGCTAAAATCTGAATACAAGGCTGTCCGTGTAGAAAATAGGGCACCCGAGTTTGCAAGTGAAACAAACTACGAGTCAGTCATGGGACTGGTATGAGAAATCTACTTTAACTTATTTTATAATATGGCCAATCACAGGACCATGCCGCTAACGCGGAACGGGTTTACTCCATTGGATTGCCAGTGCTTTAAAACAAGTAAACCATTTAAACATCGCGATGCTTTTTATAAAAATGAAGCCATTATAAGACTCAGTTCCCATTACATAATGCAACACAAACCGGAGGATAGAGTTTTACCTTATAACGGCCAAAATATGCTTGATACGAATAAAACAAAAGCATTTGATATTATTACTAGTGTTTATATGTTTCACAAACAATTTCAATCATAAGTATCAATCATAGACGGCATGGGTACCATATATCATGTCGCCATATATAGGTATACAATCAAAACCGCACGATGTCGTATTTGGAAATTGGATTCCATCATGAACCAAGGCAAGGGATCGTCCTTACTGCTTTGAGACAATCTAGCCTACCATGTCTCAGGCAAGCTCGCAGGCAAGCCTTGGATCGTTAGGGCCGGTCCGCACGGAGTGGATTAAAATGCCTGAACACTGCATTTCCCCACCCTATGGGGCGTAAACTGGTCATATCCGACTAGGCCATCGGCTCCGAAGAGACTGAAGTAACCGAGGCTCCTCGTTATCCATCATCCACATAAGTAAAATGCACGGGCGTGTAAAACCCAATGCACCCCTCCTAGATAGAAAGAAACGCAGGTGTTAACCCATAAAAAATGCGTGTTCAATATATCGAAAAAACCATGCCGTTATTCGGTATGTCGTGGGGCCTGATGCGTAAATACCAGGTCGTTCTAAAGCCATGTCGTAAAGAAAGGAAGGAACCATGCCGTCTTCAACTACGGCGTATCAGTCAGGTCGTCATACTGCGTACCAAATCATAAAGCTAAGTCATGTGCCTCCATGTTGCAACCAAGACTCTTCTAAATCGTATCGCAACTCATTAAGTCGTTCCCAAGGTCAAGGCGAAATGTCATAAGATAGGGCTGAGCTTCATGTCGGTCCGCGACATGTAGCTATATCACTGTTATCCATGTCATTCAACGGCATGGGCTACAAATAATTCATATCGGCCTTAAACCATGTCAAGTGAGCCATGTCGGATTCAGGAAACATACCATGTCGTCCCAAGGAAACCAGGTTGGCCCCAAGTCGTGCCGCATTCCATCCATAACGTCAAAGTTAAGTCGTCATGCGACATAGCATCACGACATTCCATAAAGCTCAAGGCGCAAAGAAGCACAAGATCACACGACATGAGTCATGCCGCCATGCCTCTATATCGATCTACAACATGAAAGGTCAATCACTACTTAAAGTCTGGAGACAAGCCTTGCCGCGCCCCACTCATGTCGCTTCCAGCAAGTATCGGATCACCAGAACGATATGAACCCTATTGAAGGAAGTCGTGTTGTATCGCAAGTGTAAGGCGCCATGGGTTAACCCGCCGAACGACATGAGTTATGCCGTTGGTCCAAGTTATGTCGGCGACAACATGAGTTAAGGCGTTTTCTGAATATTTACAGAACTGCCACCTGGTCTGAAGATCTCCTATAAATACCCCCTCACTTCTTCATTTGAGGGGAGGGAATCTTAAGGCCACGAAGTGCTGTCAAAAATATTCTTGAACAATCTTCGCATCAATCTAACATCATAAATCAAAGATTAATCCATGGATCATGATCTATGTCAAACGCATCCAAACGCCTTGCGGATCGAGGAATGATTAGATGAGCCTATGCTTAAAAAGGAACTCTAACAATCCTACTCCATCTCCATCGAATCTCCACGAGTCTACAAGCTCCTTCATCATCTCTAATAGATTCGAGTGTAATATGTGAGTAAAAGAGTGATAATATTGTAAAAGAAAATTTGATCTTGTAATCTTTCATATTGATAATGAAATTCTTTATGAGAGTGGACGTAGATCCTCATTGGATTGAACCACTATAAGACTTTGCGTACTCTACTTGCATTTGGATTGTTTTGTGGCCCTACTATTTCATTTTTTGTGAAATCTTCTTGTATACTTTTGGTGTTTGCCCAATTTCTTGAAAAACATTTGGCGCCCAGTATGGGGCCCGAATTGCCAATCCATTTCTCGCTCTCTCATAAGATAGAAGACCTTGCATTGGAATTTCAGTTACACTCCGATCATCTAAGTTGTCCGAATTGAAATACTTATCTCAAGAGACATGGGAAAACTAGGTAGACCATTAAAGAAAGTTACAAGTAAAAGCCTCGAAGATGTCGACAACGCCACTAACACAGAAGATACCCTGCCTACTAATCAGTTTGAAGTCGGTGAAAGTTCTAAAGCCGGGACCGCCGTAACAAGAAGAGAGTTGGATGAAGTGGCAGCAAGACTAACAAGTCGAATGGATATTGCAAATGAAGCCATGATGAAGAAGCTCGACACCATGTTCGCTATGCAAGCCACAACGGCTAAAGTTACCATGAGTGCGAGCCGCCTCAAAACCGCTAAAACCACTGGAACAGAAGATACTAGATCTTCTTCCTCAAGCCCAAATAAAGGAAATTCTGTCTAGGAGGTCACGAATCCTAGTCATAAGGGAATGAAGCCACCTACTCATAACCAATCTGGAAAAGCAACTCCTCAACAAGCGTTTGGTTCCACCAAAGGGGCATTTCCCCATGCGGGAGGTCCAGGACCCCGGAATCTGAACCGTGACCGCTTGTGTAGGCAAGCATCCGGTAAAGAGGATGGCGTCTGCCCCGTGGACCAACCTAATGAGGAGGAGCGAATATTCGGAATGGTACGTAAGATCATGAATGAGAGCCAGAAAAAGGTGGACGATGAAAAGGAATGGGGATTTGCTCCTACAAAAACCCCACTTACAGAAAGAATAAGGATGGCACCATATCCAAATAAATTCAAACCCCCAGTTGTACAAGCCTATAATGGAACTGGTGATCCCAACGTGTTCCTGTTCAAGTACGATCAGCACATGGATGGGGCATGTGCTACTGATGAACTCAAATGTTTATACTTCCCTACCTACTTGGAAGGAGTAGCTTCACTCTAGTTCACAAAACTCCCGCCGAAATCTGTGGATGACTTTGCTACCTTGGCCAAGCTGTTCAGACAGCAATTCCGGCTTCAAGCAACCAAGGTACGTGATGTGATGGAATTGAATGAGTTGGAGCAAGGAAGAGGGGAGTCCATTAAAGCCTTCCTTTCTCGCTTTAATACAGCTGCGGCCGAAGTCGGGAATTATGAGCCACATTTGGCTTTGATGGCTCTAAAGGGAGGCATAAGTAAAAAGACCAAACTTGGGCGCTGGATCAAGAAGAAGAAGCCTGCCACTCTCGAAGAGCTATTTGACAAGGCAGAGGAGTATATAGGCATGGATGAGGATCCGGCTTATACAATGGAAGCTACAGAAAATAAGGAGCCATCAGAAAAGAGAGATGTAAACATGCAAGGAGGACAGAAAAACGCCAGAGGAAATAAAAAAAGGGGGAATGAAGGGAAGGATGGTCGAAACAACAAAAAGCTTCGTTTCTTCAAGAATTACAAAATGACTCCACTTAATGATACCATAGAGAACATTTATATGGCGACCAAAGATACTGAAGAGTACCCAGAGCCCGGGAAACTCAGAGTCACTGGTAACGCAATAAAGTCCGGCAGGTTCTGTCGATTTCACAACCAGCCGGGGCATAGCACGAACGAATGTAGACATTTGAAAAGCTTAATTGAAGAGCTGATAAGGAAAAACAGGCTTCAATAGTACACAAAGAACTCCCAGAGTACTTAGGGAACTCAAGACCAAGGAACCTCCACAGGACAACCTAGGCAGAATGAGAGCGCTTCAGTTGCTGCTATACCAAGGATGATCATAAACACCATTTCAGGAGGCCCGTACCCAATGGGGAAAAGCTGGGGGGACATGGTGAAATTTGCTCATGAGGTAAAGGACTTTTTGAAGAAAGGTGAACTCATGATCATGAATGAGGTTTTATCAACAAAGATACGAAGAATCCTGCGAGATGATATCACATTCAAAGATGAAGATCCAGTTGGGATCATAACACCTATAGAGGATCCGATGATGATAACCATTGGTCTGGGCCTAGCCATAGTTAGGAGGGTGTTGATCGATAGCGGAGCATCTGTTAATATTGTCTTCTTTAGCGCATTCCGTAGAATGAAACTTTCCATGGACGATGTAAGAGATTGTTAGAACAAGGTCCACGGATTCACCGGTCAAGCTGTCCAACCAATTGGTGTTGTCAGTCTACTAGTCGAGCTCGGAGAAGGGAAGCAGCAGAAAGCCGCACTGATACAAGACTTTGTTATAATCGATGAACCCTCTGCTTACAATGCCTTCCTGGGAAGACCTACTCTTGCAGCATTCAGAGTAACTATGGCTCCGTGGTGCCTTACAATGAAATTCCCAACAGAAAACGGAGTTGGTACAATCATAGGTGATCAGCAAGCAGCAAGGGAGTGTTATTTGATGGAGCTGGCAGAGGCAAGGAAGAAGGAATTGAAGAAGGGTGTAGAGCCGCCGTTCTGCATCCAAAAAACCCTCTTATAGCAACTAAAGCAAAAAACCCCATACTGGTGAGCACAATGACGCTCGAAAAGCAATTGATCCACGGAAGAACAGTATGAGGGAAAATAGAGCAGCGCCGGCTGAAGATACTATCCCCGTCCTAGTGTCTGATAAAGATCCTAACCAAGTCTTGAAGATAGGATCCCAGATGGGCCTGAAGCTGCGGAAGGAATTAATTTTGTTCTTGAAAGCAAACCTAGATGTATTTGCCTGGGAACACTCAGATATGTGTGGGATCCCATCAAATGTAATTGTTCACAAGTTAAATATAAATCAAAAATTGACTCCTAAAAAACAAAAAAGACGAATGCAGGGATTTGAGAGGTCTAAGGCTCTAAAAGAAGAAGTAGATAAACTACTCAAGAATAATTTCATACGGGAAGCTACATATCCAGATTGGGTTTCTAACCTAGTTCTTGTTAAAAAGTCCAATTGAAAATGGAGACTGTGCATAGACTACTCAGACCTTAATAAAGCGTGCCCAAAAGACAACTTTCCTTTGCCTCAAGTTGACCAGCTAGTAGATGCTACAGCGGGTCATGGGTTACTGTCTTTTATGGACGCATATTCCGGATATAATCAAATTATGATGCACAAGCCGGACGAGGAGAACACTAGTTTGTTAACGGATAGAGGACTATACTGCTATAGGGTCATGCCGTTTGGGCTAAAAAACGCAGGGGCAACCTACCAACGTCTTGTAAACTCCATGTTTAAATCTCAAATAGGGAATACGATGGAAGTATATGTAGACGATATGCTAGTCAAATCAAAGAAGGTCGAAAATCATCTCGAGGATTTGGCGGAAATGTTTCACATACTCAGGAAATACGGGATGAAATTAAACCCGTTAAAATGTTCATTCGGAGTCTCTTCGGGGAAATTTCTCGGGTTTATCGTCAATTCCAGGGGCATCAAAGCGAATCCCTCTCAAATTACGACTTTAAGGGAAATGCGGGCCCCAAGGACGAAAAAGGAGCTATAAAGCTTAAACGGAAAGGTAGCAGCATTGAACCGGTTCGTTTCCAAAGAAACAGATCGGTGTATTCCGCTTTTCGATGCTTTGAAAAAAGGAAAAAAGACTTCCAGTGGACCTCAGAGTGCCAGGAAGCTTTCGAGGAGTTGATAAGACATATGGAATCACCGCCAATGTTATCGAAACCTAAAGACGGGGAGGATTTATTTTTATATCTAGCGGTTTCATTACATGCCTTGAGTGCAACACTAATCCGAGAAGAGGCAGGAGTATAATTGCCAGTATATTACATCAGTAAGAGGCTTGCCGAGGCAGAATTAAATTACCTTAAGCTGGAGAAGCTCGCATATTGCCTCCTCGTTGCCTCAAAAAAGTTGAGACCGTATTTCCAATCTCACCCTATCAAGGTCCTTACCAATCAACCATTAAGACAAGTCCTCTTTCGCCTAGAGACTTCAGGAAGGTTACTAAAATGGAACATTGAGTTAAGTCAATATGACATCACCTACCATCCTCGAAGAGCTATTAATGGCCAGGCCTTAGCAGATTTTATCGCTGAGTTCACCGACAGAGGAGAAGAGGTTAAGGAACCAGCGGAAACAGAAGTTACTTGGAAGCTATACTTTGATGGATCCAGAAACGACTATTGCTCAGGGGCTGGAATTGTCTTGGAAACCCCAGAGGGTCACTCTTTATGCTACGCATTGAGATTAGAATTTCCATCAACTAATAACGAGGTCGAATATGAAGCATTAATAACAGGATTAAAATTGGCAAAAGAACTAAACCTAAAAACTTTGCAGATTCTTAGCGACTCTCAGTTGGTGGTGGGTCAAGTGCGCGAAGAGTTCCAAACCAAAACTGGGAATCTCCCCTCTTATCTAATCAAAGCTATGGAACTTCTAAACAACCTTGATGACTATGTTATATCTCACATCCCAAGAGAACAGAACGCAAAAGCGGATTCTCTTGCCAAGTATGCCAGTTCATCAGATGCTCAGGTGCTGGGTTTAATCCCCGTCGAGGTCCTTTCTACCCCCACCATTGAGGAAGCAAGTGTTGACTGGATGATGGAAATCACTGAGGAACCTACGTCATGGATGACTCCAATCAAAGAATATATCCTCAACGGGACACTTCCTGAAGAACGGAAAAGCAAAAGGAGGATATTGCGCAAGGCCCCTTTGTACCTCGTTCAAGACGGAAGGCTATACCAACGAGGATTCTCCATGCCACTGTTGCGATGTGTGACCAAGAAGGAATCTAGAGCAATTTTGGCAGAATTGCACGATGGAGAATGCGGGGGACACACCGGCGGTCAAACGTTAGCCAAAAAGGTTCTGCGATATGGCTATTTCTGGCCTGATGTAAACCTAGATGCCATGACTTATGTAAAGAAGTGTGACAAGTGCCAAAGATTCTCTAAGATTCCAAGGGCACCTCCCACGGAACTAACTCAAATGGTCAGTCCATGGCCATTCACCGTCTGGGGCATAGATTTGATTGGGATGTTACCAACCGCAAAAGCAAATATGAGATACGCCATAGTAGCCGTCGACTACTTTACCAAATGGGCTGAAGCAGAACCTTTAGCTACTATCACATCAAAGAAAGTGATCAATTTTGTCTTTAAAAACATCATTTGTAGGTTCGGAGTACCGCAGAAGATCATTACCGATAATGGAACCCAGTTTGAAAGCAATGAATTCTTAGACTTCTGCGCTAAATATTAGATCAAAAAGAGTTTTGCAGCTGTGGCCCATCCATAAGCAAACGGGCAAGTGGAAGCCATCAACAAAATACTAAAGTCAACCATCAAGAAGCGTCTCGAGAAAGCCAAAGGCAACTGGGTTGATGAACTTCCCTTTGCATTATGGTCATACCGGACAACGCATAAAACTGCCACGGGCCACAACTCATTCTCACTTGCATTCGGGTCAGAACTATGATCCCAGTGGAACTAGAAGTGCCAACTCACCGCAGAATCCACTTTAATCAGAAGGAGAATGAAAAGCTGCAGTTGGAGGCGCTTGATTTACTCGAGGAAAAGCGAAAAGAAGCAGAGCTTAAAATAGCTGCCCATCAACGGAAAGTAGCTAGATATTTCAATACAAAAGTCAAGCAAAGAACTTTTCAAACCGGAGACCTCGTTCTGAAGAGAATAATGACAGGAACCGGAGTATTTGGACCCAATTAGGAGGCACCATACATGGTCAGCCAGAAATTCGCAGATGGCACTTTCGAGCTAAAAACGACAGATGGAATTGCACTCCCTCGAGCATGGAATAGCATTCACCTTCGTCGTTATTTTGTTTGAAATTTCTTTCACATATTTCGCGTTATACATACATCATGAATTGTAAATACATCATGCGTTGTGAATATCGTGCAAAGTTTGTACAAATTAATGAAAGAAACTACTTTACCTGTCTAAAATCGTACATTTGCAAGCTTCTATATCAAGCTGATAACGTCGATCTGGATTACAGGCCTTTTAAGTAGATAAAAGCACATTTTAAGCCAAACAAAGCTCGATGAATGCTACAGTGCACCTCCAATCTAGGGAGCACAAATATCCTTACATTTCATGTCACAAAGGGTATAAAATATGAAGCCATAAATGAGAGGCACCAAGAACTTTAAAACCTAAACGACATGACATCCAGACTGCGGACCAAGTTCTGAATTTAACCATAGGGGCATGCTCTTAATAACAAAGCTCGAAGATCTAATTCTAACCAGCCACAATAAGAACTCAGCAAATAAACTAAAAGTCAGCCCTCAAGAACAATGTAACAGTTAACCAAAGACCTCCCTGAGGGGCACCCGGTTCATCGCCGACGCCATTAAGATATGGCTGGATAGCGATACAAACACCGGGCTCTTTAACCAAAGACCTCCCCGAGGGGCACCCGGTTCATCGCCGACGCCATTAAGATATGGCTGGATAGCGATACAAACACTGGGCTCTTTAACCAAAGACCTCCCCGAGGGGCACCCGGTTCATCGCCGACGCCATTAAGATATGGCTGGATAGCGATACAAACACCGGGCTCTTTAACCAAAGACCTCCCCTAGGAGCACCCGGTTCATCGCCGACGCCATTAAGATATGGCTGGATAGCGATACAAACACTGGGCTCTTTAACCAAAGACCTCCCCGAGGAGCACCCGGTTCATCGCCGACGCCATTAAGATATGGCTGGATAGCGATACAAACACCGGGCTCTTTAACCAAAGACCTCCCCGAGGGGCACCCGGTTCATCGCCGATGCCATTAAGATATGGCCGGATAGCGATACAAACACCGGGCTTCAAACCCAAGACCTCACCGAGGGGCACCCGGTTCATCGCCGATGCCATTCATACATGGCTGGATAGCGATATAAACACAGGGTTTTCAAAGACCTCTTCGGAGGCATCCGCTCGGATGCTGGATCTTCGAAATCCAGCTAATGATTCTGGGTCCTTCAAACCCAGTTACTGACGGACCCAAAGACCTCTTCGGAGGCTCCGATAAGTTCAACAAGTGTCTGAATTATTCAGATCCAACGAACAACGGATCAAAGATCCTTTCAAGGACATCCGGTTATAAGCCGAATCTTCCAAATTCAGTTAATAATAGAACCAAAAACTTCCCTCAAAGTTATCTAATAAAAATCATAAGTAATTGGCCCACTCAGTTACTAGAGACAACAGATTCCTTTATCTAACTGTAAAAACCATGCCTAATTTTCAAGATATTTAAACCAAATTGTGGTATGGCGACATTGCTATCGCATTAACGAAATCTAATGACGCTCTCTTAAACATACTACAATCCAGTCATAATTTCATGAAAACCCGACATTAGGTCACTCCAACCAACCAAACTGGATTTCCTGAAATAACTAAGATGAAATACAACGTAAATAAAAAAACTAGAATAATGAAGTCTAATGAACATCATCTTAACCAAGATCAGGAAAATCCAATAAAGTTGTCCTGTCATAACAAATAACTTGTAATGCAGAATTTGTACTGCAAATATAAATCAAGCGTGAAATGCAAAAAATATAAAAGCACAGCAAAACCTAAAGCAAAATTTAAGGCATGAAAAGCAGGACAAAATTTCCTGGCAACAAAGAATAACTATATCATAAAGTCACTGGTCAAAGTGCAGAATACCAGACAATAGAATGCAATACGGGAAGATACAACGAAGCTAAAAGTAAAAGCTTAAGTACGAGAGCGGAACATAACCTCATTCTAGCGTCATCAAGCACCATAACATACACAACCAGAATTACATTGTCCACCAAGCAAGTCAAACGCGGGATCGAGCATGTTCATCACTACATCACAAGTCCAGAACATAGACATTGGACGCAAAATATCATAGGAGTATTAAGCGAGGACCGACACTCGCATATACAACCGGTCTATAGCATAAATACGCCAAAGGAAAGTAACAAAAGATAAACAAGAGATCTACCTCCTTTCGTCAATGGGTCAGTCCCCACGTTGAGCAGGGGGAGGACCACCAGTCATCGTTGTCTTGCCTCCGGGACTCGATAGTTCAGCAATGATCTCGTCCTGAGACCTAAGAGCCTTAATGAGCATGGCCTTGTCCTTCTCCAAAGTGGTAATGAGCTCAATGTTTTCTCTATTCAGCCTTTGAAGCTCGCAAGCAAAGGTGTTCCAAGCCCCTAGTTTGCGTGCATAATATTGACCAATTTCACCAAGGCGTTTGTCTGACCAAGTCCTAGTCGCATCAAGCTTCTCCAGCAAATGATTCCGCACGACGTCTAAATCCTCGGCGACTGAGCGATTATCAGATGGATGTATATCCAAGTCGAACTGGTGAAAGGTCACTCCATGAAGACACCAACCTTCAAAGCGTTCGATAAGCTCAGAGGTGTGTGGTTTGGAGGCATAGCCAGGCTTGTCTATGATGGCTTTTAGCTCAGCCAAACTAGGAGCAACAGGAGCAACCTCAGCCTCTGACATCGGGAGTTTTTCCAATCTGCGGTGCTTGCAAGCTACGTCTTCACTTGAGCTTCCCTCGGTTCTCTTAGACATCCTGTACAAATAGTAACGTCAAGAAGTTAAAACAAAGATGACAAACACTAGAGCAAGGCGTGTGTGGACATAGGAGTTAAGTCGTTACGACATAAAACTCATGTTGATTCACGACATGAAGCTCATGTCAATCCACGACTTGAAGCTCGTGCTCATCAACGACTTAAAACTCATAACGATCCACGGCTTGAGATCCATGTCGTACCACGACACGAGACTCATATATCATTACACGACACAGCTATAATAAAGCGATGAAAAGGTTCATGTTTCAAGCATTTCAGCAGACATCTGGGGTGCAATATAAAAAAATCTTCAAAAACAGTTCGTACCATCATCATAGACCAAAACGAAATGCTTTATGGTGTCAAAAGTTATGTCGCTCAAGCACGGTTTAATACTCACAACCGCGGGAACGACATGAGACATGAGTTGTACATATTATATGCAAATTAGGGTTTCAAGAAAATCAAAGGATTTCAGAGCCCTTACACACGGTATACCTATTCTAATTTAACTCAATTTCAATTCGCAAGCATCTCAATAACACAAAACAGCCAAAATCGATTCACAAGGTCACCACTTTATCGGGAATAAGTATAAACCCTAAATCCTATACAAATCCTAGCATTTAGAGGAACAAAGAAGAATTCAGACCCGAAAATCGCTTACAATAATTTTTGGAAGGCTTTTGAAGGAAGGATTCTTCAAGGTTGAAGGTGTAAGTCGAGAATTGAGGTGATAAAGATCATCGAAGTCGGTCAGAATCAAGTTGCGATGACTTTGGTGGGGGCGTCGGCTTGACTGATTAAGTCGCTTGTGAGAAAGGCGGTGATGTTTCTCCGATTCAATCCGCCATTAACAAAGTCGAAGCTTCAGAGTAAGAAGAGAGATATGAATGAGTATATGGGTTTTGGAATAATATAAAGGCGCAGGGGGTTATCTGGCCAAATTAAAGCCGATTAGAAGCCCAACACGACCTAAAGCCCACTGGAAATTCAGAGGCGCACGATTCACGACATGATAATAAGGACAGATTAATTTTTCAGAGCTTCAAGCGACTTAACTAAAGTGCACGAAAAAGGTATTGGGAATATCATGGTTCGAAGCCCATGTCATTTTCAATAACACGAACTTCGAGGGGCAAATGTTAACCCATAAAAAATGCATGTTCAATATGTCGACAAAACCATGCCGTTATTCGGTATGTCGTGGGGCCTGATACGTAAATACCAGGTCGTTCTACAGCCATGTCGTAGAGAAAGGAAGGAACCATGCCGTCTTCAACTGTGGCGTATCAGTCAGGTCGTCATACTGCGTACCAAATCATAAAGCTAAGTCACGTGCCTCCATGTCGCAACCAAGACTCTTCTAAATCGTATCGCAACTCGTCAAGTCGTTCCCAAGGTCAAGGCGAAATGTCGTAAGATAGGGCTGAGCTTCATGTTGGTCAGCGACATGAAGCTATATCACTGTTATCCATGTCATTCAGCGGCATAGTCTACAAATAATTCATATCGGCCTTAAACCATGTCAAGTGATCCAAGTCGGATTTAGGAAACATACCATGTCGTCCTAAGGAAACCAGATTGGCCCCAAGTCGTGCCGCATTCCATCCATAACGTCAAATTTAAGTCGTCATGCGACATAGCATCACGACATGCCATAAAGCTCAAGGCGCAAAGAAGCACAAGATCACACGACATGAGTCATGCCGCCATGCCTCTATATCGATCTACAACATGAAAGGTCAATCGCTACTTAAAGTCTAGAGACAAGCCATGTCGTGCCCCACTCATGTCGCTTCCAGCAAGTATCGGATCACCAGAACGATATGAACCCTATTGAAGGGAGTCGTGTTGTATCGCAAGTGTAAGGCTCCACGGGTTAACCCGCCGAACGACATGAGTCATGTCGTTGGTCCAAGTTATGTCGGCGACAACATGAGTTAAGGCGTTTTCTGAATATTTACAGAACTGCCACCTGGTCTGAAGATTTCCTATAAATACCCCCTCACTTCTTCATTTGAGGGGAGGGAATCTTAAGGCCACGAAGTGCTGTCAAAAATATTCTTGAACAATCTTCGCATCAATCTAACATCATAAATCAAAGATTAATCCATGGATCATGATCTATGTCAAACGCATCCAAACGCCTTGAGAATCGAGGAATGATTAGATGAGCCTATGTTTAAAAAGGAACTCTACCAATCCTACTCCATCTCCATCGAATCTCCACGGGTCTACAAGCTCCTTCATCATCTCTAATAGATTCGAGTGTAATTTGTGAGTAAAAGAGTGATAATATTGTAAAAGAAAATTTGATCTTGTAATCTTTCATATTGATAATGAAATTCTTTACGAGAGTGGACGTAGATCCTTATTGGATTGAACCACTATAAGACTTTGCGTACTCTACTTGCATTTGGATTGTTGTGTGGCCCTACTATTTCATTTTTTGTGAAATCTTCTTGTATACTTTTGGTGTTTGCCCAATTTCGGGAAAAACAGCAGGTCCTCCCTGATGTCCTCTCCCGTTTCATGCTCATACCGGGGTGTGAGGCTCGTGAAACAACACTAAAGACAAAGCTAGCTATTTAAAGCCGTGCTTTGATCATCAACCACAAAGCTCTGCTTTTCAACAAAAGCTTTGATCACAGCATCTCTACATGTCACGTTGTCAATATACAACGTCAGACATACATCCATTTACAAGTCCGTTCTGGGTCTGAACAAAACCGGAGGATCTTTATTCCTCGCACATCCGAACGGTCAAAACATACGTCCGGACAACCACCACTTTGACCCCATCAGGGCAGCAACTCCCATCAAAGGCATCAGTAGCCATCCATTCGATGTGAAGATCATCGGTCTTGCACCGTCTTCATATCTTCGACTTCTAATCGTCGATCAATTATTTGAAATGAGAATTAACTCGGACTTTTCAAATAATTCACGTATATTTAGAATTTCAAATCAATTCATTTCAATGGTTAAATTATTCGACATCAATAATTCTGTTCTTTAATGTAATTTTCACGCCAAACACATTCAACCATCAAATATCCAATAAACCGGGTAAATTAGGTTTATTTCCATTCCTTATCGTTTATGATATTTTATAACGATTTGTCGCTATTTTTATTTATTTATAAATAGCCAATTCATTCAAACAACGCTTCAGGCCATAACGCTGTTTTTCTTCAGATTTGATTTACACATATCTGAAAATCTAACCGCCGGATCTTTATAAATTTTATATCATTGGAAAGATCTTTTCAAAATGAATCCAACGGTTCCTGTTTTGGGAAAATCCGACGGTCGGATCTCCCGGTACAATCGTTTGAAGTTACGATTTCAAAATACGAACTGCAGCGTCGTTATTCGATTTATTTTAATTATATATATATATATAATCCATTCTGGCGCTGTTTTTATTCAAATTTGAATTAAACATTCCCGACAATCTAACCGTTGGATCTTTACAAAGTTGGTGTCGTTGGAAAGATATTTCCAAAGCAAACCAAACGGTTTCGGTTTCGGGAAAATCCGATGGTCGGATCTCCCGTAATAATCGTTTGAAATCACGGTTTCAAAATATGAACTGCAGCTTCGTTATTCGATTTATTTCAGTTATATATATATATATAATCCGTTCTTCGATTTCAAAACCATTCTCATTTCACATATTTGATAAAAAATGATATTTTTATCCCACAAATATTCATTTCAACACATGACTATTTTTAACACTTCATATATATCATAAAAATGTGATTTTTATTGTAAAAACAATTTATTTCAAAACAAGATTATTTTATATACTTCCTATAGATGATGAAAATGTGATTTTTATAGTTAAAACAATTTATTTCAAAAATGTAGTTTTTTAGCGATTTATATATATTATAAAAATGTGATTTTTATTTGTAAAACAATTTATTTCAAACGTTTTATAAAAATGTTATTTTTATCGTTTAAACTATTTTATTTCATTCATTCGATAAAAATGTTGTTTTTATCGTTCAAACCATTTTATTTCATTCATTCGATAAAAATGTTATTTTTATCGTTCAAACCATTTTATTTCATTCATCACATGAATATATTTCAATACATGAATATAAATCAAAACACAGGAATATTTCAGAAAATTTCGGCAGCATAACGGCAGGGTAGTTAAAACCGGCACCGTCCCGAGTACGGCTCCTCGCTTTACCTTAAAGCCTCGCAGCTTTTGACAATGGGGATTTCAATATCTAGTTCGTACGCAGACGAATTTTTCCCATATACTAATCCTATTGGGATTTCAACCACAATCAGTCATTTTCAATCAACCATTCATGATATTCACCAAATTTCACATCAACCAAATCCAGACAATATCACAACCAATATATATCGTCCATGGTCTGTGGACGAGGGAAAAAAAAATATATAGATATATGTATATAAATATATTTCGATTTCATTTCAGTATATTTCAATATCATTTCAACGCATATATGATTTTTACAACGCATATATAACTTATACATCGCACATACAACTTATACAACGCTTATACATGATGTGTACAACGCTTATATAACTCATTCATCGACCGTATAATTTATACTTCGTCATTCCATATCGTTTATAAATCAAAAATCTCACATTGGGTTCCACTCCTCCAAAAATTGTAGAAGGCTCAGAAAAATATCCTATCTCTTCTAGAATGTAGAAGACGTCCACGCGAGTCCAATGTCTCTTGTTTCACTGGATTTCGACCACATAGAAAAAAGATATGATTTTTATAAGTTTGATCAACTTTGCGACGGTTTTATGGTGTTAAAAACTGTTAAAAATAAAACAGCCGTACCTTTCACGCCGAGGTTAAAAATTAGGTTTAGGATTTTCTTTCAATCCCTTGCTCGAGGGGCGAATCAGGTTGCGCCACGCTCAAGGGCTCCGAGAGGCACGCAAAACGAGGTGGGAGCGGTCCTCTTCGATGTAGCGGTCGAGGCGTAGTAGCGGCGGGAAACTCGTGACTTCGGAGGCTTGAAACTCGATGAAGACGAGGCGATAGGGGGCGAGGTTAGGACGGATTTGAAGAGGAAGGAGAGGCCTTCAAAAAGCTCAACGGGGGTAGGGTGTTTTGATGAACGAGGTGGCCGGAAAACTGCCTGGAAGCATGGAACAGCTTTCTGCCGTACGCGATGAGGAGCTTCGGGGAGAGATAAAGGGAATGACGCTTTATGATTGGCCGAGGATTTTATAATTTAATTTTTTATTTATTTAAATCCGAAAATACCCCCTATCACATACGAACTCCAATCCAAACCCAACGACTATCGTCCCTAGCTAAATACCCCCATTCCGAACACAATGGGATAAGATTCGTAAGCCCATTCGACTGTTTCAGTCAGTTTTTCTTCAAATTAAAATATAAAACATTCAATATTTGATTTGAACATACATTTCCATTTGCTGGGGCCACATACTGATCCCAAAAATTCCAGAAAAATAAATCTAGCTAAGTTTTGACGGTACGGTCCCAACAAAACTGATTTCATCGAATTCTGAGACAGTTTGAAAAAAGGCCATTTTCTGGTCGATCCAATTTGACTGAAATCAACCAAACACATTTTCCTTTGCCACTCTCACATATTAACTTCAAAAATTATGGAATTTGAAACCTAGCAATAGTTTGACATCCCGAATCCAACAAAAGTGGTTTCGTCGAAAACGGAGGTCGTTTGCAAAATGTCCATTTTCAAGGGCTATATAAACTCTATAGCGACCTTTCTGAAAATTCATTTGGCCATAACTTTTGATTCTCGCTATGAAATTTTGATTTTTCAGATTCGTTAGAAAGATAATCGTAAACAGATTTAAATATTTTTGGTTTCACTAAAATCCATTTTATTTTGCACCCGGTACAATTAGTCAATGTTTGAATTCAAATTTTGAAACTGCCGCGCCATTTCATGCCTTGTTTTATAATTAAAATTAATATATTTAATTTCCAACATCGATTCAAATAGACTTTTGATCATTATTATTTAAAATAATTTATTTTAAATATTTAAAATTCACTAAAATAGCCAAATTAAAATTTTTAAATTGGTTCTGATTTTCCGGGTTGTTACACTAGAGGAGTTCAGACGTATTTAGTGTTTATTCCACTGTGCGTTGTATATGACAACGGGTGGTTATAACTATCCAAGTGTATTAGTTGTCGGTTGTACTCTGATGAATGTAAGTATCTATACAAATTGTTTATCAAGATTTATTTCTGTAGGATATTTTATTTTGCTGCGATGTGAGATTATGTTGTGTTGGTTAGTATTGATCCTTCTTCTTCTATTCTAATATTTCTTTCTTTCTTTTCTCAGCCTCTTATTTCTTTTTATTAAACATTCAGTGTTTTCGATACTTAGGTTTTGGCAAGTAATATAAGATTATGTATTATTGTCGAAATTCGAGTGTCAAATCCCACCTGTTCGTTACACAGACATACAATCTATACAAGTTCGTTCTAGGACTAAATGAAACCGAAGGTGCTTTATTCCTCGTTTAATAGAGGAGAGAAGCCCTTGCAAATAAGGAAATTCTCCAAATATGTCGGTACCGCTACTACAAATAATCTTATAATGGGTGGCCACCTGAGACATCAACAAGAAGTCTTTTTGATGTGAAGATCTCCGATCTTCAACCATCGTTTTCAGTGTCTTCATTTGCTCCATTCGTCGTATCATTATTCGAAATGGTTTTCAGATAGGAATCACCTAAATCGGATCTTAGTCTTTTAGAATGATCATCGTTATTCAATAAAAAATGAGTATAAACAGGATTGCTAAGTCTCTTTCATCTTAAATTTGGTTAATCAAATCCTTTCATTAGCTTAAATAAAATCCTTAATCATTTATTCCTTAATTTAGGAATTTTATCCATAAAATCCCTCCATCTAATCTTTATACTAAGATTCATTAAATCTTAACAAAGATTTATTCTTATCTTTACCTCACGTTTGATTTGGAGGAAATATTTCAACAATGTTTATTTAATCTTTAATCAAAAGATTTATTATTATTTTAACCATTACTTTCCCTTTTTAAATCATATCTTTAAAACAAAGATTATCCAATCTTAATGAAGATTTCTTCTCAAATTTACTTAGGGAAATCATTTCAATATTATCTCATTAAATCCTAATTAAAAGATTTCTTAGTAAATATTCCTCATTTCAAAACATAAATTTAAACGAGTTAAAATGACGTGGTTTAATTCCATAACTAAATAAAGCTAATGTTTTTTAGGACATCACTCACAACAAACCCAAACCAATTAATATTCAGCATAAGAATTGCATATAAATGATATTAGCTTATATTCAATATCAATTCCATATTCAACAAATAATATAGGCGAAATAATGGTTATACTCACCTTTTTAAATTCCTCGATTAGTACAAATTCCATCTACGGAATTTAATACTAAGTACTTGAAGATTGTTTCTATCAAATCCAATTAGTTTATATTTGGAAATCTTTAATTTTATTAAAGTTAAATCTTTAAATCTTTCCTCTTGATCTATTCCAGCCCTCACTCAGATAAATAAACATTGGACAGGTAAGTTCAACACCCTGTTTGCTGCATCCCTTGTCTTAGTTATGTACCCCATTTATCGTTCTAGATCTCAGAGGTGGAATAAATGTACTAGCGATTTCTGCATTCTAAGTTTAGTTGAGTTCATCTGCTTCTTAATCTAGGTTAAGTATTTCAAACTTCCAAATTATCATTAAAACACTTCATTTATCATTTGGAAATGTTTACCAAAGACTTGGATAAGATCATTAGGTTTAAAACCTTAAATCTCAATGTTGTTGAAAAAGCATTGCAAAAGCGTTGCTAAATAGCTTAAATCAGCTTGTTTGATTTAATTAACCTTTCTATTATTCAAAACTACATATTTTAAATCCAAATCACTTTTAAATCATTTATTTTGATTTATCAACTTTCCCCCCTATTTTTAATAATTAAAATAGTCATTTCTAAAGATTTCCCAATTTGGCCACCAAACTGCAACACCGCGATTTTTATTTAAATTTGATCTGAACATAATTCAAAACCTATACATCGAAATCTCAAATGTACTTTTTAATTTGAAAACTCATGTCATTCAAAAACAAATGTTTTTCGTTTTAGAAAATTTCGATTTGAATTTGCATCATGTACATTC
Source organism: Allium sativum (assembly GCA_030737875.1). NCBI lineage: Eukaryota > Viridiplantae > Streptophyta > Magnoliopsida > Asparagales > Amaryllidaceae > Allium > Allium sativum. The sequence continues at coordinate 298,186,755 of CM060911.1, read as the reverse complement.
ATTTGAAGTTATTGGTCGAAATTCGCAAACTATCCCAGCTTGACTAGCTCTATTCTAACCATATTTCAACTTTATATTGAAATTAGTTCGATTTACTTCTAATATGCTTTATAAACCATTTAAAATATATATAACTTCATTTCAAATCAATACTTCCAAAATTTCAACTTTTAATTCAATTATTTATTATAATTGAATATTATATTATTATAATAATAATTTTAAAAAATAACTTTTTAAATCCTAAACTTTCCAAATCACAAATTATATATTATATAAACTTGTTGGAATCTTCAATTTGAGTTTAAAACATTGTATATATAGCTAACTTAAATTTAATTTCAGAATCACGATTTCAAATTGATTTTACTATTCACTTTGAAATTGAACATGTCATTTTATATCATGTCCTTGTTCAAATAAATTTCCACCCTCACAAAAGTTTTTCATAACCACTTTAATTTCATTTCTATCAAGTTTCGGATATAAAATTTCAACGTTTATTTTTACAACTTACTTCCATTAAATGAATAAAATATTCATTTATGTTGTCAAATTGGAATAGGACCTAACCAATACCTATATAATTCCATATATTTGGGTGTAACACGTGAAGTGTGTTATACTACCACCAATAACAACCATAATATTATCCATAGCATCTGTTCATCCATCTCATAGTATATATAATCTAAGCATTACAGTAATTAAAGCTTATATTCACATGAATAATGGTAACTACAATGGCATCCATAACGACAATAAAGCAACCAATACAGTCAGATTATGATTATAATAAATATCCCAAAATAGCTAAGCTAGTTCTCACCTTAGGGTTCCACTCCACCAAACTTTAGTTTCGCTACGTTTTTTGACTTCAAAAATAAACAAACTTTCCTTAGGTTTTTGGACTTACTACTCTCTGAATATGGAAAAGTGATCAACAACAAAGTTGTAGGAATTTCTTTTCTCTACAGTGTAAAAAAAAGAATCACTGAACCTAGTTTAGTTTTGAGTGATATATGTTAGAAACAGTGGAGGTATTCTCGGGTTCTATAAAATAAAGCCAGAAAATATGGTCTTGAAATATCTAGATTTTTGGATTAGCTAGGCCGAAAACTAGAAAAAGTGCTCAACATGAAAGTTGTAGTCACTGAATCACTACAAGAAATATGTCTATTCACAACATTGAAGAAACGTTGTTATAGCCTTTAACAGCGTTTTGATGAACGCTGTCTAACAACGTGCTGTTATAGGTCCCTGGATATATCACAGCGTTTTCAAAAATATTGTAGAAAATTGACATATTACAGCATTTCAAATGGTGTTGTCCTTATGTTTATACAGCGTTTTATATTATTTCAGAAATGTTGTTATCTTCCCTTTTCTACAACGTTTAGCCACATATCACAGCATTTCTCGAAGTTTACAAGTTCTTTCCCATCACAGCGTTTTGCCACATATCACATCATTTCTGGAAGTTTACACGTTGTTCACTATCACAGCGTTTTGCCATATATCAGAACATTTTTTGCATCTATCACAACATTTACATATTGTAGTATCAAAATATTCATGCACAAACATATTAACAACATGTAAACATATATCAACCAACTAATTATATAACATAATATTCATATATAATTTCCATAAAAAAATAACACTATAAACTAAATTTACACAATATTCGTCGAACAAAGTCACGATATCTACAAATAAAACAAAATTTCCATAAAACAAGTTTGCGTCGAATACCAACAAAATGAACATCTAAAATATACCGCTTTCTCCGTAATCAGTTGTCGCAAGTGGTCTTGTTGTTGAGGGATCTTCAGAAGCGTCTAACGATATTTTGATTATAGTCGAATGCACAACGATGCCCATCTCCAATACCTATACACATGTGTTCATGTTAGCATGCATTTGGTCATGCTTACACATTAACAAGAAAACAATGCTCGACAAGAAGAAAAAAGAATACAAGAAGGAGCAAGTTGAAGAATACTTATTTAATTTATAATTATTGCTATTATTATTATAGAATACTTGGTAATATTTTACATTTTTATATACTTAGTTAACTTTTATAAGCTAAACTTCTTAATTTTTATAAAATTAGTAAACTTAGTTAATTTTTATAATACTTAGTTAATTTTTAGTTATTGTTATTATTATTATAAAATACTTGGTAATAATTTATATTTTTATGTACTTAGTTAACTTTTATAAACTAAACTTCGTAATTTTTATACAATTAGTAAACTTAGTTAATTTTTTAAAATAGTTAGTTAATTCTTATATTACTTAGTTAATTTTTAATTATTGCTTATTATTATACAATACTTGGTCATATTTATATTTTTATATACTTAGTTAACTTTTATAAACTAAACTTCTTAATTTTTATAAAATTAGTAAACTTAGTTAATTTTTTATAATAGTTAGTTAATTTTTATAATACTCAGTTAATTTTAATAATAGTTAGTTAATTTTTTATAAAATTAGTAAACTAAGTTAATTTTTATCTTACGTAGTTAATTTTTATAATAGTTAGTTAATTTTTATAACATTAGTAAACTTAATTAATTTTTTTATAATAGTTAGTTAATTTTTATAATAGTTAGTTAATTTTATAATACTTAGTTAATTTTATAATACTTAGTTAATTTTTATAATACTTAGTTAATTTTTTTATAAAATTAGTAAACTTAGTTAATTTTTATAATACTTAGTTAATTTTTATAATAGTTAGTTAATTTTTATAAAATTAGTAAACTTAATTAATTTTTTATAATAGTTAGTTAATTTTTATAATACTTAGTAATTTTATAATACCTAATACTTAGTTAATTTTACAATACTTAGTTAATTTTATAATACTTAGTTAATACTTAGTTAATTTTTTGTAAAATTATTATTACATTTTACTATGGGACATTCTTTATATGTAAATACACAGTACTATAAATAAGGAACTTATAGAAGGGGATTTGGTGGCAACAGGCGTTCCACTTTTTTCAGTTGTGTACTCCTTCACCGGAGAGTCTACTGCCTGGGTTAACCTGTAAAAGAAGCAACCTGGTTAACCTAAAATATAATACAAAAATATATTAGTTTCTCCAAAGAAATGAAGAAATCTGGTTAACCAAAAACACCGGTCGATAGAAGGGAAAATAGAAACAGTAGCAAATTTCAGACATCTGAACTTATTTTCAGACGTCAGACCTGGTTCAGACGTCTGAAAATAAGTTTCAGACGTCTGACCTGGTTCAGACGTCTAAAAATAGATTTCAGCCGTCTGCAACAGATTTCGGCCAACATCTGAGACCATTTCAGACATCTAAAAATGTTCGTAGGCAATTCCTAAGTCTACATCCGTAATGTAAAAAAATTCAAATGGATCTTATCTGAAAATGTTGCATTATAAGCTTTTGCAAAACTTTTGGTCACCAAACATGTGAATAACAAGACATTCAGCATAGTATAACGATGTCATCTTTACATGAATTTTTCGAAAACCAAAAAGGCAACATAGAAAATTCAATAAGAGAATTACCTGTCTTCAGTAACCAACTCTATTAAAATACCAGGTCTCTTATATTCTCATAACTACATCATGGAAAATTCAATGGAAAACAGACTTCAGAGCATGATGACATTGCCTTATGATCCAAACAACACTCAATTATTCCTCAATTTCCTGAAGTCAAACAGCCAAAATTGTCAAACTAACCTCAACATGGATACACAAACGTGAATCGAGTTATTCAGTTGGTGTTACTCAGGTCTGTAGTATTTCTTGTATGACTTCACCTCTCGAAATTGAACTGGTGCCATGCCTTCGGGACAACTATGCATATTTGTTGCATGATACACACACGGGAACTGTAGGAGTCGTGGACCCTTCAGAATCCATACATGTAATAAATGCTTTAAAAAGAATTATCTGCATCAATGCACATGCAGAAATAAAGGAAATACTATGAAACACAGTGGGTTTCGATATGCATCATAATGTAAAAATAGATATTACACTATCTAGTTACAATCTTCAATTTTGTCTGAAAGATGTGGAATCAAACCGATCGCTTCAAAATTAATCATTTAACCATTTTCTCAGAATACAATGATAGATATTCCCATTGCAAAGCATCCCAATGCTACCCAGGGGCTTAGCCTCTCACGTGGAATCGACACAATGGAAAGAACGAAAAATATATAAAGAATTATATGCAACTGAAAACTAGGCATTCAGAATTGAGTTGTAGTAGCAATACAACAACATTCAAAAAATCTAAAAGTTTTTCTTTGAAAAGCAATTACTACAACATTATTCAAAGATGTGAAAAAGTTCTTTCAACAACAATAAGAGTAATGTTAAGAATCTGACAAGTGATATGATGCTATAGACCGATGTTCTAGAAGGCCACATGTGGTATGAAGCTATAGCCTGACGTACTAATCTTACACGTATTCTGTCCATGGCGTTGCCGAGGACTAATTCTGAACTTTACAACAACAATAACAATAGTCTAATGAATCATTTGCAAGAGCAAAAGTCTGTAATGTTCAGAACTAGTATTCAAAAACCACATGGACTGGACAATGTGGAAATCAAATTAACTATTTAAAGCCAAAAATATACCTATTCTAGCTGCCTTCCAGAAGAACCCACGAAATATGTCAATTAAAAGAAAAGCACATACATTAAGCCAAAGTCGATTATGCCATTGAATGGCTAAAACATACCAATGTTAAACTACTATGAACAGCACAGGACACCGTGAACAGTCAAACAAAGAGCACATGGGTTTAAAACATATCTGCATAAAGTATTTCATTAATTTATCTGCATTATTATACGAGTACAAATAGCAGCAAGCTTAACAAAATCTGAAAGCATAGGGTGGTAATATTAAGTTCTTTACAAACAGATACCTTCTGTATACAACCTTAAACCCCTCCATTTTGAAAGCAGGGTGGTAATATTAAGTCATAATCACATGATCAATGGACACAAGAAAACTGAAGTATATAAAAGTTTACAACTTGTAATAAAGAAGCACTAAACTGAGTACGAACTAGTCATAGATGTGACATGTGAGCGCAAAGAAGCACTACAGTTTACAACTTGTAACATCAAACCTTGAAATAAAGCGCAACAAAATTCGTGTATTATTTAAGATTTTTAGAACTACCATTAATTGTCGAAAGACGATATATATATATATATATACACGCATAATCTGTCTTCAGTTGTGCGTTCTTAGTCCCTAGGGATATGATGATATATGCATGGTTTCATCCAAGGAAAACAAAATTTAGCCAGCAAAGGAAGATATATGGCTCTTGCGTGATACTTGTACATTATTAATCCAAATAGTCTTGCTGGAATCTTATGAGCATGCTTAGACCTGTTGACAGCAAGGTCATGTAGCGAAGTAGAGACAAAGTAATCGAATTGCTAGAAATATCAGGACCTCGATGGCTCATAATAACATAGTCTCAGACACCATTGTAAACATAAAAAACAGTGCTTAGGAAAGCACTTAAATAGGAAAAAGCAGAGACAATGCAAGCACCAAAACATAGCTAACTAGAGACATCATTTGTAACATCATCCAAAATATTGTAATTATATGTTTCTCCTAAAAAGTTATATACCTTACAGTTTAACATACAGATTGGAAAAGCAAAGTTATACAATCATTTTGATCAACAGACTCAGCTAAAACATATAAAGTGGTGAATTTTACATAAGAAAACCCATATGTAGCAAGTGGGTAGATAAAGGCTGTAAGTACCTATAGATGACCGGTGAGCACGATTATGCTTCTGCCTATGATGACTGTATGCTCGGTTGAGGTGTCACACTGCACAAAAGTTTCAAACAACGTTACTTGTGGAGATAGTGATGTCAGACGACTTATACCGGAAACAAAAAGATACCGAACACTGTATGCCTCCACTCCTCTATTTTGGCATAAAGACACCAATAGTGATCTATAATGACAAAATTAGTATTTTTATTTCTCAAACTAGTAAACATTCAGTGTTCTACAACACAGTACGACCCATAATCCTGGTACACTAAGAGCTTGATGTCATTGCTTCAGAACTAGATTCAATAGCAATCTTTGAAGCTTTTGCCCAACCATTTTCATTCTTCGATCCCATTTGCTCGTCTTCTGCACAACCATTCAGTGAAAGATGCATAGTAAGAAAAATAAAATTATAAACTCCCACAATCTATAATTTTTGAGAGAACGAGACTGAGAAACACTAACCACCATCCTTGTCAGCACCAAGATCGGCATCTGCATCATCGTCAAAGTCATCATCATCACCTTCCATGCCCGTTTTCTGCAAATGAAAATCAAAACAAAAAGGTTACATTTGGGGATGAATTCTGAAATTAATTTCTGAAATTGACGATACCCAAGTTGTAGCCACGAATTCACATCCTCTTTCATCACCAGAGTCTTGCAATGATACCCAACTCTTAGCCATTAATTAAACTCAGAATTTGATTCGCCGAAGATTGGTGGTTGCTGGCGGAATTAGGGGACGAACGAAGTTCCATTGGAGATTCATGGTAATTGTCGATTTCAATTCGAGTTTAAAAGAATTTTAATTAGGGTTTAAAAGAATTTTGGAGGAAACAGTGGAAGTTTACTCATCGAAGCTAAAAGGAAAAAAACACGACCGGAATTAGAAAAAGTGGAGGGAAGCAAAATAATTTCCCGCCTTGATTTATTTCAGCGTTTTGGCTTTAAAACCACTTATTAATGTTTGTTTTTTACAAAAAGGAGAAGAAAATGCTGTTTTTTGCAATTGTAGATAAGCACTTTTCTTGTAGTGAATAAATTCATGATCCGAATAAAAGAAATTCATGATTTGGATGCTTTTTGGAGGAGTTATGTTCTGTGGAAGTTGATGGTCATGGCTTGTGGAGGAGGGTGTTATGGTTGGAGATGTCTAGGTTGTGTGGAGGACTTGGAGAGGTTGAAGGGAAGCCATGGCCAAATATTGGAGAGGAGAGAGAGGAGGAAATGGAGGTAGAGAAGGGTGGAAGGTTTGGAGTGAATGGAATGGTGAGTGTAGGCATGATTATATAGGAAGAAGGGAGGGTTATTTGGGTAAATTGGCTAGGGACCCTTGTCCTCTCTTCTTCATGCATGAAGACATGTGTATGAACACATTTCCATGCCTTAAGAAATGGAAATTGGGAAGCATTTTTAAAAGTGCTATGGTTGAGTTTTAGTAGATTTATTAAAATGTTATGGTAGGTCTTTAAAATGTTATGGTAGGTCTTTAGAAATGCTGTAATGGAATGCTATTGTATATCTTAGTTTAGTAAATACAATGCTCTAAATAACTTGTTTTGATAAAAGCTGATATTTTAAATCAGTATAGCCCCTTGTCATTATTTTTGAATAAATCATCATATTATGTAAATCAAATTAGAATATATTTTCAAATGATCAAATTAAATTTGATAAGTTATAAAACTCTATTTTGGATTTTGTACGATAAATTAGTTAATTACTATATATTGACTAAACTTTTCCAACTAGATATAAATATCAAATTCAACCTATTACAAAATTGAGATCATGTTTCAAATTATATATTCAAATTCATATACAATATTCAAATTAATTTGGTTTTGAAATTTGGGTTGTTACATTCTCCCCCCTTAAAGAAATTTCGTCCTCGAAATTGAAATGGAAATGAATGGTAAGTATACATACTATCCATTAGACTTCTCATCTGATGGTCCATCTTAATCCATGTTTTACAGAAAGTCAAAATATTTCTCGATCTACTTCTCAAACTGCTCATCATTATCAAAATCTTTATATATACTCAAAAAGGTTTATTTTCGAACTTACCTGAACTTAAGCTTATCATTCCCAATTTAATTTCATAAGTTATACATAGATCTTCAATGTGAATCTATTTTTGATTTTGAATTCAAATTTATAACTTTTCTTCGGACTAGTATTGATCCCTTTATTCTTTGGTATGGACTCTAATCACGTATCTAGATCAGAATTTCAGTATTTCTTGCATAGCTCCCAACTATGATAGAAAACTTGAGTAACTAACCACAATCCTTATCAAGGTTCGTCTTCAAGCAACGAGTTATAAATCCTTTTCCGGATTGGTGTAGGCACCTCAAACTTTTATATTGGAATTAAATTCGTGGGTGGAAATGATCCATGTAGACTTACATAACTATTCTTGTTGTTTTCCTTTATATCCATTTTGTTTAGTACCCTGCTTTTGGTGTTGAGTACCTTTAGGAATTATTTCGAAGTTTCTAGTTAAGTTTAACATTTAAAACTCAGTTTATACCCTTTCCCGTTCCATTCATCTTATAACTTTCTCGAATTCGTCTTTATAGCTTATTCAAATATCTTGTCTAAACAACTTAATTAGATAAACTTCTTAACTTTAAACCCATTTATTTTTCAAATACCTTTTAGCCAATCGCAAAACTTAATTCACATGGTATTGGTATTTAACTTCTTGTCTCTAATTTCACCTACTCAAATATTTAATCTTTTTATCCAAACAAATTTAAGAAATTATCGATTGCCCAAAAATTGTTGAGAATTCTGATTCCTTATCCTAACACAAACATTTTATAAGTATTTTTTTCAGTGGTCATATTATAAAATTAAGTTCATCCTAATTCCTTACGTTCAATAATCCTATATCATTTTTCAATTGGCCTCACAAATTTCCCTTTGACTAAGTTCTTTACTTTTAGCTACCCTTATTTTATCTTGGCTTATTCCAACTTCTAAATTCAAAATTTATTTAACCTTTCTATCCTTTTTTGAATGAGAGGGAGATCCTCCTTAAAAATTTTGGATTACTCTCCTACTTTTTCTATTGGCTTACTCTTAATAAATAGTCTATAACTCAAATTGAAAGTACACGTAGATGGAAAAAGGCGCATGCGTAGAACTAAGGAGCTTTTTTGAAGTTTAAGACGCACCTACTAGTGAAGCGCAAAAAGGCTCATAGTGCAAAAAACGCACTTTTTTCATTTGTGTTGTTTTATGGTTTAAACTTAGATTGAATGTTTTTTGACTACTTATGTGATCCCCTTAGATAAATTTGGCCCCATCCGACAAGTGTTATATATGATCGTTATTTGGGTATTCGTTTTTACATAAAACGGAAATCTATATTCATCTGATACAATATTCGTTGGATTTGTCCTAGTATTGGACAAGTTACAAATATAATAACGTAAGCATATTGTATAAATCATTTCAATTTAAACGGTTAACAAAGTTTCGATGGCACTTCCTATTTGTTCCCTGTGTACACGCATCTGTGTACGATACAGGGACCAAAGGAAAGTGCTGCCGAAATTTTGTTGAACCGTTTAACCTGAAATGATTTATAAAATATGCTTACGTTATTATATTTGTAATGGGAAGTAGGTAGACCGGCCGTCAAAAAGAAGGGAGTTGGTATAAATTTTAAATATTTGTAGTACATGGTTAGATAAAAATATAGCGTCTATAATCATGTCTTATCTTTAATAATTTCAGTTTATAAAGCACGGAAAAGAACCTTCGTTGGCAGATGTATTTAGACACACACATGCGGTGGAGCGCACCGATGAAGAAGGAAATGTGACGTATGAGTGGGCGGATCCGAAGAGTGCACGTATAATGGTAAATTTGCTTATCTGTATAAATTAACATGTTTCATACTCGTTCATATCACAGGACATAAGTAAATTTTATAACACTTTTCTTAAATTTATATTGCTATTGCAAGGGAAGTATGATGCAGCGGCTGCCAAAGCGATAGAGGCTAGTGGACAGGAGCTTACAGTTGCAGATTCTGATAGCATATGGCACTCTATCACTGATCCGCCTACTCGAGGAAGGCGATATGGTTTCGGTAATCAGGAGGTAAGACTTTTTTTAGACGTAAATTACTGCAATTACGATGCTTTATAAATAGGTAAACCAAGAATACAAGTTAAGGGAAAAATTCATGTTTAACACTAAGTAGTAAAAATTTGTTTAAATAACTTTAATGTGAAATTATTTATTTTACAGGCCGTTCATCGCGCTTATCAGAGGTCGATGGAGGAGGCGACTATTGCGCGGATGCAAGAGCAGGTGAATGAGATGATGGACTGGCGAAAATGCCAAATGCAACAGGAAATAGACGAACGCATCGCAGCTTACTTCCAGGAGCACAGATTTATGCCTGGGGAGGGAGGAGAAGAAGACGACAGCGAGAATGAGGAAGATGAGGATTAGTACGTAGTGTAGGTGTTTTTTTTGACTTAGACTCTGGTACGTACATATACTTAGTTTTTTCTATATTAAATGTACGTACGATATTATATGGTGTGTTTGGACATGTATGACGGTTTGTGGACGGTGGTATGAAGTTTTTTGACATGTACGACTTTATTTGAACGGTTTTATGTTATGATGGGGTTTTTATTTTTGTTTTTTTATGTATTTGATGATGGTATGGTTATGATGGATTAACCGTTGATGAGTATTGGTGAAATAGTGAGATAATAGTGGTGTGGTATTGGTTTTTTGATTGAATGGTTGTGGATTGGATTGTAGGAAAGGAATTGCTGTGTACTGCAGATTTTGGTTTCAGGAATAGCGACGGCTAGCGATGACTTATTGGTCAATATATAGCGACGGCTAGCGACGACATGTGACGGCTTCCCGGTCAAACCAACTACTTGCCACGTCAGATGACACGTGTCCACGAGCCGTCGCTAACCGTTGCTAAACAAGCGACGCGACCGTCGCTATCCCCGTTGTTATTCCTGTTGGCGACGACTGTAATAGCGACGACTAGCGTCGGCCGCCGACGGCTATATGCCGTCGCTATTTGGGGCGTTCCTTGTAGTGGCGGTACCGGCGGTACCCCGAGGCACTTTTCGCGGTGCCCTTAGATCCACACTTTATTTATAGTGACGAGTGTTTGGGTTGTTGGATATTTCAGATATACAGTGTGAGGTGTCAACTGCAACGATCTCATGTTTGTTCCTCTTTTGACGATATAACTGTAGTGTAGAATGTTGCTTCCAGTGCAAAAGGTAATATACTATCAGTCTATGGTTTATGAATTTATGAAATCCTCACAATCATAATCTTAACGAGTTTCCATTTATTCGTTGCCCCCTCTTAATGTTACATTTCCCCCAAAATAGCTATATTATCTGTATCTTAATTTGCAGAGGCATGGAGTGTTAAGTCTATCAAACGATACAAAGGGAGTAATCAATGATTTCTAGTAGTTGGAAAGTCTCCAGCTTTGTACGTAAAATTTTCTCATATCAGGACTCATAATTATACATTTTGACGTTTTCATTGGTCTTGTTTGCAACGTTAGTTCGCAATAGTAATATTGAGTTTTTTTAAAACTAGTAATAATTCATTATAGATAGGAATTTCATTCAATATTATTGTATAACTCTTTACGGTAAGGGCTTCTGTTGGTAAATCGCACTGGACATCATAAATGTCAGAACCGACTCTTGATTCAGATACACTATAAAATGCAAACAAGATCGCTATTTATAAACCCTACATGTCTTAGATATTACAGTAATGTTTAAAATTCAAAATTTCAAGACACATAAATAAGTTTATGAAATTATTAGAATTTGGCTACGGTAATTACACCATTGTGTCTGTAGCAATTTTTTAATCAGTTTAGAAACCAAGTTTGAAAAAATCGAAGTTAAAATGAGCAAGAATGAATTAAATAGAAATGATAGAACAAAAGAAATATATTTTTTATTTTATTTTCTGAAAATCGGTACGCTTTCATTAATTACTAGAAAAGTACATAGCAAGGTTATAATACTAACCCAATACAACTTAAACAAACATGATAAAACGTAGAAACTTAAAGCTAAATACAACATAAAATAGACTACGAAAATATGAAAAGTTGGACAAATGAAGAGGCCGTTTATTCGCATATGCATTAGTGTGAATCAGCCCTGAACCATTGCTTATAAATCACACTGCTCCATACGTTTCTGAACTCGGTGTTTTCCTCTCATAAGCAATGACCATTTCATTTTGTTGCTTAATAACATTCAGATATGAAAAACAATAGTCCTTTCAAATTATCACTGAATAAGTTGCGCCACTCTAGCAATCTGCTTCCAACATTTATCAATAACAACCCATGATATAGTCCCGTAGAAAACTTCCACAATCCTCCATTCAGGTGATGACTTAATCCAGTTATTTTCGTCATGTATAATACGAAGACAAAAACGGTAAACCATCTGAAAACCAAACCTCATGCCTGCTTCTCAAATTCATTAAATGAAAAAATGAAAAAAAAAAAAAAAAAGGAACGGAAAGGGTGATTATTCAATTCATCCGATAGCTCAACACTTGAACCAATTCAAGTTATTTTTTCATTAGCTTTCAAATTATTAGACTGGAGATTGATTATTTAAAGGAAAAATGCTAATTTTATTGGGTTACAATTTTCATTATTTCGCTGGCAACCTGGGATAGTGGGAATGCGTTTGTTTGATTGCTTGTTGAGGAACCTTAGGTGATTTCATACGTGTTTGTTTCACATGCGTTTCAGCGTTTGTTACATTGTTTGTTGAGGGTGACTGAAATGAAATTTAGATCATCAGATAATGAGATAAAGCTTCAAATATTTATTGCAACAGAAAGATAAAAAAGTACACAAGATTGATTCAATCATTGACCTAAAAAAACACTTGGTTTTACCTGCTTTTAGATGAGGAATATGAGTATGTGGGGGTTCACGCGAGTAGCGTTGGGGGCCTGGGATTTATGATAGGACCTAAAATACAAAAATGCTACTATGACAAAAAACATTTTTGTCAAAAAATACACCAAAGACTTAATTTTAGGAGGGACTACATAATAAATTACCACAACACCCACTTGAATTCCAGCACTTCCCCTAAATTACACTATTATGTCATTTTGGCAAATGATTGTTTTTATCATAGTAGCGGAACTCTCTACAATACTATTTTGCATGATTTCATTCTTTCTTTACTGTAATGGTATATTTTATTTTATACAATTTCATTCTTCTTTTAAATGCCTGTAAGCAACAACAAATTTTACTGTTTTTATCTGTGGTAAAATATTCTACTGTAATGGTAAAATATTATTTTGCATGATTTCATTCTTAAAATTAGTGCAATAATTTTGTTTTGAAACATGTGAAAACGATGATCCGCAATCCTATGGGGATGAATTTCTTGCTGATTGCATGTCTCTTTATTTAGAAAGTGATTTTGTTTGGAAGATTGATTTGAAATATGTAGTTAAGGGATTTGACTCTACGAAGACCCATCGTGCACAATTAAGCTAAATGTTATGTATTGCAAATGAAATATGAATCTACTTATTATTTTGAATCTTTTCTTGTGATTATTGTTTGTAGTACTAATTGAAATTGCATTATGACGTTAAAAATGGTAGATTTAAAATTAGCCCATCCTAGTCTTAAAACCTGGGCCTTATCCATTACCAAAAGATTAAAAAAAAAAAACAAGTACACTGAAGCCGAAATAAATTCAATCCAAACAATTCAGAAACTTTGGGATCCAAATAAATTAGTTATCACATCAGCGTCCCATTTCACATGTAGTTTAGGGGATAGTTTGTAGACATTACACCTAAGTTTCAAAATATTGTACGAATTTCATACAAGCATCTTGCCAGTACAGTACAGTTCATCTTCAGCTGTTGGCATAAATTTAACATTGATAAACGAATTTTTGCCATTGAAACTGACTTGGTTTCCTCGATAGTCGATTGGAAAAGAAACCGGTTTTGTTTTGCACATTATCCAATCCAAAAACAATACTAGAAATTCCATGGCTTTCCAATTTAAATCAAGACAACCCAGATAATATTCTACGGAATTCTCGGGTAGAACAAAATAAATAACACCCAGATCAAATTTTTAACCTTTTTTAGAAATCCAATTGAAGGGATGGATCTAAATCTGGTCGAGCAAAATTTGGAAGAACCCAGGAAAATAACATAAGATGTCACAATCTGAGATCGCTTTTTGCTAGGAAAAACGATTCTTAAATGGGATCTTGTCGAAAAACAATGCTTTATATTCGATTTTTAGAAGCAGCGAAGTTGATATTCACTGAAAAGGACTTGGGGCTACTAATACGAGAGACGATTTTTGAGAAACCACATGATTAGCAGTATATATATATAGGGAAAGTCTATAGGTACACAAAATTTTGACACAAATGGTGACACAATTGATTTGCACCATTGGATCACCCCATGAATTACACATTTCCATGTAAAGACAATTAGATCCAATTGTTGAGGCTCTATGTCTCTCTCTTTGTGTCTGATTTTGCCTTCAAATAGCTGCCCTTTATATATATCACTACAAGAAAAATGCCCTATTGCAACTACCTATTTGCAACAGGCACCAAAAGACAGTTGCAGTAAATGAAGTTTAGCAACAGACCTATTATAGCAGTACTTGCAATAGATAATATTTAGCAACAGGCCTTTTCTTTCTGTTGCGAAAAACATATTTTTAGCAACTTCGCTTCTCTTCCTGTTGCAAATAAACACTTTTAGCAACTGTGCTTTCATAACAGTTGCAACAAACATATTATTTGCAACTGCGCTTCTAAGCCAGTTGCGAATAGATATCTTTAGCAACTATTTTCGCCAGTTGCAATAACTGTATTTTTTACAACTAGTAAAGCCAGTTGCGAAAAACAATTTTTTAATAATAATTTAATTATAATTAAAAATACGAAGTAATAAGTAATATTTAGTTATAATTTGATAAGTATTAAGTAATAATAATTAATTGAAATCAATTAACTTTGGATTACACACAAGACAATACAATTTTTTAATAATTAATATTTAATAGTTTATTACAGTTTAATAATCAATAAAAGTTAATTTACTATTTGATAATATATTTAGCAATTGATAATAATAATAAATAATTATTGTTTATTATTTAATAATAGGCGCACATATTTAATATTTAATTATAAATAAAATGTAATAAATAACAATTGATTATTAGTAGATAATTTATAATCACTAATTATTATCTATAAGTAATAATTATATTTTATATTTAAATAATTAGTAAATTATTATTAATATTTATTTTATTTACATATAGTAAAAAAGTAAATATAATTAATAATCTATTATCAAATAATTAACATTGAATACTTAATAAATAATAATCAAATTTTAATAATTAAAATTTAATAATAAGTGCCTAATTAGCTTAATATATAAATAATTAATATTTAAAAATTTGTTATAGTTAATAATAACTTTTGAGAATAATATTAATTATTTTTCTATTCAATAATATATTTAAATTTTGTTAATCAATGATCAATGATTAACAATTGAAAACGTATACATAATTATTAGTATTCAATAATTAATGTAAGTAATAGGTGACAATTGATAATTATCTGAGATAAATAACAATTAATGTTTGTATTTGTTCCCTGTTTATTATTAGATCACGCCACATGACTACAAATGGGTAGGGAAAAGGAGATCCGACCCGTACCCCTCAGAACACAATACATCGGAACTCAAATGTCGCGACACACAAAACCTAGTAACTCCTCACAAAAAACAATGGCGGCGCATAGATGTCTTTATCGAGCTATATCGCATCGGCGACCTTCTCCTCAATATCAGTTTCCCACATCACTTCCTTTGAGTGGATTCAATAAAGGGCCAACGCCGTTGTGGTCATCGCCAATCGCATGACGATGGTCCACAAACGATGGCGATCCAAAACGCGATTCTTCAAGCAGGGCCCAGGCATAGGTTGAAAGGCACGCATGGCTGTTTTTGCTGAATTTGAAGCGGAAGCGGAATTGCGAGGATCTTATTCATAGGTTAGTAATTCACTAATTTGGATAATTGGATTAATGGATTTTATGTTTTATGGTTAATTGTATGTAATATCTGTATTACTGGCGGTTAGCACTCAGCAAACATTAGTTTCCCCTTTGCTTTTTTTTCCCAGACTCAGCGACTTCAGTTTCAGCGTTTCAATGATCTCTTGGATAATTGTTTACAGGATGAAAATATTAGGAAAGTAAATTTGGCATAATTATTTGAAGTGGCAAATCTTCTAGCAAAGGTGTCCAAACTTACATCTCCACTTGGATCATCAAATTTAGCATGACGAAACAGTTGATGAATTCTAATAATTTGCTTTGTTGTAAGACTTTTCACATTCATCTTAGGATCAAAATTTGGCCCCATCTCACCTAGTTAAAAAAACAACTGATGCAGTAAGTTATGTTAAACCGAGTTATGTTTCAAAATGAAGGTCAGCTAGTGTGATATCCCATTAAAAAAAATCAATCTGGAATTTCAGATGCTTCTATTTTCTAATAGCAGACCAATAAATGATACGTTTTACAATGATCCTTCAATACTGTCCAATCAAGCACATAATCTAACAGATAATCTTCTTGGATGAGGGGGTCACGGAAAAGCCTTTCAAATAACTGTAATCTAACTTATCCTCAAACCGCAACGATCGACAGTAATGGAAATAAGACACAACTTCAGATGGATATGATTTGCATAAAGCCTCAACTGGAGTAAGCATTTTCTTTTCACTATTATTGATCGTTCTCATCGCTGTAACATTGCTGAGGCTGAGATGTAAAACTAAATTAATCAAATTAATGAATTATGAAGAGCAGCATCTATGTTGATTAATATATTTGTATACATTAATATTTGCTGTTAATAAGCAATCCATTTTAAGTGATCTTGGTGGCATCATTTTACATACATATAGGTACAGCTTATGCTACTGTATTGTTAGAAAAATGTATTATCAAATTAGCTCATTTATAGGAATAATTCTGCTAGGAAAACCAAAATTAAGCTTTGAGTGACCAGCCTCCTAATGTATTTTTGGAGTTGTAAATCATTTCAGCTTTCGTTGTAGAATTAGAAATTGATCCAACTATATCACTTACCAGACTAAGTCTACTCCAATGCTTTGCCATGTGCTGATTGATATGGCTTCATATTGTAAAAATATATTCTCCTAATTGTTTAGTTAGAATACTTTTGAAAAAAATTCGATCAAAGTTTTTTATTTATCTCACATGCTTAACATCCTTCTCAGAAATCTTAGCTTCTAAAGAAGGGCCTTGTTTTCAATGTTCACTTTAGGTACTAAAAGTCGTAGGACCGGCTCTACATATCACATGCTATTTTTTTTGGAATGCTGGGGACCCTAAAACATATTACTTAATATGTTTGTTTATGAATTTGAAGACTCTGTAGCACATTTTCCTTGCTGTTCATAAATTAAAACTTTTCTAGCGCGATTACTGTATGCAGCAACAACTATGTGCCTATGCAAGTGAGTAGCATGTGTCTTCATGCGTGTGTTAGTGAGATTTGTGTTTGTGCCTGTGCATTAGTGGAAGTGTTGAGTGTGTATTGTTGTATACAACAGCAGGTACGTGCATTTGTATGTGCACTATGTAAAGTTTCAGGCTGATCATTTATTTCACAATCAATTTTCATTAATTATTTATATGTTGGCGCATTTACCTGGGTACACCTCATTTGGAATTTTTTTGTAAGGTTAAGCAGTCCATAAAGAAGCGTGCTTCTCTGTTGAAACTCTTTCAGTTCTTTTATTTATTTTTTATTTCCACTATTTTTGCATTTTATTTTTCATGTTAGTACTATGTTTACTTTTCCATTTTCAGTTTGTCGCTTGTTGATGGAAATAAAATAACCAAGGGGGATGAAAGATGCAGCAACTGCTCTTTTCAACCTGTGCATATATCAAGTCATCAAGAAGGTAAAATCACTATTCTTAAGGCGAATACTATCCCTGTTGCAGTGAATGATATTTCGGTTTGATTTATGCAGTAATAATGTGTACAAGATATGGTTCTGAATAATATTGTGTGTTTTGTTACTGTGTATAAGGTATGCATACTGCATAGTCAATGCTAGTATTAGGAAGAGTGAGATGACAAAACATGGACAAGCATACAGCAGAATCTTTTTTTTTCTTACAATATTTTTTGTTAAGTTGCTTGAATAAAATTAAGTTCGTGTAATTTACAGGCTTACGTGATCTAAATGAAAGATTATGGATTGGATGCTTACAGATGCTCCATATCAGGTCAGTGATCCTTGTGTACAACTTCAACCTTAACTTCCCTTTGCTTTGTTCCTTAATTTATTTGTTATTTCATTGAGCATGTTTGACATATAGATGGCATTGGTGAACTCAACGCCGAAGGAACACATCATTGCAATCATTTAATCAACATGCTGCATGACTAGTGTTATTTTTGTTTGTGAAGTTTTCTTGTTGTAGTGCTTTGTTTAGGTTGTGTGAGAGAGCAGAATTTCAAGTGGTTGTAGTGCTTTGTCTAGGTTGCGTGAGAGAGCAGAATTGGTATTAGAAAATATTGCATTTGAAAAAATTGTGATGTGAGAGAAATTGTGTATGATAGAGTAGAAATATGAGTAGAAAATACTCTATTCGAAAAAAAGTGTTGTGTAAGAGAAGAAATTGTTATATATGAATTGTGTATGAAAATTGTAGAAACTTCTACTGTAATTGTTTGTACTATTAAAACTTTGTTAAAACAAAATTTTTATTTGTTTATTTCATTTTGTGATATACGCTGTTACTAAAACAAATACATTTAATACGTAACATCTATAAGCTGTAATTTTTTATTTATTATAGATTTATGAATCTATTGCAACGGGCATATACTGTTGCAAAATGGTCTGTTGCAACAGCAAAAGCCTGTTGCAAAAAAGTCTACCGCAACAGGAAATAACCGTTGCAAAAAGGGACCGACCTATTGCAACTTCGGCTATACAGACGGGCCCTTGCCTGTTGCAATAGGTCTACTGCAACAGATTTTGCCTGTTGCGAAAAGTGCTTTTTGTTGTAGTGTATATATATATATATGAGAGCGACTATTGGGACACAAAATAAAACACACAACTTTAAACACAGAATCCTGACCATTGGATCCTTTTGTCTTTACATTAGAGGTGCAAATCATGGGAAGATTTAGTGGTCCAGATTTTGTGTCCCTATAGACTTTCCTCATATATATACATATACATATACATATATATATATATATTTGATTTTTTTTATGGGAGAAATCGGCACTGCCGTAAAACTCCAAATAGTGCACCTAACTCGGTTTGCGGGGTATGTATGTGTGTGTGTGTGTCTATATATATATATATATATATATATATATATATATATATATATATATATATATGAGATAGGATCAAGAGCACCCCTATAGCACCCTAATTTCCACCACACATTCCTGTTTCTCTCTTCTCCCACTAACTCTTTCTCTCCCCATTAACTTATTTAATTATTAATGAGTGGATATAAATGAGGGGCAATAGGGGTGCCGTAGAGCATGCCTCTTTCTTTCTCTCTCTCTCTCTCTCTCTCTCTATATATATATATAAGGAGGGTTCCGCTACACCTCTTGTATTGCACGTAAACTCTCCCCCTTAATCTCCACCACTCATTCTCTCTCTTCCCACTAAGAAATAATATTGAAATGAGAAGAGAAAGAGAATGAGTGGGAAAATGAGAGGTGGAGATTAAAGGAGAGAGTTCACGTGCAATATAAGAGGTGTAGTGGAATCCTCATATATATATATATATATGTTGGTACAGCTCACAGGTGTCGACACACAACCTAGGAGATAATTCATCCAGGTATATTCCAGTGACATTGGTTATATAATTTTTGATGACGTGGCAGCTCCCCATTAGTCCAAATTGGAAACGCTAAGCTTTGATTGGTCAGCATGCGTGATTGACACAAATTCAATCTATAATTTAATGGTTTTAAATTTCTAACCTAAAACTATAAACAAACCTTAGAACTAGCTCTCAAATCACACCTAACTCTTCTCCCTAGGGTTCACTCTTCATTGAGAAACGTCTTAAAATAATTTTTTCTGGAGAAAGGGAAAAATTATATATATATATATATATATATATATATAGTCCGCAGCTGTAGCTCAGCTGGAAAGGACATGCGGCGCTCACCCAAGAGGTCGAGGGTTCGATTCTCACTAGCTTCAGTTATAGTTGAGATTTACCTAGGGTATGTGGAGGGGGCATTTGCATACTTTCTCTGAGTTTACAAGCGAAGCTATATATATATATATATACGTGGGTTTTGCTCAGCCACAAATTTTCAAGCTTAGGACTAGGATGAGGGTTTTAATTATCCAGAAATTAGTAGATTAAAGTAATTAGGTTTTTAATAATTCTATTTGCAGTTTCCTATAGTTTTTCTTTTTAGTTCAAGTTTTATTTCGGTATTAGTAGTAGTTTTAGCATTTTATTTCTGTACTTCAATTTTCTTCTCTTTTCTTACCATTGTTTTATTTTATTCTGTAAATTGGTTTTATTTAGTCTTTTTCTTTCCTTTGCAATATTTATGTTCAGTATTTCTAGGATTATTGCTTTTCATAATTACTATAACTTATAAATTAAGCATAAATCTTCTCTCTCTCTCTCTCTCATGTGCTTAGTATTAGAACAACTGCACAAAAACTACAAATATGTAATTGGTAAATTTAGTGTTAAAATTATAGTAAAATTGCAGACTTACAAAGGAAGGGAAAATAGAGAAGAATTATATTAAAAAGAAGAATTGACTAAAATTAGCACATCGATGGTAGTTTTTGACCAGTTTTCATAAACTACTAGAAACAACAAACTATTATGATAAACAAAAAGAACACATAATCATAATAATAAAATGCAGCAGAATCCATTATGATACTAAAAATATCATACTCAGCCAGGAACTAGGCAAATAGGTTAGCTCCTAGATTTTCAGATTGGGCTAAAAATAAACATAAACTTTTAAGACACGTCCGACCACCTCCCCTATCATACCATTTTTTGATAGTCCTAGTTTGACTGGGAACGCTTAGGTAGAACAACAATATAAGTTGTCACGGAAAAAGATAGGGTTTGGGGACCAACTTAGTTTTGTTTGGTAGGAGCCATCTGACCACCTCCTTTTCGAACCAGTTTTATAATGATCACAAGGATAATTTCGGGGATGCTTAGGTAGACCGGCAGTGTAAGAGGTCACATTTAGTTGAATAGTAAGGCATTTGATATTTTTTGAGTGTGTAGATTTCGATCAGGGATGACTATGACATGCGCTTGAGAACATGTCTTTCTTTGCTAGTTGGAGGGACCTTCTAGTGGCACGTAAACCCCCAATTTGGGTATAGCCCCTAGCTTTGGGCTGTATATTAGGTTAAAAGTCGACCGAAGGATAGACCTAGGAAATTAATCCTAATAACATAAATTCAAAATAAAAAATAACTTTACAGAAATAATTACAGATTAGATAATTTACTTTTAATCCTACTCATATCTGTGCAGGTACATAAAACTATTATCAAGTCTAATTCCTTTATTCTATCTAGTATACTAATAATTATCTCACTCACTGGACTTAAAAGTCTGACAAACTCCTCTTTCTCCATTTTCGACCTTTAGGTTCACAAGCTTGATTTGGGCCATCTTTGCTTTCTCTTGGAGCATCTCTTGAGTTCAAATTTTATGGATTTCTTCTATTTTCTTCTATTTCATGTTGGTTGGATTTCAATTGCATTTGAGAGGGATATTATTGTACTTTAATATTGGTGAGATCGAGAGATATGTACAAAGTACACTACAACAAAAATGGGCCTTTCATAGCGTTTAAAAAAATGCTATTCATATCCTATCATAGCATTTCAGAGAACGCCATATAACGACATGCTATGTTAGACCATCAGTTTTAAATAGCAAACACGAAAACGCTATAAAAAATGCAGTTTCTACAGCGTTTCCTATTGTTATTAAACAAAAACGCTATATGAAATATGTGCCAATGCTAAATATTACAGCGTTTGATCCCCCTTTTATGGCGTTTAATAGTATTATATCATAGCGTTTTATTTACATCTAGTATAGCATTTATTGTTTTATTTTTATAGCATCCAAAGTTGTGCTTTTATAGCGTTCAGTGCTTGTTTCTATAGCATTTGTTAGGAAAATTTTATAGTGTTTTAAAAACGCTATATCTTGATGTATTGATTTTAAATGTTATTTACCAATTTAGCTCTTATAATATGTGTATTACACAAACACACATACATTTACCAATTTGTTATATATGTATAACATATTTTCCCAAACAATGAATATATAAATTACAACATAATATAGATCATTCAAACAACTTCCATATATCCAAACTAAATATTTCATACATATAATTCAAACTACTATCCACATATCCAAACTTAACATTTCATACATACTGCCTTATCCTCTTCTCCATGTCCACAATATGGTATACATACTTGATTAACAAATTACTTACAAAACGGTTGAACTATTAATTTAATGTGGCTTTGCTTTTGATATTTTCTCCCCGCCATAAGCATTATTAGTCTTGTTACAACAAAGATAAAAATATATTTAAGCTTGCACATATATATATATACACACACGCCATAATAATAAAAGTCTACAATGCAGCAAAGATAACCAAACTAACGAAATTCTTACAAGTAATGAAGCTTGGTTCCCTGCATCAAAAGAAAGCACATGACCGTTAAATGCTTATAGTATCTTATACATTTAAATAAATATTTTGGCTTATTTCCGGACATTGTTTTCATATTGGTTGTGAGATAATGGTTGAATGTTCTACCTCGACCTGCTACTAAGAGGTTATCACTAAAGCTTGTATTGAAGCAGGGTTTGTCCTACAAATAAGACAATGAAATATTTGAATAGCACTACAACAAGCTTCAAACTTTTCAATTTCAAAATACAGCACTACCATATTTAAACAAACAAAAAATACAAAACATTTTTTTGCAAACAATATAGATGTGAAATGCTAGGCCATGTAGAAAGCCTTAGCCGGCTGTTGTTTTCATGAATATGCACAATTTGTAGAATACAGGCAAACTTGGTTTGCGAACCCAGCGTTTACAAGTTGTCTGCAAACTCAGTATTTATAAATTGCATTTGCAAGCTCAGTATTTATAAATTGCATTTGCAAGCTCAGTATTTATAAATTGCATTAGGACATGCCTTGCACTCACTGATTGGGTCTTGAAAATTGAGTTCGAACTCAATTACAGCTCAAAATTTGAACCCAGTTGCCAGTGCAAACTTTGGGTTTTCACACTGAATAAATTAATAGTGCAACCACCCATATGGTAAAATACAAAACCGAAGTTCAAAATTTTAACTTCACGTAAAAGTGGGAAAAAGAGCAATAACTGTTTTTAAAGGAAAAAGGTAACATTCAACATCCATCAACGTATATGAAGAGGGAAGTTACCAAATTATCTGATGAATCGATGCAATATAAAGTAAGTCCAAAACGAGTGGCAGAGACTTAAATAAACAAAAAACAGTCCCCTTGGAAAAGAAAGAACGAAACTTAACAGGGGAATAAAAAATAAAAATCCTTTCTAGACATTTTTCATTAGATTCCTGATCATGCATAACGTACATGTTTAATTAAGTTTTAACTAGTTGATAGTTTCCCACAAACCTTTGCATACAATTATGCATGACGTGTTTAATTAACTGTTCGCCACCATTTCCCTAAATCTTGGTGAAAGGAAACATATTCTAGGAAACACATTAAACTAAAATCTTATATGGATTAATGTGTTTTTATGAATTTTTGACAATGTAAATAGAATTCAATCCGAAATATTCACATAATATATCAGCAAATATTATTATTGTAGGTTACTTCACTGCACCACTTTTTCAAAAATATAACTTAATTACACTTAAGATGTATAGTTCTCTTAACCTTCTTGGCATATAATAACCCTTGCCTAAAAGTAGACCCATTTTCTTTGCTTTAATATTATTAGTTCAATTTAAAATGAATTAACAACACTATTGATCTACATCTAGCATCTAGGACTACAAATCTGATGAGAGAAGGAAAAACAAAGGGAACGTGTGATATGACTGAGGGTGTAGAGAAAGTTTTGAGCTAAACTTTCAGAAACAGTATAACAGAATAATTACTTTAAATATACATATTTTTTTCAAATTATACAGTGGTGTGTGTTGTCCCTTAAGACCAAGCAAGAATAAAAAGAATGTTCATTCTGAAAAAGGAGAAAAATGCAGTACATAAATTGAATACCTTGTCAACTAAAATGAGAGTTTTCATTTGTTTTGGGACCTGCTGGAAAAAGTTTGCTCTCGTGCATGTTGTGTCTATTCTATCGTCTTCGGCAAGGAAAGAATACAAATTCATAACTTCTATGCCTAGCTGAAATATGAATCCTGCACATATTCAGTTGTTAATTGGTAGAATACCAGCAACATTCTAAGACATTTCCTTGATATGCAGCGAAGCAATGTTTATTTTGTTTTGCATTTATGCTGATATTTGCTAATGGTTGCTTATAATAAACCATGTCTCTAGGTAGTGATAGTCAAGTTTATGATGGCATATTGTGCGGTTACTTCTGGTTAATAAAACATACAAATGTGATCTTACTAAAATAAATTTATACATACTTTTATGCACCAGTTTGCTAGACAAAGTTCATGGCTTGGACATTTCGTACATGTCAATCATTGACCTGATACATATGAAGCTGCTTCGTTGGAGAAGAAAGCAGCAAAAGCAATGATATTCTTAACAAGTCAGTAACGACACTATTATGCAGAAATTTTTGAAGCACTGGAAATATGGAGAAAGTGATAATGACGATGACATGGTAGAGGCTATAAAGCTATACATATGATTGTGGTTATGGGTTTGATAGTAGTACAAGATCCAATACGACATGGAGGCGGTCCATTACACTGTAATGATAGACCAAATCGACATGGAGGCAGTCTATTGCACTGTGATGAAAGACACATTGTCAACATATAAATAAATACTACAACTCTAGGTAGAATAAGCAGAATATACAAAATAAGAAATAAGAATTTTAGAAAGTCTCAAGCATGTTACATTTCAATACAGCAAGTTAAACATATTGTTTCTCTCAATTATATGGAACACTTTAACCATCTCTATGTAAATACCATTAAGTATTTTCAAGTTGTTGGGAGAATATTCATCTACTACTTGTCGTCATTAGTACATATTGATTTATGGCCATAATACTTTAATTAATGCATAAGAGTTGCTGGCAGTCTTCACCAAATTAGAGAACTAAGTTTGTTTCTAACTGTTCTTTTCGTATTTTTGACTCAGAGCCTGTAAATACAGTAAACTGTTAAACAATAAAGCCATCCGAAACACTTAGATTATTTATCAGTAATTATAAACAAACGCTAAAGACAGAAAAGAAGAAATTGAATGAAAGCATGAATTGGTAAGAGGTGGTGGTTCTGTACGATGTTATAATTAGTAAGACGCTATAATATAATAGAAACAACGGTAAAGGTGCAATGACAATTTTTTTGGAGTTTCCCATTTTGTCCGAAGCTATGAATTTATCCGCAAAGACAAGTAACACTAAAACAAATAACATGGGAAGCAGTAAACAGCGAAAGGAAAGGACATTGACCAAGTGTACGGACCGTGCATAGCTTCATATTGGGAAATAAAGAAATATGCTAGCACGGGTTGTCATTCAGGCACCCAAGAAGTCATATGGTACAAAACTCCCGATAACTGCATTATTCGATATAAAAAACACATACTGTACTCAATATATAATACAATATCAATTAGGAGTTTAGGAACCACATCTCAGATCTTCCCACTATTCCACTATTTTTTTAAACCTTGCACTATTGATTGCTAGTATACTGGATACTGCAGTGGTTGTGTCAATAGTTTCATAATTTTAATTAAAACCTCGTGTTATACTCTTCATTTAAATGGACGAAACAAGTACCCAACTGTCAAAAGTTGTAGGGCTAAATTAAAAAAATGTAGAGTATCACAGTAATTTAGTCCATTTAAATAGAAAATAGTTTCATGCGATTCATAGCATCTCACATGCTCAAATCCAAAACCCAGTTCAAAATTTCAATAAGCTGAAGAATATAAAGCTACTGAAACACCCGAATCCACAGCTGTAATCTCAAATGACAGTTAAACATCAGAGTTATCTAGTGAAGAAAACTGAAACTAAAAGTATGAAGAGTAATTACCAGATACTAAAGATTCAACCTTTGGCACTGTCTTGAATTTTAGATGACCATCAACCAATTGAGCACGTAGGTGTCTGAGGTTTCTTAAGAAGAAGTAACCAACTAAGATAGAAGGTGGAGGAGTTCCTATTATTTACTTAAACAAATTGACTTTCTGGCCTTTGTTTTAGAAAACTAGAACACTAAAGGAAAATATCATTTACTGTATGCCTGTACCTATTCTGGCAAGCCAATTTAATCATTTGGGATGGAGTCTCCAGTCAATTTGAAACAAACTTAAATTATTAAAACATAAAGTATTAGCTGCTTATCTCTTAGGCACCTATCATTTGGCAATACAATTTTTTAGCTGTTATTTGTTTATATTTACAGAACATTCAACAGTATAAATTCATCTGCAGATAAAGGATATTGTTATACGGCAAAATCATGGAATATGCATGGTCCCGTTTTCTATTAGAAATTTGCTAAATGGTATTAAATTTTGATCTAATGGGCTAAAATTAATTTAGTCCGATTTATGTGCTTTGATTAGTACAAAAATCAAAGTCATACGGTATGCCTATAATTCATTCTGCTTATGCTTACCCATACCGGTACCTTGATAGTCCAAATATAATTCAATACTTTTTTTTTTTTTTTTTTTTGCATATTACGTTTAAGAAATAGAACATAACAATGGTATCTGCCTTTTCAGTTTTTGGTATCAATACAAAGTCTTCAAAAATAACACTCAACCTCAAGTTCGTATGCAAATAAATAAAAGCTAGATAAATGCTTATTCAAAAGAAGAAAATGGTGGAAGCTTAACAAAAAAGCGACGGATCTTTATAACTTATCGGCCAAATATGGTATGAAAAGTAATGAGGTTATATTCATTTCCATGTAACCACTACTGTCCTTGATATGGATGTTGATTTATCAAGTAAACACGCAATAGTACTACATAGCTATTATTAAACCCAACATTTGCATATTGTCATAATGCTAATATCATAGAGCAGTATATTCTAATGTAAAGCTCTGGCATGCTGGTGCCTAAAAAACTTCAAAATTACCTAACAGAAACATAAAAAATAAGAGTTGAATTTGGTTGTGATCACATCCACCTCCAAACGGAAAGCACAGGAACATATGTGATATGAACTGAAATCTGCAAATAAATTAAACTAATACCTGCATTATTTCAGCTTAAGTTAGTATGGAGCAATTTGAACAGAGATACAATTCATCAAGCATGTGCACCTGACATTTATATAAATTAGTGTTATGTGTTGGAATATTTCGACAATTGGGTCACATATGTAAAATAAAATGTGTTGTGCTATTTTGGTGTAAAGCCTAACTAAAGTGATCTAATTTTAGATTAGAATTAATAGACTTAAAGTTTAAGTTATCATGGACCTAATGTGTAGATACCGGGGCATTTTATAATTTGTTGAAGGGCCGAATTACAAAATGTCAACTTTATAAATAAAGGGTTATGGTCCCCGAATTACAAGCCTTAGCAACTCTCTAACCTCTTCTACGGAGAGCTGATTTCAGATCTAGGTTTGTGTCAATTTGGAAGACCAAACCAAATTATATCTTCTTCTTAGCAATCAAATATGGATTCAAGTATTGCCATGACTCACTACGGATTCAGGTACGCTTTCGCTAATCTATTTCTGTTTTGTTCTCAATTAAATCAATATGGATTACATATTTGGATCTAGGGTTTCACAATTGGATATTGTTAAAGTATACTGAAATCCTAACAAGTGGTATCAGAGCCAACCATTATTGATTCTATTGGGAAAATTTTGTTTTTTTTTTCTTTTATACATGTTGTTTTGCCATTTCAGAACAAAGGTTGAATCGTGTTTTCAATTCATACGGTTTATATGTTATGTTTTCATTTCACAACTGGTTGAGTTTATTAACCGCGGCTAATAATTAAAATTTTTTTTTTTTTTATTTGGGTTAAGTTTCAGATCTATTATCTCCTTCACGTTCTTTCATTGGCTCTATGGATCCAGCATGAATAATGTTAATATAATATAGTTTGTCAATATGTTAATTCAACGGGTTCTGGTATTTTTGTTTAAAAATGTATCAAAAATATAAGTTTATTACATTTAGTTGTAAGTTGCATTCTGCAGCCGCCGGTCTATTGGTACTTCTGATGTCATATATTATACTATATTATTTGTTTTGACCAAGTCTTGAACCCGTTTTATGCATAAAGTTTCAGAAGCTCTACTGAGCGAATCTCATGCTATCCTTACGGGCTTTAAAAAAAAAGTTAAATTTTTTTTATATACCATGTGTACTGTTTGGAACAATTATTGCTTATTGTATGGATGTAGGACATGCCACATTAACTTATTTGTCATATGCAAATAATGTTTCATGGCATGTGTATGCTGTTTCGGTAACCTGTCATGATGCTTTTATTTTATGTCTTCTGAGTTTGGTATATAATATTTTGCATTTGTGTTGCTTAATCTAATTAGCTATCATGTTTGAATCTTTGACCATTTCACTTACGTTTTAGGATGATGATTAGTATGTTACTTTATTATGGTCAAACTACAGTAACTTCTACGGTTTAAAAAAAAAAAGTTTTTTTGTTTGGTTCGGTTGACAGTATACAAAAACACATGTTATATTATGCTTCGGATATACATCATGGTCACTTCAGTCATTCAGGTTATTCAGTATGATATTTATTATGTCGTTTACACATAATTTTATGTGGTAATTGATCATGACATTCATCTATGATATCGTGATTTATTTATGATGTCTTGTATCATATTTATTAAGGAAATGTCATGAATTTAACTATATACCTAAAGCAACAGATTATGACAACTATGACTAAAACTTGTTATGTCATTATTATAATTTTGAGTTTTTCAGATGTCATATAGACCTAAAGCATTGAGAGTGTTTTATAACACTCAAAATATATTGTACATATATTAAGGATAAATTCAAATATAATTTTGGCGTCTCTTTATAACCGTAAATATCCTACACACATAGTGAATTGACTGAAATAATATGTCACCAAAGTGACCTCTATATTTTGGTGGTTCGTGAAAATGTTTGATATTTGTGTGCAGTTGTTCATGCGAGTATTAGCCGGCCCAAAGGAAGACTAATATTTGGCCGAATCGCTTACACATGTGTGATGATAAATATGTGACAATTATAAGGTTTTTCGAGTGAATAATTAATCGGCCCAAAGGAAGGTTATTATTTGACTTGAATTTATTGTCAGTGTTTGATCATTACAACAAGAGTACCACTTACAGTTAATATTACTGTCCAAAGACTTGATATTAATGTGTACTAGGTATCTTGAGAAGAGACTTACCAATTATTAGAATTTACTATGGTTGATATTTGGCTATGAGCATATACGGTTAATCTTCATTTTAGTTTTTGTTCATTTTTAGCTAATTTAACTGAATTATCTGTCAATTTAAAGAATATTTCCATCTTGTTTTGGGATAAATATAAGAATTTGTATGAGAGCATGTTATTTGTTCGTGACTTTATAGAATTAACTCTTGTGACTAAGAGGGTTACAGTCAACCCTACTACGGTTAAATATTCTTATAATGTTATGAAGAATATTGAAAGGTGATGTAATTCAAAGGCAAGAGTTAAATAATCATTAAGTAAATACTTCAGAAGTTTTCAAGGATGTGCTATAGGTAACGATAACTAATTTTGTATAAGTTATCTGCTGAGAATGAAAACGGTTTTTGTGAAAACAATAAGGGAAATCAAGCACTCTTTGTGGTGCTTGATAACATAAAGTCAAAGTAAAAGAAATATAAATGAGTACTATACGGAAAAAGATATTGCTTCAAAAGCTAAAGACGCTCAAGTTATCGTTATTTTTGGTGCTATCTTCAGTATATTCATTTAAAGATTAAAATTATTTTAAGAATAATATGTTATCTTATTGGGCTAATTTAGCGCTTTGGTAATTAAAATAGAGATTGAAGTTTTTATGATTGAAAAGTACTCATTTGATATACATTGTAAATAAATGTATGAATAAGGATTAAGAAGTCGCTAAGGATCTCAAAGAAAAGAAATAACATACGGATATTTTTTATAGTTGTTTCTTTAATGAGATATACAGACATATAAAGTAAAATATACTTGATATTTTATAGTTATTATTGAGATTTAAGTCAAAAATTTTGGATTTATTTGATATATTTTTTATGTTGTTATTTAGATAGATTTCGGTTTTATATTTCTAACGTGAACATATTAGGTTATTATTGTTCATCAAGAAATAGTAATGTTAATTTATGAATAAATTCAAAATCTTATGTAATTGAAGCTCATATAAGTTATGGCTACTTATGCTAAATAACTTATGTAATGATATCTCAAATTTTGTTTTGGTGACTAATATAATTTTTGTTTCAGTTTACTGAGGAATTATAGATTGAGATATCATAAAGATAGAAAATGCTTTATTGATATTCTAAGGGATTTAAAATTTATAATTTTTTGTGAACCCACACTAAGGAAAAGTTTTAAAGCGGGAATTACAATAGTTATTTTGAGGATGTTGAGTTTGGGGGGAGAAATAAAGTAATATCATTGTCTTTAAAAAGAATCATTATATTTGATTCAACTGCGGTTGCTTCTTCGCTTAAAGTTTAAGATTTTTTTTCTTTTATTAGGAAGAAGTAAATTAAGAACCATAATAAGACGATGTTGAAGATAATTTTTTTCTATAAGCTAAGGTTACTATTTCAAGAAAAAAAACTCAACAACCTCAAAATGCAAGATCGCTATGGAAATCCACCTAAATGGGAAGAAATGTTATTTCAGATTATTGTGTAGTATTTCTTCATAAAGATAAATAATGGATTGATAAATATGATGCTATGGACTTACATCAATCCATGTAAGGTACTAATTTAAAATGTGGATTTAAGAAATGAACATATAGATGGATAATAAAGTTTGAAATCTCCCTCTAACTTAAGTAATAAGATCATTGGTTATGAATAACTATTCAAAGCCAAAAGGGATCAAGTGGGTAATATTGAATTTTATAAGGCACTTTGATTGAAATCACTATTATTAAAAGGAAATTTTATTTTCTTTAAAGAATGTTTCACGTTGGACTTAGTAAACGATTCTTTAGAATCGATCGCTTTGGAGCTTACTACATTTTGTACTTTTGAACATTATCTGATGGAGATGAAAGTTATGTTTCTCAATGGAGACATTGGTGAAACTACTTAAGAAACTCATTTATGGATTAGTCTTTTGTATTTGGGATTCAAATACACCATTATTGTTCATGGGGTGATATTTGGATTATTACAAAAGAATTAGAAAGATAAATGCTTAAAAGGTTTGGTATGTAAACTGCAATTCAGTTGTTTTTCTTTTACCAAACAGATATATGCTACCATCCATGAAATCAAAGAAATGCAAAAGATTTCTCATGCATTTGCAGTGTGAATTCTAATGCATACTAATGTATATACACATATGGATATGCGCGTATTATTTGGTAGATACTTTACTGATATTAAAAGTGGATCAATGATTTAGTAGCCAAAATGTTTATGATATGTCTTTAAAAGACAAAATAAAAGATTATATGCTCATAGATAAAAGATCGGATCGGGTGGAGATCATAAAGAATTACGATTCGAATATTTTGGATGTCACTACTGTAAAAGATCCACTTCTAGCAATGAAAATATATTTTATGGGTGAAACTATATAAAGGAAAAGTGTCATTTAGGCACTTATAGTTTTCGCCATTTTGAAAATATCGTCTTTGGTTAATTATAAGATATCCAATTATGGAAAATAATAATGAA
Organism: Allium sativum; assembly: GCA_030737875.1. NCBI lineage: Eukaryota > Viridiplantae > Streptophyta > Magnoliopsida > Asparagales > Amaryllidaceae > Allium > Allium sativum. Next base: position 298,154,596 of record CM060911.1, on the reverse strand, counting down.
ATTTTGTCACAAGACTTCAGTTATAGACAAAGAATTGAAAGACCAAGTAATATTGTGACAGTAAAGAATATATTATTTTCCAATAAGGGAAGAGTGCAAAATATATTGTAATTCATAGAGCACACTTAGACAAACTCCATTATGGCGGATCCGCTTACCAAAAGGTTATCACCTAAGGTCTTTCATGAGCATGTAGCTCAATTGGTGTAACTTTTATATAAGGATATTTTAGTTCAGGGGGGGTTTGTATTTGATATTGTCATATGACTCATTGCTCTATACTTCAGTTACAGATATATGCATATCAAATTCTTTTTCTGATCAGAAATAAAGTAATGAAATTTTCTTTGCACTCGGGTTGTTTAAATATTAAACATTTGATCTCACTAAAGAAGGACCATTTGGAAATAGACATGTATAGATCACATTTCATGTAATTTCCATACTATGCATCCATGATTGATCTATGTCGATTGATTGTATTGATATATGTGACCATTGATGGGTTTAGTTACGATAAATGTAACGAATGCCGCTTTGATCCTTTGTCAACCCAATTAATCGACGAGATTGTTTCAGATACACCATATGTTATAAATAGCAAATTTTGGAGCTCATAAAGTTAAACACATTTTAAGGTTATTTCGTATGTGGCCCAGGGGGAGATTGTTGGAATATTTCGACAGTTGGGTCACATATGTAAAATAAAATGTGTTGTTCTATTTTGGTGTAAAGCCTAACTAAAGTGATCTAATTTTAGATTAGAATTAATAGGCTTAAATTTTAAGTTATCATGGGCCTAATGTGTAGATACCAGGGCATTTTATAATTTGTTGAAGGGCCGAATTACAGAATGCCAACTCTATAAATAAAGGGTTATGGTCCCCGAATTACACAAGCCTTAACAACTCTCTAACCTCTTCTACGGAGAGCTGATTTCAGATCTAGGGTTTGTGTCAATTTGGAAGACCAAACCAAATTATATCTTCTTCTTAGCAACCAAATATGGATTCAAGTATTGCCATGACTAACTACGGATTCAGGTACGCTTCCGCTAATCTATTTCTGTTTTGTTCTCAATTAAATCAATACGGATTACATATTTGGATCTAGGGTTTCACAATTGGATATTGTTAAAGTATACTGAAATCCTAACATTATGAACTCAAGATAATGGTTTCAAAATCATCATAAAACTCGAGATAATGGAAAAGGATAATTAGTGTTTTGAACTGCTCTTGCAGTTACTGACTACAAAAGAAAAACAAGATATGGAAATGTTGATACATTGCCAAGATGAATATAAAACAACTGAACAAGAAAAACAAAAATATTTGCCACTTTTTACTTTACTTGATCCAAAAAATTAGTGTTATCCATACATTTAAAAAGAAAATACATTATTTAGCTTATTCTTTAAGTTTTATGAGATATTATTATTAGTTTTAGCTCATGCATCTGCATTTGCCCAAATATCTGTTGCCTCATTCATCTCTGTCAGTTTGTATTTTTTTCACCGCCTTTAATTTCAACATGTAATTAATTGCAGTCGTGAACATACATACATAGGGGCATCTGCTGTTTATTTCCTAGTCATTGATTCTAGGATAGTTTATATATGGGTGTTTTATGTTTATTTCCTAGTTTATGTTTCATCTCCCAAACTGCTTCTGTATCATGGGCAAAGATTAGGCAACTATTGTTTGCCGCATGTAACATCACAGTGAATCAATGAAAAAAAGACATCCAAATCCAATTTTTTCAGAACACGAATAATTTTCAATACCTATCAGTATCTATATATATAGATATTCGGAAATATTTTCCGAAAAAATGCAGAGATGGTAGTTTTTGCTCTGTATCATTATCCTACCCTTGACCGTCCTAACTTACAGTGAACAAAAGGTAACAAAAAAATTTACTATAAAAAGGGGCGTGTGTATGAGGCGTTAATTGTCAACAAAAACCGCCTTAATTAAATCATGTTCAACAACAATTAATGCATGATGAATTGTAACTTCTAAACACATTAATTACTAAAGTTAAACATCGATCCTATAGCGGAAGTTTTAACTACTAAAGTTATTTTAACATGTTTACCAATTATAAAGCTGATTACATAATGTTGAACATTAAAATTTTACAGTGAAAACATAAAGGTATTAAAAAAATGAAGTTCTAATTTTTCATATGAGGATTTTCTAGTTTCAATCTCCATATAATCAAATAGCCAGGCAAAGAACGATATATCCTTATACAAACAGTTCTGCTTTGAGTAATATGCCGAGGTGATCATAAAAATAACCTTTTTAGGTCAAATTTGGATTATCTGATAGGATGAATCAGAGCCGAACGACATTCACTTTAACATTTTCAAATAATCATTCACTACATTGAGTCAAATTTGGGTTGTCCGAAAGAATGAATCAGAGCCTACATTCAGTTTAACATTTTCACATAAAATCATTCACTACATTGGGTATTTCACTAGCAAATATATACTTTAAGCATCAATACTTAACGCAAACAGAAATGCGCTTTACTCAAAGAATATATATGCATGTACGATGTTGTGCATGCTCTGTTAAAAATGTTAGCATCCTATTAGTTAAAACAAAAATGCCATGTAAAAAACAGAGAAGGTGTGTGTTGCACTATTTTCAGGTGGTGTATCATACTTATCTTTTTTGATAACTTAAAGTAAAACGAATCCATCCTAGAATTAAGATCATAATTTAAAATTCTCTTAGATTATTGAAAAGGCAACACACAAAACATAAAGTTAAACAAAGCAATCAACCTAAGTGTGTTTCAGACCTTTTATTTTACATAGTTCTCAGAGCAACGAAATGCAGATATGGTAGTTTTTGTTCTGTATATTTGTCCTACCCTTGGCAGTCCTAGTTATTGATTGACTAATTTGTTTCAATACTTTAAAGTGAACAAATGGTAACAACTTCAATATTCTTACAAAATTATCTAATTCTGAATTCTTTATACTTTTAAATTCTATAATTTGGGATATTAACCAAAAAAATGTCCAAAATTTGAATTTCAAAACAACCAATTTTTCATCTTAGCTCTAGTATCATAAACATCTTTATCTTCAAAATTAGACAGCCAGAACCTCAAATTTTACAATTACAAAAGAATAAATATACCTTTCTTCTATTGTTCTACACAAAGCAGGCAGCTAGCAGCAAAGGAGCAACGAATTTGCAAAATTTCAAAGTCTGTACGTCGGGCTCTGGAGTCGCCGAGAAAGGAGATGCAGATCCAATTTTATAACCGCACAAATAGTGCACTCTCAAATTGAAACCAAACCATCTGAAAACCAAACCTCATGCCTGCTTCTCAAATACATTAAATGGGTACACATGAATATGATCTGCAGCTATAAGATTTGCAAAGACGGTTATGTTGTTTAAAAATAACATAAAGTGGAATTGCCATATCCAATGGCGGAATCAGCCATGGGGTCAGTGGGGTCTGCTGGGCTATAGCCCAATGTAGAAAGCAACCCAGTATATATATAAAAAAATTGCTACCTCAGCCCAGTACGCATAATCGAAAAGCAGAAAGGAAGCGAAAAAAAAGAACATATTTGTTGAAGCCGCATCTTTCTCCTTCTCCAATCCTCCATCTCCTGCGCAAAAAAAAAGAACGGAAAGGGAGATTATTCAATTCATCCGATAGCTCAATACCTGAACCAATTCAAGTTATTTTTTCATTAGCTTTCAAATTATTAGACTGGAGATTGATTATTTAAAGGAAAAATGCTAATTTTATTGGGTTACAATTTTCATTATTTCGCTGGCAACCTGGGAAAGTGGGAATGCATTTGTTTCATTGCTTGTTGAGGAACCTTAGGTGATTTCATACGTGTTTGTTTCACATGCGTTTTGTTAGAGATAATAATAAAATATGTTGCCTTTTATTTGGATTGCATTAATTATGAGTTATATTAGGATTGTATTAATTTGGTCTATATTTGGTATAGATCTAAATATGCTCTAGAATATTCTATTCTAGAATGCTCATTTCTCATCTATAAGTTGAGCCAATGTTTAGCATGTTAATCAATCAATAATCTCTTTTGTAATAGCAATCAATCAATCAATAAAAATGTAGCCTTTTAGTTGTTTACTGTTTCATCTCTCTCTTCTCTCTGGATTTGAATTCTAACACGTTTCAGCGTTTGTTTCATTGTTTGTTGAGGGTGACTGAAATGAAATTTAGATCATCAGATAATGAGATAAAGCTTCAAATATTTATTGCAACAGAAAGATAAAAAAGTACACAAGATTGATTCAATCATTGGCCTAAAAAAACAGTTGGTTTTACCTTCTTTTAGATGAGGAATATGAATATGTGGGGGTTCACGCCAATAGCGTTGGGGGCCTGGGTATATGATAGGACCTAAAATACAAAAATGCTACTATGACAAAAAACGTTTTTGTCAAAAAATACACCAAAGACATAATTTTAGGAGGGACCACATGATAAATTACCACAACACCCCCTTGAATTCCAACACTTCCCCTAAATTACACTATTATGTCATTTTGGCAAATGATTGTTTTTGTCATAGTAGCAGAACTCTCTAAAATATTATTTTGCATGATTTCATTCTTTTTTTACTGTAATGGTATATTTTATTTTATACGATTTCATTCTTCTTTTAAATGCCTGTAAGCAACAACATATTTTACTGTTTTTATTTGTGGTAAAATATTCTACTGTAATGGTAAAATACTATTTTGCATGATTTCATTCTTAAAATTAGTGCAATAATTTTGTTTTGAAACATGTGAAAACGATGATCCGCAATGCTATGGGGATGAATTTCTTGCTGATTGCATGTCTCTTTATTTAGAGCGTGATTTTGTTTGGAAGATTGATTTGAAATCTGTAGTTAAGGAATTTGACTCTACGAAGACCCGTCGTGCACAATTAAGCTAAATGTTATGTATTGCAAATGAAATATGAATCTACTTATTATTTTGAATCTTTTCTTGTGATTATTGTTTGTAGTACTAATCGAAATTGCATTATGATTTTAAAAAAGGTAGATTTAAAATTAGCCCATCCTAGTCTTAATTCCTGGGCCATATCCATTACCAAAAGTTAAATAAATAAAAAACAAGTACACTGAAGCCGAAATAAATTCAATCCAAACATTTCAGAAACTTCGGGATCCAAATAGAATAGTTATCACATCAGCGTCCCATTTCACATGTAGTTTAGGGGTTAGTTTGTAGACATTACACCTAAGTTTCAAAATATTGTACGAATTTCATACAAGCATCTTGCCAGTACAGTACAGTTCATCTTTAGCTGTTGGCATAAATTTAACATTGATAAACGAATTTTTGCCATTGAAACTGACTTGGTTTCCTCGATAGTCGATTGGAAAAGAAACTGGTTTTGTTTTGCACATTATCCAATCCAAAAACAGTACTAGAAATTCCATGGCTTTCCAATTGAAATGAAGACAACCCAGATAATATTCTACGGAATTCTTGGGTAGAACAAAATAAATAACACCCAAATCAAATTTTTAACCTTTTTTAGAAATCCAATTGAAGGGATGGATCTAAATCTGGTCGAGCAAAATTTGGAAGAACCCAGGAAAATAACATAAGATGTGACAATCTGAGATCGCTTTTTGCTAGGAAAACCGATTCTTAAATGGGATCTTGTTGAAAAACAGCGCTTCATATTCGATTTTTAGAAGCAGCGAAGTTGATATTCACTGAAAAGGACTTGGGGCTACTAATATAAGAGTCGATTTTTGAGAAACCACAGGATTAGCAGTATATATATATATATATATATATATATATAGGGAAAGTCTATAGGTACACAAAATTTTGACACAAATGGTGACACATTTGATTTGCACCATTGGATCACCCCATGAATTACACCTTTCCATGTAACGACAATTAGATCCAATGGTTAAGGCTCCGTGTCTCTCTCTTTGTGTCTGATTTTGTCTTTAAATAGTGCCCTATATATATACGGGAGCGGCTATTGGGACACAAAATAAAACACACAACTTTAAACACAGAATCCTGACCGTTGGCACTACACCAAACAGGCTCGTTTGTCCCACTTGTTTAGTTGTTGATTGTCACAGTTATTATTGTTACCAATGACTAACGGTTAATACCATTATTCCAGCTTCTCACGGTTAATTCCGTGGCACATATCAACTACCCTGGGCAAAATAGTCCTTTACATATTCTTGTGTTTATCACGCTTCCAAAGTACACCAAACAAATCACACGAAACTGTTTCAGCGCTTAAAGAAAACAATTAGGTTTTCGTTCTCCAAATCGTTGTGGCTAACTTTGGAGGATCTTGTCTCGTCTATTCTCGGAATCGATTCTCTTTCATCGCGTCAGGAATACGATTAATCTGTTGTTGGAATCGGTTCTTCTAGGGTCAATGTATGGTGTTTATTCGCTTTTTGTACGATATAGTTCGGTGATTGTAAGTATGCGATCTCAGTTTATAGATCTATTGTCTAATTCAGTTTGGGATTACAAAAAGAGGGGTTTTCCTTCTTCCAGGTTTTCCTTCATGTCTGATTTTGGTTTTTGTTTTAATCTTCTCTTGTTTTGCTGTGAGGCTGGTTGCTTTGAATTTGGCATGAACATTGCCTGTGCATTTGTTCCTTTTTCTTACCGTTTGGCCTGCACTTGTTTGGCATGAAAATAATCATGCTTATTTTGTGCATAACTGTGGTATGGTTTATAGTAACCCATGAAACCATGTGAATTTTTAGGTATATTTGAATTATGTTTACCAACATTTTTTAGGGAGTTTTCAATATTGCTAACCTGTGCCCGGATGAGAATAATCACTCATTTCTTGTTCACACTTATTTTATGAAAAAAAAAATCATTCATTGTTTCAATATTTGCAATTTATGTAAAAAAAAAAAACAATGATTGTTCCAGATTTTCTCTTATGAAAGGTACTAATTGATGTTGCTACCCTTAGAAATTCCATATTATGATCAGGGTAAAAACAAAACTTTTACCCGTTTCCCATATATACTTTGATGCTTCCTTACCATAATGTAAACATGAAAATCTTTATTAAATATACGACCATGTAAATCTTAAATTATGTACATATTTGTGAAGCATCCATTGATCACCTAATGCACCATAGCATATGACTTGTTTCATTCAATTTAATAGGAAACAATACATAAGTTCTTTCCATCAAAATATCTTGCATATAGATCTGTTAATCATTAAGTAATGTCTGAAAATTAACATTGTGGTATCATTAATATAGAAAACATACTGATACATAAATAGAAGTTTTACCTATTCTTTTACCATGGTTCAAAAACAGTTAACATATATAGTATGTTGTATGTACTATGACAAACGTGCAAACGTGGTTTCATTTCTTTGTTACTTACATGCCAATTTTTGAACTGTCGTCCTCTATTTAAATTTTACATGTCTTTTCTTATTTTATTTTAAATTGATTACGATTTATCCTATATATGGAATTTCTTGCTGATTTAATAATTTGATGGCACATGCGAGTAGATAAAATTATGACATTATGTTATTAAATACATATTAGTTAAGGCACTCATTTTTTAAGATGTTCAAATTGATATAATTCATAGCCGAAAAGAATATGCCTTCATACTTACATACACTCATCTATGCTCATCTATATATCTACATAGCTTGCTGCATGTCTCGTTTTTTTTGCTTGCTTGATGCTCGGCCAGACCCTATTGTTCGAATATACTCCGTTGCACCATGTGTTTGTTGCTATATATGTTAAAACACTGAAAATATTTAAGTTGCATAATCATTTATAAGATTATTTATATAATATGTATTCAAATTTAAATAGATTGGCTTGTTGTATGCATTTGTTTGAGAGTTGGTCTGCGAGTTCATGTATATGATGTTCCATTTTGTATGCATTGGAGTATTTATCCTTTTTTTGCTTTGCCGCCTTGACCATGCACCCTCCCATGAAACTAGATCAGGATATTCTTTTGAAGTAAAGTAAGTTGAGAGAATATCTACACTTTGAAATTTAGTATCATCTCATGAAATGTTTCTGACTGCTAGGCCACTATGCTTAATATTCATTCATGAATAATAGTACAGTAGTAGCAGGGATATTATATGTGTGAATATGTATCTATCTACACAAACTTTCCAATTCGTTTTTCCATAGAAACACATGTGGTCTTTAAAGCATTCAAATTTCATTATTTTTCCCCTTGGCATGTGCTCTGTCGCAAATTATGCTTCAGCCAGTTTAGGGAGGGGCTGTGCATGCTAGCGTACAAAAGGTCGAAGTCTGCATTGGTCATGGCAGCAACATGCATATATACAAGCATAAAGCTCTCTATATATAGGAAAAGATTCATATAGACATAATTTACATATATTGGTTGTATCAAGTATGCATTCGCTGCCTATGACATATGCACTGCTTTTCTTGTATATAGTCATATATGCGACTTCATAGAAAAATCTGCATTTTTCACATGTATATTCCCCGAATCTTAATGCACATTTATAAAGAGAAAGTGATGAATTTTCATTCATAAATTACAGAATCGACGGTAGGTTGCAAACAAAACTTGGCTTTTATTCTGGTTCTCTAACTCTGTAATAACTTATCTCATGCTATCATAGATTTATATTACATTCTTTACACTACATACAAAATTGTTTTAAAAGAACAAAATCATGGTTTATAATTATGTTTTGTCCGCTAAAAGTTTTCAAAATTTTGTTCTATTTTGAATTTTTTATTATGATTTATGTGTAAACTGATAAAATTACATCAAATTTTTTTCTCGTTCATTGATTAATATTATTAAACTCGTTTTCTTTTATATTTTTGTATTTCTTGGAATTTCTTACTGTATTTCCAATATTTGAAGAAAAATTCCGGAATCTGGGCCGAAACCAAAATTTCAACTGGATTCCGCTCGGTTCATAACTGGAACCAAAATGAAATTATTGGAGCAACGGAATTTCAAACCATGATGAAATGATCACATTGAACCTGACAGACAGTGGTGGATCTAGACTTTATGTTCGGGGGCAAGTGTATTCTTGGTTGAAAATTTTTGATTGAGAAATAATAGCATTTTATCCTATGTAAATACTCTAATATGCAGTACATATATATATGTACTATATTTTAAGAAGTAGATTTGATTTGGTTTCTATTATTCTTTCGGTTTTCTGTTATTGAACTGTGCGGCACTAACAAAAGGTCGACACACCTTCCTGAAGTTTTGATCTTCTAATTTCTTGTACTATATATTGGATTTGTTGCTTTACTATTCTTGTAATTAAATGCTTGCTTCATATATTTTTTACAATTCCTATTAATTCTAAAACTACGATCGGAGTATTTAACCGCTTGGTGCTATATTAACACTATAATCTTCTTAATTTAGTTATTATTCATCGTATTCTGTTGTTAACTCCTAATCATCTAAAGAAAAATGCTAACTTCTATGGATGAGTAGACAATGATCAATTGAGTCACCCAAACCAAGAAGTTATATGTGAAGCCTAAACATTTCAAACTGCTGCATTTCAAACTGATTTGTAGTATTCTAGGAAAATCTAGGTCTGTGTTGCAATTCTATTTTCAGTAGGGTTGGAATTCCAGGTGCTTGAGGAAGTTTGGGTTTTGGTACTTCAGGTACAGTTGGTAATTTGAATTTTGGTAGTTTTAACAGTTCGGGTAGTTTGGCAGGATCTCAGGTAAAGAAGTTATTTTCGGTTTTGATAACAGGAATCTAAGGAAGTGTATCATTTTCTAACAAATACCAAGTGGTTTAATGGTTGCAGTTAAAAATCATTAGATAAAATGTAATAATATTCAGTTCAAGCTGTTGCATTTCAAACTCCATGGTTTGACCGTCCAGATCTTCTTGCTCATTGCTCTTTTGGTTTATGTTTCGGTTGTACACATTGTATGGGTAAGAATCAGTAGTTAGGCAGGGTTAGATCACTCAGTTGGCCTAGGGAAAAAACAGTTCAGAAAAAGCATCTAACATATATAATGAAGGCCATTTTCCAAATCTGTTGCCTCTTGGAACATGTGTCACTTATAATTGCTTTCCCCTTGGGCAAATAATAACATATTTAAGTTAAGAAATTTCTTTTGAGGATCATATCTCTACCAAAATATGCTTTCTATAACCCCATTCAAAGCTTTGAACTGCTGCTATAACAGCAGTAGTTGTGTCAAGTGTGTATATTGTTGGGGTTTTGTGCGCAGCGGAAGTTTTGACAAAACACCCAAAAACAAAATGAATCTTTTTCACCCAATCACTTGAAGATGAATGTGATTGAATAACAAACAACAACACAAAAAAATATCGGAAATATGAACACACGATATTCCACCCAACCACCCTCTTTATTGATTCACCAAAATATTGTTTACAACCGATCTCAACTATCGTTAAACAAACACAACTTGAATCAATAACCTTATTGAGAAATAGGTAGAGAACATCTAATGGCTAAACAATTTGAGGAGAAAGATAATGAAGAACAATGGCAAATTTTTCCACCACCTAATGAAGATATCATGTAGGCCTTTTATAGAGTGAATTGCTTCATAGCCAAGTTTTCTTGGCATCCAAGTAACTTGCCACCCAAAATATCCTCATATATCTCAAATATCTATTTGGATAAGCACCAAATAATCCTTGCCTTTATTTTCAAATATCCCACAAAAGTAGCAACAAATATCTCCAACAAAAATGGATCCACATAGAAAATTTGTTGCCTACAATTTTGTGATTTGCGTATCACAAATCTCAACACTCCACCTTGATACCAAATCACAACATCTCCTCCACTCAACACTAGCCAACTTAGCTCTCACTTTCAACCTTCTTTTCTCAATTAACATCATTACAAACCTCCACCATCGCCCACTAATGGTGCACCTCCCTCATCCGTGCACCACACCAATAGTGATCTTCAAAAGCGTTTGTAATACCACAAAGACCTCCATCTTGTCTTTGTGGATTTCACAACTCGACATCCGTCTTCCGCTTGACATGATCTCTTCATCTCCGGGATCCCTCGAGCATCATCAACATCTAGACCCTTGTCGATACCATGATCCTCCACCTTAGGACCATCAGCAGTGACCATATTAACCTCTCCACCTTGCTGTGGACTAGGTTCTTCAACCGTCACCCGCCTTCCACTGTTGACCACTGAACCGACCAAACTATATAGGTTCCCCTCCTCCAAAACTCCTCGCATCATCACACGACCACCCTTCTTCACTCTCAAAACTCCACCTCGAGTCTCATAAGTGCAACCGCGGCGATCTAACTGACCGAGAGATATGAGGTTATGCGAACAAGTGGGTATGTGCCTCACACCGGCAACTTCTCTCTCCACTCCATCATGCATCCGAAACCTAGCAGCTCCAACTCCACAAATTGGTAGCTCTACTCCATTGGCCGTCTTTATCATGCCAACATCCTTCTCATACGAAGAAAAACTTTTCACATCTCGACATATGTGAAAACTGGCTCCTGAATCCATCTTCCAAGGCTCCACAACACTAAATAGGACATCACATGAAGAATCGCTTTCAGTACCTTCAACAAGGCCTTCTTGTGCCAAATCACTATTATTATTATCACCTTGCGCCTTCTTCTTCTTCATATCTCGTATATATGAATAGCAATCATTGCGCTTGTGGCCTTTCTTACCACAATAATGACAAAAGATAGCACCTTTCTTCTTCCTTGTATCTTTACCCGAGTCCCTTGCTACCATCGCCTCAGTTTGAACCGATTTCAACTCCGACCCTTTTCTCCTTAGCTCCTCATTCAAAAGACTGCTTTGAACCGTTTCCAAAGAGATGTTCCATTAGCATTGGAATTACTCAATGAAATAACCAAAGTCTCCCATCTTTCCAAAAGAGAACTCATCAACAAAAGAGCCTGCAACTCATCATCAAAATTGACCTTCATGTTTGCCAATTGATTGATGACATCTTGAAACTCGTTCAAATGCTCTGCAACAGACTTCTCCTCATCCAATCGAAATTGCACCACTTTCGAACCAGAAAAGCCTTGCTTGTAGCACTCTTTGACTCATACAACGATACTAATTTGTCCCACAACGCCTTTGCGGATTCACAATGTAAAAACCCGTAACTTCCCCGTAAAGGAAAGCGTCGGATAGTTCGAGAACAAACCACAACAGAACGCATATAAAAGAACATTTCACTGTATATTACAACAATGCATCAGATTACAAGAATATACAGAGTAACAATGAATATTACACAGAAATATCAGAGATTTAAATTACATTTAAATACATAGCAGCGGAAAAATAATACAATACACAAACTAGAATGAGATATACGGATACAAAGCTTTCCGGATATCGTTCCAGCTGTAAACCAGGATCCTGTGAATATAAATCTGCAAAACCAAAACTACTAGCTGCCCGTGTCAAAATAAGGGCACCCAGAGTTTAGGTTAAAACAATAAACCCCAGGTCAGTCATGTGACTGGTGTGAGAACTAAAACAGTTAATATTCTTTATTTTAAAAGTTAGGTAAATCAAGGGACCACGCCGTATAACACGGAACGGGTTTCCTCCCAAGAATACCAGTGCATAAAACAAACAGCGCAATGCTAAGTAAAGAAAAATGAAGCTGTTATAAGACCCAGGTCCCATCACACAATGCAACGCAACCGAGGATAGAGTTTTCCCTTATAACAGCCAAAGAATGCTTGATACGTTTAAATCAAATCGTTTGATACTATTATAAGTGCATAGTGTATAAAACAACTTCAAATCATAAGTATCAATCATAGGCGGCATGGGTACCATATATCATGTCGCCATATATAGGTTTACAAATAAAACCGCAAATGTCACGTATTTGGAAATTGGATTTCCATCTATGAACCGAGGCAAAAGATAGTCCTCAACCGATTCGAGACGCTCTAGCCCGTGTCTCAGGACCCAGACACAGGTGGGCCCTTGGATCCTCAGGGCCGGTCCACCGATGTGGATTATTATGCCTGAACACTACGTCTCCCCACCCTATGGGGTGTAAGTCTGGTCCGTCAGCCGACCAGAATGCATCGGCCGAAACCGATATAACCGAGGCGCCTCGCAACAGCAACAACCACATAAGTCAAACTCGTCAGGGTGTGTAAAACCACTGACGCCACTTCTAGCTAGAAAGAAACGCATGCCCTCCCTGACGTCCGTCTCCCGTTTTTGGTTCACAACCGGGGTGCGAGGCTCGCGAATTCACGTTACACAAAGCTGTGCCACACAGGCTGTGCTTTGATCATCACTACAAGACTTTGCTTTTCAACAGAAGCCTCGATCAATTGCCACTCACGCATGCCACACAGGCAATTCACTCCATGCGTTTGATATCCATCAATATATAACCCCTGAGCTCGTACGTCTCAGAGAAGGGCGTTAAGCAAGAGAATAAATTCTCCGCCGCCAAACAGATATATATTTAATAGAGATCAATCACACGGACTAAAATCCAATGTCAGACACACAGTCCATTTACAAGTCCGTTCTGGGTCTGAACGAAACCGGAGGCACCTAGTACCCCGCATATCCATCGATCTCCAAGTACGTCTGGACGATCACCAACTGTTTCCATCTTCTTGGGTGTACAGCCCAATCAAGATCATCAGTTATCACCCAAACGACGTGAAGACTTCCGGTCTTCGACCACCGTCTTCATCTTCGACACCACGTCGAATCAGTTATTCAGAATGGGATAAACCCGGTCTTTCTGAATAACTCGCGTATATATTATAAAAGTGTTACACAAACACAACATACGCCTCATTCCAATTCAGAATATTCTTTTATTCAAATATTCCTATACTTTGGGAAAAGTTCCCATTAATTTTATCCAAGATAAATTCTTTAAATTTATTCTTTAATCACCTTTGAATATCAATTCAAACTAGTCGGGATTAGCGAACCACACCGAAGTAATCATTTATTTTATTTCCCAATCCCAACCTATTCATCCCATGAAGTAAAACTGGTAGTACTTCATATCTAACACCACAGTGTTATCGGTAAATTCAATTACCATTTCACGTTCAAATCTAATTAAAGATTTAACCATCGCCTGGAGCAAAACTGGTGATACTCCATTTTCGATCATTTCAATCTAATTAAAGATTCATTAAAACTCCACTTAGTTTTAATCTTGGCTGGGTTAAAGAATCAGTGTCATTTAAAACACGGTTCACGATAAACCCAAAATCACATTCCATTAATTATTGGGTTAAAGAACGAGTGTTATTTAAAACACTGTTCACGATAAACCCAAAAATCAATATCACTTCAATTCCAATTAAATATTATTCAATTGGTACACTTCATTAAATCTAAATAAAAAGATTTAATCTTTTCACAACTGGGTTCAAGAACAGTGTTAGTGAAGACACCACTCACGACAAACCCAAATCACATTCGATATTCAATATAAGGCTCTGAATAGAAAATATATCGGCTTATATTCAATATCAAATTCTACGACTAACAAATGTCGTATTGGAAATAACGATATAAATATATATCTTTCAAATTTCCATAACAACATCTGTATAATCACGAATTCCAACATCGAAATATTCCGAAGACAATTTCGATTCAAATCCACTCCAATGCAATCATTGGAAATTTTGGTTATTTTCAAAACCCTTTTCAAATTCAATTTATTTATTTAAAAATAAATAGAATTATAATTCTAGTTCAAAACTAGTTCATTTCGATAAAAATCTATTTTTATCTTTTCAAATATGGAGTTTTTCATCCCATATCTTCACAAATCATTTCTTATGATTTTACACAAATTATTACTATTTTTAATAATTTTATCAAGGCCCGTACAGTCGATTTCCATCAATGGCCATCGAACTGCACTTACAGCGACCTTTTTCAAATTTGATTTGGACATAATTCCAAATCCAACCGTTAGATTTCAAATTTCTAACATTCGCTAGAAAGCTCTTTTCGATACGAACCCAACGGTTCCGGTTTTAGGAGAATCCGACGGTCGGATCTCCCGTAACGTCCATTTGAAATCAATGGTCGAAATTCGCGAACTGCCGCGGCGCGGCGCGTTCTATTCAGGCCATTATATTATATATATAATATATATAATATATACTTCGTCGATTTCTATTTAAAACGAATTATATAAATAGTTTTAAAATTCGTTTCAAAATCTATTTCAACTTCCATCTCAATTCAAAGCAAAATTGAATTCTTCTCTATAAATTCGTTTTAAAATTCATTTCTATTCAATTCAAATTTCAATTCAATTTGAATTCATTTCAATTTGCTTTCAATTCAATTTGAATTCGTTTTCAATTCAATTCATTTCGAAATCGCTTTCAATTCAATTCATTTCGAAATCCCTTTCAATTCAATTCATTTCGAAATCACTTTCAATTCAATTCATTTCGAAATCACTTTCAATTCAATTCATTTCGAAATCATTTTCAATTCAATTCATTTTGAATTCGTTTTCAATTCAATTCACTTTGAATTCGTTTTCAATTCAATTCATTTCGAAATCACTTTCAATTCAATTCATTTCGAAATCACTTTCAATTCAATTCATTTCGAAATCACTTTCAATTCAATTCATTTTGAATTCGTTTTCAATTCAATTCACTTTGAATTCGTTTTCAATTCAATTCATTTCGAAATCGTTTTCAATTCAATTCATTTCGAAATCACTTTCAATTCAATTCATTTCGAAATCACTTTCAATTCAATTCATTTTGAATTCGTTTTCAATTCAATTCACTTTGAATTCGTTTTCAATTCAATTCATTTCGAAATCACTTTCAATTCAATTCATTTCGAAATCACTTTCAATTCAATTCATTTCGAAATCACTTTCAATTCAATTCATTTCGAAATCGATTAAAATTGATATAAATATCGTTCACGTCAAAATGGCGTCGATCTAATCAACACGGCTTCATAAATTTCTATTTTCAAATATTCTATTTCAAATATTTCTATTTCAAATATTTCTATTTCTAAACTGGAATGAGGCCCAATCAATTACCATATAAAATTAATTATATGGATTTTCATACAACACATGTATATAATAGCATTGAAAAATAATCAACCATCAACCAAAGTGCACTACACTGTATAAGCATCCAATAAAGATATCTAACGCTTATAACAGCATGTCAATCAATCGATCGACATATTTAATCAATCAGGATGAGTGAACTTCAAATTTCATCCTAACACCCATGTGGGGTTTCAAACAATCAAACACATATTTTATTTGTGCAGTTGGGCGATGTGTAAAATTTATCGACCCAATCAACGTCATTCAAATAAGTGTACATAAACAAACCGTCCGGTTTGTAAATGAATATTTTATTTATTCACATTCACTATATTCATATTCACGTTAAAAATTATATATTTTTTTAACGATAAAATATTTATTCCAACACATGAATTTTCTTTTCAGTTCATTTATTCAATAAATGACATTTTTATTTTTCTAACATATTTTAGAAAATTTCGGCGGCATAACGGCACGATACTAGAAACGGGACGAGGCCTAGCCTTATCCCCGGTCTAGTGAAGGCCCACGCCATTCACACATCAATCAAATTCACCAAACAACCAAATTCAAATCAAATCATATAACTATCCTATGCAACCAAACAAACAAGTCCATGGTCTGTGGACGATTGTGTCGGGTGCTACTAAGCACCGTCTGCATCCTAGTATATATATAAATAGAAAATGAAATTGAAAGGTGAGAAATTCTCACCTATAGCTATCCTAGCTCCCCGGCACTTCTTTGATAGAAATCTTCATCGCTATCGCCTTTTTGTTACCTTCATTGTCCGCTTTCACTACCTATGTAAAAATCGAATTTTTACTTCCCTATTCCATAAATAAAAATCGAATTTTTAGTTCAAAGTTCAATATATAAAAATCAAATTTTTAGTTCAAAGTTCAATATATAAAAATCGAATTTTTAAAATATAGATTCCGCCTTTTCCATTTCAAAGATCAAATCTTTTCTTTTTCTTTTTAAAGTTTAAATCTTTTACCTTTCAAAATTCAAATCTTTTACTTTTCAAAATTCAAATCTTTTAAAACCCTTTTTTTTTCAATTCATTTATTTAAAAAAAATCATTACAGTCTCATAACAAATTTAATCTTTCTTAATTACTTAAAACAAAACTGAATTTAAAGATAATTTCAGTTTTCAAAATCATATAGACTTCAATTTTAAAATCATATAAACTATAAATAAAAGCTAAATCAACTAAGGTTTAAAAGAAACTCACGGTTTTTAGATGAAGAGGGAGGAGGAGGGGTGGAGCGGCTTCCAGTGCGGTGGCGCGGGGAGGACCTTCAGCAGCCGGCGGTGGTGGTTCGGGGATGAAGTGGTTGCGTCGGGCTATTACGAGGGGGAAAGGGGAGTAACGGGACTGCGGAGGAGAGGGGGGTTCGATTGGGGGTTGCGGCTGGTGGTTCGCCATCGGTGACGAGGCGGAGGGGGAAAAGGGGCTCGACCGATTAGGGATTCGGGTTTTTTTATTTTTTTTCCATTTTAAACTGAGATCGGGAAAGAGAAGGAGGGGGGGTTTATAAAATTTATATTATTTAATTTATTTTTAATTGCAAAAAGTTGACTTTCACAAACGACCTCTAAACGAGGCCCACCGCCTGTCCTCCATAGCGTTTAACCCCCATTCCGAACACAACGGGATATGCATCGCAAGCTGATTTGCTCGTTGCAATCAGTTTCCTTTTGAATTTTCATTTAAATCACTATATTGAATTTTAAACGCACACTTCAAATTACCGGGGTCGCATACTAACTAGAAAAATTCCAGAAAAATATTTTCTAGCTTCGTATTGACGATACGGTCCTAACAAAACTAGTTTCGTCAAATTCTGAGACCGTTAGAAAAATGGCCAATTTCCAGTCGATTAAAATCAACTGAAACTGGTCAAACGCGTTTTCCTTTGCCACGCTCACATATTGATTCTAAAAATTATGAAACTTGGAATCTAGCAATAACTCGACATCACGGACCCAACAAAACTGGTTTCGTCGAAATCCGAGGTCGTTTGCAAAATGTCCATTTTTAAGGGCCTGAATTCCATAGCGACTATTCAGAAATTTCAACTGGACATATCTTTTGATTACCGCTATGAAATTTTGATTATTCGGATTCGTTGGAAAGATATTATCAATTAGATCCTATTATTTTTGGTTTCACTAAAATCCGGATTGTTTTGCACCCGGTACATTCAATTGAAGTTTGAAATCGAATTATCGAACTACCGCGCCATTTTCAATTCTATTTATAATTATAAATAAAATTATATATATTCTAACGACGACGTATATAATATATACGTCGAATTATATTCAAAATAAATTTCTCGTCGATATTATTTAAAATAATCTATTTTAAATAATCAAAATTCGCTAAAATTGCCAAAATAAAAATTTCAAACTGGCTCAGATTTTCGGGTTATTACACACAACTAGCCACATGGTGGAACACAGAATCATCCAAATATTGGCGAGTCAACGCAATCGCCTTTTTGTCCATTTTCTTCCACTTTCCCTCATCCATATTCGAGGGCTTCTCCCCATTTCCATCAATGGGATCATGCAAATCATTGAGATATAGAACATCCTCCATCTTCGGCTTCCATATACCCCAATTCCTCCCATTCAAAATAGCCATCTTCGACAACGTCATCATCTCCGACATCAAAAAATCAATTTTTTTCAAACAAAAAATCAATTTTTTTTTCAATCCAACAAACACTCCAAGCTATGCGGTGATCTGAGCTCCGATACCAACTGTTGGTGTTTTGTGCGCAGCGGAAGTTTTGACAAAACACCCAAAAACAAAATGAATCTTTTTCACCCAATCACTTGAAGATGAATGTGATTGAATAACAAACAACAACACAAAAAAATATCGGGAATATGAACACACGATATTCCACCCAACCACCCTCTTTATTGATTCACCAAAATATTGTTTACAACCGATCTCAACTATCATTAAACAAACACAACTTGAATCAATAACCTTATTGAGAAATAGGTAGAGAATATCTAATGGCTAAACAATTTGAGGAGAAAGATAATGAAGAACAATGGCAAATTTTTCCACCACCTAATGAAGATATCATGTAGGCCTTTTATAGAGTGAATTGCTTCATACCCAAGTTTTCTTGGCATCCAAGTAACTTGCCACCCAAAATATCCTCATATATCTCAAATATCTATTTGGATAAGCACCAAATAATCCTTGCCTTTATTTTCAAATATCCCACAAAAGTAGCAACAAATATCTCCACCAAAAATGGATCCACATAGAAAATTTGTTGCCTACAATTTTGTGATTTGCGTATCACAAATCTCAACATATATGTGAATGTAATGTCATGTGTTGTTCCCAAGTATCGTCTACGGTATCAGTAAAATTCTATAAGTTCATTTTAATTTTTGTTGCTATTTTTAGTATTTTGTTGCTACAGTAAGTTATTGGGTATCTTTCTCAGCAAGAGTGTATTGTGTTAGTGACATGGCTGTGGACAATAAGAATTTGGATATTAAAGCAACCAAAATGGAACTAAAAATCTACCCCTTGCTAATTCCATTTTAGCGATTTAAATTGTAATTTTTAAAGACATAAATTAAGAATTCAGTTAAGTTAAAATGACATAAGTTAAGGGATTAATGTCCTTTTTTGCTTATTGAATCCATCATCATCCATTTCAGCCCAACAACACACTTAACAATTGGAAAAATGGAAGTATGTATATCTTTCTTCCGCATTTTCTCAAAAACTCGTAAACGTGGATATCTTTTTCCTCCAAAAATCCTACTTTAGGAATCAAATAAATTTGAAGGATAATAAAGGGGCTTTTCCTTAATTTGTAAACCTATTACTTGGTGGATTCAAGGGGCATTTCATCCATTCCTGACTGATTATATATTTCTATGGGATATTAACTTGAAATTATAGTTGAATTCATCCTGAAAATTTATGCCATTCTTATGTTTCAATCGTATGTTTATTTGTTTGCTAAAACCTTCAATGTTTGTTCACTTTAGTTCTTGAATTTGTGACTATAAGCATGTTGTTTGAGGCAATAATCATCATCTGCAAGTATAAAACTACACTTCCTGTAAATTTCATTTATGTTTATCCCTTCATGTGAATTCCATTTATGTTGATCTAGTGGTAACATCGGGGGCTACTAACAAAATACACTCTATTTTAGAACTATAAGCATGTATGTCAACAAGACTATAAGCTTGATAATTTTTAGGACTTAAATAATGCTTGATTACCATCTACATTTATGTGCTAAACTCGTTGACTTATGCATGTACATTATATATGTCTAGAGGTGCAAATCTGCTTTATAGGTAAGTCCTCTGATTTAAAACTCAAAGTTTTGTACCCATGTCTTCAAAAATCAGTAGATCATTCCCAAGGGTCCGAGCGCTTAAGCCTAATTGACTGAATTGAATTTGGATCTTTTCGGGTCGGATCGAATGTAAACTAGTTCTGTTCTTCCTCCATCTCTTCATTTTCATCTTGACTGCTACAAAAAATTCCTGTCTACCCATAGTTATGCATCCTACTGCTCCTTTACTTTTAGTTATTAATCTTATTTTCATTATTTTCCATTATATTTACCACATTTAAAACTTGTACCACCTCCTATTGTCAAATCTAGATAAAATTTTACAACCAAATGTATTCATCTCTGAAAAATCAAGGAGTTATATGTATGTTATACTTTTCCTTTATAAGAATCATCTCTTTATAAAACACATTTTTAACAGAATTTTTTTATCATATTTTTTTATTTCCCACTATCAATTTTTATTTAAATATAAAAGTAATATCTATATAATAAAATCCCTTGGTAGGACAACCAAGATACAAAGAGCGGACCAGATTTAATTTATCAGTGTATATCAAGCGGCTACAAAAGAAACACATACCTCGTCCAGCGTTAATTCTGCATCCCACTCCCGTCAGCACGTCTCCCACTTCCCTCAATCTCCTTCCCCTCTCTTTTCTCTAACTAAACCGAAAAAATAATTTAATTTTTAATACAGGATACTGTTAGACTTCGTATCCAAATCAAAATTTTCTTCAATCGTTGTAGTATTTCAAGGATTTCTGTTCAAAAAGGTATTCTGGTAATCGGTTCAATTCTTCTGCTTTTACATACTTCGCTATAGTTTTATTTCTTTCTTTCATTCTTTCAAAATGGAGTTCAATCTTTTAATGCTCATCACGAATTGATTTTGTCATAATTATCTTTTTTGTTCTAACACTATGAGCAACTTGCAGGCTATCACCTTTGGTCCTCACGCATTTGCGTTGGAAGTTTGATTGATCATTCCTGTTTTTAAGTTCTAAGCACAAGTAGACTGCCTTTGTTAACATTATTGCCTTACAGGGAGAGGAAGGGTTGTTTGGGATTGAATGGGGGCACATGAATTATTTGCCTGTGGAGATCAGTGTTTGGGGAGAGTTTTTGCAAGCTTAGGAGGGGTTGCGGTGTAGCTGAATGAGTATACCATTGAAATACTCATTGGAAACTAGATTGATAATGAAAGCTTTTGGTCACTTGAGATAGAGGGAAAATCAATGTTGACTGACCAAAAAAGCACCCTACGCACTTTGTTAACAAGTAAGTCATTTTTGTTTCATAATTGACTATTTAACTGTGTATGTAGAATCAACTTTTTGCTTTCCACAAAGAATTAGACTAGAATGATGTGGTTCTACTTTATATTCTTTCATTTAAATAAAATAACGTACGATTTACACTGCTTTGGTTGTGAAGGCATAATTCTGGTGATGTGCACTGCTGATGTTCACTACTTTTCATGCTTCACTTTAGTGACTTCACTCGGTACACTGTTTATCTGAACTTTCGTCCTTCCAATTTTTTATGTTATTTTATCTTTGATTTAGTCATTAAAAGTTAAGCACTCCTTATCTATATATCGTTCTCGATCATGTTATTATTGGATTAAAAAATAGGTGTACTGTGTTCTATACTTTGCTTCACACCTCAAGTCATTGCTATGTTTGTTTTAACATGAATTTGATATACTTTGATTTTGTCTACTAATTTCCGTAACATCAACCAAAACTGAACCATTCATTACAATTAATCTTTGTTTATCTTTATGGTACATCATAGCTGTTCCTTATTACCTTACAGTTCAGTTGCTTTTTACATGCATTTGAAGAAAATGGGTGCTTCTTTAAGAAGAGATGAGCTGGGAAGCGGTAGCTTTATAGCTCAGTGAGATGATTTGATTTCTTCGGGTGCAGTGTAGACCTAGGGTGCTGAATTTGTTGCATGATTAAAATGTTGTGTATGCAAAGTGTGCGAACATGTTTTTGTTTAGAGCAGCCTGTTTGTTCATCTATAGGCTATATTTGTTTGAATAAATGTTAGAAACACAATGAATTTTATGTGCATTATGGCACAATAATCGCTTCTATTTGTAAAAAAAAGACTGAGAGATTATGTTTTATTTGCAGAGAAATGAGACTAATTTCAGACCTTCGGATTGGCAAAATTCTTTGGAGAATATGCTGGCCTAAAGAGTGACCTACATGTTTTTTTTCAATAACACAAAGGATTCGTGGTGTTGCGCCAAAAATGAAGTAATCTTCATCATGGACTTCGAAGAAGCATCGTTTTGGTAGACACTGGAAAATAATCAGGGGGCAAAGTTGGAGACTACACGGTAGAAGCTACAAGGGTCAGTATTAATCGAAGTTGGCTTTTCCCTGTATTTGTTTATCTGAAATGAATAACGTAATACAGTTAGTTCTTTGATCATAGGAGGCAGTTCTATTCTGAAGAGCCACATGCATTTTTGTTTGCTAAGGTTTTAGTAGTAGTACAAATGCATATATGACGTTTTTAGAAGACGCCAGTATTGAGTTTTTAGCATTAGTACAAACACAGACCTTTTACCAGTTTTTTTGATTTTTTCTCTCATCCAATACAGTATAATTGTCTGATCCGTATGACTTCTTTTTTTAACCAGACATCATATTCAAACCGTATGCTTTAAGCCAGGGACATCTCATTTATAAAAGTCAATATAGACATTTAATGAGTTTAAAAGTAAATTCAAGTACTTAATACATGGATGAAAGTTATTAGAAAGAAGAATCAAAATGAAAAACAGAGTAATTCCTATATCAAAACGACTGGATGAATGTTCCCTACATATGTGCATAATTATAGATTCAATGGGTTGTTTTCTCTAGAATCTCAATTCATGTCAGTGCACTTATTTGCACCAGGCAATGATAATTTAACTTGAAAAATGCATTACTGAGTTTAGGAATCAAGATAAATGCATTACTGAGTTTAGGAATGATAAAAACAAAAGCTTTCCTGAGTAGTACATCAGTAAACATGTCTATCACCACGCACATTGTGCATCATTAGGATATAGTTTGTTTCACATATTGGTTTAGACTGCATATACAATGGAAGCTTTTGGAAGCTGAACATATTACAAGTATATGAACATGAAATATATTAACAGTCATCATTATGCAATTATTCCTCAAGCAGCAATCAGTCATCCCAAAACTGTTTCATACAGAAGAGAAAACAAAATATTTGTAACTTTGTGGATTACGCCGGATTTTGCATCTTGCCCATTGAATAAGCAAATAGCATGGCATTATGAGTCTTGCTTCAAACATTATATTTCAACAAGTAGCACTTCAGTACATTTGTTAACTGGATAAACTTATACAATAGTTGGTGCTTTTAAGTAGACCAGATCGAGAGATATCTTAAGACTGAAAAGAAACAGCGCACCAACAACAATAGCAGGCAGCACTAAAAGTGAAAACGTTATTTGAAGCATGAAATCCCATTGTTCCCACTTCTCACCCATTTTTTAAATATATAACGAGTTTAACGGTGCTTCATGCGTGATTGTGGTATAAAAGGTGTGAATGTTCTTCAGCTTCCTTATTAATTAATATTTGTAAGCCTTGAAAACAACATCTAAGATAGGCAAATGCTCTGCCTATATATAGATCGGTATGAACAGCTTTAATATTTTCAACAATCCATAACCTTTTTAATTATTGTACCGTGTTTGAACAATTTTCCTATTTAAATTATGATGTGATTGCTACAATTTTGCTATCACTACTAGCTATACTTGAAGTAGATACGCCAGGCTCACTTTATTTCACTACGATATGTCATAAACTGTTTGAATTTCATATTTAATGAATTCACCTATTATTTGTTAAAACAATGACAAACAAAATAAAAGGGAAGAAAAGAAAAAATAACTGGTGAAAAGAAGGCAAGATAATGAAACAACAATCCACGCGCGAAGCGCGTGTCATGACCACTCGCGAAGCGCGTGCCACGACCACGCGCGAAGCACGTGCCGTTACGCTTGTTTTATTTTACAAAAAGTCTGTATTTACTATCTTTGAACTTTTGTTGAAATTAATCCTTTGAAAGTCATTTCAAATATTATTCTTTTCAAACCTTTTATCAAATTCTCTTATGTGGGGTTGAACTCAGAGCTAATTTTATTTATCCATTCTTTTTTACTTTCTCTTTTTTCCCACTTATTTTAGATTTATTTTACTTTATAACACATTAAAAATATGGCTATAATCTTGGAGTGATTACAACATATCTTCCGACCAGAACATGCATGACTCTTGCTTTCAAATGACTAAAACATATAAATTCCTCAATTCCTATTTATATAGACCTACTGTACAACCATGGGGCTATCTAGGAGCTACAAGTGAGTCACATACCATCCAACATTAGGGATTTGCCATTGCTGCATTCATGCTCTTCATAAATCAATACATTTCCGGATAACCTATTTGAGTTGTCGGCGATGTTTTTCGGTAGGTTTGAGTTGAATGATCGGGTTGGTGTGAGGTCGGTGTGTAGTACGTTGCAATAAAGAAATAAAGCATTATTACCTTCTTGAAATCATGAACTAAATTGCACTATTTCTATTTTGATAGATAAATACAAAGATCAAGTAGACTGAAGTATATAATTTATATTCTGTTATGAATGCCAAGGGATATTCTGTTGTGAATTTATATAAATGGATTCTATAATTGCACTATATAATTTGTTGCCCTACAATACATCATTTATGAAGTTGTTGGTCCATAGAAGCATACGTGATACATAAATGAAGAATAAATTTGTTGTTTATACAAATGATGGAGTTCTGGTGAGGTGATCGTATTCTGATTGGCGGGTTTCTAGTTGACAGTTTTCTACTTGACGATTGTCGAGGAGGTTGATAGTTTTATAGATGACAGTTCCAGTTGAATGATTGTAGTGCTCCTAGTAGTGAATACTTGAGATTTTGACTCCTGGTGGCGGAGGTTGTGGCAGTCCTGGATCAAAATGAAAGGTTTTTTTATGTTGTGTTTGTTTGTTGGAGTTTGTGGCATTTACGATGAATAAGCTTGAATTCCGAGATTTGTATTTTAGATACCGACATACTGAATAAACTAACTGCAAAGCATGCAAGACTGCAAGTTTATGATGAATTTGTGTTTATTTGTAATCTTACTTGTTATTACTACCGTTGCTATTACAGTTTTTCTGTTTGAATGTAGAAGTAAATCTTGGGTTAAATTACACCATTTGATGATTTCAGGTTGCAAGACTACAAGTTCCTTTCCAGATTTTGGTCAAGTTTCTTTCCAGATTTCAGGTTGCAAGGTTGTATGATATCCTCTTGGTCTCTGAAAGACTTCCGCCTATTCAATCCAAAAGGCACAATTTTTTTCTTTCAGTTCTCATTTTTATCTAGGGTGTATATTTATATTGATGTTCTTATTTGTTTAAATTTGTGCAGCACGTTGAAACTTTCTGTGAGACTAGTGGTAGGATTGAAGTTAATTTGGTTGATGATACGTATGTTAAGACTGAATTTAGTAGGAACATGTTGAATCTTATTTTTAAAACTTATTATGTATGTTAATGACGATGTATAACTCTCGGTATTATAAACTTGTTATGTTTTCTATTTTAAATTTGGTACGTTCTACATGCTATTTGTTGTTCTAATGCTATTACTGTGTATGTAGCCAACACTAGTACTATATATATATATTTATGTATATTTAACATGAAATATAGGTGTTTTATGTTTATTTGGCACTTACCACATTTAAAACTGTTACTAAAGAAAATAATATGACGTTTAAAACCGTTAGTATATAAAATAAAGTAAAAGTAATAACCATTAGTAAAGAAAATAAAATCACGTTTAAAACCATTAGTAATTAAAATAAAATCACATTTAAAACCATTAGTAATTAAAATAAAATCACGTTTATAACTGTGGGAAATTATTATAAAGTCACGGTTATAACCGTTAGTGCAGAAAATAAAGTCACGTTTATAACCGTTAGTATTTATCATGGTTATAACCATGATAATATGCGTGACAAAAATCACCAACGCCTGTTGGGCACGGTCATAAATGTGAGGATACCGGTTCCTAACGGTTATAAGCGTGACAAATTGGCCTTTATGGTGTTGTGTGGATTCTTTTGTCTTTACATGAGAGGTACAAATCGTGGGAAGATTTAGTGGTCCAGATTTTGTGTATTTAATTTTGTGTCAACATTTTGTGTCCCTATAGACTTTCCTTATATATATACATATATATATATATATGAATTTTTTTATGGGAGAAACCAACACTGCCGTAAAACTCCAAATAGTGCACCTAACTCGGTCTGCGGGGTATGTATGTGTGTGTGTGTATATATATACATATATATATATATGAGATAGGATCAAGAGCACCCCTATAGCCCCCTAATTTCCACCAAACATTCATGTTTCTCTCTCCTCCCACTAACTCTTTCTCCCCCTATTAACTTATTTAATTATTAATGAGTGGATATAAATGAGGGGCAATAGGGGTGCCATAGAGCATGCCACTTTCTCTCTCTCTCTCTCTCTCTTTTTATATATATATATATATATATATATATATATATATATATAAGGAGGGTTCCGCTATACCTCCTGTATTGCACGTAAACTCTCCCCCTTAATCTCCACCACCCATTTCCCCACTCATTCTCTCTCTTTCCACTAAGAAATAATATTGAAATGAGAAGAGTGAGAATGAGTGGGAAAATGAGAGGTGGAGATTAAAGGGGAGAGTTCACGTGCAATATAAGAGGTGTAGCGGAATCCTCATATATATATATATATATATATATATACATATATATGTTGGTACAACCCACAGGTGTCGACACACAATCAAGGAGATAATTCATCCAGGTATTTTCCGGTGACATTGGTTATATAATTTTTGATGACGTGGCAGCTCCCCATTAGTCCAAATTGGAAATGCTAAGCATTGATTGGTCAACACGCGTGATTGACACAAATTCAATCTATAAATCTAATGGTTTTAAATTTCTAACCTAAAACTATAAATAGACCTTAGAACTAACTCTCAAATCACACCTAACTCTTCTCCCTAGGGTTCAATCTTCATTGAGAAACATCTTAAAATATTTTTTTTTGGAAAAAGGGAAAAATAATATATATATATATATATAGTCTGCAACTGTAGCTCAGCTGGTAAGGACATGCGGCGCTCACCCAAGAGGTCGAGGGTTCGATTCTCACCAGCTTCAGTTATAGCTGAGATTTACCTAGGGTATGTAGAGGGGGCATTTGCATACTTTCTCAGAGTTTACAAACGAATCTATAAATATATATATATGTATATATATATATATATACATATATGTATATATGTATATATACGTGGATTCTACTCAGTCACGAAATTTCAAGCTTAGGACAAGGATGAGGGTTTTAATTATCCAGAAATTAGTAGATTAAAGTAATTAGGTTTTTAATAATTCTATTTGCAGTTTCCTATAGTTTATATTTTTAGTTCAAGTTTTATTTCGGTATTAGTAGTAGTTTTAGCATTTTATTTCTGTACTTCAATTTTCTTCTCTTTTCTTACCATTGTTTTATTTTATTCTGTAAATTGGTTTTATTTAGTCTTTTTCTTTCCTTTGCAATATTTATGTTCAGTATTTCTAGGATTATTGCTTTTCATAATTATTATAACTTATAAATTAAGCATAAATCTTCTCTCTCTCTCTCATGTGCTTAGTATTAGAACAACTGCACACAAACTACAAATATGTAATTGGTAAATTTAGTGTTAAAATTATAGTAAAATTGCAGACATACAAAGGAAGGGTAAATACAGAAGAATTATATTAAAAAGAAGAATTGACTAAAATTAGCACATCGATGGTAGTTTTTGACCAGTTTTCATAAACTACTAGAAATAACAAACTATTATGATAAACAAAAAGAACACAAAATCATAATAATAAAATGCAGTAGAATCCATTATGATACTAAAAATATCATACTCAGCCAGGAACTAGGCAAATAGGTTAGCTCCTAGATTTTCAGATTGGGCTAAAAAGTAACATAGACATTTAGGACACGTCCGACCACCTCCCCTATCATACCACTTTTTGATGGTCCTAGTTTGACTGGGAACGCTTAGGTAGAACAACAATATAAGTTGTCACGGAAAAAGATAGGGTTTGCGGGCCAACTTAGTTTTGTTTGGTAGGAGCCGTCTGACCACCTCCTTTTCGAACCAATTTTATAATGATCACAAGGATAATTTCGGAGATGCTTAGGTAGACCGGCAGTGTAAGAGGTCACATTTAGTTGAATAGTAAGGCATTTAATATTTTTTGAGTGTGTAGATTTCGATCAGGGATTACTATGACATGCGCTTGAGAACATGTCTTTCTTTTCTAGTTGGAGGGACCTTCTAGTGGCACGTAAACCCCCAGTTTGGGTATAGCCCTAGCTTTTGGCTGTATTTTAGGTTAAAAGTCGACTGAAGGATAGACCTAGGAAATTAATCCTAAGAACATAAATTCAGAATAAAAAATAAGTTTATAGAAATAATTACAGATTAGATAATTTACTTTTAATCCTACTCATATCTGTGCAGGTACATAAAACTATTATCAAGTCTAATTCCTTTATTCTATCTAATATACTAATAATTATCTCACTCACTGGACTTAAAAGTCTGACCCACTCTTCTTTCTCCATTTTCGACCTTTAGGTTCACAAGCTTGATTTGGGCCATCTTTGCTTTCTCTTGGAGCATCTCTTGAGTTCAGATTTTATGGATTTCTTCTATTTTCTTCTATTTCATGTTGGTTGGATTTCAATTGCATTTGAGAGGGACATTATTGTACTTTAATATTGGTGAGATCGAGAGATATGTACTTTGTACACTACAACAAAATGGGCCTTTCATAGCGTTTAAAAAACGCTATCATATCCTATCATAGCGTTTCAGAGAACGCCATGTAACGACATGCTATGTTAGACCATCAGTTTTAAATAGCAAACAAAAAAAACGCTATAAAAAATGCAGTTTCTATAGCGTTTCCTATTGTTATTAAACAAAAACGCTATTTGAAATATGTGCTAATGCTACATATTACAGCGTTTGATCCCCCTTTTATGGCGTTTGATAGTATTATATCATAGCGTTTTATTTACATCTAGTATAGCGTTTATTGTTTTATTTTTATAACATCCAAAGTTGTGCTTTTATAGCGTTCAGTGCTTGCTTCTATAGCATTTGTTAGGAAAAGTCTATAGTGTTTTAAAAATGCTATATCCTGATGTATTGATTTTAAATATTATTTACCAATTTAGCTCTTATAATATGTGTATTACACTAACACACATACATTTACCAATTTGTTATATATGTATATAAGTATAACATATTTTCCCAAACAATGAATATATAAATTACAACATAATATAGATCATTCAAACAACTTCCATATATCCAAACTAAATATTTCATACATATAATTCAAACTACTATCCACATATTCAAACTTAACATTTCATACATACTGCCTTATCCTCTTCTCCGTGTCCGCAATATGGTATACATACTTGATTAACAAATTACTTACAAAACGGTTGAACTATTAATTTAATGTGGCTTTGCTTTTGATATTTTCTCCCCGCCATAAGCATTATTAGTCCTGTTACAACAAAGATAAAAAATATATTTAAACTTGCACATATATATATATATACACACACACGCCATATTAATAAAAGTCTACAATGCAGCAAAGATAAACAAACTAACGAAATTCTTACAAGTAATGAAGCTTGGTTCCCTGCATCAAAAGAAAGCACATGACCGTTAAATGCTTATAACATCTTATACATTTAAATAAGTATTTTGGCTTATTTCCAGACATTGTTTTCATGTTGGTTGTGGGATAATGGTTGAATGTTCTACCTCGACCTGCTACTAAGAGGTTATCACTAAAGCTTGTATTGAAGCAGGGTTTGTCCTACAAATAAAAAAATGAAATATTTGAATAACACTACAACAAGCTTCAAACTTTTCAATTTCAAAATACAGCACTACCATATTCAAACAAATAAAAAATACAAAACATTTTTTTGCAAACAATATAGATGTGAAATGCTAGGCTATGTAGAAAGCCTTAGTCGGCTGTTGTTTTCATGAATATGCACAACTACATTTGTAGAATACAGGCAAACTTGGTTTTCAAACCCAATGTTTACAAGTTGTCTGCAAACTCAGTATTTATAAATTGCATTTGCAAGCTCAGTATTTATAAATTGCATTTGCAAGCTAAGTATTTATAAATTGCATTTGCAAGCTTAGTATTTATAAATTGCATTAGGACATGCCTTGCACTCACTGATTGGGTCATGAAAATTGAGTTCGAACTCAAGTACAGCTCATAATTTGAACCCAGTTGCAAGTGCAAACTTTGAGTTTTCACACTGAATAAATTAATAGTGCAACCACCCATATGGTAAAATACAAAATCGAAGTTCAAAATTGTAACTTCACGTAAAAGTGAGAAAAAGAGCAATAACCGTTTTTAAAGGAAAAAGGTAACATTCAACATTCATCAACGTATAAGAAGAGGGAAGTTACCAAATTATCTGATGAATTGATGCAATATAAAGTAAGTCCAAAACGAGTGACAAAGACTTAGATAAACAAAAAACGGTCCCCTTGGAAAAGAAAGAACGAAACTTAACAGGGGAATAAAAAATAAAAAATCGTTCTAGACATTTTTCATTTGATTCCTGATCATGCATAACATGTTTAATTAAGTTTTAACTAGGTGATAGTTTTCCACGAACCTTTGCATACAATTATGCATGACATGTTTAATTAACTGTTCGCCACCATTTCCCTAAATCTTGGTGAGAGGAAACATATTCTAGGAAACATTTTAAACTAAAATCTTATATGAATTAATGTGTTTTTATGAATTTTTGACAATGTAAATAGAATTCAATCCGAAATATTCACATAATATATCAGCAAATATAATTATTGTAGGTTACTTCACTACACCACTTTTTCAAAAATATAACTTAGTTACACTTAAGATATATAGTTCTCTTAACCTTCTTGGCATATAATAACCCTCGCATAAAAGTTGACCCATTTTCTCTGCTTTAATATTATAAGTTCAATTTAAAATGAATTAACAACACTATTGATCTACATCTAGCATCTAGGACTACAAATCTGATGAGAGAAGGAAAAACAAAGGGAACGTGTGATATGACTGAGGGTGTAGAGAAAGTTTTGAGCTAAACTTTCAGAAACAGTATAACAGAATAATTACTTTAAATATACATATTTTTTTTCAAATTGTACATAAAAGAATAAAAAGAATGTTCATTCTAAAAAAGGATAAAAATGCAGTACATAAATTAAATACCTTGTCGACTAAAATGAGAGTTTTCATTTGTTTTGGGACCTGCTGTAAAAAGTTTGCTCTCGTGCATGCTTGTGTCTATTCTATCGTCTTCGACAAGGAAAGAATACAAATTCATAACTTCTATGCCTAGCTGAAATATGACTCCTGCACATATTCAGTTGTTAATTGGTAGAATATCAGCAACATTCTATGACATTTCCTTGATATGCCGCGAAGCAATGTTTATTTTGTTTTGCATTTATGCTGATATTTGCTAATGGTTGCTTATAATAAGCCATGTCTCTAGGTAGTGATAGTCAAGTTTATGATGGCATATTATGCGGTTACTTCTAGTTAATAAAACATACATATGTGATCTTATTAAAATAAATTTATACGTACTTTTATGCACCAGTTTGCTAGACGAAGTTCATGGCTTGGACATTTCGTACATGTCAATCATTGACCTGATACATATGAAGCTGCTTCGTTGGAGAAGAAAGCAGCAAAAGCAATGATATTCTTAACAAGTCAGTAACAACACTATTATGCAGAAATTTTTGAAGCACTGGAAATATGGAGAAAGTGATAATGACGATGACATAGTAGAGGCTATAAAGCTATACATATGATTGTGGTTATCGGTTTGATAGTAGTACAAGATCCAATACGACATGGAGGCGGTCCGTTACACTGTAATGATAGACCAAATCGACATGGAGGCAGTCTATTGCACTGTAATGAAAGACACATTGTCAACATATAAATAAATACTACAACTCTAGGTAGAATAAGCAAAATATACAAAATAAGAATTAAGAATTTTAGAAAGTCTCAAGCATGTTACATTTCAATACAACAAGTTAAACATTGTTTCTCTCAATTATATGGAACACTTTAACCATCTCTATGTAAATATCATTAAGTATTTTCAAGTTGTTGGGAGAATATTCATCTACTACTTCTTGTCATTAGTACATATTGATTTATAGCCATACTACTTTAATTAATGCATAAGAGTTGCTGGCAATCTTCACCAAATTAGAGAACTAAGTTTGTTTCTAACTATTCTTTTCGTATTTTTGACTAAGAACCTGTAAATACAGTAAACTGTTAGACAATAAAGCCATCCGAAACACTTAGATTATTTATCAATAATTATAAACAAATGCTAAAGACAAAAAAGAAGAAATTGAAATGGTTAATTGAATGAAAGCATGAATAGGTAATTGAATGAAAGCATGAATTGGTAATAGGTGGTGGTTCTGTACGATGTTATAAGTAAGACACTATAATATAATAGAAACAACGGTAAAGGTGCAATGACAATTTTTTTGGAGTTTCTCATTTTGTCCGAAGCTATGAATTTATCTGCAAAGACAAGTAACACTAAAACAAATAACATGGGAAGCAGTAAACAACGAAAGGAAAGGACATTGAGCAAGTGTACGGAGCGTGCATAGCTTCATATTGGGAAATAAAGAAATATTCTAGCACGGGTTGTCATTCAGTGAGATCACGGAATCAAATTGATCGGAATTACAAATAAAGAAATCTACTCACTTCTCCGTTGACACAAGACGCTAAATAGAGCCAGTTATAACTTATTCCCATTTATACACAAAAAACACAACGCAAAATGACACAGGGTAATTACTATAATAAAACGATATAAAAAATTTCTCTTTCAGGCACCCAAGAAGTCATTTGGTAGAAAACTCCCGATTACTGCATTATTCGATATATAAAGCACATACTGTACTCAATATATAATACAATATCAATTAGGAGTTTAGGAACAATATCTCATATCTTCCCACTATTCCACTATTTTTTAAAACCTTACACTATGTTGTGATTTGTGACATGAAATCACATATGTTGATGAAGATGAGATATGGATGTGCTTGTCGATAGTGGAGATGGAGCAGCAGCAGAGAGAAGGCAAGGAGAAGCAGTTTTGTGTTGCGTTTCAGCACAGACGTCTGATAGCATTTGGCCAGACGTCTGTTGTCAGGGTTTTGGTAACCCGAGAGCATGGACAGACGTCTGACATGTATTGGTCAGACGTTTGAGCGGGTTTTCTACGGTTTTGACTTGGTCTTTCTGTGACTTATTCTGCAAGTATTGAAGGGGCAAATTGGGTATTTGCCTAGGCCTTCTATTCTCCTATAAAAGCAGCATCTAGGGTTGGATTAAATGGGTGGAATACATGGGATTGAGACCGAATTAATTAATCCAAGGGTTAGCCGTCGTTCTTCATTGTTCTCGTTCTCCAACAAAATTGTTGTCATCTAGATATTCTTTCCCTTTCTCAATAAGGTTATTGATTCTTGTAGTTTGTTTATTGTTGGTTGTGGAACCAGTGAGTGTAAACATAATTCGTTTTGAGAATCAATTCAGAGGGTGGTTGGGTGGAATATTTTGTGTTTGTGCGTATGATTTCATATCTGTGTTTGTTTCCATAGAAATCATCTTTAAGTAATTGGATGAAGAAGATCCTAACCGCTTCCGCAAAGGCGCAATTTTCATAACAGTTGGTATCGGAGCTAGATCATCGCAAAGCTCAGAGTGATTTAGGAGTGGAAAAATCAATTTTATTTTATGACGGATATGATGGCGTTTCCGAAGATGACTGTTTTTGACGGAAGAAATTCGGGGATTTGGAAGCCTAAGATGGAGGATGTGCTTTACCTCAATGATCTTCATGATTCGATTGATGGAGATGCGAAGAAGCCCTCAGGTGTGGATGAGGGAAAGTGGAAGAAGATGGATAAGAAGGCTATTGCCTTGATTCGGCAGTACCTTGATGATTCGGTATTCTATCATGTGGCTAATTGTGAATCAATGAAGGATCTGTGGGACAAGTTGATATCTTTGTATGAGTCGAGGAGCGCTACAAGTAAGGCTTTTCTGGTTCGAAAGCTTGTTCAGCTGAGATTGGATGAGGAGAAGTCTGTTGCAGGGCACCTGAATGAATTTCTAGATGTGATCAATCAATTGGCAAATCTGAAGGTCAATTTTGATGATGAGTTGCAGGCTCTTTTGCTGATGAGTTCGCTTTCAGAAAGTTGGGAGACTTTGGTTGTTTTATTGAGTAACTCCAATGCAGGTGGAGCCATCTCTTTGGAAACTGTTCGAAGTAGCCTTTTGAATGAGGAACTAAGGAGAAAAGGGTCGGGTTTTAAATCAGTTCAAGGTGAGGCCATGGTAGCAAAGGACTCGGGGAAAGATACAAGAAGGAAGAAGAAAAGGGCTAATGGTAAACGTGCTTGTTATTATTGTGGTAAGGAAGGTCACATACGCAAGAATTGTTATGCTTATCAGAGGGATAAGAAGAAGGTTGTGGATGGTGATGGAAGTAATGAGGCACATGCAGATATTGCTGCAAGTTCCACTAGCGTTACTTCTAATGATGTCCTGTTTAGCGAAGTTAATCCTTGGAAGATGGATTCAGGAGCCAGTTTTCACATTTGTAAGGATGTGGAGTGTTTTAATCTTATGAGAAGAATGTTGATGCGATTAGAACAACCAATGGAGTAGAGCTACCGGTTTGTGGTATTGGATCTATCAGGTTTCGTATGCAGGATGGCGTGGTAAGGGAAGTCTCTGGAGTTAGACATGTGCCCGCTAGTTCGCATAACCTCATTTCTCTCGGTCAGTTAGATCTCCGTGGTTGCACTTATGATACTCGAGGTGGAGTTTTGAGAGTGAAGAAAGATGGTCGTGTTGTGATGAGAGGTGTCTTAGAGGCAGGAAACCTGTATAGATTGGTTGGTTCTATGGTCGACTGTGGAAGTCGAGTGATGGTTGAAGAACCTAGTCCATAGCAAGGTGGAGAGGTTAATTTGGTCACTGTTGATGTGCTAGACAGGGGTATTCATGTTGATGATGCTCAAGGGATCCGGAGTGATCAAGGAAGAAGCTCAGATCAAGTGATAGACGGGTGTCGATGCAGCACATCCACAAGGTGGAGATCCTTGAGGTATTACAAGCACTTTTAGACCGTTAGTACTGCATGGTGCATCTCGAGGGGAAGGTACATCTTTGGCAAGCTGTGGGTTGTGTTTGTAATGGTTTAATTGAGAGTAGGTGTCGTTGAAAGAGCTAGATGACTTGTGTGTTAGAAGAACGTTTTGATGTGATGTCATTTCATATCAAGGTGGAGTGTTGTGATTTGTGACATGAAATCACATATGTTGATGAAGACGAGATATGGATGTGCTTGTCGATAGTGGAGATGGAGCAGCAGCAGAGAAAATGGAAGGAGAAGCAGTTTTGTGTTGCGTTTCAGCACAGACGTCTGATAGCATTTGGTCAGACGTCTATTGTCAGGGTTTTGGTAACCCGAGAGCATGGACAGACGTCTGACATGTATTGGTCAGACGTCTGAGAGGATTTTCTGCGGTTTTGACTTGGTCTTTCTGTGACTTATTCTGCAAGTATTGAAGGGGCAAATTGGGTATTTTCCTAGGCCTTCTATTCTCCTATAAAAGCAGCATCTACGGTTGGATTAAATGGGTGGAATACATGGGATTGAGACCGAATTAATTAATCCAAGGGTTAGCCGTCGTTCTTCATTATTCTCCTTCTCCAACAAAATTGTAGTCATCTAGATATTCTTTCCCTTTCTCAATAAGGTTATTGATTCTTGTAGTTTGTTTATTGTTGGTTGTTGAACCAGTGAGTGTAAACATAATTCGTTTTGGGAATCAATAAAGAGGGTGGTTGGGTGGAATATTTTGTGTTTGTGCGTATGATTTCATATCTGTGTTTGTTTCCATAGAAATCATCTTTAAGTAATTGGATGAAGAAGATCCTAATCACTTCCGCAAAGGCGCAATTTTCATAACAGTTGGTATCAGAGCTAGATCATCGCAAAGCTCAGAGTGATTTAGGAGTGGAAAAATCAATTTTTTATGATGGTGTTTCTGAAGATGACTGTTTTTGATGGAAGAAATTAGGGGATTTGGAAGCCTAAAATAGAGGATGTGCTTTACCTCAATGATCTTCATGATCCGATTGATGGAGATGCGAAGAAGCCCTCAGGTGTGGATGAGGGAAAGTGGAAGAAGATGGATAAGAAGGCTATTGCCTTGATTCGGCAGTACCTTGATGATTCGGTATTCCATCATGTGGCTAATTGTGAATCCGTGAAGGATCTGTGGGACAAGTTGGTATCTTTGTATGAGTCGAGGAGTGCTACACGTAAGGCTTTTCTGGTTCGAAAGCTTGTTCAGCTGAGATTGGATGAGGAGAAGTCTGTTGTAGGGCACCTGAATGAATTTCAAGATGTGATCAATCAATTGGCAAATCTGAAGGTCAATTTTGATGATGAGTTGCAGGCTCTTTTGCTGATGAGTTCACTTTCAGAAAGTTGGGAGACTTTGGTTGTTTCATTAAGTAACTCCAATGCAAGTGGAGCCATCTCTTTGGAAACTGTTCGAAGTAGCCTTTTGAATGAGGAACTAAGGAGAAAAGGGTCGGGTTTTAAATCAGTTCAAGGTGAGGCCATGGTAGCAAAGGACTCGGGGAAAGATACAAGAAGGAAGAAGAAAAGGGCTAATGGTAAGCGTGCTTGTTATTATTGTGGTAAGGAAGGTCACATACGCAAGAATTGTTATGCTTATCAGAGGGATAAGAAGAAGGTTGCGGATGGTGATGGAAGTAATGAGGCACATGCATATATTGCTGCAAGTTCCATTAGCGTTACTTCTAATGATGTCCGGTTTAGCGAAGTTAATCCTTGGAAGATGGATTCAGGAGCCAGTTTTCACATTTGTAAGGATGTGGAGTGTTTTTATTCTTATGAGAAGAATGTTGACGCGATTAGAACAACCAATGGAGTAGAGCTACCGGTTTGTGGTATTGGATCTATCAGGTTTCGTATGCAGGATGGCGTGGTAAGGGAAGTCTCTGGAGTTAGACATGTGCCCGCTAGTTCGCATAACCTCATTTCTCTCGGTCAGTTAGATCGCCGTGGTTGCACTTATGATACTCGAGGTGGAGTTTTGAGAGTGAAGAAAGAAGGTCGTGTTGTGATGAGAGGTGTCTTAGAGGCAGGAAACCTGTATAGATTGGTTGGTTCTGTGGTCGACTGTGGAAGGCGAGTGATGGTTGAAGAACCTAGTCCACAACAAGGTGGAGAGGTTAATTTGGTCACTGCTGATGTGCTAGACAGGGGTATTCATGTTGATGATGCTCTAGGGATCCGGAGTGATCAAGGAAGAAGCTCAGATCAAGTGATAGACGGGTGTCGATGCAGCACATCCACAAGGTGGAGATCCTTGTGGTATTACAAGCACTTTTATACCGTTAGTATTGCATGGTGCATCTCGAGGGGAAGGTGCATCTTTGGCAAGCTGTGGGCTGTGTTTGTAATAGTTTAATTGAGAGTAGGTGTCGTTGAAAGAGCTAGATGACTTGTGTGTTGGAAGATCGTTTTGATGTGATGTGATTTCGTATCAAGGTGGAGTGTTGTGATTTGTGACATGAAATCACATATGTTGATGAAGACGAGATATGGATGTGCTTGTCGATAGTGGAGATGGAGCAACAGAAGAGAAAAGGCAAGGAGAAGCAGTTTTGTGCTGCGTTTCAGCACAGACGTCTGATAGCATTTGGTCAGACGTCTGTTGTCAGGGTTTTGGTAACCCGAGAGCATGGACAGACGTCTGGCATGTATTGGTCAGACGTCTGAGCGGGTTTTCTGCGGTTTTGACTTGGTCTTTCTGTGACTTATTCTGCAAGTATTGAAGGGGCAAATTGGGTATTTGCCTAGGCCTTCTATTCTCCTATAAAAGCAGTATTTAGGGTTGGATTAAATGGGTGGAATACATGGGATTGAGACCGAATTAATTAATCCAAGGGTTAGCCGTTGTTCTTCATTGTTCTCCTTCTCCAACAAAATTGTAGTCATCTAGATATTCTTTCCCTTTCTCAATAAGGTTATTGATTCTTGTAGTTTGTTTATTATTGGTTGTTGAACCAGTGAGTGTAAACATAATTCATTTTGAGAATCAATAAAGAGGGTTGTTGGGTGGAATATTTTGTGTTTGTGCGTATGATTTCATATCTGTGTTTGTTTCCATAGAAATCATCTTTAAGTAATTGGATGAAGAAGATCCTAATCGCTTCCGCAAAGTCGCAATTTTCATAACACACTATGCACTATTGATTGCTAGTATACTGGATACTGCAGTGCTTGTGTCAATAGTTTCATAATTTTAAAACCTTGTGTTGTACTCTTCATTTAAATGGACGAAACAAGTACCCAACTGTCAAAAGTTGTATGGCTAAATTAAGAAAATGAAGAGATATCACAGTAATTTAAAACCTCGTGTTATATTCGTCTATTTAAATAGAAAATAGTTTCATGCAATTCATAGCATCTCACATGCTCAAATCCAAAACCCAGTTCCAAATTTCAATAAGCTGAAGAATATAAAGCTAATGAAACACCCGAATCCACAGCTGTAATCTCAAATGACAGTTAAACATCAGCGTTATCTAGTGAAGAAAACTGAAACTAAAAGTATGAAGAGTAATTACCAGATACTAAAGATTCAACCTTTGGCACTGTCTTGAATTTTAGATGACCATCAACCAATTGAGCATGTAGGTGTCTGAGGTTTCTTAACAAAAAGTAACCAACTAGTGGAAAAATCCAAGTTGACAACCATATTCAAGAGAAGGGAGATGAACCCATGCATGAAGAAAATTTTGCTGCCTATATTTTCCTTATATTCATTGATGTAGTAATCAGGATCTTGCACCGCTGGCACCTTCAAAGACTCAGGCAGTATGTGTGCGCAGACTAAACCTACAAATCAATTAGTATTAATTCCTTTTTTTCTTTAACAAACTAAGATAGAAGGTGGAGGAGTTCCTATTATTTACTTAAACAAATTGACTTCCTGACCTTTGTTTTAGAAAACTAGAACACTAAAGGAACATATCATTTACTGTATGCCTGTACCTATTCTGGCAAGCCAATTTAATCATTTTGGGATGGAGTCTCCAGTCAATTTGAAACAAACTTAAATTATTAAAACATAAAGTATTAGCTGCTTATCAATTAGGCACCTATCATTTGGCAATACAATTTTTTAGCTGTCATTTGTTTATATTTACAGAACATTCAACAATATAAATTCATCTACAGATAAAGGATATTGTTATACGGCAAAATCATGGAATATGCATGGTCCCGTTTTCTATTAGAAATTTGCTAAATGGTAATAAATTTTGATCTAATGGGCTAAAATTAATTTAGTCCGATTTATGTGCTTTGATTAGTACAAAAATCAAAGTCATACGGTATGCCTATAATTCATTCTGCTTATGCTTACCCATACCGGTACCTTGATAGTCCAAATATAATTCAATACTTTTTTTTTGCATATTACGTTTAAGAAATAGAACATAACAATGGTATCTGCCTTTTCAGTTTTGGTATCAATACAAAGTCTTCAAAAAAAACACTCAACCTCAAGTTTGTATGCAAATAAATAAAAGCTAGATAAATGCTTATTCAAAAGAAGAAAATGGTTGAAGCTTAACAAAAAAGCACCGAATCTTTATAACTTATCGGCCAAATATGGTATGAAAAGTAATGAGGTTATATTCATTTCCATGTAACCACTATTGTCCTTGATATGGATGTTGATTTATCAAGTAAACACGCAATAGTACTACATAGCTATTATTAAACCCAACATTTGCTTATTGTCATAATGCTAATATCATAGAGCAGTATATTCTAATGTAAAGTTCTGGCATGCTGGTGCCTAAAAAACTTCAAAATTACCTAACAGAAACATCAGAAATAAGGGTTGAATTTGGTTGTGATCACATCCACCTCCAAATGGAAAGCACAGGACCATATGTGATATGAACTGAAATCTGCAAATAAATTAAACTAATACCTGCATTATTTCAGCTTAAGTTAGTATGGAGCAATTTGAACAGAGATACAATTCATCAAGCATGTGCACCTGACATATATATGAATTAGTGTTATGAACTCGAGATAATGGTTTCAAAATCATCATAAAACTCGAGATAATGGAAAAGGATAATTAGTGTTTTGAACTGCTCTTGCAGTTGCTGACTACAGGAGAAAAACAAGATATGGAAATGTTGATACAATGCCAAGATGAATATAAAACAACTGAACAAGAAAAACAAAAATATTTGCCACTTTTTACTTTACTTGATCCAAAAAATTATTGTTATCCATACATTTAAAAAGGAAATACATTATTTAGCTTATTCTTTAAGTTTTATGAGATATTATTATTAGTTTTAGCTCATGCATCTGCATTTGCCCAAATATCTGTCACCTCATTCATCTCTGTCAGTTTGTATTTTTTTCACCGCCTTCAATTTCAACATGTAATTAATTGCATTCTGAACATACATACATCATGGAGTCTGGTGTTTATTTCCTAGTCATTGATTCTAAGATAATTTATATATGGGTGTTTTATGTTTATTTCCTAGTTTATGTTTCATCTCCCAAACTGCTTCTGTATCATGGGCAAAGATTAGGCAACTATTGTTTGCCGCATGTAACATCACAGTGAATCAATAAAAAAAAGACATCCAAATCCAATTTTTTCAAAACACGAATAATTTTCAATACCTATCAGTATCTATATATACAGATATTCGGAAATATTTTCCGAAATGCAGAGATGGTAGTTTTTGCTCTGTATCATTATCCTACCCTTGACCGTCCTAACTATTGATTGACCGATCTGTTTCAATATTTTACAATGAACAAAAGGTAACAAAAAGTTTTACTATAAAAAGGGGCGTGTGTATGAAGTGTTAATTGTCAACAAAAACCGCTTTAATTAAATCATGTTAAACAACAATTAATGCATGATGAATTGTAACTACTAAACACATTAATTACTGAAGTTAAACATCGATCCTATAGCGGAAGTTTTAACTACTAAAGTTATTTTAACATGTTTACCAATTATAAAGCTGATTACATAATGTTGAACATTAAAATTTTACAGTGAAAACATAAAGGTATTTAAAAAAATGAAGTTCTAATTTTTCATATGATGATTTTCTAGTTTCAATCTCCATATAATCAAATAGCCAGGCAAAGAACGATATATCCTTATACAAACAGTTCTGGTTTGAGTAATATGCCGAGGTGATCATAAAATAACCTTTTTAGGTCAAATTTGGATTATCTGATAGGATGAATCAGAGCCGAACGACATTCACTTTAACATTTTCAAATAATCGTTCACTACATTGAGTCAAATTTGGGTTGTCCGAAAGAATGAATCAGAGCCTACATTCAGTTTAACATTTTCACATAAAATCATTCACTACATTGTGTATTTCACTGGCAAATATATACTTTAAGCATCAATACTTAACGCAAACAGAAATGCACTTTACTCAAAGAATATATATTTGCATGTACGATTTTGTGCATGCTCTGTTAAAAATGTTAGCATCCAATTAGTTAAAACAAAAATGCCATGTAAAAAACAGAGAAGGTGTGTGTTGCACTATTTTCAGGTGGTGTAACATACTTATCTTTTTTGATAACTTAAAGTAAAACGAAACCATCCTAGAATTAAGATCATAATTTAAAATTCTCTTAGATTATTGAAAAGGCAACACACAAAACATAAAGTTAAACAAAGCAATCAACCTTAGTGTGTTTCAAACCTTTTATTTTACATAGTTCTCAGAGCAACGAAATGCAGATATGGTAGTTTTGTTCTGTATCTTTGTCCTACCCTTGGTAGTCCTAGTTATTGATTGACTAATTTGTTTCAGTATTTTAAAGTGAACAAATGGTAACAACTTCAATATTCTTACAAAATTATCTAATTCTGAATTCTTGATACTTTTAAATTCTATAATTTGGGACATTAACCAAAAAAATGTCCAAAATCTGAATTTCAAAACAACCAATTTTTCATCTTAGCTCTAGTATCATAAACATCTTTATCTTCAAAATACGACAGCCAGAACCTCAGATTTTACAATTACAAAAGAATAAATATACCTTTCTTCTACTGTTCTACACAAAGCAGGCAGCTAGTAGCAAAAGAGCAACAAATTTGCAAAATTTCAAAGTCTGTACGTCGGACTCTGGAGTCGCCGAGAAAGGAGATGCGGATCCAAATTTATAACCGCACAAACAATGCACTCTCTACTTATTATGTTTTAGGATTTAGGTAATGTTTTAGTCGATTTACGATGGAGGCAAAATCAAATTTAGGATCATGATTTGTTTCAAAAACTGGTAAACGAAGAGAAATAATAAGCATTGGATTTGGAGGGGGAAACCTTGGATTTAAGAAGAGAAGCGGAGAGAAAATTGGTAGGGATTTGAGAATAAATACGAAGAAGAAACTGCGGTATTAGGGGAGAGAACATCATCGAAGAAGGGGCAATTTATTTTGGCTTCAAAGAAATTGATTTTGGGCAAGTGACAGTAAGCAAACCTCTTTAACGGCTGATTTGATTAAACTGCAATAAATATATAATAATTATCTTTAAAATGCATTTTATTAACGATGTTTCATTCATTAAAAGACAATGATTTATTTATTAAATTACAATAAATAAATTATAGTCATAAATACTTACGGCTATCAACAAATTTTTATAAGAAAAATATATATGTAAACAATGTTTTATTTATTAAAATAAAGTACTTTTATTTCAAAAGCTCCATTGACATAAAAATGCTTATCTAACATGAGTACCTTACGAATAAATAAGATATATGCGTGTGCACACACACACACACACACATATATATATATATATAATTGATCATGATAAAAACATACAATAAGTAGTCCATACACTTGAAACAATGATTCTTCATAATAAAAACTTAATTTCTTGTTATTTCATACGTGATTGATGCAATATTAAATTGAGCTTGTTTTCAAAATTTAATAAGCGTCGTGACTATGGAATTCCAAATGACCATGAGTTTAGCTTCGTTT
The DNA here is from genome assembly GCA_030737875.1 of Allium sativum. Taxonomy (NCBI): domain Eukaryota; kingdom Viridiplantae; phylum Streptophyta; class Magnoliopsida; order Asparagales; family Amaryllidaceae; genus Allium; species Allium sativum. The sequence goes on along the minus strand of CM060911.1, from coordinate 298,110,598 downwards.
GATTTTGTGTTTGTATTATTTTGTGCAAGCTTTGCAATTAAAAAAAAAGGATTTCACATTGTATTGCATTTTCTTTGCTTGTGTTTTCACTGATGCACATTTCATTTTGTTTGTTCTTTGGTTAATAATGTTAAACATTTACAATTGTTCTCATTTCATTCTATTTTCAGCCCTTTCAATTATGCATTTCTGTCCCATTTAATCTTTTCTATGAAAATGAGAGGAGATAATCACATTTGATTTGCTAAAATAACCTATTTCTTTTTATTCTCTGTTTCAACAGTTACAGTTTACAATTCGTATTTCTCTAATTATATTCTACAGTCATGTCTCTTTGTATTTTTTCTTTCTTCTTATTCCTATACATTAAAACTATGTTATTCCTCTCCTCCCTGCAACAGACAAAAACAAAACCGTTGCAACCACACAAATTCATCTACTTATGCTATCACTTCTGCCCCATCCCTCTTCTACATCCGAACCACTGCATTACCATTTGCATTTCCGCTTTCACTGTGTTTCTCACCACCATTTGCAAACCAGACCAATCTTGCATTTCCTCATTCACTGCCATTAGTATTTCCCACTGCCTTCAAACCATCCACCTCTGCCTTACACTAACACGTAACTTTAAACCACTTCTGCCACAAACCTCACCCAAACACCAGTAACACTCTACAGTCCAACACCACTATCATTTCAATTCGAAAACTTCACCACTTTCTCCATGCCAACAACTACCTTCTTCGCCGCCTTCGTCAACACAAAATCAAACGACGCTTATTCCAAATGACCATGGATTCAAACAATTTTATGCAATCTCTCTCATTTTTCTAATACAAAATTCACGCCAATTCCTGTAGTTGTGCTGCTATTTCCAAGTTTCTCAAATAACACCTCATAAATATTCAATGCGTTTGCAACCAAACTTAAAGGAAACAAACCAAAGAAAACAGAAATAAAGACTTCACTTTTTGTTACCAAGTCTATTAATCGAGATTAGTGAACTTATTTTTTTAATTGATAAATGGTCTTCTTTCCGTAGTCAACTTATATTTTTCATAAAGTCTGTCAACACAAACATCTAAAATTTCTAGCTTCGAAGTTTATCGCTTTGTTAACCAAAGTCAAAAATGACAACAAAGCTCAAAAATTTATAACTAACCATTCAAAAAAAATAAACAATAGATTAGTCTACAAACTAACGAGTAGATTAAGAATTAGGAGCACAAGTAGTGTGAAAATATTAAAGATCTCGTAGTACCTTTGACGACTATCAAATTGTGGCCCCTTTAGGGATTTAGATCGATTTTCTAAGAGACAGATCTGGAATCGACTGTTGATAACTGCGGTAGATCCGTAATTCATGGTTTTGAATTGCGTTGGTTTAGGGATTTTGCTATTTAGAATTTTGGGCGTTAACCGGTGAAGTGAAAGATGTCTATTTTGTGAAATAAGAGAGGGACAGTAAGCATTTTTCTTTTTAATTCCCGCACAAATGAAATTATTTACCGCCTTTCCCAATGTATAGCATTCACTACATGATTGTCCGCGTTCCAAATACGATATTATCATGGAGTTTAATAGAGTTGGGCGGGATGGTGCTATGAGAAGCGTATATTCTTGTAGTGGTATATGGTGATTTGAGACATATGAAGACTTGACAATATTTTCGTAATGAAATAATTTATGTTTGAATTTCCAATATTTTTCTGATATGTAATGTTTTATATCTTTTACATATCTTTCATGCTTGGTCTCTATGAATTGCATACAATTTTATCAGCAATGCCCTTCAAAACTTGGTGTTTCCTATTTTTGGAATGGCTAAAGGGTGTTTGGTGTTATGTTCGGTATCAGAGTCCAAGGTTACAGGATTCTAAAAATTAGTTTTAAGAAGATCAAATTTGTTTTTCAAAATAAAAATGTTTTCAAATAAAATACTTTATTTAATTTTGAAAATATCTTTTGAAAAGTATTTTTGAAAAATTGAGAGTGTATCCCCTCAAGTAAGTAAAACCTTCCTTTTGACTCCTACCAATCTTATTCTTTACCTCTTTTCTCTTGTGCAGTATAACAAACGTCCTGAATCACCCTGAGGGCATACCTATACTTGCCTGGTTCAGTAGATGCTTACAAGCTATGGCGCTAATAGAGCAACCAACCGAGCAATAACAAGTTCCAAAATTGGCCGGTGGATCCCCTCTCAACCACCAGCGGTGGCTAATATCCTCCGTCTATGTAATGATTTTGTTAGCCTAGGTGGTAAGCCATTCCTAGACATAAAGACATTCATAGAGGCTAAAGCATGGTTGCGTTGCACCAAGAGGATATTCAAGCTTATGAGATGGGAAGATAAGGATGTAGTTCAGCTTACCACATGGCAACTGAAAGGAGAGGCTTCCTTTTGGAGGGAGGTTATGGAGGCAAATATTGGAGTTATGGGTTGGGATTACTTTAAGGAAAGATTTGAGAGAATTTTTTTGTCCCAAACTGAGGAAGAGCGCAGATGGAGAAATTCATACAACAGAAGCAAAGAGATTTATCTATTAGAGAGTCCATAAATCATTTTAGTGATCTATCTCAGTTTGGTCTGGATTTGATGAATAGACCTCATAAGAAAGCAGTCAAAGTTGCGAAGGGCTTGAGCCAACACCATCCAGGGTTGGCTCTGACTCATGTGCCCATGGGGGCCACTTACGAGTTGCTAGTTGAGATGACACCGATGTCAACTGGTGGTAGCGAGGCAATCAAGGAGGTGAAAAAAGTTCCTAAGGCGGTGGAGAATAAGAAGAGGTGGTGGAAAAACAAGGGGAACAATAAGAAGAAATTTGGTTGACCACAGAAAGACCAGATTTTGAAAGAAGTAAAGTGCAACATTAATGGATAATTAGACACTACGCTAATAGTTGCAAGAAGGATAACATAAGAGGGAAATGCTACAATTGTGGACAAGATGGATACCTCAGTAGTTTTCCATTAGAAAGGCAATGGATCTCAGGGACCTACAACATAGATAACACATGTTAATGTAGTTGAGGCAGCACCTTCGAGTAGTGGTCAAGAATGAGGTTGGAAAGTCTCATTCAAGGGTTTGTTAACTCTTTTTTTATTTTCCTATTAGATAAATTTTTTATTTGAAGCTTCCCATTCTTTTATCTTGAGTTCCTTATTTGATCACTTACACTCGAGCATATCACTTATTTCCGACCTAGTAGTTGTTTTAAACCCCATATGTGGAACGACTCATTTATCTAGTTTGTAGGGGTTTGAGAATTTATATTTTAGGCATAGAATTTGAGTGTGATGCCTTTGTTCTCGAATTTTCTGGGTATAGTATGATTCTTGGGATGGATTAGCTAGCTATATATATGGAGTGATACTTTCCTGTGATAGGAGGTTCATCCAATTAGAGGCTAGCAATGGACGGACTCTCGAGAATTCTTGTGACCCGGTAGGGTCAGTCATGTGGAGATTTCTATATTCCCTTGATTCATCCTTAGATATAGATTCATTTGCACTAGTTAGTAAATTCCCATATGTTTCTGGGGAAGTTAGGGGTTTACGCCCTAAGAGAAAAATTGATTTCAAGTTCTATCTTAGCGATATTGCTAAACTCATAGCATTTCAAGTTCGTCACATGGCACCTACAAAAAGGAAGCAATTGAGCAAGCAAGTAAGGGATCTATGATAGAGAGGCTTCATACGATGCAGTATCTCAAAGTGCGGGGCACGAGTCATATTCGCTATGAAGGCGAATGGTTCACTTAGGCTTTGCGTCGACTATAGGGAATTGAATAAGCTCACCAAGAAGAATAAATATCCACTCCCTAGGATTAACGACCTTTTTGATTAGTTAGTCGGCGCCTCTGTCTTTTCGCAGTTAGATCTTGCCATTGGATTTCATTAGCTTCGATTCAAAGATGATAGTGTTAATACAACTATTTTTAGAACTCAAGATGGTTTTTCAAGTGGTTGGTCATGCCTTTTGGGCAAACCAATGCCCTTGCTTATTTCATTGATATGATGAGGAGTATTCCTGGATGTGCCGAACAAGTTTGTGGTTATATTCATCGACGACATTCTAGTGTTCTTGAGGAGGAAACAAGAGCATGATGTTCATTTGGAAGAAGTTCTTGGCACCCTAAGAAAACATAAGTTAAAGTGTAAGTTCTCCAAGTGCCAATTTTGGAGAGAGGAGGTGTGCTTCTTGGGGTACATGGTTTAGAAAGAAGGACAAGCAGTGGATCCCACTAAAGTTGTAGCCATGTAAGATTGGAAAGCTTGAGGAAGGGCATCTAAGTAAGGATCGGATATTATAGAATGTTTATGAAGGACTTTGCCAAGATTTATGTTAACGATATTTTTTGTCAACACCGGAATTCGATCTAAGGATGTGGACCTAGGGATCCAAAAGGGTTACTTAGTTTCTACAAGCTTGAGTTTGTTCATCGTTTCCTATATATCAAGGTATTAGGCCCGAAGATTAGTTACTCTTCCCTCAAGGGGTGAGTATCACGCTTAGGAGACTCAAGGACCAACGGTTGCCTTGGGATAAGGTTCCCTAAGCGCAACACAAGTTAGGAAACTAAATGGCTTATGAAAGGGTATTTTGGTGATTGGGCTTATGCATGAGGCTTCGTTAAAGAGCAATCATAAGAAAACTAGAGAAATAAGTGACAAGGAAATCCACGAAAATAATCTCAAGTATTGATTCTCTCTTTATTGTTCATTGATTTGAGTATATAAGTATTTAGAAGTGAAATTCCCAAATCAATTTAGAAATTAGGGTTTACTCTATATGAAAAGATTACAAGATTTGGAAATGAGAAAAGTCCCCCGAAATGAGACCCTAGGGTCTTATTTATAGGCAAAATGGGCCTCCTTCGAATAACATTCAGTAGAAGCCGTTTCGGGTTCAGCAATGAGGTCTGGTTTCGGCTGCCTTGGTAGCTTTCGATGCCGGCATTTGGTTTCGGCCCTCTTTTTTATCTCTGAGCTTTATTTTCGGATCAAGTTTGCTTTTGGAACTTGGGTTTCATGCTTTAGAGGCTTGACTTAAGTGTTGCTTCCTTAATCCTCATAATGTATTGATACCAAGTCAATTGGTTTGGATAGCTTCGAAGTTGCTTTTGGTCTTCATGACAAGCTTTGGTATCTTCATCTGTTTCGATATCAACACAAAGCAAATTAGTGCGAATAACCCTTCTTCTTATGATCTTCAGTTTTCTTTGGTGCATCCATGGATTTGGTTGCATTACATGCTTCCGATATGTATCCTAGCGATTTGAAGATGCTTCCTAGTGTCGGTATCGATACCAAGAAAATTGGTATCGATAGCCCTTTGCTTCATCCTTGCTGGGTGTAACAACCCGGAAAATCTGAGCCAGTTTAAAATTTTTATTTTGGCAATTATAGCGAAGTTTGAATATTTAAAATGAATTATTTTAAATAATGGCAACGAAAAATTTATTTTGAATAGAATTAGAACGTATATATTCATATACATTGTCGTTAGAATATAAATATTTTATTTTAATTATAAAAGGAATTGAAAATGGCGTGGTAGTTCGATAATTCGATTTCAAATTTCAATTGAATGTACCGAGTGTAAAATAAACCGGATTTTAGTGAAACCAAAAATATTTGAATCTAATTGAGAATATCTTTCCAACGAATCCGGAAAATCAAAATTTCATAGCGGGGATAAAAAGTTATGTCCAAATGAATTTTCAGAATAGTCGCTATGGAATTCTGGCCCTTAAAAATAGTCATTTTGCAAACGACCTCGGATTTCGACGAAACTACTTTTGTTGGATCCGTGATGTCAAGTTATTGCTAGGTTTCAAATTTCATAATTTTTCGATTCAATATGTGAGCGTGGCAAAGGAAAACGCGTTTGACCAGTTTCAGTTGATTTTAATCGACTGGAAAATGGCCATTTTTCCAACGGTCTCGGAATCTGACGAAACTAGTTTTGTTAGGACCGTATCGTCAATACGAAGCTAGAAAATATTTTTTGGGAATTTTTCGAGTTAGTATGTGACCTCAGTAAATTGAAATGCGCGTTCAAATTCAATATATAGAGTTATATGTTGATTTTGAAGAAAACTGATCGAAATGATCGAATCAGCCTACGATTCATATCCCATTGTGTTCGGAATGGGGGTAATTAGCTATGGACGACAAGCGGTGGGTCCCGTTTCGAGGTCGAAATAAAAAGTACCTTTTTGAAATTAATAAAATAAAATAAAATAAAATAAAAACCTCTCCTATCTCTCTCACATACTCTCTCAGCCCCCCCCCCCGGTTAAAAATCAAAATCGAAATAAATAAAAAAAATAAAAAGAAGAGAGGGGGATCGACGGTGGGGGGGGTGGGGGGGAACCGCCGCCGCTCCATCGCAGCCCCCCAAGGTGGCTGGCGCCAACGCCTCTGACCTCCCCCTCTCCACTCCCGCTCCACTTCTTCTTCTCTCCTCCTCGACCTCCACCCCCTCTGTCCAAAAACCCGCCGCCCTCTATTCCTCCCACCACCGAAACTCGGTCGCCACCTACCCCTCCGATCTGCCGCCCCCATCCTCTCTCGCCTACTTCGCGCGACAGCCCCCCCCCCTTTTCTGAAACGCGCAGACCCCATACACCCAACCCATCACCCTGCACATCAACTCCGCGCCCTCTCCGACCATCTCGGCGCGCCCTAAACCCCCCCTACACCTCCGAGTGATTGTAAGTTCTTATTTATCCATTTCTTATATATTTTTCTTCCTTTTCTTATATGAAATTAGTTTTATCCTCTATGTTATAGCGAGATGATTTTAAATGCAAAGATAGGTTTTTATATGTTAAACATAGAATTTTTATATGTTAAAAGGATTGATTTTTATTGTATAAAGAGAAAAATATAATCTTTGTAAAGAAAAAGATGTGATCTTTGAGTAGTTAAGTTATGATCTCTCATATTATAAAAGGTCGGATTTTTAAATTATAAAAGAACGGAATTTTAATCAAAGAAAGAACGGATTTTTAACGATATATAGTAGTGATTTTTAATCTATGAAAGGCGATATTTTTATATAATGAAAGGCGTGATTTTTATATAACGTAGAGATTAAAAATATAATTTTTATATTAGTAAAAGGTTAAAAATATAATTTTTATATTAGTAGAAGGTTAAAAATATGATTTTTATATTAGTAGAGTGTTAAAAATATAATTTTTATAAGCTAGAGTATATAAAAATTTGATTTTTATATGTGTAGTAAGATAAAAATTAAATCTTTATATTTCAAAGGGCGAAATCTTGATATAAAGAATGGCGAGGGAAAAATATGAATTTTTATTCATGTAGAGTAATAAAAATATAATCTTTATTAGGAGAAGAGCAATATAAAAATATAATTTTTATAACAAAGTGAAGATAAAAATTTGATTTTTATGTATATGAGGTGAAGATAAAAATTCGATTTTTATATATGTAGTGAATACGGGCAACGAAAGTGACAAAGGACGAAAAAGTGAAGATTTCCTACATATGAAGAGTCGTGGCGTTTGGATTAGCTTTCGGTGAGAACTTCTCACTTTAAATTTTCTTTTCTAGTTAAAAATATATACTAGGATGCAGACGGTGCTTAGCAGCACCCGACACTCGTCATCCACAGACCATGGATGGCTTGTATGTTTGATTGTTTGATGTGTTTTGAAAATTGATTGTGTGATGTGAAATGAAATAAAATATTTATATAGTTAAAAATATTTGATCGTTAAAAATATTATTTTTAACGTGTGTGTGTGAATAGAAATGTGTGTTTGTTGATGTGAAACCCCACACGGGTGTTGGGATGATATTTGGCATACACTAATCCCAATAATTAGTTGTATGTCGATCGATTGATTGACAGGCTGTTATAAACGTTAGATATCTATATTTGATGCTTATACAGTATAGTGCACTTTGGATGATGGTTGATTATTTATCGTTGCTATTTATATACATGTGTTGTATGGAATCCATATAATTAACATTATATGGTGATTGATTGGGCCTCATTCCAACTGGGAAATAATGAATATTATAAAAGAAAATTCATGTGTAGAATAGAATAAATAGTCATGTGTTGACGATGCTCATGTGTTGAGAATTCATGTGTTGAAAGTGTATTCATGTGTTGAATAAAATATTTATACAATAAAATTCACCTTTTTATTGTAAGTAAGAAGAAATATATATTCATGTGTTGAATAGAATAAATATTCATTTGTTGAATAGAATAACGAATTTATTGAAATATATAAAGCCGTGTTGATTATAGTTGCGCTATTTTGACGTGAGCGATATTTATATCGATTATATTCGTTTTTAAAATGAATATAGAAAAAGAAGTGATTTCAAAATATAACGTTTGGAAAATATTATCATTTATATAGTAATGATATGAAATATTCAATTTTGATTTGAAATTGAATATAGAGTTGAAGTGGTTTTGAAAATGAATTTAAAACGATTTATAAAATTCATTTTAAAAGGAAATCGAAGAAATATATATAATATATATATATTATATATATAATGGCCTGAATAGAACGCGCCGCGCCGCGGCAGTTCATGAATTTCGACCATTGACTTCGAATTGACGTTGCAGGAGATCCGACCGTCGGATTCTCCTAAAACCAGAACCGTTGGGTTCGTATCAAAAAGAGCTTTCTAAAGAATATTTGAAATTAGAAATCTAACGGTTGGATTTGGAGTTATGTCCAAATCAAATTTGGAAAAGGTCGCTGTAAGTGCATTTCGATGCCCGTTGATGGAAATCGACTGTACGGGCCTTGATAAAATTATTAAAAATATCAATAATTTGTGTAAAATCATAATATGTGAATTGGGAAGAATTGGGATGAAAAACTCCATATTTGAAAAGATAAAAATAGATTTTTATCAAAATGAACTAGTTTTGAACTAGAATTAAAATCAATTTATTTTTGAAATAAATAAATTGAATTTGAAAGTGGTTTTAAAAATAATCAAAATTCCCAATATGTGAATTGAACTGGATTTGAATCGAAATTATCTTCGGAATATTTCGATGTTGGATTTCGTGATTATACAGATATTGTTATGGGAATTTGAAAGATATATTTTATATCGTTATTTCCGATACGATATTTGTTGGTTTCAGAATTTGATATTGAATATAAGCCGATATATTTTCTATTCAGAGCCTTGTATTTAATGTCAAACGTGATTTGGGTTTGTCGTGAATGGTGTCTTCATTAACACCGTTCTTAAGCCCAGTTAAAGTGATTTTGGGTTTATCGTGAATCGTGTTTTAAATGACATTGGTTCTTTAACCCAGTTAAAGACAGGATATTGATTTTTGAAAAGATTAAAACTAAGTGGAGTTTTAATGAATCTTTAATTAGATTAAAATGTGAATTGATAATTTAAATTATCAAATCTGAAAGGTGATCGAGAATGGAGTACCACCAGTTTTGCTTCAAAGCGATAGTTAAATCTTTAATTAGATTTGAACGTGAAATGGTAATTAACTTTACCGATAACACCGTAGTGTTAGATATGGAGTCTTACCAGTTTTGCTCCATGGGATAAATAGGTTGGGATTGGAAAATAAAATAAATAATTACTTCGGTGTGGTTCGCTAATCCCGACTAGTTTGAAATGATATGCAAAGGAAGATTAAAGAATTAATTTAGAAGAATTTATCTTTGATAAAATTAATGGGAACCTTTCCCTAAGAATGTGATTTTATGAATAAAACAATATTCTGAATTGGAATGAGGCGTTTGTTGTGTTTGTGTAACATTTGTTTATTATATACGTGGGTTATTCAGAAAGGCCGGGTTTATACCCATTCTGAATAACCGATTCGGCGATAAGTCGAAGATGAAGACGGTGGTTGAAGACCGGAAGTCTTCACATCGTTTGGGTGATTACTGATGATCTTGATTGGGCTGTACACCCAAGATGAGGGAATCAGTTGGTGATCGTCCAGACATACTTGGAGATCGATGGATATGCGAGGAAAGTGCCTCCGGTTTCGTTCAGACCCAGAACGAATTTGTAAATGGACTGTGTGTCTGACATTGGATTTTATTCTATGTTGATTGATCTCTATTAAATATACATCTATTTGGCGGCGGAGAATTTATTCTCTTGCTTAACGCCCTTCTCTGAGACGTACGAGCTCAGAGGTTGTATATCGATGGACATCAGTCGCATGGATTGAATTGCCAGTGTGGCATGCGTAAGTGGAAATTGATCAAGGCTTCTTTTGAAAAGCAAAGTCTTGTGGTTGATGATCAAAGCACGGCTTGTGTGGCGCAGCTTTGTGTATAGCGTGAATTCGCGAGCCTCACACCTCGGTATGAGTCAAAAACGGGATAGTGACTGCAGGGAGAGCACGACGTTTCTTTCTAGCTATGGGTGGTGTCAGTGCTTAAACTGGTTGACATTTATATACTTTTCACCTGTGTGGTTGTTGGATGCGAGGCGCCTCGGATATAGGTCTGTTAGGACCGGGAAACGTGTGCTCAGGAATAACCAATCCTCAAAAGTAAGAGAGGACCGGCCCTGAAGATCCAAGGATTGTTGTGTGCGGTCCTGGGACATTTGCTAAAGTGTCTCGAACGTAGAGGAGCTTGCCCCTTGCCTCGACTCATGAGGGAAATCCAATTTCCAATACGTGATATTGCGGTTTTATTTGTAGAACCTAGTATGGCGACATAGTGGTATGGGTCATTCATGCCGCCTATGATTGATATTTATGATTGAAATTGTTTTGACACTATACACTTATAGTAATATCAAAATAATGTGTTTTAAACGTATCAAGCATGCTTTGGCTATTATAAGGTAAAAACCCTATCCTCCAGCTTGTGTTGCATTGTGTGATGGGACCTCGGTCTTATAATAGCTTCATTTTTCTTTATTTAGCATTGCGCTGTTTATTTTAAGCATTGGTATTCTTGGGAGGAAACCCGTTCCGTGTTATACGGCGTGGTCCCTTGATTTACCTAACTTTAAAATAAAGATTAATAACTGTTTTAGTTCTCACACCAGTCACATGACTGACCTGGAGTTTATTGTTTTAACCTAAACTCTGGGTGCCCTTATTTTCGACACGGGCAGCTAGTAGTTTTGTTTTTGCAGATTTATATCCTCAGGATCCTGATTTACAACTGGAACGATGCTCGGAAAGCTCTGTATCCGTGTATTACTTCTAGTTGTGTTTTGTATTATTTTCCGCTGCTATGTAATTTATTGTAATCTTTGATATTTATCGAATGTGTAATATTTACTCATACTCTGTATATTCTTGTATTCTGATAGAATTGTTGTAATAAACAATGAAATGTTCTTCCGTTTGCGTTCCGATGTGTGTTGTTCTCATCTCAATCCGGGCTTTCCTTACCGGGGAAGTTCGGGTCGTTATAGAGTGGTATCAGAGCTTTGGTTTACAGAGCTCGAGAACAAGACACATTAGAACCGAACGAAAGAATTCATCATATATTGGATTAGTAAAATCCAATTAGAATTACTCATTAGAGATAGGATCAGTAGTATCCTAGAACGAGTGTGAAGAGTATATTTTTCAAATGAAAACAATATTGTTTTGAAAATTTAAATCGTTTTATACGTATTTGAATATTTATTTATTTTGAATTTGGACAATCGAGTATATAAATCTTTTGCATATACGCGTCATGAACGTATATTCGAAGTTTTAATATACTGGATAGATATAGAATCACACTCTAGTCGCCCGGGGACAATTCTGGTGATGTCGCGACATCATCAGTCTTTGTGTTCGAGTTTCGAAGGTGTGATATCTATATATTTCCATTAGACTGGTGTGAGAACCAAAACTAGATAAGATTATTTGTTGTGATTTGGCATCAAAAATGTGATTTTTGACTATATATCAAAATTATGAATTTGAAACGTTAATTCACTAATTGATTGATGGTTGTGTTGTTTGTTTATTTGTTTGTAATTTTGAACCATTTAGCCCAATTGAACCGAATATTGAATTGTATTGAAAATTGGTCGCATTTGCTTGCATATACATGTACTTACATTGAACAGGTCAAAGCAAAGAGGCTAGAGCAGAAGAATAAAATTGTTTGTCCGACAAATAGGTACATGTTTACCATAATATACTATTTCGTTTTCTTTTTGATTGAAGAAGGCCATGGGAGGTAATATGAAATATCCCGAAGTCCCCGGTCCAGGGGAGGTTATGGCGAAATTTTTCGAAAATTTAGGGTGTTAGCCAAATTTTTCAAAAATTTGAAAAGTTCTTAGAATCTGAAAAGTTGAAGAACTTAAGCCGTAATCAAAATAGTGGAAGTTGAGTTGATTAGTTAAACAACTTTCGGCTTCGTTCCTTTTCGGGGTCGAAAAGTTTTAAGTGGGGGAGAATGTAACAACCCAGAAAATCTGAGCTAGTTTAAATTTTTTATTTTGGCAATTATAGCGAAGTTTGAATATTTAAAATGAATTATTTTAAATAATGGCGACGAAAAATTTATTTTGAATAGAATTAGAACGTATATATTTATATACGTCGTCGTTAGAATATAAATATTTTATTTTAATTATAAAAGGAATTGAAAATGGCGCGGTAGTTCGATAATTCGATTTCAAATTTCAATTGAATGTACCGGGTGCAAAATAAACCGGATTTTAGTGAAACCAAAAATATTTGAATCAGATTGAGAATATCTTTCCAACGAATCCGGAAAATCAAAATTTCATAGCGGGGATAAAAAGTTATGTCCAAATGAATTTTCAGAATAGTCACTATGGAATTCTGGCCCTTAAAAATAGCCATTTTGCAAACGACCTCGGATTTCGACGAAACCACTTTTGTTGGATCTGTGATGTCAAGTTATTGCTAGGTTTCAAATTTCATATTTTTTCGATTCAATATGTGAGCGTGGCAAAGGAAAATGCATTTGACCAATTTTAGTTGATTTTAATCGACTGGAAAATGGCCATTTTTCCAAGGGTGTCGGAATCTGACGAAACTAGTTTTGTTAGGACCGTATCATCAATACGAAGCTAGAAAATATTTTTCGGGAATTTTTCGAGTTAGTATGTGACCTCAGTAAATTGAAATGCGCGTTCAAATTCAACATATAGAGTTATATGTTGATTTTGAGGAAAACTGATCGAAATGATCGAATCAGCCTACTATACATATCCCATTATGTTCGGAATGGGGGTAATTAGCTATGGACGACAGGCGGTGGGTCCCGTTTCGAGGTCGAAATAAAAAGTAACTTTTTGAAATTAAATTAAATTAATAAAATAAAATAAAAACCACTCCTATCTCTCTCACTTACTCTCTCAGGGCCCCCCTGTTAAAAATCAAAATCGAAAAAAAAAGGGGGATCGACGGCGGGGGGGAAACCACCGCCACCCCATCGCAGCCCCCCAGGTGGCGGGTGCCACCGCCTCTGACCTCCCCCTCTCCGCTCCCGCTCCACTTCTTCTTCTCTCCTCCTTGACCTCCCTCCCCTCTGTCCAAAAACCCTCCGCCCTCTATTCCTCCCACCACCCAAGCTCGGTCGCCACCTACCCCTCCGATCTGCCGCCCCCATCCTCTCTGCCCTACTTCGCGCGACAGCTCCCCTTTTCTGAAACGCGCAGACCCCATACACCCAATCCATCACCCCGCATATCACCTCCGCGCCCTCTCCGACCATCTCGGCGCGCCCTAAACCCCCCCTACATCTCCGAGTGATTGTAAGTTCTTATTTATCCATTTCTTATATATTTTTCTTTCTTTTCTTATATGAAATCAGTTTTATCCTCTATGTTATAGCGAGATGATTTTAAATACAAATATAGGTTTTTATATGTTAAACATAGAATTTTTATATGTTAAAAGGATTGATTTTTATTGTATAAAGAGAAAAATATAATCTTTGTAAAGAAAAAGATGTGATCTTTGAGTAGTTAATTTATGATCTCTCATATTATAAAAGGTCGGATTTTTAAATTATAAAAGAATGGAATTTTAATCAAAGAAAGAACGGATTTTTAACGATATAAAGTAGTGATTTTTAATCTATGAAAGACGATATTTTTATATAACGTAGAGATTAAAAATATAATTTTTATATTAGTAGAAGGTTAAAAATATAATTTTTATATCAGTAGAAGGTTAAAAATATGATTTTTATATTAGTAGAGTGTTAAAAATATAATTTTTATAAGCTAGAGTATATAAAAATTCGATTTTTATATGTGTAGTAAGATAAAAATTAAATCTTTATATTTGAAAGGGCGAAATCTTGATATAGAGAATGCCGAGGGAAAAATATGAATTTTTATTCATGTAGAGTAATAAAAATATAATCTTTATTAGGAGAAGAGCAATATAAAAATATAATTTTTATAACAAAGTGAAGATAAAAATTTGATTTTTATATATATGAGGTGAAGATAAAAATTCGATTTTTATATATATAGTGAATACGGGAAACGAAAGTGACAAAGGACGAAAAAGTGAAGATTTCCTACATATGAAGAGTCGTGGCGTTTGGATTAGCTTTCGGTGAGAACTTCTCACTTTAAATTTTCTTTTCTAGTTAAAAATATATACTAGGATGCAGACGGTGCTTAGCAGCACCCGACACCCGTCATCCACAGACCATGGATGGCTTGTATGTTTGATTGTTTGATGTGTTTTGAAAATTGATTGTGTGATGTGAAATGAAATAAAATATTTATATAGTTAAAAATATTTGATCGTTAAAAATATTATTTTTAACGTGTGTGTGTGAATAGAAATGTGTGTTTGTTGATGTGAAACCCCACACGGGTGTTGGGATGATATTTGGCATACACTAATCCCAATAATTAGTTGTATGTCAATCGATTGATTGACAGGCTGTTATAAGCGTTAGATATCTATATTTGATGCTTATACAATATAGTGCACTTTGGATGATGGTTGATTATTTATCGTTGCTATTTATATACATGTGTTGTATGGAATCCATATAATTAACATTATATGGTGATTGATTGGGCCTCATTCCAACTGGGAAATAATGAATATTATAAAAGAAAATTCATGTGTTGAATAGAATAAATAGTCATGTGTTGACGATGCTCATGTGTTGAGAATTCATGTGTTGAAAGTGTATTCATGTGTTGAATAAAATATTTATACAATAAAATTCACCTTTTTATTGTAAGTAAGAAGAAATATATATTCATGTGTTGAATAGAATAAATATTCATTTGTTGAATAGAATAACGAATTTATTGAAATATATAAAGCCGTTTTGATTATAGTTGCGCTATTTTGACGTGAGCGATATTTATATCGATTATATTCGTTTTTAAAATGAATATAGAAAAAGAAGTGATTTCAAAATATAACGTTTTGAAAATATTATCATTTATATAGTAATGATATGAAATATTCAATTTTGATTTGAAATTGAATATAGAGTTGAAGTGGTTTTGAAAATGAATTTAAAACGATTTATAAAATTCATTTTAAAAGGAAATCGACGAAATATATATATAATATATATATATTATATATATAATGGCCTGAATAGAACGCGCCGCGGCAGTTCGTGAATTTCGACCATTGACTTCGAATTGACGTTGCGGGAGATCCGACCGTCGGATTCTCCTAAAACCGGAACCGTTGGGTTCGTATCAAAAAGAGCTTTCTAAAGAATATTTGAAATTAGAAATCTAACGGTTTGATTTGGAGTTATGTCCAAATAAAATTTGTTAAAGGTCGCTGTAAGTGTAGTTCGATGCCCGTTGATGGAAATCGACTGTACGGACCTTGATAAAATTATTAAAAATATCAATAATTTGTGTAAAATCATAATATGTGAATTGGGAAGAATTGGGATGAAAAACTCGATATTTGAAAAGATAAAAATAGTTTTTTTATCAAAATGAACTAGTTTTGAACTAGAATTAAAATCAATTTATTTTTGAAATAAATAAATTGAATTTGAAAGTGGTTTTAAAAATAATCAAAATTCCCAATACGTGAATTGAACTGGATTTGAATCGAAATTATCTTCGGAATATTTCGATGTTGGATTTCGTGATTATACAGATATTGTTATGGCAATTTGAAAGATATATTTTATGTCGTTATTTCCGATACGATATTTGTTGGTTTTAGAATTTGATATTGAATATAAGCCGATATATTTTCTATTCAAAGCCTTGTATTTAATGTCAAACGTGATTTGGGTTTGTCGTGAATGGTGTCTTCATTAACATCGTTCTTAAGCCCAGTTAAAGTCATTTTGGGTTTATCGTGAATCGTGTTTTAAATGACATTGGTTATTTAACCCAGTTAAAGACAGGATATTGATTTTTGAAAAGATTAAAACTAAGTGGAGTTTTAATGAATCTTTAATTAGATTAAAATGTGAATTGATAATTTAAATTATCAAATCTGAAAGGTGATCGAGAATGGAGTACCACCAGTTTTGCTCCAAAGCGATAGTTAAATCTTTAATTAGATTTGAACGTGAAATGGTAATTAACTTTACCGATAACACCGTGGTGTTAGATATGGAGTCTTACCAGTTTTGCTCCATGGGATAAATAGGTTGGGATTGGGAAATAAAATAAATAATTACTTCGGTGTGGTTCGCTAATCCCGACTAGTTTGAAATGATATCCAAAGGAAGATTAAAGAATTAATTTAGAAGAATTTATCTTTGATAAAATTAATGGGAACCTTTCCTTAAGAATGTGATTTTGTGAATAAAAGAATATTCTGAATTGGAATGAGGCGTTTGTTGTGTTTGTGTAACATTTGTTTATTATATACATGGGTTATTCAGAAAGGCCGGGTTTATACCCATTCTGAATAACCGATTCGGCGATAAGTCGAAGATGAAGACGATGGTTGAAGACCGGAAGTCTTCACATCGTTTGGGTGATTACTGATGATCTTGATTGGGCTGTACACCCAAGATGAGGGAATTAGTTGGTGATCGTCTAGACGTACTTGGAGATCGATGGATATGCGAGGAAAGTGCCTCCGGTTTCGTTCAGACCCAGAACGAACTTGTAAATGGACTGTGTGTCTAACATTGTATTTTATTCTGTGTTGATTGATCTCTGTTAAATATACATCTGTTTGGCGGCGGAGAATTTATTCTCTTGCTTAACGCCCTTCTCCGAGACGTACGAGCTCAGAGGTTGTATATCGATGGACATCAGTCGCATGGAGTGAATTGTCAGTGTGGCACGCGTAAGTGGCAATTGATCAAGGCTTCTGTTGAAAAGCAAAGTCTTGTGGTTGATGATCAAAGCACGGCCTTTGTAGCGCAGCTTTGTGTATAGCGTGAATTCGCGAGCGTCACACCTCGGTATGAGTCAAAAACGGGATAGTGACTGCAGGGAGAGCACGACGTTTCTTTCTAGCTATGGGTGGTGTCAGTGCTTAAACTGGCTGACATTTATATACTTTTCACCTGTGTGGTTGTTGGATGCAAGGCGCCTCAGATATAGGTGTGTTTGGACCGGGAAACGTGTGCTCAGGAATAACTAATCCTGAAAAGTAAGAGAGGACCGACCCTGAAGATCCAAGGATTGCTGTGTGCGGTCCTGGGACATTTGCTAGAGTGTCTCGAACGGAGAGGAGCTTGCCCCTTGCCTCGACTCATGACAGAAATCCAATTTCCAATACGTGATATTGCGGTTTTATTTGTAGAGCCTAGTATGGCGGCATAGTGGTATGGGTCATTCATGCCGCCTATGATTGATATTGTTTTGACGCTATACACTTATAGTAATATCAAAATAATGTGTTTTAAACGTATCAAGCATGCTTTGGCTATTATAAGGTAAAAACCCTATCCTCCGGCTTATGTTGCATTGTGTGATGGGACCTGGGTCTTATAATAGCTTCATTTTTCTTTATTTAGCATTGCGCTGTTTGTTTTAAGTACTGGTATTCTTTGGAGGAAATCCGTTCCGTGTTATACGGCGTGGTCCCTTGATTTACCTAACTTTAAAATAAAGATTAATAACTGTTTTAGTTCTCACACCAGTCACATGACTGACCTGGAGTTTATTGTTATAACCTAAACTCTGGGTGCCCTTATTTTCGACACGGGCAGCTAGTAGTTTTGGTTTTGCAGATTTATATCCTTAGGATCCTGATTTACAACTGGAACGATGCTCGGAAAGAGAAGTATCCGTGTATTACTTCTAGTTGTGTTTTTTATTATTTTTCCGCTGCTATGTAATTTATTGTAATCTTTGATATTTATCGAATGTGTAATATTTACTCATACTCTGTATATTCTTGTATTCTGATGGAACTGTTGTAATAAACAATGAAATGTTCTTCCGTTTGCGTTCCGATGTGTGTTGTTCTCATCTCAATCCGGGCTTTCCTTATTGGGGAAGTTCGGGTCGTTATACTTGGTTTCGTACTTTCCTTCCTCGGTTCTGGGTTTCAAATCATATGCTTTCAATCATCCCTTATTATCTGGTTTTGGTATCAGATGGTATGCTTTCAGAGTTGAATCCATGTTAATTGCCCTCGGTGTCGACATTGCCTTCCCGCTACCTCCTTTTGTATTAATACAATGCCTCTGCCTCTTATGTTAGTACCGATAGCATGTTGATCAAATCTTCCTCTTTCTGCTTTCGGTATCGGTTGTCTCAGAAATCTGGTATCAGTTATCTATGTCTGAAACATACTCCTGGTGCTAGTAGTGCTCCGATACCCCTTCACTGGTATCTGGTTTCGGTGTCAAATTTGGTAGTAAAATTTGCCCCCTAGTGAAGGGGTGTTTTTGAATTTTCAAATCAAGCTTTGACTTTTGTTTTTGCACTTTGATTTCCTACCTTTTAGTATTCTTGAATTGATATATATTGTTGATTAGTGCTTGTAACAACCCGATATTTTGCGATAATTTAAAATATTAAATTTAATGCGTTTTTCAACAAAATTGCTTTAAATACTAAAATTAATGAATTAACTAATTCTGGAATTTCATGTATGTTGGAAATTTTAACTTAATTAATACGGTAATAATAACATTCGTTGTATGTATAATGAAGGTCGACTGGTAATAAGTGTCAGTATTTATGTGGATTTAAAATATAAATTATAAATTGATTTGTATGTTAGTTATTGAGGGTTGTTTGGACTTAATTAAGTCAACAAATTTAGAATTGAACTTTAAATATTGAAATGTTATTAATGCATGGTGGAAACTTAAATAAATTGTTTAAGTGATTAATTTTAACTTATTTTGATAATTATAACATGTATTGATTGTAAATAATTTTGTGATCTTGTTTATATTGGTTAACATGGAAGGTTGGAATTTAATATTAATACATTTGTGAAAATTTATTGGTGTAATTAATAATTGAAATAAAAATTTTAATTTGTGAATAATGAAATTCGACTTACTTGAACAATAGTAACTTTATTGATTATAATTGGAATTAAAATTTGGTTTGTTTTGGTAAGTACTAAAATTAATATCTAAGTATTTAAATGAAATTAACTTAATTAACTTATAATTGGAATTAAAATTGAATTTGGATAATCAATCAAAATTGGAATTTAATAGGAATCAATGTAATGGGATAATTGTTTAATTCTCCTATTGGACCTTCTATATTTATATAAATAAATTTCCTTTCCACTCATCGGCCCATTTCCATTGTACGTATACTTCCGTCTGCCTATTCTTTTTCTCTAATGGCAGAAAACAAATTTCCAAACCCTTGTTTAATTAAAATTCATAACTTCAAATTCAAATCTCCTTGAAACCTTGCAAATTATATATCAATTCAAAACTCTCGACGATACAAAGCTGCTGGTATCAATTATTGTTACATGCAGTGCTCGAATATGACGGAAATTAAAGGTCAAAGATCAGATTTTCGAAACCCTATGCTTTGATTTGGGGCTTTCCGATTTCAGCAACGACTGGAAAATCGAACATCTGGGTATTGTAGCTCTCGTCAATAGGAGTTGAATGCATGTGGTCGGAGGTTCCATAAGGAGTAGGTCGCCTGAATTTCGTTGTAGAAGGCTGAAAACCCGTTACGTTTATCAGCGTCCCGGCAGGAAGGAGACCACCGGAGGTGGTGGCGCCGCCGTGGGAAGGAGTGACTGCGTCTATGTTGTCGATTGAAGGTGGGGGTTCATCAAACGGTGGTCGGAATTAGCCACAATCGATGGTCAAACGTAGGCGTCTTATGGGTTCCGCTCGGCTACAGTAACGAGTTGGAAAAGGAGCGGGAATGGTTGGCTGATGTGGCGATATGTGGTTGGGTGAGGAAATATTTTATTAATTTTATATATATTTAGAATTCAAATGTTTAAACATTCATAACTTTCTTCTACGAGGTCGGTTTTAGATGAAATAAATTGCGTTAGGATCGTATTGACGAGCTCTTCGCGATGGAACTGGTTTGGACTGATTCTGAGACAGTTAAATTTTGGTGATAATTTTGGATTTCAAACGCGTTCAAAACCAAAGGTGAGTGATTAAACTCACTCACATCTAACTAAAATATTTGATTGTAAGTTAAATTAAATTGATGTCATGATATGATTGTATTGTTTATTGTTTGATTGTTTAAATTGCATATTTATGTTAAATCTGCATAGATTGTATAATTTAATTTAACTATTACAGATTAATTTCTAGTTTTCATAATAATAAAAATAAAAAAGAGCCTCATATCTGATGACTAGTAATTGATATTATTGAACTGTTTAGATGTAACGATCCAGAATTTTTAACCAATTTAAAATTGGAAATTTATTACTTAATTTGAATTTAAATTTGAATTTGATATAAATATATATGGTTAAGAGTATTTAATAATTTTGATAAGTTATATGATAGATTTTACTTGAATTATAAATGAGAATGATTATTAATGAGTTTGGATTTATTGATACTATTTGTCATTCGATCGGATTTGTCAAACCATAACACAAATTAGTAGCGTTAGAATTAAGTGTTGCCTTTAGTTTTCATAACATTTAAAAGAAAGTGCTACCAAAAGTTCTTTTTTCTTCTTAAGACAAGTGTTAAGACACATGCCTTTATGCATGCTCCCTTTCATGCATGATTGCCACCTACCCCCTTATGTGTCTTTACCTCCTTACTCCTCCTTTCCTATATAAGGAGGCTCTTTCTCCATTTTTTACCATTCCATTTCCATTTCCTCCTTTCCACCTTCTTCTTAAAGCTTATGGCCATGGTTTCCATGGCATAAGTCTTCCTCTTTTCCACCACCACCTTGCCAAAGTTCGTCATTCTTCTCCTCCTCTTAAAATATAAAGAGAGAGATTAGTGTATATTATATTGGTGAAGAAGACGTTGCGCTGAAATACTGTCCGACGGTTCGCTTAGCTAGGCTCACTTACCGTGAAGATTTGGAAAGCTGTTAGGTGAGAACTCTTTAACCACGGTTTACATATTTAATTAGTAGTTAGACTAATTTAAATATAGAGATGAATTATTATTGGTTAATGATGATTGATATTTGTTGTGATGGATGATGGATGCGAAGTTTAGAACACACACTATTAAGCGTTAGTGTTATAATGCTTGTGCACAATTATGATTTACTGAATCATGTTGATGATGGTTGCTATGGATGTTTAAATGGTTGTTGACACTGTTTTGCACACACTATGACACAACAATTATGGTATCACATTGGTGATCGACAAATCTCCTTCATAATTAAAAGCAATATCATTATTGAAATTGAAGGTTAATAATTGGAAAAGACCATATGTATGAATTCATATATATTGTTAAAGTCCTTTAAATGAATAAATAAACACCGGAACATTCCAGGATGACAGAGAGGATAGTGTCTAGGCTTGGGTTTGGAAATAAAGTTTCCTGCTCTCCCTGGCTATCCCTAACTGATCCGACGAATGAGAACGTTAATTTTAATTTAGAAATGAATTGGAATTTATGAAAGTTGAATTTTAGATCCAAAATAATTTGGAAAGTAAATTTAAATGATTTTAAAAAGGGTTATATAAGGATATAATGGTTTTCTAAGATATTTTGAAGTATTGTAGAATAATGGTTATTATGGTCAAAATAGAGCTTGTTGCATAACGACAATTTACGTATTTTAGATGCAAACTTTAAGCGCTTATAACTTTTGCAATCTAAATCAGATTTCCAAGAAACGAAAAACAATTGATTTATATTAACAAGAGCTTTTAAATGAGTGAAAGCAGATTTTAAATTCGAGTTATAATTTTAAAGTTATGTTTAAAACCATTTTTAAAAAGATCGTTGTAAGAGATGTTATCGACCATAACCATAAACAGCCATTTTTTAATGTTTCTAAAAATATGGAAAAAATGGTAGAATCATTATAAATTATGTAAAAAAATGTTTTGAATTGTAAAGTTTAAGTTTTGACTAAGAAAATCGATGTTTTGATCGAAGTAATTAAGATAACTGTTTTGTAACACTTTTGAAAACACTATTGTAACGCTTTCTTCGAGAACAATCTATTTTGAAGTTTTTAACCCGCAAACTTTTTTCGAACTATAAGTAATCATTTTTAAATGATCTGTGGAATGTTTTCAAAGGTTCAAAAGTATTGGAAATATTTTATATGGAATTTAAATAGATATTAATATGGGTTTTCAAGTTTAAATAATTGGATATGGTTGGAGATAAATCTTCGAATGTTTGATATTAATCCGGTAAATGATGATTCTTACTATTTGAGGAATTTAAAAGGTAGTTCACCATTATTCCGCTTATAGTGTGAGTTGGATATCAAGATTAATGATAAGTATAAGTTGATGGTATTTCTATCCAGATCTAATGTCAAAGCGTTGAATAAATCTTTTAATTAAGATACGAGTTTCCTAATTTGACTGGGATAAGTTGGATAGAAATTATCTTCAGATATTTGATATGAAATTCTATGGTGTAAATGTATACTATTTGAGGAATTTGGAAGATATTATTATATCGTTATTCCACTTATAGTATTCGTTATTATGAGAATTGATATCGAATATAAGTAGATACAATTTCTGTGTAACTTATGTTCAATATCAATTGATTTGGGTTTTGTCGTGAATCATATCTTCAATAATATCATTCTTGAAACCCAATGAGATTGAGTTATGGAAATTCATATCGTAATTTGAGGATTTAATCAGATCTTTGTTTGAGGAAATTAAAAGTTAGGAATTGGAAAGAAAGTATAATCTTTTAGTTAAGATTAAAGAATGGAATGTTGGAAAATCAATTTAATTGGAAACTAGGGTTGAAATGTGGGGTAAGGGTTTTCAAAGAAAACTGGATTTTCGATAACGAGTTATCAAACGGAAAATTAATTAAGGCTTTGGGGCTAGATTATCTTGGATTTAAAGGATGTGTTTTAAAGAAGAAGGGTTAAATATGGATTTTGTTAATGATAATTTGAGAATGAATTTAAAGAAGTTTAATTTAACGAAATCCAAAATGGAAGGAGATTTGGTAGAAAGCCTGTGTGTTCCGTGATTGTGGTTTTAACTATGCTTATTATTTAGAAAGACCGAGATCGGAATTATGTCTGAAAACCATTCCAAGTAATAATACGACGTTGTGGAGGAATTGAAGACATTGAAGGCGGCATTGAAGACCGATACCCTTCGTGTTATAAGGGCAACTTGCTGAATGTCTCAAATGGCTGGCTTCCATTCGAAGATGGATTTTATATATCATCTAAGTGGCAAGAAGCCCGAACGTATGTGAAGGAATTCCGGATTGTTGTCTCGTTCAGACCTAGAATGGACATGTATGGATTGTGTGTCTGACATTGTAATTGACCGCGTAGCACTGATCTTTATTAATATATATCTGCTTGGTGGCAGAGAATTTATTCTCTTGCTTAACACCCTTCTTTAAGACGTATGAGCTTAGAAGTTATATATTGATAGAAATCAGTGATGCGTAGTGAATGGACAATGTGGCATACTTAAGTTATGTGATGAGCTATGGATGATCAAAGCATGGCTTATTTAAGCGAAGCTTTGTGTATATCGTGACCTCGACGAACCTCACACCCCGGATTGATGTTAAACTGGTGGTTAGATTTTTATGTTCGTTTCGTATGTTCGGTACACCGGGATGTGATGATGAAAGGGTACTGCGAAGTCCCCAGTCTAGGACGCTATTTGTTGGGTACTCTGATTCATGTATGGTGGGTTAGTATAACGGAGTCCGAGTTTGGACGTTATCCGCGAGTACTGGGATGATGCGCGCAGAAAAGTTGGTGAGCCCACGAATGATCTTTCGTACCAGGAACCATCATGTTTGAAACCCAATCTCCACTACGAGCCTGTGCGGTTTTGATTGTATAGCCTGCTGGTTACCGGCAGGATTATCACTATAATGGGATGGGGCATTATGCTGGCTAGGATTAATATATTTATTTGCGAAAAGGTTTTTCACACTCTATATAGTAGTAAAAGAGGATTTTCACGTATGAAGGCATTTTTGGTTATCATAAGGCAAAACTCGCCCATTTGGTGTGCGCTTGCATTGTGTGATGTGGGACGAGCTTTTGATAGCTTCATTTTTTCCAAAAGTCATTGCGGATTTCTATGCACTAGTATTCACATGGAGTAAACCCGTTCCGCATTGGCGGCGTAGTCCGGTGAATTACCTAACTTTAAAATAAACCCTAAAAATAACTGTTTTGAGTTATCACACCAGTCCCATGACTGACCTAGAGTTTATTGTTCCCACACCTAAACTCTGGGTGCCCATAATTTTTACATGGGCAGCCTAGTAGTTTGGTTCGCAGATTTAGCCTTGAAGTTAGTTGGAGCAGGATTCTGGTTTAACTGGAGCTATTATGTTTGGAGCATTCACATTCTTCCGCTGAATTTAGTATCTTTTCTGCTGTGTAACCGATACACTCTGATGTACCTCTTGTAACTATGATGTAATATTATTTTAGTGATAATGGAAAAGTTTTTTTTATTTTGTGCAAATGTGTAAGTTCCCCTAACAATCCGTCTTTGTGAACGGTTTAAGTTGGTTTAATTACCGACGAAAACCGAGCAAAATGCCGGGTCGTTACATAGTGGTATCAGAGCTTTGGTTTATACAAAGCAATGGGGTACGACACATTTGAACAAATGGAAAGACTCATCAGAGTTATATATCTCATTAGAGATAGGGTTTGTAATGCCCTAGAATGAGATTTTGGTGTATTATATTTGAGAGAGGAATTTGAAAATATGTAATGAGTTTTGAAAAGTTTTAATTTAAGAAACAAACATATTTTGGAAATATATGGTTAATTATAACCTAGATACTTAATCAAATGATTAAGGTTAAGTTTACATTTTGTTATTATAATTACACGTAAAATACTTCTTCTGGCATGGAAATTAAGCCCCTTCCACTAATCAGGAAAACGATCTGAGTACAAATGCCTTTTGGATTTAATTTCATTATTGGGGATTTCGAAATGTCGATAAACTTGGGTCAAATTTGTTAAGGTAACTAATTAATATGGTTAGAAATTAAAAATTAGAATTTGAGTATTTTATTCGATGTTGAGGTTGGACTATCGGGTATAAGAAGATTTTGAATATACGCCTAGCTAACGTATATACGAAGTCTTGAGTATACTAGATTGATATAGAATCACACTCAAGTCACTTGAAGATGATTCTGTTGATGACTGCAGCATCATCAGTATGTATTTTCGAGTTTCGAAAGTGGGATGACTATATGATTCCGATTAAAACATCAATATATACTTAAATCCATTTAGATAAGTGTTTGAAATTGTTTGGTAAATTGATATGAACTTAAATAGAAAAGTGAAAATTTGATTGGGTTGTAAGAATTATACCAGGTAAACTTGTTAGTAAGGGATAAGCCAGTAAATTAAGTGGAGGGTAAGCTGGATTTTTCAACAAAATTTCCTTATAGGAACAAAGATGGAGTTTAGTTTATCAGGTACTGAATGGTGGATGACCCTAAAACAAGAAAGGAAAGCTCATAATCGAAAAGAAAAGGAAGAAAGCCTTATATTGGGGAAAATTCAAAGGTATTTATTATTATAGATGTAGTCAAGAAGGACATTTTGCTGTTTTATGCCTAGAAAGAATAAAAAAGAAAACCATTCGAGAATACATAATTTGTTTCAAATGCAAGAAGAAAGGACATTTTATACGTAGGTGTCCTAAAACAAAGAAGGACTGTAAGAATTATGTAATCAGAGCAAGCTCTTTGACCCCTACGGAATTTTCTCTGAAAAGTTGGATGCATGAATAAATGTATGTATATGATGTTAATTATATATATAAAAAATATAACTTCTTTTATAAATCTTTTTAATATATTCTATCATATATCCAAATAGATCCTATTCTAATGAAAAAGTTATTGAATTAAGGGCATAGATAGGAAGATTGGAATTATCGACGATTTTGGACAAGTCGTTAAGTTCTAAAGTATATTATGACAACAAAAAGAACTGTTTAAGTGAGCATGGATACCTTGTGAATTAAGTTCACAATTTGATTAAAGGATATTTGGCAAGCGGGAATAGTAAGAAGAAATTAGCTGAACTGAAACGTTTAGACAAGCTGAGTTCGGAGATGATCAAGATTTTCATGTAAAGAATAATAGTAATTTTGGGGAACTGAAAAGGAGTAAGTTTCATAACCTTTGTTTTTGCAAGATAAGATATAAGAGAATAAATTTATAACTCTGATTTTTTTTGCAGTAAATGGTTGAGTATAAGTAATTGGCCTAGTAAACGATGAATCAAATATAATCGGTAACTGAAAGTTATCGTAGGAGGACATGTAGATATGGTTATCCGCTAATACATGTGAGAACATGGAGCTTTGGTATAAAGAATTTTAATCTTGAATTTGTCGAATAAGTAGTTACGATTCCCTTTCCTTTTCGAGGATGAAAAGTTTTAAGGGGGGGTGAATGTAACGATCCAGAATTTTTAACCAATTTAAAATTGGAATTTTTATTACTTAATTTGAATTTGAATTTGAATTTGATATAAATATATATGGTTAAGAGTATTTAATAATTTTGATAAGTTATATGATAGATTTTACTTGAAGTATAAATGAGAATGATTATTAATGAGTTTGGATTTATTGATACTATTTGTCGTTCGATCGGATTTGTCAAACCATAACACGAATTAGTAGCGTTAGAATTAAGTGTTTCCTTTAGCTTTCATAAAATTTAAAAGAGAGTGCTACCAAAAGTTCCTTTTTCTTCTTAAGACAAGTGTTAAGACACATGTCTTTATGCATGCTCCCTTTCATGCATGATTGCCACTTGCCCCCTTATGTGTCTTTACCTCCTTACTCCTCCTTTCCTATATAAGAAGGCTCTTTCTCCATTTTTTACCATTCCATTTCTATTTCCTCCTTTCCACCTTCTTCTTAAAGCTTATGGCCATGGTTTCCATGGCATAAGTCTTCCTCTTTTTCACCACCACCTTGCCAAAGTTCGTCATTCTTCACCTCCTATTATAATATAAAGAGAGAGATTAGTGTATATTATATTGGTGAAGAAGATGTTGCGCTGAAATATTGTCCGACGGTTCGCTTAGCTAAGCTCACCTACCGTGAAGATTTGGAAAGCTGTTAGGTGAGAACTCTTTAACCACGGTTTATATATTTAATTAGTAGCTAGGATAATTTAAATATAGTGATGGATTATTATTCGTTAATGATGATTGATATTTGTTGTGATGGATGATGGATGCAAAGTTTAGAACACACACTATTAAGCGTTAGTGTTATAACGCTTGTGCACAATTATGATTTATTGAATCATGTTGTGATGGTTGCTATGGATGTTTAAATGGTTGTTGATGTTGTCTTGCACGTACTATGACACAACAATTATGGTATCACATTGGTGATCGACAAATCTCCTTCATAATTAAAAGCAATATCATTATTGAAATTGAAGGTTAATAATTGGAAAAGACCATATGTATGAATTCATATATATTGTTAAAGTCCTTTAAATGAATAAATAAATACCGGAACATTCTAGGATGACAGAGAGGATAGTGTCTAGGCTTGGGTTTGAAAATAAAGTTTCCTGCTCTCCCTGGCTATTCCTAACCGATCCGACGAATGGGAAGGTTAATTTGAAGTTATTTGAATTTAGAAATGAATTGGAATTTATGAAAGTTGAATTTTAGATCCAAAATAATTTGGGAAGTAAATTTAAATGATTTTAAAAAGGGTTATATAAGGATATAATGGTTTTCTAAGATATTTTGAAGTATCGTAGAATAATGGTTATTATGGTCAAAATAGAGCTTGTTGTATAACGGCAATTTACGTATTTTTGATGCAAACTTTAAATGCTTATAACTTTTGCAATCTAAATCGGATTTCCAAGAAACGAAAAACAATTGATTTATATTAACAAGAGCTTTCAAATGAGTGAAAGCAGATTTTAAATTCGAGTTATAATTTTCAAGTTATGTTTAAAAACATTTTTGAAAAGATCGTTGTAAGAGAAGTTACCGACCATAACCATAAACAGCCATTTTTTTAATGTTTCTAAAAATATGGAAAAAATGGTAAAATCATTATGAATTATGTAAAAAAATGTTTTGAATTGTAAAGTTTAAGTTCTGACTAAGAAAAGCGATGTTTTGATCGAAGTAATTAAGATAACTGTTTTTTAACGCTTTTGTAACGCTTTTGAAAACACTATTGTAACACATTCTTCGAAAACAATCCATTTTGAAGTTTTTAACCCACAAACTATTTTTCGAACTACAAGTAATCATTTTCAAATGATTTGTGGAATGTTTTCAAAGGTTCAAAAGTATTGGAAATATTTTATATGGAATTTAAATTGATATTAATATGGGTTTTCAATTTTAAATAATTGGATATGGTTGGAGATAAATCTTCGGATGTTTGATATTAATCCGATAAATGATGATTCTTACTATTTGAGGAATTTAAAAGGTAGTTCACCATTATTCCGCTTATAGTGTGAGTTGGATATCAAGATTAATGTTAAGTATACATTGATGGTATTTCTATCCAGATTTAATGTCAAAGAGTTGAAAAAATCTTTTAATTAAGATACGAGTTTCCTAAGTTAACTAGGATAAGTTGGATAGAAATAATCTTCAGATATTTGATATGAAATTCTGTGGTGTAAATGTATACTATTAGAGGAATTTGGAAGATATTATTATATCGTTATTCCACTTATAGTATTCATTATTATGAGAATTGATATCGAATATAAGTAGATACAATTTCTGTGTAACTTAAGTTCAATATCAATTGATTTGGGTTTTGTCGTGAATCATATCTTCAATAATATAATTCTTGAAACCCAACGAGATTGAGTTATGGAAATTCATATCGTAATTTGAGGATTTAATCAGATCTTTGATTTGAGGAAATTAAAAGTTAGGAATTGGAAAGAAAGTATAATCTTTTAGTTAAGATTAAAGAATGGAATGTTGGAAAATCAATTTAATTGGAAACTAGGGTTGAAATGTGGGGTATGGGTTTTCAAAGGAAATTGGATTTTTGATAACGAGTTATCAAACGGAAAATTAATTAAGGCTTTGGGACTAGATTATCTTGGATTTAAGGGATGTGTTTTAAAGAATAAGGGTTAAATATGGATTTTGTTAAAGATAATTTGAGAATAGATTTAAAGAAGTTTAATTTAACGAAATCCAGAATGGTAGGAGATTTGGTAGAAAGCCTGTGTGTTCCATGATTGTGTTTTTAATTGCGCTTATCATTTGGAAAGACCGGGATCGGAATTATGTCTGAAAACCACTCCAAGTAATAATACGACGTTCTGGAGCAATTGAAGACATTGGAGGCGGCATTGAAGACCGGGACCCTTCGTGTCGTAAGGGCGACTTGCTGAATGTCTCGAATGGCTGGATCCCATTCGCAGATGGATTTTATATATCAGCTAAGTGGCAAGAAGCCCAAACGTATGTGAAGGAATTCCGGATTGTTGTTTCGTTCAGACCTAGAACGTACATGTATGGATTGTGTGTCTGACATTGTAATTGACTGCGTAGCACTGATCTTTATTAATATATATCTGCTTGGTGGCGGCGAATTTATTCTCTTGCTTAACATCATTCTCTAAGACGTATGACCTTAGAGGTTATATATTGATAGAAATCAGTGATGCGTAGTGAATGGACAATGTGGCATACTTAAGTTATGTGATGAGCTATGGATGATCAAAGCATGGCTTATTTAAGCGTAGTTTTGTGTATATCATGACCTCAACGAACCTCACACCCCGGATTGATGGTAAACTGGTGGTCAGATTTTTATGTTCGGTGCACCGGGATGTGATAATGAAAGGATAGTGCGAAGTCCCTAGTCTGGGACGCTATTTGTTGTGTACTTTGATTCATGTATGGTGGGTTAGTATAATGGAGTCCGAGTCTGGACGTTATCCGCGAGTACTGGGATGATGCGCGCAAGAAAGTTTGTGAGCCCACGAATGATCTTTCGTACCAGGAACCATCATATTTGAAACCCAATCTCCACTACGAGCCCGTACGGTTTTGATTGTATAGCCTGCTAGTTACCGGCAGGATTGTCAGTATAATGGGATGGGGCATTATGCTGGCTAGGATTAATACATTTATTTGCGAAAAGGTTTTTCACATTATATATAGTAGTAAAAGAGGATTTTCACATATGAAGGCATTTTTGGTTATCATAAGGCAAAACTTGCCCATTTGGTGTGCGCTTGCATTGTGTGATGTGGGACGAGCTTATGATAGCTTCATTTTTTCCAAAAGTCATTGCGGATTTCTATGCACTGGTATTCACATGGAGTAAACCCGTTCCGCGTTGGCAGCGTGGTCGGTGAATTACCTAACTTTAAAATAAACCCTAAAAATAACTGTTTTGAGTTCTCACACCAGTCCCATGATTGACCTGGAGTTTATTTTTCCTACACCTAAACTCTCGGTACCCATAATTTTTACACGGGCAGCCTAGTAGTTTGGTTCGCAGATTTAGCCTTGGAGTTAGTTGGAGCAGGATTCTGGTTTAACTGGAGCTATTATGTTTGTAGAGCATTCGCATTCTTCCGTTGAGTTTAGTATCTTTTCCGCTGTGTAACCGATACACTCTGATGTACCTCTTGTAACTCTGATGTAATATTATTTTAATGATAATGGAAAAGTTGTTTTTATTTTGTGCAAATGTGTAAGTGCCCCTAGCAATCCGTCTTTGTGAACGGTTTAAGTTGGTTTAATTATCGGCGAAAATCGAGCAAAAAGCCGGGTCGTTACATTAAATGTGTTGATTTTGATGTATGACTTGAATTTATATTATCCATCTTGTTATCGACATTTGATGTTCCCGTAAAAATGCACATTTATATTCACATATTTATTCTTGTAGAGTTGAGTAAATGAATTTTTTTGGGTATTTTATATAAATATTTTCAAAATCATCACTTATGTTGGGAAAAAGATGTCGTTGTGCATGTTTTAATTTGTGAAATCTTTTACTTGTTCCTTGTGATTATCTCTTGTAGGAATTTTGGAGCTAAAAGGATATATACACATGAAGAGATGAGGGAAAGCATGCATTTACACAAAAGGAGGCAAAAAATTAATTCATTTTGTAGATAGTGGAGGCCCACACCTTTCAACTACCCCACTTTCTCTTAAACTTCATATTAAAGACTAATTGAATGAGACAAAAGGCCCATTCTACATGACTTATTAGTGGCTAATGGCAATTAGAAGCTTTATGAATGGACATTTTGGGGATTTCTCAAGGAAAGTCATTAGGGTTTTAGGGCTTTTGATCATGTATATATACCCCATTGTTTCATGTATTGGAGGATTTCTTTTTTAGCAAATGAAAGTGTAAGTGATCAAATAAACAAAAATGACTACCAAGCCTCTTTCTTTCATGTCATGTTTATGTTCTATTTAAAGTTCATGTCTATTCATACTCTTTCTTTTTATTGTTAGTAGTTTAAATTTATTTTCACGCAAGTAGTTAGTAGTTCATATCTTTTCTTCATTATTTACTCTCCTTTTTTGTTGTTCTTCAATGTTTAAATCTATTTGTGTTGAAATAATCACACAAATGAGGAGCTAAACCCCTACAATTTAGGGGTGATGAAGCGCTCTAATCGTATAGATTCAACATAGTTTATTTTTCATGCTCTCTACTTGTGCTCATTAAAGAATGGATGTTTAGTGTATTTTGTTAATCATGCTTGGTTTTGATGATCTATGCCTCTAATTAATAGAGGATAGATCATGCTTGATAAAGTGACACAACAAAATTTGCCGCTTCATCTATATATGATTTTGGCAAAAAGAGGAAGTTTTAATCAACGTTTGATATTCTATATTACTAACTAATAGTAAATAGAGTATTCTAAAAATTGATGTTGCTTTCAACTTGTTGTCTTTTTCATGAGAATTGAATAGTGAATTAGATTTGTGTTGTAGTTTGATGACTTATGTTATGCTAATTAATAGCATAAAATGTCATACTTATGATAAACACAATAACTAATCTCACTTATGACCAAACAAAAAGAGATCATAACTTCATCATGTTGATTTATGTGATCTGGAGAGTGATAACACCTCTAAATTGCTCTTAACCAATAGTTTCATTCTCAACTTCGTCATCAATTTTTTTAAATTTTAGTTAAAACATTTTAATTTTTGGTTTAATTTGATTGAATTTAATTAAAATTATATCTTTCCCTGTGGATCGACTCGTACTCGCTAACGTACTACCAGTGTACGCCGTGCACTTGCGATTTATTACACTTTGCGATGATTATCTAATTCATAGAATATTTGTCGTCGAACAAGTTTTTAGTAATGTTGCCGGGGAAAGAATTTGATTTTGATTTTGATTTTATTCTTCGAGTTAATTTTTTTATTTGTTCTCCTTAAAAAAAAGTTGTGTCTTTTTGTTGTTTCATTTTGTTCGCTTTTGATTTTGTGTGTGTTTGTGTTTGTGCTTGTTTTCATTGTGTTCAGTTCTTCTTAAAAAAAATTAGTGTGTTTGTGTTAGCTTGTGTATTTGGGTGTTTATTTTTTGTGTCTTTGTCTTCCATTAGGCTTATTAGAAAAAAGAAAAACAACACTTGCATTTTGTTTTCACTTTCTTTCCTGTTTTCAATACAATTTGCTCTCTTTCTTTCATTTATTTCTTTTCCATCTGTCATCTATTTCTTTGCACCTTCAATTCATTTTCAATTCTTACAAATAAAAAAATCTTTCCATTTTTCTCTTTTATTTCTTTCCTCTCTTTGATTTCTTTCCAATTTTTTCTCCAACTTTCTTTCCTTTTAGAATTGATTACAATAAAAATAAAAAATATACAAATTTCTTTTGGTTTCTTTCTCCTTTTATTTTCTGTCTTCACCTTCGATCATGTCCATTGCCATAACTTTCCATCCACGTTCTAACCAAATCACAAATCCAATCTTCCTATAAAATCATTCACCACTGCCTTGGACCAATCACCAACAAACTGTCTACCATTTCTGCCTCTCACTCCTATTTCACATACATCACACAATTTCCCAATCTTCACATTCAATACTTCAACCTTCATGTAAACATCATCCTCACAGCTTCAAATTCTGTCCATACTATTCATCTTCCATTAGCAATTCCACTATTCACCATCCCATAAGTGTTTGGCCTCCTCCAACCTGCATACACACCCCCGCTCCGCTCCACTCCACAAAGTAGCAACCTCCGACACAGTCCTGTCACAACTCCACAAACTTCCCCCTATACCACTAATACATAGCATAGCATATTGCCTTCAACCATCCGTCTCCAAACTGTCATACACCCGTCTCCCTTCTAACCAAACAAAAAGCCTCACGCAATACCCATCACACGTCCATCACCATCGCACTGTCACCGCATAACTACCATCAACAGCTCACAAACCAAACTCCACACTGCCATCTCGACTTTAACCATAACATCTCTTCCATTTATTCCAGCTGAGCAAACACCATACCACTGCTAAGGCCATACAACGCCTTCTTCTCATCATAAAACCCATCCTTCATCTTTATGGTGATCACACCAAAGCCTCTTCAATCATTTATCAACACCTCTCTTGCCCTTACAACAAACAAAAGGCCGGAGCATTCAGCCCCTGTAGAAACACCTAAACACCCAGACGCACATCACCTCTTGCCTCAATTCAATCACCGATCTGAAATCGCACCCAAAGATCTGAAACCCAAATCCATCAATTCGATCATCGAAATTTTGATTTAGGAGGAACTGAGTGCTGCGTTATTCCATAATTAAATAAGGATTGCCTTTTGCAGTTTCCTACGGGCTTTTTTTATTTTTGTGTGGTCAATTATTAGGGCTTGAGTTTTGTTATATTGGGTAATTACTTGCAGAAGGCGGGGAGTTTATGGTTTGGGAATTGGGCGTGCGATGTAGTTTTTGTTTTAGTTCATATGTTTAGTTCCATTTCATTTTAGTTTTTGTTTAGTTTGGTTTTAAGTTTTTAAGTTGAGTTGAGTTTATCTCTTTTATTTTATTTCATTTATTTATTTATTCTAGTCAGTTTTTAGCTTAGTTTTTATTTTAGATCCCATTCAAATTTTCTTTTTCTTTTATTTTCTTCTTTTCTTTTTTTTTGTTTATTTTTTTTTCTTTCCACAAAAAAAAGAACAAAAGGCAAAGTGAACAAAGTTCAAGCAACCAACAAAGTAATCAAAGTTGAGCAAACCAAACAGTGGAATTTGAAACGTGAGCACTACTCAAATTTTCTGGACAAACTGCCATACCCCACTGTAAAATTTTCTAAACTCTACAGGGTCTGCTGCTGCTTGAAAAATATATAAAAATTGCTTATAAAGATTTCGTGCAGGTGCCATGGCTAACTTGTAAAAAAATTATTTCTGCAATTTCTTGTTCTATGACTGTCCCATGATTGTTCTGAGACTGTTCGTTCTGTGATTGATTAAAATATTCTAGAAATTGCTTTCATCTTAGTTTTGTTTTTTTATTTTCTAAGGACTTTTTTATATTTTGACAATTGGTTTATTTCTTACGGATTATTTCTCCATGTCTAGACTACGACAGAGTAATAACCGTTTATAAATATTACGGTGATTCGTAAATATTATATTGGTTGTTCTCTGAAGGTACTTAAACCTTCGGTTGCATTGCTAGGGTGATTCCTGGTGCGTCGATAACTCCTTTCCGCTAACTGGCTGAGAAATCTTTTGTTGAAATAAATCTAACCGTCATTATATATTTCTAGAAAAATTGTAAATAAGTAATTTGCATTAGGTTCATCCATATTTTAAAAAAAGGCAATTTTCTTTTGTGAGTATTTCTTTCTCTCTCTCTCTCTCTCAAAAAAAAAAAGATATTCAAAACAATTCTCGTTTTGTAATAGAATTCACTTCTATTCTCTTCTTAAACTTGTTTTTCTCGGCTATCCTTATTCTTCTCGCTAGTGCATGCGTAGTTGGACCCGTGATCCTTCTACTAAGCGTTTAGTTTGAACAAACATTCCTTTAACCATGGCCGAAGAAAATTCCCCTCGAACTCTTATGGATATATACTTCCCCGATCGAGTTTCTATTCCTTTTAGCATCATATTGCCCACCCCAAGGGGTAATCACTTTGAAATTCATTCGAATCACATAAATACTCTTCCAAAATTCGACAATTCTGAACGTGATGATCCTTATATTTTCTTAACCAAATTTGAACAAGTTTATGCAACCATGAAATTTCAACAACTAAGTGACGGTGGAATCAAACTTAGATTAATTTCATTTGCACTTACCGATTATGCCGAAAAATGGTTGTATAGCTTGCCTTCAAATACGATTGGAACTTGGAATGAATTTGTGAATCTTTTTCTAAAGAAATTTTACCTCCTGGAAAAAACATCCAAAATTCGAGCTGAAATAGTTAGTTTTCATCAATTTGGGGGTGAATCCTTTGCAAAATATTTCAAAAGATTTAAAGAGCTTCTAGTCAAATGTCCACACCACAATTTCGAAAATGGACTCTTTGTAAATTTTTATATGATGGACTTGAAAATAACTCTCGAACCATGCTCGAATCGATGTGCCATGGTTACTTTCTAGCCCAAAATCACGATGCCGCTTGGCAATTTCTCGAAAATTTGACCGAAAAATTAGCTAAATGGGAAAGATCTAATGTGAAATCGATTTATTCTGTGACGATCCCAAAACCCCGTTACACGGTGTTAAGGATAATCATTGGAATATAACACATTAATCATCATTAGCAGATCACAGATAACAGCATAAACATAAAATAGGATAATTTACACACATATGACAGCGGAATCATATAGATATCACCACATCAGAGAGCACAGTGCAGGATACAACTTAGTGCATAATAATACATAATCAGTCACCATCGCCAGAGGCGGAATCATACATAAAGAGTACAAAAAATAAATATCAGTCTACATCGCCAATGGCGGAATCATAATATATATACTATTCAGAAAATTTGGGTTTTCCCATACGAACCCCAATTCGAACCCAACGACTATCACCCCTAGCTAAATACCCCCATCCCGGACACAATGGGATATGTTTCGCTAGCCAATTCGACTGTTACAGTCAGTTATTTTTCAAATTAAAGTATAAAACATTTAATTTTTAACTTTGAACGTACATTTCAATTTGCCAGGGCCACAAACTGATTCGAAAAATTCCAGAAAAATAAATCTAGCTATGTTTTGACGCTACGGTCCCAACAAAACTAGTTTCGTCGAATTTTGAGATCGTTTGAAAAATGGCCATTTTCTGGTCGATCCAATTTAACAGAAATTGACCAAACACATTTTCTTTTGCCACGCTCACATACTAGCTTCAAAAATTATGAAATTTGAAACCTAGCAATAATTTGACATCCCGGACCCAACAAAAGTGGTTTCGTCGAATTCCGAGGTCGTTTGCAAAATATCAATTTTCCGAGGCTATATATTCTGTATAGCGACCTTTTTGAAAATTCATTCGGCCATAACTTTTGATTCCCGTTATGAAACTTCGATTTTTTAGATTCGTTAGAAAGGTATTGACTAACAGATTTAAATATTTTTGGTTTCGCTAAAATCCGTTATATTTTCCACCCTGCACAGTCAGTCAAAGTTTGAATTCAAATTTTCAAACTGACTCACTATTTCTAATTCACTATTTTATTGAAATATTCTATTTCAATTGTTCAAATTCCTTTGAAATGACCAATTTAAAATTTTTAAATTGGCTCGTATTTTCTGGGTTGTTACATATTCCCGATCAAATGCTCATTCGGTAGGATCCTCAACGGCTTTAGAAGCGAAAATAGACGCGATATTAACCAAATCTGATAATGTCCTTTCATTAACTCAAATAAATCAAGCTCAAGCTTCTCAGCCTTCATGTTACAAATGTAACGATCCTAACCACATTGTCGATCAATGTCCACATTCGTTAGAACAACTCAACGCAATTAACAAAGCTTGAAATGACCCATTCTCCCCAACGTACAATCCGGGTTGGATAAATCATCCTAACTTCTCTTGGGCCCAAAACAATGCAAATTCGAATTTGGTTCGACCCCCTTTTCAACCATTTTCGAATAATCCTTCGAATCCTCCCTTTCAACAAACTCAATTCCAAAATCTTGCGCCACCTTCTCAAAATCAAGCGCAACAATATTTTGTTCCCTAAGACAATAAACGATTGACATCACTTGAGAAAAGTCTCGAAGCGCTGACTAAAGCAACTACTCAAAATCACCAATCAAATAGCAATCTGCAAAACTTATTGACTTTACACATGCAAAACACGAATTAGTCAATCTCTAAACTTGAAATGCAAATGAGTCACTTAGCCACTTTCATAAGTTAACGGGAAAGAGGCACTTTCCCGAGTCAACCCATTCCAAACCCCATGAGTCAAAATCCTAATTCAAACCAAGCTCATGTCATCCAGGATAGCAATCAAGCTCAGTTGAATGCTATTACAACTTTATGATCTGGTAAGAAAATTGATAATCAAGTTGAAAATCCAAATAACTTACTGAGTGTTTCTCTCGACTTTTCTAAAACCACGAATGATCATGATCCAAATTCCGAGTCTAGTTCTGCTCCAACTCTAGTAGACCGATCTACTGAGTTTCGCATTCCATTTCCTCATCGTCCTCAACCAAAGAAACATTCTGACCAAATGGAAAAGATGTTGGAAATTTTCAAACAAGTGAAAGTTAACATCCATCTTCTTGACATCATTCAACAAGTCCCCACCTACACTAAATATCTCAAAAACTTGTGTACCCAAAAACGACACACCCATGTGCCCAAGAAAGTCTTCTTAGCCACCGGACTTAGCGAATCCTTGACCCAATCGATCCCAATCAAATAAAAAGATCCTGGATGCCCTACGATATCATGCACGATAGGAGATAAAATAATTAACAAATGCCTAGTCGATTTGGGTGCGAGTGTCAATTTGATTCCATATTCCATTTACCAACAACTTGGTTTGGGTGAACTTAAACCAACAAAAATAACTCTTTAATTTGCTGATCGTTCAGTTAAGAAACCCATTGGAGAAATCGAGGACGTACTCATCAAAGTTGGTCAATTCATATTCCTTGTCGATTTCATTATTTTGGAAACTCAACCTGCCAATATTCCAATGAGTCAAATTCCATTGATTTTAGGTCGACCCTTTTTGGCTACTTCAAATGCTTTAATAAATTGTCGCAATGGTTCAACGAAAATCTCTTTTGGAAACATGACTCTAGATCTTAATATTTTCAATCTTGAAAGTCATTCGAATAAATCATGTGACCACACCATGGAAGTTAATGCCATTTACGAAAATTCCGAAAACGAATCGATTGACCTTAATGATGGGCGTGAGGCCAAGTACAAAAAAATGTTCCAAGACGCTCTTAACGAAGTCGAATACACACTTCCATTTGAAACACTTTCAGTTGAGTCCAAATCTCAACCAAGTTCTTTGATCGAGAAACCACCAAAGTTGGATAAACCTCTTCCCGATCACCTTAAGTATGTATACTTAGGTGATAACGAAACTTGTCATGTCATAATTTCTTCAAATTTAACTCATGATCAAAAAAATTCTCTTCTCTCGACTCTTTCTAAAAACAAAGATGTAATCAGTTGGTCCATTTCTGACATCAAGGGAATTAGCCCAGCAATCGTTCAACATCGTATTCACTTAACCGATGAAGCCAAACCCACTCGTGAAGCGCAACGTAGGCTTAACCCGAAGATGAAAGAGGTAGTTTGCGAAGAAATTCTTAAACTCCTTAACAACGGTATCATTTACCCCATTTCTGATAGCTTATGGGTTAGCCTCATTCACGTTGTTCCTAAAAAGTCTGGACTCACCGTTGTCGCAAATGACCAAAATGAACTTCTTCCAACTCGTACTCAAACGGGTTGGCATGTTTGCATCGATTATCGAAAATTGAAAGCTGCAATGCGTAAAGACCACTTTCCTCTTCCCTTCATCGATCAAATGCTCGAACGTTTAGCCGATCACGAATTCTACTGCTTTCTTGATGGTTATTCTGGTTATAACCAAATTCCAATTGCTCCCGAAGATCAAGAGAAAATGACTTTAACATGTCCATTCGGTGCCTTTGCTTAGCGACGTATGCCTCTCGGTCTTTGCAATGCTCCTGCAACTTTCCAACGATGTATGGTTGGAATTTTTTCTGATATGATCGAACGCTTTCTTGAAGTCTTTATGGATGATTTTTCGATCTTTGGTGATTCTTTTTCCTCTTGCTTACATCATCTCGAACTTGTTTTAAATCGATGTAAAGAAAAACACTTAACATTGAATTGGGAAAAATGCCACTTTATGGTCAAACAAGGCATTGTCCTTGGACATGTAATTTCAAATAATGGCACTGAGGTAGATAAAGCGAAAGTTGGCGTTATTTCAAAACAACCCATTCCAAAATGCGTTAAGGACATTCGCTCATTTCTCAGGAATGCTGGCGTTTACCGACGCTTTGTGAAAGATTTTAGCAAAATCGCTCGTCCTTTGACTACTATTCTAGGAAAGGACATCCCATTCGAATTTAACTCTGAATGTGTTGCTTCTTTTGAACGTCTTAAAAACAATCTCATTTCAGCTCCGATAATATGTTCGCCCAATTGGGAACTTCCTTTTGAAATCATGTGTGACGCTTCTAACTTCGCGGTTGGTCCTGTCTTAGGACAATGCATCAACAAAATCCTTCATGTTGTTTACTTCGCGAGTATGACCTTGAACGACACTCAACTGAATTATGCGACCACCGAAAAAGAACTTTTAGCTGTCGCTTTTGCGCTTGAGAAGTTTCGGTCTTACTTGATTGATTCCCATGTCACGGTCTACACTGACCATTCTGTTCTTCGACACCTTTTTGATGAAAAGGATGCTAAGTCACGCTTAATTCGATGGATCCTTTTACTTCAAGAATTTGATCTTACAATCAAAGACAAAAAAGGATCCAATAACGTCATAGTCGATCACTTATCTCGTCTTCCGAACGCGCCATCTTCTTTGCCAATCAATGAAAACTTTCCCGACGAACAACTCCTTTCTGTTTTGACCGATCCTTGGATCAGCGACATAGTGAACTATCTAGTCACTAAGGAAACACGCTCGTTTTAGTCCAAACACGATAAATACAAATTTCTTTCCCAAGTGAAATACTTCTATTGGGACGACCTGTAACATCCCATAATTTCCAGTATATTCAAATTTCAATTTAAAATAAATAAATTGGAAAATATTAGGGAAAATCAATTTTTTGTTAATTTTGATGATGGTGATTTTTTTGAATTTAGTATAAATAGATTTTAAATTTAGTCTATACTTAGAGTTGTTGCAATTTGAAAATTTATATTTTATTTATTTAATAAAATTTGAGTTGTTTAGCTTATAAAGGAAATTCAAATTTAATTGATTTAATGGTGGAATTATAAGTAGTTTAAGTTAAAAATTTGAAATTTAAGTTTAAATTCAATAATCAGTTTGGGAACTTAAAATATATGGAATCAAGGTATAAAATTTATTTTAGTCATGATTTGATTTAAATGGAAATTATAATTATTTAAATTTGAATTTAAACAGTTAATCGAATGATTAATTATTTTATTTATTTAATTAAATGTGGAATTTAATAATTTTGTAACTGTTTCGGAATCCGACGAAACCAGTCTCATTGGAACCGGAACGGTGAATCATGATAGGATTTCAATTTGCGTTACAATCCGACGGGTAATTTGATCGTACGAGAGAAAGTGTGAAAGAGATCAATATAAATGGATAATTTGGTGTTGTAACATTGGGCCTTCTCTAATTATATATATAAAACCCTTTAACACTTCATCAGCCCCACTTCCACTATACGTATATTTCCATCAGCTTATTTTCTCTAATGGCAGAAATCCAAATTCAAAACCCTAGCTCCACAAATTTCAAGCTTCAAAATAAAAAACTTTCCAAACTATAGCGAATCATATACCGAATCGAAGCTCTCAACGATACGAAGGTTCTGGTGTAGTTCGTTTCGACATGCAGCGACCAGAGTTGCCAAAATCGATGGTCAAAGTTTCAGAATGCGAAACCCATGAATTCTAATTGGGGCTTTCCAATCTAAGCATTTATCAGAGAATCTAAAATCTGGGTATTGTAGAGGGTTGTCATCTGAGTGAAATGGTGGTGTTCATTGGGTTTATAGTCAATTGGAGCGCCAGAATTCAGTGATCTAGGGTTTCGAAACCCTTTCGTTCATCAGCACAGTGGCGGCAATTGAGGCAACCGGAGGCGTCGGGTTTGGTGCGGGCAGATGCAGGTTGTCGAGGGGATTCGGATGCGAGTGGTCGGAGGTCTCCAGGTGGACGGAGGAGTTGGCAAACGACGGTCAAAGTTTTGGCAGATGGGTTCCTATTTCTACGTCGGTTACTGTAGAGAAGAGGGAGACGAGCGCGAAGAACGGGTTTCATTTGTTGACGTGTCCAACTGTGAGTGGTGAGGAGTTTGGTTGTTTAATTTTTATATAATTTAAATTTTAAATAGTAAATCGCTGATAACTCTTACATATGAACTCGGAATTTGACGCGGTTGGGTGTGTTGAGATCATGGCGGAATTGCGGACGTTTTGGCACTAACCTGGCTGCATTTAGAGACTGTGAAATTTTGGCCTTTAATTGGACGTTCGATCAACCAAAGTGCAAAGTTGAGTGATTCTTCGCTCACGAATGACTAAATTATTCACATGTTTATTAAATTAAATTATGAAATAAGTTTGGTTGCATGGTTGTGTTGATTTTTGATGTGTTGTTTAAAATGACATGCAAGTGTGTGAATCTGAGAAATTTAAGTCGATAACTTGTTATTCTAGTTAATTAAACTCTAGTTAAAAACCCTGACGCTTGTTAATCAGTGAAATGATTTAATATTTACCATTGGAATTAAATGGTTGTGATGAATGCCTTGGTTTGATTGATCAATGAATTGATATTAGTACTGAAATGTTTCTTTATTCAGTGTATGTATGTTATGTGTTCATTTTACGATTAATCCCATTTACCTTTGATGTTGCGGGCATCGAATCAACCCGGGATTTGTCGATTAAAATAAATTAAGAACACAGAGTGAAATGATAAATCTCTGTGACCTTGATTTGGAATGAAATGATAGATCCATCCCTGAAATATCGAGAAATTAAATTTAAAATCACCTGGCCATTGGATAGATAATTATATACAGACATCGGTTGGTTAAACGATTTTAAATATTTGGAAATTTTATTTGATAGAATTTTCACTTAGAAGGATGTACCGATACTCGATAAATCCATTTCTTTAAAGATTCTGAACTTGGGATGTTAATTAAAAAGGGTTAAGGAAATTTTCCCAAAACAAAGTGGAAATTCTTAAATTAGGATGTGAATATGATTTGAAATTTTCCAAATTTATGGGGTGGATTTGAATGAAATAAATTCTAATTGAATTTTATTTTTGAATAAGGGAATCGAGGCATTCTGAGTTGTTTAACTCAGTTTTGAATATTGATTTGAATTCGTGAAATTGAAAGATTGGTTTGAATGGCGTTTGAAAGAAGATTTGAACTATATAACTCCATGGAGACTGGAGTAAGGATTCAAGTATTTGAAGTTCGGAAGAAAGAGAAATTTTGGTTTAAGAAATTTTATTATTTATATATATATTTACAATGTTTGAT
Organism: Allium sativum; assembly: GCA_030737875.1. Lineage (NCBI taxonomy): Eukaryota > Viridiplantae > Streptophyta > Magnoliopsida > Asparagales > Amaryllidaceae > Allium > Allium sativum. The sequence continues at coordinate 298,067,246 of CM060911.1, read as the reverse complement.
TTCAAATAAGTTATTCTCTCCTTAAAATTTATTATTTAACTTTTACCTATAGACTATTTATTTTAGCTTAAATTTTCTTATATTTTTATTATTTAAAACTAATTAGCAAACTTTATTGTATATATATATATTTGTAATGATCTAATTTATCTTATTTTTGTTTTAACCATTATTTCTATATATATATATATATGTTATATAAAGATTTTTATTTTATTTTAGCATCTATTTTCAAATTATATTAAATGATCGTAATTTTCTTCCGAATAGAAAGTGTTTGGATCTAAAACTGTTGTTCAAATGGAGTTGAGATAAATTTTATTCTATTTGAATATGAATCGACTGCTAAACCGATTTTGATATGGAAATGTAAATTATATTCTACTCGAATATAAATGGACCTCCTAAGGGTTGAAATGAGTTGAAGTGAAAGTATATATTCTATTTGAATATGAATGGATTTCGAACATAAATCAAATTGGAATAATTTGAAATCTTTGAGATAAAATAGATTCTATTGAATATAAGTCGATTTTGAAATATTGTATGATTATAATATAAGGAGTTGGAAATTTATTCTAATTTAGAATATAATCGGTTGGTATGATATGACATTTTGATATGAGATTATATTATATTTGAATATAAATTTGGTTCGAAACAGAATATGATATTTTGATATGAAGCGAACCTTTGTGAAATATAAAAGAACCAATCGATGTGAAAAGATGTAAGCGTTGGTTGTTAAAGAGACCGGAGTCGACATAAGGCATACTCTCTGTCGTTGTCGATACCACTTTGACAACTGTGAACGTTATGACGTATCCAGAATGAGTATGATGACTTGGAGGCGATTATTGAATCGAAGAAGATGAACGATGACGAAATATCCCTGACCTTCGGGTCAGAATTGAAATGACTAAACCAGGAGCTATACCGTGACTAACTGAGGTAGCACCTTTGATCGGACACACTTCTTCTTTACTATTTCTATGACTATGATGATGATGATGATTTGGGCCCATTTATGACTTTGGGAGTGTGTTCCGAGGTAGGCGGTAGTGGATGCTATGCGTTACCACCGGTCCGGGAGTGCAATTGGTAGAATCCTACCCTGGGCATTGCCTCGAGTGCCTTGTCATATTTATACTTATCGAGCCCCATACGATTTTGATTTGTATCGTACCTATGGAGTGCCCTCTGATGCCATCGTTTACGGTGGGTTTACGGTACTGTATAGACTACGGTTTTATAAACGGCATAAGGGTAAAAATGTAATCCCGCTTATGCTATTTTCAGTATTTATACTTTATTGAGTAGACACTATCATAATAGCGTATTATACTATCTATGTATTAGTTCAACGGATCCTTGAGAGACGGAAAAATCCCGTAACATCTCTTGAGTTACTGTACCCATGACACTGATGTTATCTCGTATTTAATTTGACTAATATGAGAATGATTTAGTGCTGATCCGAGTGTTTGTTGTGTTTTCTTTTATGCAATACGCTCGGGTCAGCAGATGTTGCAGTTAGCGAAGATTTCAAATAGCTTGGAGGATGAAGACGAAGATTTGGTATACATCTACTATATATAAGTATTTCCATTGCATTTTATTTCCGCTGTGCTCTGCAGAGATCTATAGATGTAACTCTGATAATCGTTGTATGGTATAGACAAATGTATATAGTTCAACTATTTTAAACTGTTAGTTGTTATTATATGTTGTCTATCCACTGTGAGAACTCTGTTATTGTTTTCTTTTCTTTCTTCTTTTTATTCTTATCCCAATAACTGCCTATATTTGTGATTTGTTTGGGTCGACATGTGCGGTTTACTGTCGATTTGAACGGTCAAAAATGTGGGTCGTTACACGACCCATACTTGTTTAAGTATTGTCCGGTCCAAATCATTCGTCGACGCGTTCCTGATAGCGAAATTAGGAGTCTTCTCTCATTCTGCCATGATCATGTGGGCGGTAGACATTTCGGTCCTAGGAAAACCGCTGAAATGGTGCTTCAATGTGGTTTTTATTTTCCCACTCTCTTTAAACACTCGTTCGAATTCTGTAAAGCTTGCAGTCGTTGCCAAATGCTTAGAAAGATTTCTCGATGAAATATGATGCCTTTGAACCCCATCCTTATGATTGAGATCTTGGATGTATGGGGTATTGACTTTATGGGACCTTTCCCAAACTCCTTTGGAAACTTGTATATTCTTCTTGCCATAGACTACGTCTCGAAATGGGTCGAAGCCATTCCATGTAAAACAAATGATCATAAACTTTAGAAATTTCTACAAGAGAACATCTTTTCGAGGTTCGACATACCTCGCACAATAATAAGCGACAATAAAATGCATTTCTGTAATCGATCTTTTCAATCCTTAATAAAGAAATACTCAATAACCCACAAGTTATCCACTCCTTATCATCCTCAAACTAGTGGTCAAGTCGAAGTGTCAATCGTCAAATAAAACATATTTTGGAGAAAACTGTATATAAAAATCGAAAAGATTGGTCACAAAAATTGACCTACACGCTTTGGGCTTACCGTACTGCTTTTAAAACTAATATTGGAATGTCCCCTTTCCGATTGGTTTACGGTAAAGCTTATCATTTACCCGTTGAACTTGAACATAAAGCGCTTTGGGCAATAAAGAACTTAAACTTTGATCTTGAACAAGCTGGCGAAAACCGTAAATTGCAACTTAACGAACTAAAAGAAATTAGGAATGACGCATACGAAAACACGAAAATTTACAAGGAAAAAAACCAAAGTTTTTCATGACAAGTCAATCTTAAGAAAAACGTTTTTGCCAGACCAAAAAGTTCTGCTGTATGATTCACGACTTCATTTATTCCCCTGGAATATAAAATCGAGATGAACCGGACCATATGTTGTTCGAATTGTTTTTCCACATGGCGCTATTGAAATAGAAAACCTGAGGAATGGATCCATATTCAAAGTCAATAGTCAAAGTCTAAAACTATTCTTGGAATTGCCCACTGATCAAGAGGAGGACCTCATGATTCTTCATGAGCCATGTTACATGAAGTAAAAAAGTTAAGTTTAATCCTCCTTTGTAAATATGTAAATATTTCTCTTCCGTTCACTCATTGTGTCATGCATTGACTGTGGGGACACAGTCGAAATCAAGCGTGGGGGGAGGAGTCTCATTTTCATTCTGTTTTGCATAGTTTAAGTTTGCATTTTCTTTTTCTTTTTCTCTTAAAAAATAGAGTTTTGCACTTCTATTTACTTCTAAATAAGGCATGATGGAGTTAGCATATAATTTTGGTCATTCGATTAAAATGTTTGGAAATTTACTTCTCTTAGCGGATAACAAAAGGAAAGTTTGAATTATGAGCAAATTTGATGTAACTAGTATATAGGGAAATTCGTAGGTGATGAGTATAAATGTTTTCTGAATTGTAATCCGATTAAATTAATGGTTGATTTAGACTACTTGAGATAACATTTCAGATCTTTTAAGTGAAGTTGTGCTAGGATATTCTCACTTAACTATCTCTCTTATAAAAAAAAAGGAAAAAAGGGAAAAAGAAGAAGTATATATATAATAATCCAAGGGTATCCAACATTGCTAGTACATCTAGCGTTAGTGTGCAAACCCGCCAAGATCTTTCCGACAACTTGTTGACAAAGTCAGTGCCGGTATACCTTGGTCTCATTTTATGAGTTGGACACCTTAGGATTACCGACCCTCACGTAAGTCGTAATGCAGTGTAGGGGTGGTATACCAAGGTATTTGTAAATAATAATGTGAATATTTTGTAATAAAGAGAGAGAGTTAGCACTTAAGATCCAAGCACACTCTTCACTTGTTCGACCTAACTCGTTAACAAAAAGGAAGTTGAGATGCAGTTTTAATACTGTTGATATCGATTATAGAATTAATTTCATATTTGAACTATGTTTTCACCAAAACAACTGGCCAAGTTGGAGGAGTTTTTGACGATAACATGACTTTTGTTTGAAGTTTTGATTAGTAACAGACTCAAATTTCATAGTGACGACCCAAATTTGTGTTAACTCATTCGATGTCTTATTTACAAGTAAATTACCCATTTGTTAATATATTTTTTATGAAAATTTGCATTCATCTTGTAAATATTTTCGAATCTTGCATTTTGTATATATTTTTTTTCGCATTTAACTTTTGGATTTTGTGGGTAGTTCCGTTGAAAACCTTCACGAGACAACACTCGTCCTACTGGGGACACCCAGAGGTTTAAACGCTTGTTGCATACGCTCAATGCAATCGTGCTCCCTACGAAAACGGATTTAACTTAGTTTTTACTTTATTCGAGGACGAATAAAAAGATAAGTGTGGGAGTGTTTGATGTGCATGTAAAAATGCACATTTATATTCACATATTTATTCCTGTTTAGTTGAATAAATGAACATTTTTGGGTATTTTATATGATCAAATCATGTTTTAAATATTTTTAAAATCATCACTTATGTTGGGAAAAATTGGTCGCTCGTGCATGTTTTAATTTGTGAAATCTTTTACTTGTTCCTTGTGATTTTCTCTTGTAGGAATTTTGGAGTAAAAGGATATATACACATGAAGAGATGAGGGAAAGCATGCATTTACACAAAAGGAGGCAAAGAATTAATTCATTTTATGGATAGTGGAGGCCCACACCTTTCAACTATCCCATTTGCTCTTAAGCTTCATATTAAAGACTAATTGAATGAGACAAAAGGTCCATTATACATGACTTATAAGTGGCTAATGGAAATTAGATGCTTCATGAATGGGCATTTTGGGGATTTCCCAAGAAAAGCGATTAGGGTTTTAGGGCTTTTGATCATGTATATATACCCCTTTGTTTCATGTATTGGGGGATCTCCTTTTTAGTAGATGAAAGTGTGAGTGATCAAATAAACAAAAATGGCTACCAAGCCTCTTTCTTTCAAGTCATATATATGTTCTATTTAACGTTCATGTCTATTCATACTCTTTCTTTTTATTGTTAGTAGTTTATATTTATTTTCACGCAACTAGTTAGTAGTTAATATCCTTTCTTCATCATTTACTCTTTGTTTTTGTTGTTCTTCAATGTTGAAATCTGTTTGCGCTGAAATTATCACACAAGCGAGGAGCTAAACCCTTACAATTTAGGGGTGATGAAGCTCTCTAATCACATAGATTCAACATAGTTTATTTTTCATGCTCTCTACTTGTGCTTATTTAAGAATGGATGTTTAGTGTGTTTTGTTAATCATGCTTGGTTTTGATGATCTATGCCTCTAATTAATAGAGGATAGATCATGCTTGATCAAATGACACAACAAAAATTTGCCTCTTCATCTATATATGATTTTGGCAAAAAGAGGAAGTGTTAATCAACATTTGATATTCTATATTACTAACTAATAGTAAATAGAGTATTCTTAAAATTGATGTTGCTTTCAACTTGTTGTCTTTTTCATGAGAATTAAATAGTTAATTAGATTTGTGCTATAGTTTGATGACTTATGCTATGCTAATTAATAGCATAAATATGTCATACTTATGATAAACACAATAACTAATCTCACTTATGACCAAACAAAAAGGGATCATAACTTCATCATGTTGATTTGTGTGATCTAGACAGTGAAAACACCTCTAAATTTCTCTTAACCAATGGTTTCATTCTCAACTTAGTCATTAGTTTGTTAAATTTTAGTTAACACATTTTAAAGTTTGGTTTAATTTTATTGAATTTAATTAAAATTATTTCTTTCCCTGTGGATCGACTCGTACTCGCTAACGTACTACAAGTGTACGCCGTGCACTTGCGATTTATTATACTTCGCGCCGATTTTCTAATTCATAGAATATTCGTCGTCGAACAACATTTTTTTATATATGTTATTGATTTTTGTTGATTAATCCCAACCATTACCTTAGATGTTATGGGCATCAAATAAACCCGGGACTAATCGTTAAAATGAATTAAGAACGTAGGTTGAAATGATAAATACCTATGACCCTGATTTGGATTGAAATGATATATATCCTTTCCCAAAATACTAAAATTAAATTCTAAGTATCACTTGGCCATAGGATAGAAAATTATATATGGACACCGGTTGGTTAAATAAAATTTGTTTTTAACCTTGAATTTTTGAATACTGTTTTAAAGACAAATAAATGACATTATTAATCGTTTTTCTTTAAATTTGGACTTTGAAATTAAAATTTTCAATTTTAAAAGAATTCGTAAATGTGGATAATTGAAGTTAAAAACTGAATTGAATATGAACTAAATTTATCGAAATTGAACTGTTTATCCATCTTCGATATTTACTTTAAATTAACTTTATTTATAGTAATAATTGAATTGAGAACTCGAGATTTTTATAACCGAATTATTCAAAATGAGAATTATAATTGAAATTCAATTATGTGAATCAAATTATTAAATCGAATTATTAGAAATCGAACTGTTGAATCGAATTGAGACATAAATGGGAAGTCAAATCCTTTTTAAATAAGATATCGAAATTTAGTCGAATTAATTTGAAACTGGTATATGATTTCCAGTTAAGTTAAATTTTGAAGAAAACGATTCTAATTCCGACTATCGTATTTTACACCATTTTAAAAACTATTTTTATAATCTTTATAAATATTTACCTTATAACTATTTAATTTTATTACTTATTTTAAATAAACCATTTTAATAATTAACTATTTATTTTATAAACTATTTTATAATAATTATTTTAAATAAACCATATTAATAATTTACATTTATTTTACAAACTACTCTATTATTTTAACTCTAGATTTTGCTAAATTTGATTATTCCATTTTAATTACAAACTATTTATTTTTCAAACTATTTTAATTATGTATCTAAACTATTTAAATATATTTTTAACTATTTTATATTCAAATTATTTTAAAGTTGAAATTGTTTCAAGATTTTAAATTGGTTTAAATGCAGATTTTATGATGGATAATATTCTATCTTAAATATTGAAATGATTTTGTATAAGAAAAGCTGATATTTTGATATGAAGTACGAACCTCTTGAAATGTAAAAGAACCAACCAGTGTGAAAAATGTAAACGATTGGTTGTTAAAGAGACCGGGATCGGATATTGTCATACTCTCTGCCAATACCGAAAACCACTTTAACAACTGTGTACGCGATGGAGTTCCAGAATGAAGTAGGATGGATTTGGAGGCAATTACTTGATTTGAAGAAAGAGAACGATGATGGATAGCCTTGACCATCAGGTCATAATTAAAATGACTAAAACAGGAGCCATACCCAGGTTAATATGAGCTAGCTCCTATTAGCAGACATGCTTCTTCGATACCATATATATTACTTTATGATTGATTGGCGCCTTTGATTTTTGGAGTATTGTCTGGGGTGGGCGATAATCGCGGCTATGCATTACCACTGGCCTGGGTCCGCCATCCGGTAGAATCCTACTGAAGGGTATTGCCTCGATGCCTTGTCATACTTATCCTGATCGAACTCCATATGACTTTGATTTGTACCGTACCTATGGAGTGCCCTCTGATAGACACTACGTGCTGTGGACTTTACGGTATCTGTATAGACTACGATATTATAAATGGTGTAAGGGTAAAAATGTAATCCCTCTTACGCTATTTTAATATGTTATATTTAACCATAGACACTATTATAATAGCGTATTGTATTATATAGCATCTAGTCTAACGGATCCTTAGGAGTTGGAAATTCCCGTAACATCTCTTAAGTTATTGCACTCATATTATCGCATGAATTTGATTTAACTAATATGAGAATATTTTAGTTATGATCCGAGTATTTTTGTCTTTTCATTTGTGCTTGGGTCAGCCTGAGCTTCAATTATCGAAGACACTATTTTGAAGATGAAGATGGAGCTTGCTAGAAATATTATATTTATTACCGCCGCAAATATTGGTATGTTTATTATAGTTAACTCTGATAATCGTTGTAAGTGTATAATCAAATGTATGTTTTAATAGCTTCTTGAACTGTTATTTAATTATTATATTTTGTCCTTTCACTGCGAGATTCTGTATTTGTTTTCTTCTTCTCTTCTTTTTCTTATATAAATCCCAATAACTATCCATATTTTTGATTTGTTTATGTCGACATTGAGGATCATTGTCGATTTGAACGGTCAAAAATTTGGGTGTTACATTTGGTATTAGAGCTTTGGTTTAGCGAATACCTTGGCTCCGTTTGGGATTAACTCATTAGAGATAGGGTAGTAATACTCTAGAATGAGTTTGAGCATATATGAGAGAACATACTTGTAATTTTGATATAAAAATGGTTTTGAATTGTGTTAATTTGTTTTGTTGAGTATTTATGAATTCTGGTCGGTACTTGGAACGCCAAGGCATCGATAGGGATTTCTAAACACTCGAATAAGACTCATTGACGTAATATTGTTTGAATTATATTTTATTTATATATAAAATTATTTGAAAATATATGAAGTTTGATTTTGTTGATGATAATATTAGAATTTCATCATTTATTATTCAATTAATCAATAATTAGAACTATTGGTTATTGAATAATTTAAGAAATAAATATTGAAAATAAATTGACAATGAAAGGTTGAAAATTTAATTGGTAATGAAATAAGAAGTAAAATATGAATTTGAGAATTTAATTTCGGGTGGTTTTGTAATACTGTTTTGCAAATGGTCTGAAATAATATATTTATATTTTAAAAAGTTATTTCATATAGAAATTGTTTTCAAATGAATTTTGAAATATGTGTATACTTTCCGCCTTTACGTTTGGAAAATGATCTCGGTGATGAGTGCACACATTATCGACATTATTTTCAAGAGACCAAGTAGGGGATACCACTTAGAACTTTTATACTTTTTTGGAAATTTGGATTTCATTTAAATATTTTAACTTATAATTCGATATAAAAGATAATATATATATATATTATTTTAAAGTTGATTTGGAAATGAACCCGAAGTTGAATTTTTAAGTTCTTGAATAGTTAATGAATTTCTAATTGTTGAAATGAACTAAAAAAAATTGAAATTATAGAAATTTTTGAATTGTATATATAAAAAATATCCATGAGAGTAATAAATAAATAAAACTCTTCGTAGTTTGAAATAAGGAATTCAGAATAACCGCAAATAAGCTGAAACGAGTGAACTTGTATAAAAATAGAACATTTCCATAGCATATATGTAACTTACCAATTAATCAAAAGTTAATTTGTTATTGAAATAAAATTGGATAATATACAAGTATTGGTATGAATAATGAATGTTGAAAAATTGATGGTTTATATATACGAATGGGACTTAAGTTATGAAATAACTATGTATACTTGGTTATGTTTGAAATTGAATTCAAGTAGGTAATGAAGATAAACCAAATCAATGAAATAAGCTAGTAAAATAAATTGTTTGGTTACGAATTAAATTGTATAGCTATTGATAGTTAGATATTCGACGACTTAAGATAATAGATACTTCCAAGTCGAAAATAAATGTTTTACTTGTTTGTGAAAATAAAAGTGAATTGGTTTATAAATTCAAACAAAGGTTGAACAAATTAATTAAATTAATTAAAACGAGCTCGTCGCGATGCTGCAGTTCGTAATTTTCCGAATTAAAGTTTAAATGAATGTATAGGGTCCAAAATAAGTCAGAATTCTTTGAAATAAGAATCTTTCGGATATTTTGGAATATAGTTTTCTAATGAAAGAGAAAAAAATATATTTCGACTTGTAGATGTTAAGATATGCGTAATTCAAATTTTCAGAGAAATCGCGGTTTGGTAATTAACGATTAAGAGCTAAATTTTTAATGAAATTAGTTATGTACACTAACAAACGAGACAAGTTGAATAAGAAATTATATGGCGAAACATATATAGATTGACAACTTTCTTACTACGCCTTTTCGAGGACGAAAAGTTTTAAGTGGGGGAGAGTGTAACACCCCAATATTTTGCGATAATTTAAAATATTAAATTTAATGTGTTTTTAAACAAAATTGCTTTAAATACTAAAACTAATGAATTAACTAATTTTGGAATTTCATGTATGTTGGAAATTTTAAATTAATTAATATGGTAATAATAACATTCGTTGTTTGTATAATGAAGGCCGAGTGGTAATAAGTGTCATTATTTATGTGGATTTAAATTATAAATTATAAATTGATTTGTATGGTAATTATTGAGCGTTATTTGGACTTAATTAAGTCAACAAATTTAGAATTAAACTTTAAATATTGAAATTGTATTAATGCATGGTGGAAACTTAAATAAATTGTTTAAGTGAATAATTTTAACTTATTTTGATAATTATAACATGTATTGATTGTAAATAATTTTGTGATCTTGTTTATATTGGTTAACATGGAAGGCTGGGATTTAATATTAATACATTTGTGAAAATTTATTGGTGTAATTAATAATTGAAATAAAAATTTGAATTTGTAAATAATGAAATTCGTCTTACTTCAACAATAGTAACTTTATTCATTATAATTGGAATTAAAGTTTGGTTTGTTTTGGTAAGTATTAAAATTAATATTTAAGTATTTGAATGAAATTAACTTAATTAATTTATAATTGGAATTAAAATTAAATTTGGATAATCAATCAAAATTGGAATTTAATAGGAATCAATGTAATGGGATAATTGTTTAATTCTCCTATTGGACCTTCTATATTTATATAAGTAAACTTCCTTTCCACTCATCAGCCCATTTCCATTATACGTACATTTCCGTCTGCCATTCTTTTTCTCTAATGGCAGAAAAACAAATTTCCAAACCCTTGTTTAATTAAAAATCCTAAATTCAAATTCAATTCTCCTTGAAACCTTGCAAATTATATATCAATTCGAAGCTCTCGACGATACAGAGCTGCTGGTATCAATTATTGTTACATGCAGTGCTCTAATGTGCTGGAAATTGATGGTCAAAGATCGGATTTTCGAAACACTAGACTTTGATTTGGGGCTTTCCGATTTCATCAACGACTGGAAAATCAAACATATGGGTATTATAGCTCTCGTCGATAGGACTTAAATGCATGTGGTTGGAGGTTCTATAACGGAGTAGGTCACCGGAATTTCATCGTAGAAGGGTGAAAACCCATATCGTTTATCAGCGTCGCCGGTAAGAAGGAGACCACCGGAGGTGGTGGCGCCGCCGTGGGAAGGAGCGGTTGGGTCTCTGCTATCAATTGAAGGTGGGAGTTTGTCAAACGGTGGACAGAATCGGCCACAATCGATGGTCAAACGTAGGCGTCTGATGGGTTCCGCTCAGCTACAGTAATGGGTTGGAAAAGAAGCGGGAATGGTTAGATGAAGTGGCGATATGTGGTTGGGTGAGAAAACATTTTATTAATTTTATATATATTTAGAATTCAAATGTTTAAACGTTCATAACTTTTTGCTACGAGGTCGGTTTTGGACGAAATAAATTGCGTTGGGATCGTATCGACAAGCTCTTCGCGATGGCAATGGTTTGGACTGATTCTGAGATAGTTAAATTTTGGGGATTATTTTGGATTTCAAATGCGTTCAGAACCAAAGATAAGTGATTAAACCCACTCACATCTAACTAAAATATTTCATTGTTAATTGAATTAAATTCATGTCATGATGTGATTGTATTGTTTGTTATTTGATTGTTTAAATTGCATGTTTATGTTAAATCTGCATAGATTGTATAATTTAATTTAACTATTATATAAACTGCACTGTTATAGATTAATTTCTAGTTTTAATAATAATAATAAAAAGAACCTCAAACCTGATGACTAGTAACTGATATTATTGAACTGTTTAGATGTGTTGATTTTGATGTATGACTTGAATTTATATATTTAATGTGTTAATATGTAATCCAACTTGTTATCGACATTGTTTATATATGCTATTGATTTTTGTTGATTAATCCCAACCATTACCTTAGATGTTACGGGCATCAAATAAACCCGGGATTAATCATTAAAATGAATTAAGAACGTAGATTGAAATGATAAATACCTATGACCCTGATTTGGATTGAAATGATATATGCTTTCTCGAAATACTAAAATTAAATTCTAAGTATCAATTCGCCATAGGATAGAAAATTATATACGAACACCGGTTGGTTAAATAAAATTTATTTTTAACCTTGAATTTTTGAATATTGTTTTAAAGACAAAATAAATGACATTATTAATCGTTTTTCTTTAAATTTCGACTTTAAACTTTGAAATTAAAATTTTCAATTTTAAAAGTATTCGTAAATGTGGATAACTGAAGTTAAAAACTGAATTGAATATGAACTAAATTTATCGAAATTGAATTGTTTATCCATCTTTGATATTTACTTTAAATTAAATTTATTTATGATAATAATTTAATTGAGAACTCGAGATTTTTATAAATGAATTATTCAAAATGAGAATTATAATTGAAATTCAATTATGTGAATCAAATTATTGAATCAAATTATTAAATCAAATTATTTGAAATCGAACTGTTGAATCGAATTGAGACATAAACGGGAAGTCAAATCCTTTTGAATTAAGATATCGAAATTTAGTCGAATTAATTTGAAACTGGTATACACTACAACAAAAACACCATATTACAACTTTAATTTTACAACTATGCGAAAATCACAGTTGTAATAAATGCTTTTTTACAACTGTGCAAAACGCACTGTTGTAATAAATGTTTTTTACAACTGTGAAAAAATCATTGTTGTAATAAACATATATATCACAACTTTTCTTTTTTGTCTGTTGTAATAACTAATATATACTAATTAATTTTTGATAAATAGTAGTTAAATTAGAAAGTTGTTTAAACTTATTTTTAGTAACTCTTTTTTCTATTTCTTGTATTAGAGACCTATTAAATATTAATAACAACTTATATTTAATAACTGGTAATATTAACATATAAGAATAATTCATATTCAATAATAAATTTACAAATTAATACCAATTACTTCATAGCTCTTTATTTCTTACAATAAATGAACTTCAAGGACAATGTGAATATTTAAATGATATAACTGTTATGACCCATAATAACAAAATTCATTTAATTGTCTAGACAAGTTTTCCAATCACTACATGAAATTAAATTATAATTACGAAAACAACAAAGATTTCTTATCTAATATAAATATATTTAATGGTTAACATAATAATTTCAATTATTTTATTTATTGATAATGTTCTATCGCTAATGCTTTATCCATCGGGAATTCATACGTCAAAACATGCGGCCGACATTCAAGCCGTTGGGTCTCTTTTCCTCCGTGCTTTGCTCTAACTTTCCATCCGTGAATTTCGAGATCCGATCTTTTTCACCGGATAATCACCGGTCGAAGTAGCACAGTCCATGTTGTATTTCCACTTAGTCCGCATTTTTTTACTCTCCGTTTTGAAATGGCATTGCATGGTACCAAAGTCTTCTTCTGCTCCATAACACTGCTTTTGGCTCCAAGCCCAATCTTTGTTACCCAAAATCGAAAATTTTGGCTCCAACCCTAATTTTTTTCCCTCGGCACCGCCTTTTTTTGCCTATGTTAGAGATTCGCTTCTACTTTTCAATCAATTTACTAGCTCCTCGGGAAATCAACGCTAACCACAAATCTAATCTTTACTTCAAATAAAATCCCAATTCGTTTTTACTCTTCTTTCCGTTTTCGCCTACAGGATTTGGAGTCGATCTCCTTCTAGAAGGATCTTACACATTAAGTTTGACGGAGCCTGGAAGAGCGGAGGCTGGTTTTTGGATCGAACTGATCCTAATTCATCATGTACCAGGGCGATCTCCCTTTACTTCCCATTTTTATTCACATTATCAACCCTAAGCTAAATCAAATCAACATGAAAAAACAGCAGGGAGCTAAATCGCACAGCCTCTTGTGGTTGTTGTCAACGATTGACGCACCAAGGTGGCAAAGAGGAGGCAGTCAAAGCACGACCCCGGATGCACTCATAATTTTGGACGATTTTGCCTCGTTCCTTCAACTTTTGGCTTTTCCCTGGCGACTGCTGCAGCGGAGCGGTTCAGGTAGAGTGATGTGGTGGTCCTTGAGGCTTGCGGGTTGTCTATCCTATGATATGCTTTCAAGTAAGGTTTACTGTGTGATTTCTCTTGGTGATTGTCGTTTCCCTACTGTGTTTCAGTTTGGGTTCATGTTATGGTTTTTTTCTTGCGAATGTTATGCTTTGTTATATGGAGGTTCTCTGTTTTCTTCCCATTTTTTTCATCCAGCTTATCGTAGTGATACAATCATTAAGTCCTTTCTATTGTATTTATTTCGTTAGATATTCTTTTCAAACCAAAACAGGGCCATTGGATTAAGCTATCATGGAGCGAGATAGCCAATCCAAATTGGCTCCATGCTATAAACTGAGGGAATTCTGTAATTGAATGTCTGTACAAGGTTCTCGGTTCTTACGTCTTAGGGAGGTTAAGTAGATGTTTAGATTTTTGCATATTTTTCTATGTAGGTACTATGATATGTGACAAACATGCATCTTGCATTATTAGGATAGTCAGCTAGACCATAGATGAAGTTTCCCCGCATGAGGCGATAAGAGTGTCTACGGTAGGTTAGTTACTTGCCAATGGGGGTTAAAAGCTATCTCAGGTTGACTTGAATGGTAATAACATTTTAGGATGCTCCATAAGATGGATTTTAGATCCATTTAACATAGTATAAGAAAACATTTAATGCCCATCCACTTGCCAATGGGGGTCAAAATAATAGTAGTAGTCATGTTTCTATAAAAGGTGCTACATCTCAGAACACAGTAATAGTAAATTTTCATGATAAGGATACACGAATGAGACTGGACATGATATAAATATGCAGACGGGCTACGCAAGTTCAAAATTATAGTCTAGATTTAAATACAAAATTTCAAACTTGGTTAATCAATGGCCTTCTATGGACCTGGATCGATTTCACAATCACAAGGCTGATACATTTACAATAACAAATTTAGATGGCTCTCTGTGTCAGGACAACGAACTTTTGCTTGAAAATCATACAAGTCTGTGTGATGTTCACGGTTATGCTGATGCTGATCTGAAGATGGATTCTCCGACAGATGCTAGCAAGGATACTGCACTGAAGGAAGGATAATTCAAGTTTTAATAGAGCTTTACATAGAACAAGTTCAATTGCTTGATAATCTGCCTGCATATAGCCAAGCTTCTCAACTTTTTGTTAATGCTGCTACAGATGAGAGTAACCTCTCTGGACAATTCTCATATTGCTGCTAATCAAGTTCAGTCAGAATCATCTTCGATTGATGCCATTGATCTTGTGTACCCTGTTGAAGTGTTAGACTGTATGTATTGTGTTTTGTAAGCATAGTATGTAAAAAAAATGATAAGAGTTTGAAATATTAATAAATTATTTTGGTTCATGTTTTAAGTTTGTTTGATATCTTAAGTTTTGTAGATAATATGTTCTGGAATGAATTCTTTTATCAGTAATATGTATATAATTTGTGGATATATTAAAATTGTAAAATAATAGTCATAATAAAATATATTACAACGGTTATAAAAAGTTGTAAAAATTATAACAACAACGGTGCATAACAGTTGTAATAAAGTTTATTACAACGGTGGAAAACAGTTGTAAAATATATATTTTACAACGGTGTCGCAACGGTGCAAAAAAGTTGTAAAAGATTTTAGTCTATTACAACTTCTTAATAGACGACGGTGGCTCCACCGTAGTAAAAACTCTTTTACAACTATTTTCCACCGTTGTAATATGGTCAATTTGTTGTAGTGATATGATTTCCAGTTAAGTTAAATTTTGAAGAAACGATTCTAATGCCGACTATAGTATTTTAAACGATTTTAAAAACTGTTTTAAATTTTTATAAACTATTTACCTTATAACTATTTTATTTTATTACTTATTTTAAATAAACCATTTTAATAATTAACTACTTATTTTATAAACTATTTTATAATAAGTATTTTCTTTATAAAATATTTTACCTTACAACTGTGTCATTTTATTAATTATTTTAAATAAACCATATCAATAATTTACTATTTATTTTATAAACTACTTAATTATTTTAACTCTAGATTTTACTAAATTTGACAATTCCATTTTAATTACAAACTATTTATTTTTTAAACTATTTCAATTATTTATCTAAACTATTTTAAATATATTTTTAACTATTTTATATTCAAATTATTTTAAAGTTGGAATTGTTTCATGATTTAAATTGTTTTAAATGCAGATTATATAATGAATAATATTCTATCTTAAATATTGAACTAATTTTTTTTAATAATATCTGATATTTTGATATGAAGTATGAACCTCTTAAAATGTAAAAGAACTGACCGGTGTGAAAAATGTAAACGATTGGTTGTTAAAGAGACCGGGATCGGATATTGTCATACTCTCCTCCAATACCGAAAACCACTTTAACAACTGTGTACGTGGTGGAGTTCCGGAATGAAATAGGATGGATTTGGAGGCGATTACTGGATTTGAAGAAAGAGAACGATGATGGATAGCCTTGACCTTCGGGTCATAATTAAAATGACTTAAACAGGAGCCATACCCAGGTTAATGTGAGCTAGCTCCTCTTAGTAGACAAGCTTATTCGATACCATGTACATTATTTTGTGATTAATTGGCGCCTTTGATTTTTTGAGTATTGTCTGGGGTGGACGGTAGTCGCGGCTATGCGCTACCATCGGCCTGGGTCCGCCATCCGGTAGAATCCTACTGATGGGTATTGCCTCAATGACTTGTCATATTTATCCTGATCGAGCCCCATACGACTTTGATTTGTACCGTACCTATGGAGTGCCCTCTGATAGCCACTACGTACTGTGGACTTTACGGTATATGTATAGACTACGGTATTATAAACGGTGTAAGGTTAAAAATGTAATCCCGCTTACGCTATTTTAATATGTTATATTTAACCATAGACACTATTATAATAGCGTATTGTATTATATAGTATCTAGTATAATGGATCCTTAGGAGATGGAAATTCCCGTAACATCTCTTAAGTTATGGCATTCATATTATCGCATGAATTTGATTTAACTAATATGAGAATATTTTAGTTCTGATCCGAGTATTTTTGTCTTTTCATTTGTGCTCGGATCAGCCTGAGCTTCAGTTATCAAAGACACTATTTTGAAGATGAAGAAGGAGCTTGCTAGAAATAATATGCTTGTTACCTCCACAAATATTGGTATGTTTATTATAGTTAACTCTGATAATCGTTGTAAGTGTATAATCAAATGTATGTTTTAACAGCTTCATGAATTGTTATTTAATTATTATATTTTATCCTTCCGCTGTGAGATTTTGTGTTTGTTTTCTTCTTCTCTTCTTTTTCTTATATAAATCCCAATAATTATCCATATTTTTGATTTGTTTATGTCAACATTGAGGATCATTGTCGATTTGAATGGTAAAAAATCTCGGATGTTACAGTGCTTGCTTGTGTGGCTTGGATTGAAAGGCATTTTTGATATAAAGTTCTTCTTTCTCATTCTGTCACCTACGAATATTTGTTTCACACAAGATCACCTTTCTTTGCATATTTTCAGTATCATAGATTCAGCCGCATTTCTGTAAGTATTTGGATAGATCTAAACTAGAAGTTTTTAAAATAAATCATCACTCCAACTCGATTATGAAAAGGATCAGAACCTATAAGTTTTGATCTTTATCATAACAAAATGGATCAAATGGAGAAGCTGTAATAATCAACAATGGTGCATGGTATGAATTTATCAACTAACCCCTTAACATACTTTTCTGGGTTTAAAATGCAAAACTTTATATAATAAGGATTTAATTTCATTATGGGGATAAAACTTCTCTTGTGGTACCGAAACAGGATATGAATGATGCCGAAGGTTATACCCTCTTTTGTTTAAGAATCAATAAAAACCATTATCGATATAAGTTCATGTTAATGTTGACCTCATCGGTACCCAATTTCGAATCTTCTTGATGTTAGCTAAGCCTTCGGTATTGATAATAGAACATTTAGTCCCGGTAAAGTCAACACCAGGGATTTGGGTTATCATGATCTTAACCTTACCGACACCAGGGAATTGGATCTAAGGATGTGGACCTAGGGATACAAAGGGGTTATTTAGTTCCTACAAGCTTGGATTAGTTCACCGTTTCCTATATATCAAGGTCTTAATCCCGAAGATTAGTTACTCTTCCCTCAAGGGGTGAGTATCGCACTTAGGAGACTCAAGGACCAACAGTTACCTTTTGATAAGGGTTCCCTAAACACAACACAAGTTAGGAAGCTAAATGGCTTATGAAAGGGTATTTTGGTAATTGTACCTATGCATGAGCTTCGTTGAAGAGTTATCATAAGAAAACTATCGAAATAAGTAACAAGGAAATCCATGAAAATAATCTCAAGTATGGTTCTCTATTTATTGTTCATTGATTTGAGTACAAAGTATTTACAAGTAAAATCCCCAAATCGATTTAGAAATTAGGTTATACTCTATAAGAAACGATTACAAGATTTGAAAATGAGAAAAGTCCCCTAAAATGATACCCCTGGGGTCTTATTGATAGGCAAAATAGGCCCCCTTCCGATAGCATTCAGTGGATGTTGCTTTCAGGTTCGACAATGAGGTCTTGTTTCCACCCTCTTTTCGTCTCTGAGCCTTATTTTTGGATATGTTTTTCTTTCGGAACTTGAGTTTCGAGATTTAGGGGCTTGACTTGGGTGTCGCTTCCTCATAATGTATCGATACCAAGTCAATTGGTATGGCTAGCTTCAAGAGTTGCTTTTGGTCTTAATGACAAGCTTTGGTATCTTCATCTGTTTCGGCATTGACACTAAGAAAATTAGTGTGGATAACCCTTCTTCTTATGATCTTCAGTTTTCATTAGTGCATCCTTGGATTTGGTTCAGGCTTTGCGATAACATGCTTCCGGTATGTATTCTGGTGATTTCGAAGATGCTTCATGGTGTCGGTATCGATACCAAGCAAATTGGTATCGATAGCCCTTTGCTTCATCCTTTCTTGGTTTCATACTTTCCTTCGTCGGTTCTGGGTTTTGGATCATATGCTTTCGGCCATCCCTTATGGTATGCCTTCGGTATCAAATGGTATGCTTTCGAAGTTGAATCCATTTTGATTGCCTTTGGTGTCAGCATTGACTTCCCGCTACCTCCTTTTGTTTCGATACCAAGCCTTTGCCTCTTATGTTGGTACCGATAGCATGTTGATCAAATCTTCCTCTTCCTTATTTCGGTATCGGCTGTCTCATAATTCATGTGTCGGTTACCTATGTCTGAAACATACTCCTGACGCTAGTAGTGCTCCGATACCCCTTCACCTGTATCTGGTTTCAGTGTCGAATTTGGTAGTGACAATTTCAGTGTCGCTCCCTTATTTAACTAAGAAGAATCTAGCCTTCGCGTAGGAAGCGGAAGAGCGTATGCTTATCACTTATAATTTCCTTTTTTACAGAATGAATAAATAATTTTATCTTATCATTTTCTTTGAATGGTATTCTTCTCTATCCTTTGTTGATCTTAGGATAAGCCTATGGATGTTTGGAGTGACTGTGAAATTAATAAAATGTGTTATGGATGATGTATGCTAGTGGTTGCACATGGTTGCTAGTGGAAGCAATGGATGCATGACACATGTAACAACCCGCATTCTACATATCAGAGGATCTTAGAATATTTATTTTATTTTAATACGAAGTCATATGGTCGTGTAACTTTGGGAAACGACTATTGGGGTCATTTCCCACATCAACGATTTTTGCCGAATTTTAAATGACCGTTTTGCCCCTAGAGAATCTTGTTTCACCTATAACTTTTGATGGCAAGAATTTTTTCCCTGAAACCGCTTCCATTTGATTTAGATAATGGTTTAGCTTTCCATAGAGTGGTCACATTAATCAAACGGACTTACCATTTGGGAGATATGGCTGAAATAAGGTTGGAAGATGAAAAACTTCATAATTGGGCTTAATAGGGTGATTAGCAGCTAGGACCTTAACCCGTTTCGAGATTAGGGTCGTGCGAGGGCTGAAAGGAGTTGGAGAATCATCTCCTTTCATTTTTCTAGCCGCCACAAACATTCCTCTAACCCTAATCATGGCCTACATCTTCCAAATCTCTCTCTAATTGATTTCTAATCGCTAATTAATCAAAATCAACATCAAATCAAGTCGGATTAGCACCAAATAAGAGTTGGAGTTACTACAATGCATATGAATCCGTACCAAATCAGTATAAGTTTTAGATCTAACATTCATTTGTGACTAAGGTGAGTGATTTGCATGTTTACACACTAATTATGGCTAATTAGGGGTGATTAGTGATAATTAGCGAAATTATACATCCAAAAATTCTGGAAAAATATGTAGAAATTCTAAAATATTATTTTATGTCATTGGTATGAATTTGGGTTAATTTGGATTAAGTTTGCCAATCCTATGGTTAGATATGATTAAACGTGGTTAAGGGGAAAATCTTAGATTTGGGGTATGTTTGATCTACAATAGCCTAGGTAATTGATGTTTTAATGTTTTTAATTGATTCTATATGTTGCTACTACTGTTTGCTATGTTTTTTGATGTCATAGGAAAGTTAGAATGGTTGAAAACGTTGTCGTTTGGCTAAATTAGCTTGTTGGAAAAACTGCAGGATTCCGGTTCCTGATGGTGGCCAGTGGGTCACGAACCACCCCAAGATGATGATTAGGAACCGCCCCAAGATGATGGTCACGAACCGCCCCAAGGAGAAGGTCACGAACCGCCACCAGGAGAGGGTCACGAATCACCACCAGGAGTAGGTCGCGAACCGGGTTCACGAACCGCTACCAGGAGAAGGTCACAAATCGCCACCAGGAGAGGGTAACGAATCGGGGTCACGAACCGCCACCATGAGATGGCTACAGACTGACCAGATGGAGCACCACGAACCGAACTGGATTTGAATTTCTACCACGCGGCGACGATTGTGATTTCTTCTGAAGATCAACTCCAATTCAACTAAAACCTGAGATGTAAAGGAGGTCCAAATAAGAAGTTATTACTCAGGATCCAGATGAGAACCGATGAGTTAACTTCTAGAGTTGGGCTTTGCTGCGGGACGTGTGCAAAGGGGTTATCGATATCTATTACTTTGGTTCAACATTGAGAGAGGAATGTAGACGAGCCAGAGCCAGGGCAATGTGGACTGGTTGACCCGATAGGGTTATTGACTGTGGATCAGTGCAGTGGGGTCAGAGGTTGTATGGAGTGGGACTCCGTCAGGGCCCCAAATGGCAAAGTGGTCGTAGCAATAGTTGTACAGAGTTGGACTCCGTCATGGCCCCAATGGATCTGGTGATCAAAGCGGTGGATATCGTATGCTTTACGCACTGAGTGAGGGATGTGAGGATGATTGCCGTGTTTGATGTTTGCTATCACCATGACACTCCCACTTCAATTTTTACACTATATGTTAGTGTTACCTTAGAGTATTGTACATCTTGTTGTGCTAACTCTTTGGTTGCAGGTCCTGGTCAGGTATGATTATTTATACCTATTATTGTTTTATTTTGCTGCTATCGCTCATACCAGACTTTTGTCTGACCCGGAGTTTTATGTCTCCTCTTATTACTCTTATTTCTCCTAAACGAGCAGAGTAGAGACATGTTAGGTGGTTATGCAAGAGTAGTTGTCCGGAGATGAGCATGAAGCTTCCACGTACTATATACATATATTCTCTCCTGTGTTGTTGCTGGTCACTGCTTTGGGAATTAGTAATGTACCTCTTTTATTTCCTTTTTAGAGACAGAATTTTGAAGTTGTAATAATGGTTTGGATCATAAGCTGTATTTTGGATTCCGCTACTCTGATGGACATTGTTTAGTTTTCAGCTTATGCACTGTCTTGCCTGTTTTAAATCAAGTTATGTTATTATTATATTTTATTCCATGCGCTATGAGATATACTATAAGTTCTTGATGATTCATCGTTCTAAACCCTTTCATTTGACGATCGTCCCGTGCTAGTTGGGCATTAACACAGCGCATTTCACGGGAAATGTTTGATGGTGCGAGGTGATCGTCACACTTGGTATCAAAGCCTAGGTTGCGTAGTTTAACCTAGGGGAAGACATCAGGGAGGGATAGTATACATATATGAGAGCGCGTATTTGTGATATTTTGGTTTTCAAAAACTATATATATATCTATCAGTATATCTAAGAATGAAGTTGCACTGCACGGGCACCACTAAGGAGATGGCTAATCGTTTTCTCTTTGCAGATTGGACGATGAGCCAAAATACGAGGAGTACGGGTTCAGGGGAAACAATGGGAATGTCCCTGATATAAGGACAATGTTTACTTTCTTCATGCGAGAGATACTTAGGGATGCTTAGGGAGTGGTTCCTAATGTTGCTAACGGTGGTGGTGCAGTAGTGCAGGCGCCTAGAGCCGATTTCGCCAAGCTTAACAAGGATTATACTAGTCTTGGTAAGAAGTCGTTCCATGGAACGGAATCGGCTACGGAGGTTCGAGATTGGCTTGATAGTTGTGAGCGCATTTTCGAGGATTTAGGGATCGATGATGCAATAAAGAGAAAGCTAACATCGCGTCAGCTTCAAGGACGGGCAATGAATTGGTGGAATACTATTAAAGCGGCTACTCCTGAGGATCAAGTTACTTGAAATCAGTTTAAGACTCGCTTCAGTGACAAGTTTATTCCAACTGCTCAGAAATCATAATTGTTTAGGAAAGTTTTGGAGCTTAAGCAAAATGGTAGGATAGTTTCGGAATATATTACTGAATTCGATACCTTATCGAAATATGGATTATCTCTTATCGATACTACCGAGAAGAAGAACAAGAAGTTCATAACTGGCCTAGATAAGTACTTGGGGGAAAGGCTTATAAACCATATCGATGAGACTTTCGAATCTGTTGTGGCGAAAGCTTTGGAATCGGAGATCCTTTACCCTAAGACGACGAGGTTGCTATTGCATCTGCAGGAAAGGCAAAACTGCAGGCAAGCAGTAAATATAGTAAAAATTCTCAGAATAAGAGAAAACAGAACCAAACCAAGGATGGTCAGAAAAAGAAGAATAACGAAGATATCGAGTGCCTTAGCTGTGGCAAGAAGGGCCATTATGCCAGAGATTGTCGAGCAAAGCCAGCGGATAGGAAGTGCTTCAATTGCGACTAAGTGGGACATCACAAGGATAAATGTCCATAACCCCCTAAGGAGAAGAAGATCGTGAAAGCATATGTCATCAACGCTGTTCCTTCTTCGTCGAATTCCCTAACAACGGCGGAGAAGGGAAAGTGTATGGTTATCCGAGGTATGCTTTCTATTTATAATGTTCCTGTTCAAGTACCGTTTGATACCGGGGCTTCCCATTCCTTCATACCTAGTGACCCGGTAGATAGGTTGGAATTGGAACCCGGGATTGTCGATAGACCTTTAGTTGTGACGAACCCGATCAGTGGTTCGACTAGCCTTTGCATGATTTGTCATAATTTGGTCTTATCGAGTCATGGATGTGTGTTTGCTTGTGATTTCTTTGTTTTGGGCTTTACTTGGTTTAACATTATTTCGGGAGTCGATTGGCTCTAAAGGTACGGGGTGGTGGTAGACTGTGAGGGATATTCGGTGACCATTAGAGCGGATGATGGGTGGAGGGTGGCATCGGGTTGCCTACCTAGTGATGGGGCGATGGCTAGTTTTCTAAATTCCCTCAACATCCCGCATGATGAGTTATCCGAGATGACTATTGCTGGCAAGTATCCAGACATCTTCGGGGAAGTGACCGGACTTCCACCACACCGAGAGATCGAGTTTCAGATTGATTTAGTGAAAGATGCCAGATCTATAGTGATGCCTCTTCGTCGTATGGCACCAAGGGAGAGGCGAGAGCTCGAAGTGCAAGTAGACGATCTTTTGAAGAAGGGATATATCCGAAGAAGTGTTTCCGAGTGGGGAGCACTAGTTGTATTTGCTACTAAGGCCGATGGTTCCCTTTGCATATGTGTGGACTACCGCGAGTTGAACAAGGTGACCAAGAAGAATAAGTATCCTCTTTCATGGATAGATGATTCGTTTGATCAGTTAAATGGAGCAAGAGTGTTCTCCCAATTGGATCTCACGATAGGATTTCATCAGCTCCGAGTAGCAGCTGAGAGTATACCTAAAACGGAATTTCGGACGCCGTCTGGATTCTATGAGTGGTTGGTCATGCCATTTGGATTGACCAATGCACCCGCATATTTTGTGGATCTTATGAATATGGTTTTCAGAGATCAATTAAATAAGTTTGTCCTTGTGTTTGTGGACGATATCTTGGTTTACTCGAGGATAGAGGAAGAACACAAGGAACATTTGGGGACAGTGATGGAGGTGTTGAGGAAACACCAATTGAAATCAAAATTTTCTAAGTGTCACTTCTGGAGGAGGGAAGTGAGGTTCTTGGGCTATGTTTTCTTAGAGAATGGTATTGCCGTGGATCCTGCGAAGGTGGCTACGGTGCAAGATTGGTCTACGTCCAAGAATGCAATGGACATGAGAAATTTCTTGGGATTAGCTGGATATTATCGTATGTTTATTCAAGGCTTCTCCAAGATAGCGACACCATTAACTCAATTGACCAAGAAGAATCAAGCTTTTGTTTAGGACGAAAGGTGTGAGAATGCATTTAAGGGTCTAAAGGAGAAGTTGACGTGTGCACCGGTGTTAGTTATTCCTAAGGGAAACGAAGAGATGACGGTATACACGGATGCCTGTGGTACCCGATTAGGTGCTGTATTGATGCAAGGAGGTAGGGTTGTAGCTTATGCTAGTCGGCAACTGAAACTGCATGAGAAAAGATATCCTACCCATGATATAGAATTGGCAGCGATCGTGTTCGCATTGAAGATGTGGAGACACTATCTCTTGGGAGAAAGATTCGAGTTTTTTACTGATCATGTCATTAAAATATCTTTTCTCTCAAAAGGATTTAAATCTTCGTCAGCAGAGATGGTTAGAATTTTTGGCTTCGTATGATTTCAATATCGCATACACACCTGGGAAGGGCAATGCGATTGCTGATGCATTGAGTAGGAGACATGCCAGTTTGGGGGCTATGTTTCTGGAATGGAAACAACTGGAGTATATCATGGGATATGATTTCAGACCTAAGTGTGAATTGGATCCCGGTGGTAACAAAATGTATCGAGACATGAAGCAAACCTACTACTGGGAAGGGATGAAGAGAGACGTTGGGAAGTTTATATCCAAGTGCATGAATTTCCAGTTAGTTAAAACCAAGCAAAAGAAGCCTAGTGGTTTGTTACAACCATTGGAAATTCCTGAATGGAAATGGGAACAAGTCTTAATGGATTTCATTGATGGTTACTAAGGAGTAGATCGAGTCACGATAGTATTTGGGTGATTGTGGATCGATTGACCAAAAGTGCAAGGTTTATACCAGTCAAGTTGAATAGAACGGCAGCTAAGTTAGCGGAATTTTTTAAGAAGTGGGTAGTGAGATTTCATGGAGTACCTAAAGGTATTGTGAGTGACCGAGATCCATTATTTACTAGTGGGTTTTGGAAGAGCTTACAAGTGGCTTTTGGGTCAGAATTACATCTCAGTACCGCGTACCATCCTCAAACCGACAGTCAAACTGAGAGGGTGAATCGTGTATTAGAGGATCTCTTAAGAGCTTGTATACTGGATTTTAAGGGTTCATGGGATGATCATTTGCCTCTAGTTGAGTTCGCATATAATAATAGTTATTAGTCCAGTATTGGTATGGCTCCATTTGAAGCTATGTACGGAAGACCATGCAACTCACCATCATGTTGGTTGAAAACCGGTGAGAAATTTGTGCTTGGGCTAGATGTAATAAGTGAAACTTCAGATAAAATCAAGGTTATTCAACAACGAATGAAGGTTGCCCAAGATAGGCAGAAGAGTTATGCTGATAAAAGGCGAAGATATTTGAAATTCTTCGTTGGTGACTTGGTATTCATCAAGATTGCTCCGTTGAAGAGTGTGATTCGATTTGGTAGGAGAGTTAAATTAGCACCAAGGTTTGTTGGTCCATTTCCAGTTCTCGAACAAGTTGGGAATTTAGCGTATAAAGTTGGATCACCTGACAAGATGACGGGAGTGCACAATGTATTTCATGTTTCTCAGTTAAGGAAGCTTGTGCACGATTCTGATATGACTATTTCACCAAATCGGTTGGATGATATCGAGATAGAACGCAAGGCAGTTGGAAACCGCATACCAGTTCATATTATCGGACATGATACGAAGCAACTTCGGAGGAAGACGGTGAAACTGGTTAAGGTCTAGTGGGGGTGATAACGAGTATGAATGTACTTGGGAAACCGAGGAGAGCATAAGGAAGTCATACCCAGAGCTCTTTCCCTGATAAGATTTTAATGGCGATATAGTTATTCCCTTGTTAGTAAACCGCATGCTAGGATAGACTTGTTGTGTTTGTTATGTATGGTTGACTATTTGTACGTGGTTGAAAGGCATGCGGGACACTATTGGTTGTTTTCTTAGTTAAGGAATTTCGGGGGAGAATTTCTCGAGGGGGGGGGGAGGGAGAATGTAACGATCCACATTCTACGTATCATAGGATCGTAGAATATTTATTTTATTTTCGTACGAAGTCATATGGTCGTGTAACTTTGAGAAACGACTATTGGGGTCATTTCCCACATCCACGATTTTTGTCGAATTTTAAATGACCGTTATCCCCTGGTGAATCTTGTTTCGCCTATAACTTTTGATTGGTAAGAAGTTTTGACTTGAAACCACTTTCACTGGATTCAGATGATGGTTTAACTTTCCGTAGAATGGTCGCATTAATCAAACGGACTTACCGTTTAGGAGATATGGCTGAAATAAGGTTTGGAAGATGAAAAACAACATAATTGGGCTTAACAAGGTGATTAGCAACTGGACCATAACCCATTTTGGGATTAGGCATATGGGAGGGCTGAAAGGAGTAAGAGAATCATCTCCTTTCATTTTTCTAGCCGCCATAAACATTCCTCAAACCCTAATCATGGCCTCCATCTTCCAATTCTCTCTCTAATTGCTTTCTAGTCACTAATTAATCAAAATCTACATTAAATCAAGTCGGATTAAGACCAAATCAGAGTTGGAGCTGCTGCAAAACATAGGAATCCATGCTAAATCAGTATAAGTTTCAGATCTAATATTCATTTGTGGCTGAGGTGAGTGATTTGCATGTTTATACACTAATTATGGCTAATTAGGGGTGATTAGTGATAATTAGCGAAATTATACATCTAAAGTTTTTGGAAAAATATGTAGAAATTCTAAAATATTATTTTATGTCGTTGGTATGAATTTGGGTTAATTTGGACTAAGTTCGCTAATCCTATGATTAGATATGATTAAACATGGTTAAGGGGAAAATCCTAGATTTGGAGTATGTTTGATCTACAATAGCCTAGGTAATTGATGTTTTAATGTTTTTGATTGATTCTATATGTTGCTACTACTGTTTGGTATGTTTTTTGATGCCATAGGAAAGTTAGAATGGTTGAAAACGCCGTCGTTTGGTGAAATTAGCTTACTAGAAAAACTGCAGGATTTCGGTTCCTGATGGTGGCCAGGGGGGTCACGAACCACCAAGGGGGTCACGAACCGCGCCAAGATGATGGTCGTGAACCGCCCCAAGGAGAAGGTCACAAACCGCCACCTGGAGAGGGTCACGAACCGGGGTCATGAACCGCCGCCAGGAGAGGGTCACGAACCGGGGTCACGAACCACCACCAGGAGAAGGTCACGAACCGCCACCAGGAGAGGGTCACGTACCAGGGTCACGAACCGCCACCAGGAGAGGGTCACGAACTGACCAGATGGAGCACCACGAATCGAACTGGATTTGAATTTCTACCACGCGACGACGGTTGTGAACTCTTCTGAAGATCAACTCTAATTCAACTAAAACCCGAGATGCAAAGGAGGTCCAAATGAGAAGTTATTACTCAGGATCCAGATGGGAACCAATGAGTTAAATTCTAGAGTTGGGCCTTGCTGCGGGGCGTGTGCAAAGGGGTTATCGATATCTATAACTTTGGTTCACCATTGAGAGAAGGGGCATGTAGACGAACCAGAGCCAGGGCTATGTGGACAGGTTGACCCGATATGTTTATTGACTATGGACCAGTGCAGTGGGGTCAGAGGTTGTATGGAGTGGGACTCTGTCAGGGCCCCAAAGGGCAAAATGGTCATAGCGATAGTTGTATGGAGTTGGACTCCTTCATGGCCCAAATGGATCTGGCGATCAAAGCGGTGGATATCGTATGCTTTACGCACTGAGTGAGGGATGTGAGGATGATTACTATGTTTGATGTTTGTTATCATTATGACACCCACACTTCCATTTTTACACTATATGTTAGTGTTACCTTAGAGTATTGTATATCTTGTTGTGATAACTCTTTGGTTTCAGGTCCTGGTCAAGTATGATTATTTATACCTGTTATTGTTTTATTTTGCTGCTATTGTTCATACCAGAATTTTGTCTAACCCGGAGTTTTATGTCTCCTCTTATTACTCTGGGTGCTCCTAAATGAATAGACTAGAGACAGGTTAGGTGGTTATGCACGAGTAGCTGTGCAGAGACGAGAATGAGGCTTCCACGTACTATATACATATATTCTCCATGTGTTGTTGCTGGTCATTGCTTTGGGCATTAGTAGCGTAGCTCTTTTATTTCCTTTTTAGAGATAGTATTTTGAAGTTGTAATAATGGTTTGGATCATAAGATATATTTTGGATTCCGCTACTCTGATGGACATGGTTTTGTTTTCAGCTTATGCACTGTCTCGCCTGTTTTAAATCAAGTTATGTTATTTTTATATTTTATTCTATGCGCATTGAGATATACTACAGGTTCTTGATGATTCATCGTTTTATACCCTTTCATTTGATGATCGTCCCGTGCTATTTGGGCATTGGCACATCGCATTTCTTGGGAAATGTCTGATGGTGCGGGGCAACCGTCACAACACACACTAAGTACTAATAAAGATGGTTAACT
The DNA here is from genome assembly GCA_030737875.1 of Allium sativum. Taxonomy (NCBI): domain Eukaryota; kingdom Viridiplantae; phylum Streptophyta; class Magnoliopsida; order Asparagales; family Amaryllidaceae; genus Allium; species Allium sativum. The sequence goes on along the minus strand of CM060911.1, from coordinate 298,038,128 downwards.
AGGACACCTTTATATTGTGTGTGGGTGTGCGCTCTTTTATTTTACTTAAATTCCATGGTTGAATAAATGGATGACTAGTATATGATTGTTGCATGTGGATGATGTTCGCAACACCGTGTAGAACTATCAGTATCATTGGGAAGTTGCATTCATATTGGATACTTGGCACGTATTTGCATGAAAAGGAGGTTGATTGAATCAGTATACCACCTAATCTTTGCATTAGTAAGGGACACACACACACACACACACCACACTATCGCATAATTTCATAAATTACATTAGAAAATTTAGGACAATGGATGATGATTGATTAGTTAGATGTAGGTATTGGATGAAAATACTTATATTGTTAGACCAAAAAATGGTCCAAACACCCAAATCTTCGTATTTTGAGCATAAGATATGAAGAAATAACTGAAAATAGAGAAAAAGCAAGATAACAGGGTTTTTATAGTGGTTCGGCGTTAATGAGCCTACGTCCATTTCATATTTTCTCATTTCAATCAGAGATTACAATAAATATTATCTCTCAATCACTTGAATCTAATGAATAATTCTCTCTGAATTCATTGATTTTATTAAGGAAGATGGTGGTTATTCATGGGGAAGTGTTAGCCATGGCAGCCATGGACAAGGAGGTGCCAAAAGTCCCCTGAAAATGCCCTCTATAGGTGTATTTATAGCTGTAGGAGAGCCCATATGGTGATCGGGTCGTGGTAGGACACGTGGCACGCGATCTGGGAAAGTAGGAGCGGTTATAGCCTCAAGAATAGGTCAAGTTCTACATGTGTGGTAGCAGGTCCTGGTCGCAGTTCGTGGTCATGGTTCATGAACTGGGGTGGTGAGCTGGTGATGGTTGTGATGGTGATGGTCAGGTCGTGTCATGGTCACGAACCGCCCTCAGGGGGTGGTCACAAACCGACCCCAAGGGGTGGTCGCGAACCGACCCCAGGGGTGGTCACGAACCGACCCCAAGGGGTGGTCCCAAACCGATCTTCAAAAATGCCAAAATCCATGTTTTTCCATATTTCTGTATGCATTCACGGAAACGGACGCAACTTTCAAACTGTAAGGCCGATTGGACCAAACGAAAGCTCTACTTGAAGCTAATTCAGAGGGCTACAAATATTTGTTGCATTTAGATCCTGAGGTCGTTTGATAGAGGTTTTGGGCCAGTTTATACTGATGTTGCGATTTTGACCAAACTGCCCTGTGTCTTCTGATGATGCTTCCAATGCCGGAGAGTGATGTTATCCAGAGATTACATACGTGACATCATTTGCCAAAAAGTGTGTCAACATGATCTTTGCTTTGGGTAGCCTGGTCACAAAGCAGGCTAACATTTTGCCCCCCAAAGTACATCTTATTACAGATGAGATGTGCTTTGAATATGTTGAGCTAAATCTCTCTGGAGGGTCATTTATCCTTGAGAAGGCTTTATCCAATTATTGCATTGCTCCCATGGGAGCTAGTCAGGCCAAGTTCTATGGAAGGAGTATTCGAGATGATCAAGTAATCGTTTAAACCTCGTCGAATCAAGAGGTCTAATTCATTAATCAAAAGTCACGTTGGATTGTTGGATTGTTGGCTCTCGGGAATGATTCTACACGTCCGGGTCGTTGCCAAACAACGTCATCTTTCTATGCAAGTCAAGCGCATTGTCGGGTCAGACTTTCTTTTACATGTGAGTCAATGCATGAAGTAGCCATCCAAATCATTGAGTAGTTCAAGAATCCTCGAACTCCGAGCTGTTATCTGAACCGCTGGGATAAAGCATATCGGAATCAACACGTGAATCTATCATCTGAACTCGGCTTTAAACTATCCTGGCGTCGGGATATTAATGTAGGACACCACGATAGCATCAAATCGTAACAATAAGGATCCCGAAAGCCATGATCACTCCGGATCATGCCAATAAAGAATAAAAAATCCACTGTCGTATCGGACCATATTTTAAGAAATCCACAATCGCTTTGGATCGCCTCGTAATTCAATAATCACATGCAAGTCAGTAAGAGATGTAGTTGAAATCATGTGAACCAGTGCCCGTATGATTGTTACTATCGTAGGGCAGTGGAGGAATTTGTTACACCTTCCATTCGGTGTAGTTTGAGTCTTTAAATTCCCATTTGACCCGCAAGCTGGCTCGCTTGGTCGGTGAAGATGAATCGGGTCATACTCCAGAGGCATATTGTACATGTCTTGAATCTTGCTTCAAGGCAGGGTCGTCTTCACGGTCAGTCCGCGAATCGACGCTCTTTTCCTTAGTGCCATCAGAGGGCGAGGTCAGGGCTTATGCCCCCAGCATCGATGGGGGTTGAACTGAGTCAATAAGGCATCTAATCTTGAAGATTTCATACTTCCCGTCGTTACATCTAGTAAGGGTTGCAGGTTCAGCAATCCTAGTCAACCCATATCATTCTGTACTATTTCTCAATTTAGCAAAAGTTGGAATTGTATATGCGAATGGTTGAACCACATTTGCTTTGATATCGTCTCTTCTCTTTAGTCAGATAGTGAGGATTGCCTCATCGGGCGTCCACGACTTCAATTACTCTCATCAGATCAGTTGCGGAGTTAAGTAAGCTTGTTAAATGCGAGTGAATAAATGTCATTATGAAGTTAGTTGGGCCCCTCCGTTTATGCTTCAGCATAGTTCGAAATGGTCGTCACAGCCTTGTTGAGTCTCTTTCTCATGCTCGGTTCAATTGAGCTTGACAAACAAGATCATGGGCTCGATAAGTGGTATAGATTCCCTTTGGAACTGCACACTCTTGTCATTCTTTTCCAGGGCTTTTCCTTTGTCCTTAAGGTGCTCCATTCTTTATCAGAAAATCATCTTGGTCATTCGTCTCGACGTTAACACCTTTTTGTCATAAAAGTCTATCCACCTCAGGGTTGAATTCATAAAAGCCTCTGAGCAAGTCTCATTGTGGTGAAATATTGAAATCTGTGGGAATAACAGGATATTCTAATGTCCCATGTGAAAAGACTATGATTGTCGTTACCCACATCATCTTGAGAAGTACCACTTCTCGAGAGGTGCCGAATCAAACTGGCGAGCAGGTTGCCAACAAAGAATTGATGCACATTATCAAGATCATGGCTGGTGCCCCCGGCATCGAATCTGAGATTACAAAGGGGGTCTTTGCCGATTTCTTGTTCCCGCGTCGATGTTGCCCCCGGGTCATGGTTTGAGTCATTCGACCCGACCAGGTTCCTGTTCTTCGAATTGTTGCGTTCTTACTTGGAGCTGAGTGTGAAATGTCGCTCGAGTATCCATCCGAATTGGAGCTGAAGATGGTCGTGCATGACCTGAGTTTGTTGCGATCCTTGCATTCTCATCTAGGATGTTGTAAGTAGCTGTTCCATTGCCCATGTTTCCGTCCATGACGTTCTGAATCGAAACCGCATGTTGCATGTCTCCAGATTGGTTCGTTCTCAACTCGAGCTGGTGGTTGTTATCTGACCGATCCAAGTTCGTCACTGCTTGAACTTTGATTCTATCATTTCCCACGGATTGATGATTGTTGCTCGGCCTTCTGATTCAGTGCTGGTTCCCCCAGCGTAAAGTCTTGAAATAGGAGAAGGTCGGCCTTTGGCATCTTGGTTCCATATGTGCAGTAGCCACTACACCATAATGGTCAATTGGTGACACTTTTTTTTTCAGTTGCCAACACTTACTTGTGTTGCACTGTAGTCACTATAATAAGTATTGTTACATTAAAAAAGTGTTACTGAAAATACATAATTAAATTTTCTTTATTCCCAACACTTATTTGTGTTTGCAAGGCCGGTTTCGGAGGGTAAAATGGTAACCTAACGTGCGTAAACCTAATTCCCATTTCACAATCCTTTGGCCAACGCTTGTACACAAATCGGCCGCTAAAGCACGATTTTAGAAGAGAAAAAAACACACAGCATGGTGATGATTGAAGACTTCAAATCTGTTCCTCTCTAATTGGATTTTAGGAATCTTTGTTCAATTTGTGCTAGCATTTCAAATCCGTTCCTCTCTAATCCGTTCCTCTCTAACCGATTTCAGGTATAAATTTTGTAACAACTATACTTTTAAACTTTAGTGTTAACTTTTGGACTGGGATCTACTCGACAGCTAGGTGCTCGATTTTAATTGTTTTTTACTTTTATTTGGATTATTTCTTCTTGGCGGGTTTGGTTTTTAAATTAGCTTATGAGCAATAATGTTGAGTTAGAGTTATGAGGATTTGCCAATCCGTTTTATCTAACATTGATGTTGTACTGTGAACTTACTTGTATTTGCTTTTACTTTGGGTTAGATGTTGTTGCCGTTTTGATAGTTGCCTTCATCTATCTCCTACAAATTGTTAGCTACTGCTTGGTGGATATCTTGGTTTCTTCCCTTAGAGTTTTAGAAAATTAAATTTTTTATGTAAGAGTTCCTTAGGCAGCTAGCCAGCATATTTTTCGCACCCTCAGTGGTGCTTGTCCCATAGAGCTTCAATATATATGCCGTTTGGCAGCTGTTTAGGTCAAAGTGTGAGTGGGATTGGCTCAGGCAATCGTAGACAAATGTTTTCCCCATACTTGGTGCAGTGTAAGGTTACAAGGGATGTGCTTGAGAGTTAAGTAGAACAGTAGACTGTCCACCTTAAGAGCCAGAGGTGCTACGGCATATATGCTTCTTCATGTTAAAATTTCCAAAGTGTGTTTTTAGCTTCATAATTTTCTAAGCAAGTACGTATATTTTATGAATTTCCTAACTGATGGACATAATTTATTTTAGGTTTTATTCATTACAAAAAATTAAATTATATTAATGGTCCCAAAAAATTTGTGCTTAATAATGCAGGATATTTTGGAATTTCAGGTTGTTATATGAGAAAGAATAAGGTGTTTTTTGAATCAAGTTTACCAAGCCTGTCGTTGAATTTCCCCCCATTTACTTTTCCAGGAAAGAATATCATAAGATAAGAGATAATTAGATACCATGTTCATTTTGCTATGAGATACGAATGGAGGCAAAGGTCTTAACACTCTTAATCATTAATGCTTTAGTGGTTCTTATTTAAATCTTATACCCGTAGTTTGAGTAAATATTCATAGAAACTGCATGGCATTATCAGCTGTATGCATTCACAATTAACTTATGGTTGTACACTGTTATAAATTCAAATTTGAAATTACACCTCTCTTGCACTCAAACTATTGCAAAGGAAAATACTTGAATTTGTAGAAAGGAAGACTACTGAATGTAATGACAAAATTTGAGTGTTGAAGTATTTTATTGAAGTATTTTTTTCTTTATCGTAGTCTACTTTTTTGCAGAAAGGAAAATTACACCTCTCTTGCACTCAAACTATTGCAAAGCAAACAAATTTGACGCTCCAAGATATGGTAATCCTACAACATTTTATTGAAGTATTTTTTTCTTTATCGTAGTCTACTTTTTTGCTTGCTCAAATTCAAATCTACTTCACAGTATGCAATGTGTAAACACATTATTCTGAGCAATATTTATGAAACCTTTTTATGCACAAATATTAACATTAGCAACCTATAATTTCAGATGGTCATAAATACTAAAGTTATACACTCGGATAAAACCATAATTTTGTTTCAGAGATGACTGAATGCTAAAAGATATGGTAATCAACATTCATCATTTATTTAATGGGTTCGAAAAGTTAAATACTTTCTGCTGAGATTGGACAGTTGAACACATTTCAATAGTTTAACTCCATTCTTTTAAATTATTCCTTTCAATACTCAAATGTAAGCAATTTTATACATTCAGCATATACCTCTATATCTTGGAATGAATAACGGCCAGCTCTTTAATCCTGGTCTTTATACATTCTCACTATCACTACTTTTAGTGAATGCATGTAGACGTCTATGAGTACATAATTCCCCTCCTAACTTTGATCTGCAAATTATTCATATATGAAAAAGTGGAAGAAGCGTGGCATGTAAAACTATATAAATGACAGTTGTATACAGACCATATATATAATGCTTTAATAAGTTCTAGTATTGTTTATAGACAACCCAAATATACTAATTACTTTCCTCTGTCATTGCTAGCTTCTATGCCGTGGACCCTAGCTTGACTGTTGATGACTATTCGTTGGGACTAGGATTCTTCTTCACGTACTGTGGTCCATCTGCCTTATGCGGCAAAGGCTGTTTTTCATCATTTGCAGAAGTGATGAGGACAGGTCTTTGTTGTCATCTTACTAGATCTTTATTCATGTCCTTTTTTAAAAAGCTAGAGTTAACCTGCGATTAGTACACTTCATTTTCCAGCATGCCATTAGTAATGAGTGTAATGAACCGGCTTATGGCCTTATTTGTCTCGACTGTAATGTAGGTAATGGGCTGACAATAATGAGTGTCTATTATGAAAATATAAACTAAAGTCCTAAAGAAAGGGTATTAATAAAACCGGCCTCTTACAGTTGAGTTTTTAAAATCCATAGGAACATATGATAATATTTAGCTCACTAGGACAGTGGATAAGCATACAACGGCTTGGAGGAAAAAAAATGTCATCAACAAGTTTAAAAGCATACACAAATTAATGTATTGCCTACTTATTTAAGATGGATTGATAAAATATATACCCAGTTTTACTCAGAGGTCAGTTTCTACATGATACCTTGGGAATCCTTATAACAGAGCATACTTTTTATGAACAAATATTAGAATAAGGCCTTTTTAAATGTCAGGCAAAACAGTAATTGTTTAACTTGGTCCTCCCACTATTAGATTCAGATTGTTCAAGGAATCCATAAAACAATGTATCCTATCTCATGAAACATGCACTTTCCTTTATTATAAAGCCTCTCTATTGTTTCTCCTTTAAAACCCCAGTGAACCAATACATATGCTATCTAAAATGTCCAGAAATAACTTGTATGAAGTTAAAGGGTTATTGGTTATAGCTGATGTGCAGGTTCACTTTGTTGTCACTATTGAAATGCTAAGGGAACCTTTTGGTTTTCATTTATTTTACCCAAAACAGGTTAAGCTTTCTAGAATGCTCAATGTGGATTTAATACTTTTAATAACAGCCAGAACCTCATACACAGGTACATGTTGGACTTTACAAAGTTATAACAGCCAGAACCTCATACTTTTAATAACAGTCCTTAAGTGTTACATGTTTTCCACTTATATTTCTAAACTAAAATCACTGTAAAACTTCATTACTAACAAAGTTATTTTCTTTGTGACAGAGATGAACCTAACATTTGGGAAAAGATCTTATATTCAAGAATACTGGTTAGCATTTAAAATAACTTACTGTCTTTGCTAGGCTTCCAAAATACTTCTAAATTTAATGTATTTATATACCCCTAGCATTCTGCATTCTATGTTATTAGACCAAAATACTTCTAAATCTAATGTATTTTGGGTCATTACATTTCCTCAACCAAGTATGCATATTTAGAGCGAAAGTGGCGAGTCTTTATAATGGTCTGACTAAGGATTGATGCAATAAACATAATGGTTTATTAGATAAATTTTAGTAGCATATGAACATTGGAAAATTAATGTATATTTATCTATATATCTCACAACTATATTACCACTGAGATGAAAGATGATAAATGCAAGTATTTAATAATGGTGTAAACTCAGTTTGGAACTGAGTTAATGAGCTTTGCCCGGTTGTAATCCATTTTATGTTATTTTATGAATACCCTTCTATAGCATAAATTTGAAATGATATTCAATTTATATGGACCTAAATTAATGTTTTCACATTTTGATACTGTTGTTGTTTATTTATTTTCTGTAGATGTCTTCATACTCAAGACCTTCGACTGATTACCGTGATTGCTTCCTAGTGTATTCAGACGATCCTTCTCAAATTGTTTGTTCTGCCGAATCTTGTACTGCAACTCCATTTAGCGTCTATGAGAGAATAGAGTCAAGCTTACAAAGATATTTGGCATTATTAAGTGTTCAGAATGATATGGAACCGCCTACCAGATCGACAACACCAACAAGATTGCCATCCCTGCCAACATTCAATGTTGGAGAAGTACAATCTCGAAGGTTGATATATCGTTGCAACATTGAACCAATATTCAAAACATGCTATTTGAATAAAACGTTGGACGTCGATATTTTATTTGTGCAAACACCGGAACTCTTAGAGACTGTGGATTCATCCATTGGATTGACGAACCATTATGTGATCATGGTGTGGAATTTGCGTTGGAAGTTCTTGAAGAAAACAGAAGGCTTAAAAAGGAGCTTAAATTGCAAGATTTCATCGAGTTCAATAGACAAAAGATGTGTCAAAATTAAGAAGGTATGATTTCGAACTTATAACATTTACCACTATTTGAAACTTAAATGATGCTATTTAATTAAATGCACGCAGGAAGCAGTGAAATGGAGAAAAAGATAAATTTTGTTGGTACAAGATATGCAAATTTTTGGATGTAAGGTTCGTTATATGGCCAGAGTTTCACATTTGGTACTTGTAGACTTCAAATATGAAAAACATCTTGCATTATGTTAATTATGTATTTTTTTACTGTGGAATTGGGTATTGTATATGTGTTGAGTTTAGTATCTTTATGTATTATTATTTTTTGTTAGTTTGTACTTTGTTGTTGTCACGAATATGGATTTTTTTTCTTATGGATTTCATTACACGTTGTTATGTCGAAATAATATCATAGCTGAATGCATATTAAATAGAGCTTATGCCATCTTATATGAAAATATAAGTGTTAGTAATGATTGTGTTTGTAACTCTTATAAGTGTTACCATATCTTATGGTTCCAACATTTATAAGTGTTAGCAATGAATATGTTTGTAACTCTTATAAGTGTTACCATATCTTATAGTTCCAACATTTATAAGTGTTAGCAATGAATTTCCTGTAACACTTATAAGTGTTACCATATCTTATAGTTCCAACAGTATTAAGTGTTAGAAATGAATTTCCTGTAACACTTACAAGTGTTAGTAATGAATATGTTTGTAACACTTATAAGTGTTAGCAGTTACTCTATTTGTAACACTTATAAGTGTTACAGGAAATTCCTCACATGCCATTGGTGACACTTAAAAGTGTTACAGAAATTATTTGTAACACATATACTTGTTGGGAATCCACTGTTTTGGTGTAGTGAGCTGTCAATCAGGCTTCTGTCGTTCAATTATGAATATAGGCACTGGGTAGTTGAACTATGTTGCTCAATGCTCGTATCGTGTGCCCCTTGTCCACAGGGGTTTTTGCTGAGCAGTACGCTTCGAATCCATATCTTCTCTGAATTCATGTTCACTCCTCGCATCATAAGTCGAAGTTGGGTGCAAAAATGAATTGTTGGTATTCAGCCCATGCTAAGCCATAGTCTCCCATCCAAGCTCCGAGGATAGAAATCAAGCGGTGAAGGGTCAGATCGTAGTCGCCTCGAGTACTCCCGTTTGCTTTTTGCATCAAGGGAAAAGTCATGGACAAAGCATTTATGGTGCATCCAATTAGCATGTAAGATAGGGTTGTTTATCCATGTCTGGTCATATGTGAGCCTTCCAATCGGGGAGTCATTTGGGACTGGTCAATGGATGTTCTCTCAGCATCCGTTTCATGGTCCTCAAATGGCCTGTCAAGACCACGAAATAAGTCAAGTACAAACAAATAAACTATGCCATTTGTGAGTATTTTTAATAGTCATGCCCCCAGTCCGGGGTAACGGCATAGGACAGTTAGTAGTCAGATCACATCCTTTTCGAATTTAGATGAAGGAAGGTGTATTCTGGATAGCCCGAGAAATCTTCAATTCATAAATATCCTAAATGTCACGATCGCGTTAGATCGAATTAAGGCTAGGTAGAAATCCAAGAATCCTAGGGCTTCGTCGGGTCCTTCCCATTCGTGAGTATTAAGTCGCATGACATGTCATTGAATAATTCACTCTCAAGGCCTCTTTTGGGTGGCCGTCTTAATTCACGTAGGAATCTTATCATTGGGCATCAATGTCATTCTTCTGGACGCGTCCCTTAGTTTCTTTTCCACTGGCCTTTTGTAGTAGTTGCGAGTGCAGCCCTCGCCTTTTGTCCAGCTTCGTTTTGTAAATATGCGTTTAGTAAATGAATTTTTGTTTCTTTTCACTGTTGTGTACCTGTGGACATTTCACAGTTAGTCAAATCGTAAATAATTCAAGAATGAAATTGCATCATAAGTTTTCATTGTAGGTACAACATAAAAATTCTGTAGCATGCTATTTTGCTGCTACCATGGAGTGTGCTATGTAGTATGTGTATATGTGCCACCAATCAATCATCGACATGATGCCTGGCCAGGGCTTGTTGAGGATTGATTAGGATTGACACTGCGTTGACCCCATGTCCGTACGGGGACATCCGATAAAATTGGAACGATACAGAGAAGATTAGCATGGCCCCTATGCAAGGATGACATGCACAAATCGAGAAATGATCCAAATTTTTTGCCATCTCGAGTGTCGTTTTCAAACTCAGTTTTAGTCCTTACTCCATTCTTCACTCTGGCGGATGGAGCTTTTCGGGCAAGCAGTCGGATCACACTCACCGAGGCGCTACCTCATAATCCCTGATTCCTGGGTAAAGGTGGCCATTTTACAATCATTAAGTCTTTCTCATCCCGTCGACTCGTGGGACGGAGTAAGTCGAGCAAACAGTCAAAAAACATTTGCCAAGGCCCTGCATTACTTCGATCGGTCTATGGAAGGAGTGATTGGCACCAATCTTCAGGTACCTGCATTATTCATATCACACAAGTTAGTCATGTCAATAACTAGGGAAACATATAAAAGCAAATTTCATGATTGAAAAGTGAGCATATCAAGGGGCAGTGATGCCTCCTTTATTTGAATTCATGTAATCTGATGGCGTCGAGCATAGGATCGAGCTATGTAGACGGTCGAGCTGTGTCCATCTGGAATCAGATTCCGTCTTTGAAATGCTAAAGTCAATGCACAATCATCTTGAGGTCTGCCACATGTGAGCCCAGGAGTGGATGTTCATTTTGGATCCATCTTGAGCTATACACCATTCCTTAGACGGAGGGCATGGCTTTTAAACGAGCAGTTCAGTTGGGCTCGTTATGGTTTTGCTCCAACACTCTATATGCGAGTGTTAGAAATCTGATCGGTATCAATTCCGTTGTACTGTTAAAGGCATGAGCATCATTCTGAATAAAAATGGCTATCTCTGCCAGTGAAGGGCTACCAAAGTCTTTAGCTGATGAAGGATATCTTTTCAAGCCATCGTGGGGTAGTAGTCCCAAGAATGAATAGACCTTAATCAGAATCTTGAAATGGAAAAGGCGGTTAAGTAGATTTTGTAAGCGAGTGATGAGGTCGTATCTCCTTTGAATCGCCTTTTTCCCCCCATGCTGAGGGTAAGGATAGAGTGTCAGGAAGTCATGACGGTACCGCTAATGGTAGCACATCGCATCCCGGTGCTAGGATGGTAATTGGCAGGGAAACAATGGATCAATGCTTATAGAATCTTTTATACTTTCCATGCTAGGAAATAGGACATGGCTGTTTTTGAGATAGTCATATCTCATAAATTTGCTGATATGCCTTCGATCCCACATAAGGGTTGGTGCACAGACAATCCATCAGCATTCAGGCATAAGCGTTCTAAATTTTCAACTCTCTAACCTTCAAACAAGACTAAGGCTGTCGGTCACGCAAGCTTACGACGTGTGAGCTTTGAATTAGATGATGTAGTCTCGAGCGATTCATGCTCAAATCTCTAGTTTCCCCCAGCGTTTGGGGAATGAGTTACTTGGCAAATAATTGATTAGAGGAGTGAAAGTGTGAATCTTCACTTTCTAATTACAACACATTGCTCATTAGATGTTTCATTCGCATACATTTCCCATCGAGCGGAAAATTGATTAGTGATTTTGTCGAATTATTCAGAGAGATGAATTAAGCCATGTCGGCCAGCATGTCATATTTTGAGGCATATCGGACGATGGTGCGCCATCATTCTCCTTGCCGAAAGCATTCCGTGTTGTAGGAAGTTCATTACGGGGATTGTCTATGACTCTCTTCTGGGTTCAGTCTCCAACGCTGGATCAACTTCCATCTGATCAATGGTTGGATTTTATAGTGTCTCGATGGGGATCATCTCCATCTTTTTTTGATTGTCGGAACTTTCTAACTTGGTCAGATTATCCGCCTGCTGATCTTCTGTGTGCGGAATATGAGATATGTTGTAACGTTCCAATCCATCCAACAGCTCTTCTACCGGTTCTAGGTAAGCTGCGAGTTGTGGTTTCTTCGACTGGAGTTCCTTTCGAGCCTAGCAAACAACAATCTAAGGGTCATAAAATATGATCGATGTCACTACTCCCAATTCCTTAACGAGTTTCAATCCGGCAATCAGGGCCTCATACTCAGAATCGTTGTTAGTAGTGGTGAATTTTAATCATAAGGTACATTGAATTGACCGTCCTTCAGGGGTTATCTGCAAAATTCTGGCGTTGGACCGTCGATCATTTCTTGCACCGTCTGTATACAGTTTCCAGGTGCATGATTTCATCTTTCATTTTGAGGGGCCATCTTCTTTTTCTAACACATTCTCTTCGAGAATGGTAAATTTAGCGATGAAGTTGACTAACGCTTGCTTCTGTAGGTATTTATTTAGGAGGAAATTGAGATCATACTGGTTCACCTCAATGTTTCGTTTGAGTCGTCTTCCGGATTCCCAAGTCGCTGCAGAATCTGTCGTAGTGGCTAATCAGTGTGTATCACAATCAGACGAATGTGGAAATAGTGGTGGAGTTTTCTCGAAGCAATCAATAAGTTGTACGCAATCTTTTCAATCTTTGGGTAGTTGCTTCATTAGATGTGACCCTTCTACATTCCGATTCACCATTCTCTCTGGGATCTATGTCTTCGGGCAGATCATCGGGCGATTCCATTTGTGATTTTCCCTTTATTCGCAATATTGATGCATCCTTCTCACTCCATTTCAGCTGGGGGGAAGCGTCTTTGGGTTCCATGCCATTTGTGTTGCGTAGCATATTCCATCCAACCAAATAGTCGGCTTCTCCAACAACTTGGTCCATAGACCATTCCCACTCCATCTTCGATTGAGATATCTAGCAGTAAACACCAAGGTGATATGTAAGCCCTGAATTCTGCTAAAGCTTGTCGGTTGAGACCTTGATTAGATAAGATTAAATGCAATAGCACGGCTTGCTAGGACTCAAGTAATGTTCACACATTCTTTCACAACTTGTTGTATGAAGTGGAGAGCTAATGGTTGATTCATATTTACTTTGATCTCGAACTCTCATTTCTTGACCAAGGTCATATGGTGGCTGGTGAGCAGCAAGTTGTTATCATCCGAGCAATGATCCAGATGTCCAATCACGTCCTGCGGTGGTACAATTGGTACCTAACTCTGGGTACCAAAGTACATTGATCTAACCCTTGGACACATGGAAATCAATCTACCTCGATGCGGTTGAAGGCAAATAGGCATTGCAAAGGTTAGCTAAGCTTTTTATGGAGTGAACCACATGACATGTCTTTCACCACGTCATTCAAGTGGAGGGTAACTTCGTAGCACTAGGATCCTTACTTGCTATCGGGTATCCCATCATTGAGAATCATGGTCATTGGGATTTTCTGAGTCGTCTTCAGAACAATGTCCGGATTGTTCTATGTCAATGGCATTTGGGATTCCGCATGTTGGACAGGTTTAAGTCATGTAAAATAGGTGATCACTAATCATTCAGGAACATCATCAGCTGCATTGGTGAAATCTATACACCATCGGAACTCTAGAAGAGGAGGCTGCTATGAGGTAATCATGTCTCGTACACTGTCATAGCCATCATGCCGAATCATTTCAATAGCTCCTCACACTGAATAACATCAGTAAATAGGTGTTATAACTCTAGGAAGAATCCCAGTCGTTGCCAATTTTGCTACCGATATCCTCAGACTATGTACCGAATCTCGGCAGATAAGCGTTGGTGATAGTTGTAGGCCAAAATGTACTCCAAGCCGAAGTCGAGCCATGCTCCGAGCCGAAGGCGAGCCGTGCACCAGGCCGAAGGCGAGCCGTGCACCAGGCCGAAGGCGAGCCGTCAAGCGGGTTCGTGCGCAGCGCCGGTGGAGGTCCGGGGCACCACACTCCCGGCGACGATCGACCTAACCGGTTAGGTCAAAAATGTGGGCACCGCACGATTTTTTCGATTTTGGAAGATGGATCCTTTTCGGAAATGATCCGAAAAATGCATTTTTTCCAAAAACTGTCTCTTTTTCGGGTCGGATCGTGACCCTTGTTCGTCATCACTTTTCTGGGTCGTGGTTCGCTACTATCCTCCGGTTCGCGGTTCGGATTATAGATTCAATTTGGAAATCCTCTTCGGTTCGTGATGGCTCTTTAGCCTCGGGTCAGTTCGTGGTTCAAGTGCGCCCTTTTGGGAGCTGCGGGTCGTGATTCTTGTATTTCTCCAGATCTCGGTTCGCTGATCTTCATTGATTCGTGATTTCAATGTGAATGCATGTATGCACATGAATTTCGATCATCCCACTCGTGAATGTGGGGCATATATACCATACTGAAAAGGTCAGTTCGTGAAAAAGGGGTGCCTGGATATACGGAGTTGGCTCGCGAACAGTTCACTTGACTCCATCATTCATGCAGGGTTCCCATTCGTGAATGCATTCCATGCCAATGTCAAAATTCACTCCCCGGAGAAAGGATGACCCACTCGTGAGCACATGCAAGAACTGTCTCCATGAAGGGAACTTATGACCCACTGGTATCATGTTACCAACGCCAACTGGAATGGCTGCTTGAATCTCACGAGTAAATATTAAAAGCTTGCCCTCCTTTAATCAGGTTCGTGACACGTAAGCCCACCATTCCAATATGCATGTATTATTCCACCACTCGTGAGCACCTCTTTCAATCACACTAGTGGAGTATGAAGCTGACATACCAACGAGGATCCGCCACATGTATCCAATCACGTGACTTCGCATTTGAGTTTCACTCTCCGCATGCATACTAAGGAGCTCCGATGGTGACAAGAAAAATATGGTCACGAGTGGTCTTCGTAACATGTGGTCTTCAGTCCTCAGTCTCATTCCACACTTTAGCTTTGTAGACCGACCGTTATTCCACATTATACTGGTCGATTACTGCATTTAACACGAAATACATCCTGTTGTATCATGCAATGTTCACGTTCAAACCAACAGAATATTCAGAAATAGTAGAAACGCAGACTGTTTTCTTAGGACATTGAAATCCAAACAATAGAATAGCAATCTGATAGGCTGAGAACTCAATTCTCAGTGAAAGCACCAAAATGTTAGACCAAAAAATGGTCCTAACATCCAAATCGTCGTATTTTGAGCATAGGATATGAAGAAATAACTGAAAAATAGAGAAAAAGCAAGACAACAGGCTTTTTATAGTGGTTCGGCGTTAATGAACCTACGTCCACTTTATATTTTCTCATTTCAATCAGAGATTACAATTACAATAAATATTATCTCTCAATCACTTGAATCTAATGAATAATTCTCTCTGAATTCATTAATTTTATCGAGGAAGATGGTGGTTATTCGTGGGGAAGTGTTAGCCATGGACAAGGAGGTGCCAAAAGTCCCTTGAAAATGCCCTCTAGAGGTGTATTTAAAGCTGTAGGAGAGCCCATATGGTGATCGGGTCGTGGTAGGACACGTGGCACGCGATTCGGGAAAGTAGGAGTGGTCAAAGCCTCAAGAATAGGTCAAGGTCTACATGTGTGGTAGCAGGTCCTGGTCGCGGTTCGTGGTCATGGTTCATGAACCGGAGTGGTGAGCTGGTGATGGTCAGCCGGGTCATGGTCATGAGACTCCCTCAGGGGTGGTCACGAACCGACCCCGGGGGGTGGTCACGAACCGACCCCGGGGGGTGGTCACGAACCGACCCCAGGGGGTAGTCACGAACCGGTCTTCAAAAATGCCGAAATCCAGGTTTTTCCATATTTCTGCATGCATTCACGGAAACGGACGTAACTTTCAAACCGTAAGGCCGATTGGACCAAACAAAAGCTCTACTTGAAGCTAATTCAGAGGGCTACAAATATTCAATGCAATTAGATCCAAATGAGGTCGTTTGATAGGGGTTTCGGGCCAGTTTATACTGATGTTGCGATTTTGACCAAACTGCCCTGTGTCTTCTGATGATGCTTCCAATGCCGAAGAGTGATGTTATCCAGAGATTCCATACGTGACATCATTTGCCAAAAAGTGTGTCAACATGATCTTTGCTTTGGGTAGCCTAGTCACAAAGCAGGCTAACATATATCATTCTTTTGTCCTTAAAGATTTCATGGACGAAGTCCTTTAAGGAGGGGTGAATGTAACAATCCGAATTTTCAAGATACACTAATTAATTAAATAGTAAATAAGTTTATTAAATTATCATAATTTGGCTATGGAAATTACACCACTGTGTTCATGACGATTTTCTTATCAGTATAGACACCAGATTTGCAGAATTTGTAGTTAATATGAGCAAGATATAAATAAATAAAAGTTAGAAACAAAAGAATATATATGTGTGTGTGTCGAAATAACCCACGGTGGTGTCAACACATATATTGAGGGTGTGTCAATGTACAAGAGAAGCTGGACGATAATTTATCCAGGTATTTTTCGGTGATGTTGGTTATATAATTATTGATGACATGGTAGATCCACCATTGGTCCAAAATTGAAATACTGAATTATGATTAGTCAGCATGCTTGTTTGGCACAGATAAAATATGAAAATCTAATGGTTTTAAATTCCTAATCTAAAACTATAAATAGACCCTAGAACCTAGCTCTTAAATTAAACATAACTCTTCTTTCTAGGGTATACTCTTCACTGAGCGAGACCTTAAAATAACTTTTTTCTAGAGAAGAGGAATATATATATATATATATATATGTATATGTATATATATATATATGTGCGCGCGCGCTTCTTCGTCTCTTCAATGGAGAGAGGAGTGGTGACTCTGAAATAAACTGAAACCACCTGGTTTCAAATCAGAAATAAAACTAAATTTCTTTGTCAAAATATAGTGATTATTCCCCTAATCATTGATAAGCCACTATTTTCATTTTGAACCACATGCAACTCGTGATGGATTTCGTAAAACATCAATTTTAACTTTTCCACAAAAAAATCTTAACCAGTAAGACTGAGGTCTCCGATTACTACCTTCAATAGATCAGATCTGCTATTCTTCGGAAGTTTAGAGGTTCAAGACATCATGAATGGGTGGTTTGGCGACACCGATTTCTCCGTCAACATCTTAAACCGAAAGATCTCGATTCTCCTAACCGGCCCCCTTAAAAAACATTTCTTTGATGTCCATTTGCTTTACTCATGGGTAAGTAACCTGTAGTTGTTCAGATCTTTAAGATTTGGGATGATATTTGGATTTGATAGCCTATGGAGTATCAAATTTTCGTTTCTTGGTTTTTTTTTAAAAAAACTGGTGAATCTGGTTTGTAATGAAAAATTTAATGGTTGACTAATGGAAAATGGAATCCAGCTAATTTTTTCCTCACACGATATCAAGTTTGATTTTATGGGGCTTCCTAATTTCAAACTGAAAAATGGGTTCGTTGTTAATTCCAAGCAGCATGCTCAGTTTTATTTGCTAACGTACATGTTGAAGTTTCACTGTGTGAATTAATGCTTGGAAAAAATCATGGAATTTGTAAGTGATTCTTCCATCAAGATTCATTGGTTGTGATCAAAATTTTGGATATACAACTATGCACTGAATTGATTACGATTTAAGATGATTAAGTATTTGGCAATGGTTAATGCAATTTCCAGTTATTCTTTTGGCATGTTTCACATTCTGAGATTTTAGTATTTGTATCATAAGTTATTACATTTTGTTGCAACATGGAGATGCGGTGATAATTTTTTTATTCAGCCCCCAGTTGAAGTATTCACTGATTCAAGTTCTAGTTCATACATTGACAGTTTAAACAAGACCACTGTCTTTTACCAACCCTATCGATGTAGACGATATTCATGTGTACCATTTAATGAATATGAGATGCAGCTATGGAGTGCTATGGGGTTCGGTCTTCAGTTAGTTTACTATTTATTAGAGCATTCCCAGCAGCTCTTGAATATTAGAGCGTGAATTCGCATTTTAGAGCGTGGATTCCCCCCACCGATCCAGCAGCCGGCGGGGGGACGCTCCATTGTTTTATTTTTATTTTTTTCCGTAAACGGTTTTCTGAAAATCGTTTATGGGTTAAACGGTTTTCAGAAAACCTTTAACCCAAAAGGGTTTTTAGAAAACCGTTTTTAAATTCTTTTCATAATTTTATAAAATGTGGTCGAAAGGCCAAAATATAGTTAACGGTACAAAAATTAAATAAAAATTATAATATAATATATATAGAGCCGTTTTGAAATATTAGAATATAATACGTACAAATAAAGTCGTTGCCGAATATTCAAAAATAGTTTAAACTAATAACCATTGCTGAAAAGTATAATACAGTTCAAATTTATAGCTGTTGCAGAATATTATAATTCTATTTGAATTTATAGCCATTAACGAATATATTTTTATACATTATTCTTTATATAGCCGTTGTAACTGCGAATTGAAGAAGCTATAAAACCACTTCTGGTGTGCACATTTAGCTTCACAACACAAAAATGTCTCATAATGTCTACAACGACGAGGATGTTTACGAATCAGATGTGCAAACCGAAGATTCAAATTACTATAGCCAAAACGGTCTGGATGATACTGACTCTGATTCCGGCGAAGGCGATGATTTGTTGGGGCATACAAAATTTCTTCAGTTTTCTTCGGATAGCTCGACCGAATGCGATGAGTTAGAGGTTATGATGCAAGCCGTAGCCGTTCAACAATTAAAGATTAACCAACATTTTCTAACGGAAGGATCATCTAGTGGTACTCGAGGAGGCAGCGTGTACGGTCGTGTAGACAAACGGAGGATGCGAGATCATAAAGGAGGTACTACAAGATTACTTAAAGATTATTTCAACACCCCCAGTACGTATGGTCCTAACGACTTTCGACACTGTTTTCGTATGAGCAAGAATATGTTTATGCTCATTTTCAATGGAGTTGTTGAACACGATAATTATTTTGTTCAAAAACGTAATAGTGCTGGTACCTTAGGATGTTCACCGTACCAAAAAATTATAGGTGCATTACGTGTAATAGCTTATGGAAAAGCTCCAGATGCGTTTGATGAGGTTGTTCGAATGGGTGAGAGTACTATTACCTTAAGCCTTGAAAGGTTTTGTGTAGCCATAATTGAATTGTATGGTGAGGAGTATCTACGTACTCCAACACAAAGCTATGTCAACAAATTGAAAAGGTTAGGAGCCAAAAGAGAATTTCCCGGCATGTTAGGTAGCCTAGACTATATGCATTGGGAATGGAAAAACTGTCCTACAACATGGCACGGTCAATTTATTGGACATTACACTAAAGCGACAATGATACTTGAAGTCGTTGCTTCACATTATTTATGGTTTTTGCATGCATTTTTCGGATGTCCTGGCTCAATGAACGATATTAATGTACTTCACCAATCACATTTGTTTAAGAGCCTTGCACACGGAAAAGCACCTACATGCGATTTTAATATTGCAGGAAATACGTACGACATGGGGTATTATTTAGCAGATGGCATCTATCCTTCTTGGGGTACGCTTATCAAAACAATTTCAGCTCCTGAAACAGAAAACGAAAAATACTATGCTAAAAGGCAAGAGGCAGCGAGAAAAGACGTAAAACGTGCATTTGGGGTTCTCCAAGCAAGGTAGGCCATTGTAAAAAAACCTGTTAAATTATTTAAGCCACAGGTTTTGAGCAACATTATGCGTGCTTGTATTATAATGCATAACATGATCACTGAAGAAGAAAGAGGAACATTTCCTCCATATTTGGGATATGATCCAGATAACACCGCAACTGTTGTTGTTGATAGAAATCCAGCGATTCTTGAGGTATTTCTTAGGCGCCTGCGTAAAATAAGGTCTAGGGAGGTACATAGTAAACTGCAGGACGACCTAGTTGAATATTTATGGCATATGAAAGGTACTGCTTAGATATAGTCTATGCATTTGTTGAACTATTGTAACATTGTAGTACTCGATTATTGTATAGTTTTATGTACTCGATTATTGTATTGTTTTATGTACTCGATTATTATATTGTTTTATGTATCGATTATTGTATTGTAACTATAGGACGCCTTAACTCCTTAATGCCTTAACTCTTTATATTCCCAGTTCAAAAGAGGACGACCCAAACTGTATGTAACTCCTTAACGCCTGAAATCTTTATATTCCAATTCAAAAGAGGACGACCCAAACTGTATGTAACTCCTTAACGCCTTAACTCTTTATATTCCCAATTCAAAAGAGGACGACCCAAACTATATGTAACTCCTTAACTCCTTAACGCCTTAACTCTTTATATTCCCAATTCAAAAGAGGACAACCCAAACTGTATGTAACTCCTTAACGCCTGAACTCTTCATATTCCCAATTCAAAAGAGGACGACCCAAACTGTACGTAACTCCTTAACGCCTTAACTCTTTATATTCCCAATTCAAAAGAGGACGACCCAAACTGTATGTAACTCCTTAACGCCTTAACTCTTTATATTCCCAATTCAAAAGAGGACGACCCGCAATTCTTTAACTCCTTAACTCTTTCTTGCCAGCACGACTTTCAATGTGATTGGAGCACGACTTTTAATGTGAGTGGATCATGCCTTATACTGTTCATAGACTGGTCATTTCAGTTGAATAACACACATAATATAGCCATAAATAAAAATAAAAATCTACGGATACATCCAAACTTTCCAACTACATAAACCAAATGATACATATTAAATACGACACATAATACAACGATATACTACTCAAACTGTATAATATGATTGTACCATAACCCGTACGCTTCGTGCCCGACGAAGTTTGAACGATACTTGAAAAGATAGAGAGAGTCGTATGTCGACCGTTTCTCTTGAAAGACGCCATCCTTTTTTACCTCATCAATTACTTTGCGGTAATTCATACAATCAGTACTAAATAAGCAGAAAACACTTCTAGTTGATAAGTTGGGCCTCTGTATTCTACAACTAGTATGATTGTTGTAAAAATCATTGAGAGTTGCCCAAAAATCTTGATCTACCTCTTCTTCCATATGTAGTACGTCTTCTTCAATGTACGCCTTTATCAAAACAACGTAGTCTGAAGCAGTCCAGTTTTCGTTTGCCATTTCAAAGTGTGGGGTTAAACTAAAATTCCAACGATTTTTATAGGCAAAGTAAAGTAGAGTAAAGTAAAGTAAAGTAAAGCAACACACCATTCAAGGGAATCGTTAAAGTTGATTTGATTAAACAACTTTACAACGTCAGAGCAATTAAACTTACCCTGTTTTATACAGTTGATTGGAAAACACATTGCAGAACATTGAATGGCTTATTGTAATTATACAGCCTACTTGCATCCTTTGTCTTCATAAATACGGGGGTATGGTAGTTTTCTTCATACTCACAAACAATTCCAATTCTAAATAAACAACAATGGCTGATTCCAACAACAACATCAATTTCTCTGGCTATGCCGATGATAACATTGGTAATTTTACTAGTTTATTATCTCAAGCTGAAGGTCCATTGATTCCACCCCCTTTCCTAACTCCCTAACAAAGTCAATATCTCCACCAATTAAACCTGCTCAGCAGTACGTTAGCATGTATGGCCAACTTCCTAATCAAAACGTACACCAAGAGGTGGCTTCCCCGACCCCAGTACCTGACAAAGGACAAACCAAGGCCAAACGGTCTTACACCAAGCGAAAAACAAAAGAAACTCACGTTCAAAGTGGCATGGAAAAAACTGTAGCTACTGGTAAAATATGGAAAGCAACTGACTATAAAGTGCTAGCTAATGCATTGGTAAACGCGTCTGTCGTTGCTGAAGGTCGTTCTGGTGGTATGTTTTTCTACCAGAGGGTTAATGATTTGTACAATGGAGATCCTGAATGCGTAACACGAAGATCAATTGAGAGCACAAAGACTGCATGGTATAATTTGAATACTATGTGTACCAGGTACAAAGGGATAAAAGCAATAGAGGGGTTCACTTAGAAGCGGTCAAACATTCAGAGATTTAAAGGACGATTACGATAGCATCTATCATGACACCTGTAAAACTGAATTCATTGCTCATGAAGCATTGGAAATTCTTTCTTTTTGTCCACGTTGGGCCAATCTATGCGAAACAGATGATGTATATCTAGACACTAAAGGATCTAACTTAAGAAATGCAGCTTCTAGACTTTTGGTGGATTCATCCCCGGGAAATACAACTGAATGTGCTATGGCTACAGACGAGGATGAGAATAACAATACTCCGGTGACTCCTAATTTGGGAATGTTGTATAGTGGGGTTGAAACAAGGCCAGAAGGAATAAAATCAAGCAAGAGAGCACTACTCTGAAATAAAGAAACAAAAGATTTGGCAGCGTCTAGTGATAAACTAACTTCGTTGTTAAGTGATATATCACTTGCATCTGTCTCCAACAAAGTAGACTGTGAAAAGCGTAAAGATAAGAAGCTGCAGATCATGGAGTTGCAATTGCAGCAAGATGCCGCTAGAACTACAACTCTCATACAAAGAACTGCTTAAAAAGAAAAACGTGAAAGGCGTTTGAAGGAAAAGGAAGAGGAGGAGTATCTAGCAAGAGATATATCTCAGTTGACTGGACAGGCCCTTCAGTATGCTATAGCAAAAAAAGATCGTATATTGAGGGCTCAACAGAAAAGATATCAGGAAGACGAAGGAAGTTCCGAGATCTAGACACAGTCTATGTTGCTATTTCTAGCTTGTTGTATCCTAGCTTTAGTTTTCCAAGTTGGTTGTAATGTTGTTATTTCTAGGTTGCTATTTCTGGTTTGTTGTATCCTAGTTTTAGTTTTCTAGGTTGGTTGTACTGTTTTGTGGGTTATTAAAAAAATTAACTAGTTTTAAGTAATTTATATATATTTTTCTAATGAGTATATGATATTCAAACTTATTTTGCATTCCTTTTAAGTATGTATACATTTTTTAAACTAGAAATAGGTAGGTTTTAATTCTTTTAAGTATTTGTGATTTTTTGTACAAAATAATTTAAACATATTAAAATTAAACTCTTAAAAAATGGATTTATAAAAAAATTGTGTTTTATACGGTTCTCATAAAACCATATAAAACAAAAGGGTTTTATGTAAACCGTTTATACGTTAAACGGTTTTCATAAAACCGTTTATACGTTAAACGGTTTTATGAAAACCGTTTAACGTACAAACGATTTACATAAAACCATTTACCTGACCACGCTCCAATTTATGAAATGGCGAGCGTCGCCATTTCAAACCGCTCCCCACCCTCGTCTTAACGCTGCTGGAGCGCGTGGACTCCCCTTTCTCTCCCATTTCACCTCCCCCCTACTCTGCTGGGAATGCTCTTATACATGAATAAATAACTGGATAAATTCAGTACTTGAATGGTAAGTGAAGTTAGTGGGTTTTCTACGTGGCTAGGTAATGGGTTGTTACCGATAAAACATGGTTCCTACAATTTTGTGCTTCTGCTTTTGCTCGTCAATTTTGCGATTGGTATTTTGGCGATTGGAATATCATTTTACCAAAAAAGAACGTGATTGTAAAACATGGAGCAATTTCTTGTGTAAGTTGAAGTGCAACGAGATTGCACTGGTGGATTTGGTAGTTGACCTCATGGGTACATCTTCATTTTATTTCATATATCCATTTTAGTTTTCTTTTTGTTTTTATGCATGTTTGCTTTAGTTGTATTAAGGTTAGTATGCTAGCATTACTATGTACTTCTTTAAAAGTTAATAAAAGCGTACCAATTTTGAAATATATATACATACATACACACACACACACACACACACACACACACACACACATATATATATATATATATATATATATATATATATATATATATGAATTCTGTTATAGCCATGGGTTTTCAAGCTTAGGACAAAGGTGAGTGTTTTAATTATTTAAAATTAATATATTAAAGAAATTAGGGCTTTTAATAGTTTTTATTTGTCGTTTTCTATAGTTTTACTTTTCAGTTCTAGTTTTATTTCAGTATTAGCAAAAGTTTTAGTATTTTATTTTTGTAGTTCAATTTCCTGCTCTCTTTTTTATAGTCTTTTTATTTTATTTCGTAAGTTAATTTTATTTAGTCCTTTTCTTTCCTTAGAAATATTTTTGTTTAGTATTTGTTTATTTTTTTTCCTAATTACTATAATTTTTAAATAAGATCATATCTTATCTCCCTTTCCTATGCTTAATATCAGAATAATAGCGTAAAAACTACAAATATGTAATTGGTAAATACAATATTAAAATTACATTAAAATTCGTAAAATTACAAAAAAAGAGAAAATAGACTAAAATAGAGTAGAATTACATTAAAAAATAATGATTGACTAAAATTAATAGATCAATAGAAGTTTATTACTAGTTTCATAAACTATTAGAAACAAAACTATTTTGATAGATAAAAAGAACATAGAATCATAATAATAAAAGACAGCAGAATCTATTATAATACTATAAATATCATAACCGGTCAGGAACTGGGCAAATAGGTTTCAAATTGGGTTAAAAAGAAAACATAGACATTTCGGACCTATCCAACCACCTCTCCTATTGGACTAGTTTCCTAATGGCTCTAGTTTCACCAGGCACGCTTAGGCAGAACAACAGTATAAGTGGTCACAGAAATAGATTGGGTTTGGGGAGCAGCTTAATTTTGTTTGGTAGGACCCACCTGACCACCTCCTTTTCAGACCAGTTTTCTAATGATCACAAGGTTGACTTTGGGCATGCTTAGTTGGACTAGCAGTGTAAGTGGTCACATTTAGTTAATAGAAAGGCATCTGATGTTTTCTGAGCGTGCAGATTTTAATCAGGGATTATTTTGACATGAGCTTGAGAATGTGTCTTTCTTTGCTAGTTGGCAGGACCTTCTGGTGGCACATAGACCCCCAGTTTGGATTTGGCCCTAGGCTTTAGGTCGTAGTTTGGGTTAAGAGCCGACCGAAGGGGAGACTTAGGAAATTAATCCTAAGAACACAAATTCATAATAAAAGAATAACTTTACAGAAATAATTACAGATTAGATAATTTACCTCTCCCTTAATCATATGTGTGCACATAAATAAAACTATTATCAAGTCTAATTCCTTTATTCTATTTAATATGCTAGCAATTATCTCACTCACTAGACTTAAAAGTCTGATCCACTCCTCTTTCTCCATTTTCTCCCTTTAGATTCATAGGCTTGATTTGGACCATCTTTGCTTTCTTCTTGGAGCATCTCTTAGAGTTCAGATTTGATGTATTACTTCTATTTTCTTCTGTTTCATGTTGATTGGATTTTATCTGCATTTGAGAGGGATATTATTGTACTCTGATATTGGCAAGATTGAGATTTTTTTTTTTTTTTTTTTTTTTTGTATTTTTTGATTTGATACATATGATGGCTCGACAGTATTTTCATAATGAAATAATTTATGTTTTAAATGCCAATATTTTTCTACTTTGCAATGTTTTATATCGTTTACATATCTTCTATGCTTGATCTTTGTGGATTACATTCACTTTTACCAGCATTCCCCTTCTAACCTTGGTAAATTTTTGGAATGCTAAGGGGTGCGGGATGTTGCATAACGTCCCTTAGCATTTAGCATATTTATCCGTATTACAAAACTCCTTGATTATGCATATGCAAAAATAATGTGATTAATTGGCTCATAAAAACTTTTTATGAAAAAACCAAAGGAAAAAAATATAAATAAGAAAAATAGTAAAACTTTATTTCTTTTTTAAATAACATGTTTTATAGTGTTACAATAAGGTTGATACTTCTAGATCAAAAAAAAAAAAATCTCATTAGAAACCTTACTAACAAAAACCTAGAAGGAAAAATGTAAGTGAACGAAAAGAGTACATTATAACACAATTTTATATACTGATCCTGATTTATAATGCATTATTCGATTAATCTGTTGATGTAGTCGACGCATATTGATTTAATACCCCATCTTCTAAAATTTTGATTCTAGAAGTGCCTTTAGGAATGGATATGCTCGATTTTCTTGAGATTGGATTTGTTTCAGCTCTGTCTTGTTGTACTTTTGTAGTTCATGTATGTATAAAAATTTAGAAAAAAATGTTTTGTCCTATCATCCTTGATATAACCTACTTGAATTTAAGTTATGCAAGCTGCATTGTCTTCGTAAATAGTAGTTTATTACATCAAAAGATATTTGATACTTCTCAATCAAAATTCTACCTCGTTAAATCCTTACTAAGAAAATTTAATGGGAACCATACTAATGGTGGAAAAATAGTACAATATATAATGTCATGTTTCAATAATTTACTGCATCAAATGAAATTTTATACTTTTAGATTGATATAATGTCTCGTTAAAATTTTACTAAGAAAAACCCAATGCAAAAAAATCATAGTGAAGGAAAAAGAGAACATTATGGTATACTTGGGTATTCTATTTTTATGAAAAACACTTCACCGCTTTCATTTTTGTTGCTTCGTATCTGTTTTTCTTGTTGCGACCACACTTTCAATGGATATTAATGGTTTCACTATAACAAGACTTAAAAGTAGGAAGTAATCTACGCATCATGAATAACATCAAGATTTTCATTATAGCAATACTTAAAAGAATATTGTAATATGTACTTATTATTCTTTGCATTCTTTATAACTAACAAAGTTATTTTTGTTTGGCAAGACCAACCGGTTTTTATAGTAAATAGTAACAACACTATTATCATTAGAACAAGTAATGATTACACAATAAAGCAGGAGGTAGGCACATCGCCTACCTGCTACAGACATGGTCTAAGACAAGAAACACACAATAACAGTCAAATTAATCTCCATGCAGGGAGATAATCACAACTAGCACATTGAATGCAAGTATTGCAGATAAATACAACACCAGTTACACACAGCTATCAGAGGGAATGAAAAGAAAATTACAACAGTTGGCTGTGGCGCAGTCCCAATTCCCTAACAATTAAAAGTAAGGGAAATAATCAGCAGAAATCATAACAAAGCTCAACACCAGAAACTCACTTTTCGAAGGCTGCGGACGGTCCCATCCTACAAACAGCGGCAAAGGAAAACATCGTAGCACTACACAAACTAACGTGGTCACATATGAAGCTCACACGCCTAAAATTAAGGCGAGAAACTGACAATCCTTCGCCCAGCAAAAACAACAGCAAACCAGCAAATTGCAAACAATTACAAGCCAAACAGAAAGAAAAATGCCTTGCTGCAAAAGCCTACCTTGAGCAACTCACTTACACAAAATAAATGTCCAACAAAGCATAACAAATAACATGAAAGCTATGACAAATCAGACAAACCAAAGAAACTTACTTACAGCTCGAGGCACAACGACTACCTTTCATAGCTGACACTGCTTAACCCAACCACCACAATGAAAGAAGAACTCCAACCAGACCGAAAAATGCACATGACAAATAAAACACCAATGACAACTAAACAACTCAAGTTGAAACTCCCTCATCACAGACCGACAACAATGAGCAACACCACTTCAAGATCCAAAAAAACAAAAACACTCACCAGCACATTGATATGAATTGATCCACAACCGTTACACGGTCTGCTTTACAGTGAGCATCAGTGCAAAACTAAGCTAATGACAGAAGAGTGAGGAAATTGCGAATGAAGCCATAGAATGACCGAAATTAGGCAGAAGATGACTGGTGGGTACACCATGAGTTGAAATGGAGATTAGGGTCAGATCTGGTTGATCCAAGAAATGGTAGGCTAGATCTCATGAAAAGCGAATGGCAGGGCCGGTCCTAAGGTTTTTGCTACCTAAAGCCAACTGCAAAACGAAGGCCTTATACAAAAAAATAATGTTATTCTTTTTTATTAAATCATTAAAACAGTAGTTTAAAATAATCTAAATGAAAATTCTTTTACTATTCAATTCAACATCAGAACGTTAACTACAAATTTCCTAGTTGTTTATCAATAAATTTTTATATAAACAAAGCGGAAGCGTATAATGTAATCCCTATATCTGAGTTGGTCAGTCTGCATACCAGGTCCACCGTACTGGTTAGTTTTTAAAAAAAAAATTAACATCCATTCTCCAACAAATAATAACTTATATATTAGGCAACCTAAGCTAAATAACTCAATTATGGCCATAGTACTCAAAAAACAAAAATCCTCAAGCAAAGTAAACATCAGACTGCAACTCCATACGCTTAAGCATGCATCTAGAGTGAAGCCCTTTCCATACACATTTTGAGTAGATCGGGAAACAAGGAATATAAAAGCATCAAGGAAAACAAACTCTCAGAATTTTGAAACTTATATCGCCATTACTCATGTAACAATGGCCATCAAGTTGGATAAACACAAACCAGATCACCAAAATTTACTATATCACTGGCAGCACAAATTAGGAATTGACTGGAAGAGAAGTGATAAATACTCAAAAGGAAAAGGACAATAAATTCCTGTAAAAAAGAGGCAAAATTGCAGCAAACCTTCATCTCTAGATCTACGGAAAATGCAATTACATCTCTAATTGATTGATGCCGCACAATTTCTTGAAATGGCATCGGTACAGGAAGAATACTGTTGACTTCCATGCTCCTAATCTTTGGAGTTCCATATCGATTACTCATCTAATTGACATTTTTTTCTACGCGTAATAAGATTTTGGCGGAGTGGTGCCCTAGTTTTTTGAGAGGCCCAAAGCTGTTGCTTTACCTGCTTTACCCAAGGACCGGCCTTGGCGAATGGATCTAGGTTAGGGTTCGAAAGCAGTCTTCCACGATGGAAAAAGCTGGATAGGGGAAGGAGAGGCAAAATAAAGAGAGGAGATATGAAGACGGAAGTGAAAAAGGAGGAAGAAACGGAGAATGCAAAGGGCGAAAATCCAGTTGCCATTGAGAGACAGCACTCTGATTTTTTTGGGTTTCGATAAGAACCTTTCGTTATTGTAAAATTATTACTTGATCCCTGGTTGGTTTACTGTTAGATGAGTCTTTCAACTTTTCAATTGAATTCTTTAGACATCGCTAGTTAAAGACCTTCATATTACCAATTTAAATATCCATGTAGATTGAAGTCTTTTATAAGGATTTGGCAAGTGTTCATGTAAATGCCATGCTTTTTTGAGTCAAAATTTCGACCAAAATGAAAATTTAAACCCAACAAAGTATAAAAAGTGAGATTCTGATATCTGTAAATAGTGAGCACGAGCGTAATAAAATACACTAAAACAAACTCACAGTGAAAGCAAAATAGGATAACAAGCATGGACTAAATACCTTACTTATGTATCACCACATCACAAAGCATAAGAGAAATAAGAACATAAAATCAAACTTGAACACTTGTGAAGATCTGTCTTTCCCAAAAAAAAAAAAAAAAAACAAGGGAGTTGTTATAAGAAGGGGGCCGGAACAATAAGTCCTGGTAAGTAGAAAATGCATCATGTTTGGTTACACCAAATCATATGCCTAACAAGGCTAGTGATTCTAACTGGACCTTGCAGGAATTGCGCATAACGATTAACTGCGGTACCCAAGGTAGCACTTCCCAAAGATTAGATTTATTGTAATACACTACGATAGAAGGCTCTAAAACTAATCAATACCCTACAACTAAAGGAGATGGGTTACACATATATATCCACGTATGGACTCACTCGTAATATAACATATAAGTAGATTCCCACGACTACTTAAGGCCCAAGACGAATCCATTGATCGCTTAATACCTTACTGTATGGTTTATTACATGCTAATATAAATTAGAGGATGTAACCACTAAGTTCTGCTAATTTAAGCCTTTTGTCGTTCATGCATATTCCCAACCCCGCATAAGGCGACAGATAGTAAGCAGTCACTTACTACCTACGGGATAGGTTGATGACAAATCGTCATTTATGACCTTACCCTTGGTGGATCCCTGATTGACATAGAAATGTGTTTATTTTATGCTCTTATATCTTATCTTTTGTATATAAATAAATATTACTTGGGTATTGTTTTGTTACTTTTACAGATATTCCAACCCAGCCCCATGCAACCAGAAAAGTAGAGAAATAGAGATGAAATTGATATATATTTACATTTCGAAGAATTGTAGATGAAGATCTCACATCTAGTTGCTGTTGGACAAAAAAAAGATTGATAAAAAGGCTTTGCACATCACAAATCAATGAAGAAGTGTCAAGGAAGCAAGAGGAAAAGAGAAAAGGCCCAAATTTGCTTTATTTATCTAAGGCCCATTTATGTTTCTCATTGTAAACTAATTAGTGATGTAATGACCAGGCCCAGTTATCATTAGGGTTAGGGTTAGGGTTTGGCTATCTATCCTATAAATACCCTTGTAATGCCCTTGTAGCCACCATCCTATCCTATATC
The DNA here is from genome assembly GCA_030737875.1 of Allium sativum. Taxonomy (NCBI): domain Eukaryota; kingdom Viridiplantae; phylum Streptophyta; class Magnoliopsida; order Asparagales; family Amaryllidaceae; genus Allium; species Allium sativum. The sequence goes on along the minus strand of CM060911.1, from coordinate 298,007,545 downwards.
TCATTCTATTCTCTTCTTCATTAATAAAACTCAATTTTCTTTTTATGCAATTTTCTATTTCTTAGCAATTAGTGTTGTCTACACGATTAGATTCGGTAGAACACTATTTGTATTTTGCATTTCTTTTCATTAGTGATTGACCGTCTGATTAGATTCAGCGGTAATCCTAATTTTATTTCCTGTTGTTATTTATATTATGCACTTTTATTTTCTGTATTTTAATCGCGTTCATAGGTTAAATTGGATTTGATTAGATTTGAATCTGATTTATAGTTTCATTGCTCTTCCATTGAAATTGTGATTTGATCGTCGGTTCAGTTAGATCTGTTCTGAATCAAATTACAGTTTTAATTTTGTTTTGTTTTGCAAAATCAACCTCCAGCTTCGTCTAACTCGCCCAAGAGATTAGATAAATAATTTGATTTAATTCACCTCCCTGTGTTCGACCTGTATGCTACACACCTGTATGCTTGCAGAATTTAATTTAAATGTCGCGCTTTTCTAATTCATAGACTAGCATCGATCAAGTTTTTGGCGCCGTTGCCGGGGAGGTAACGATTAAATTTTATTATTTATTTAGTTTCTGATTCGTGTTAGTTTTTATTTTTGCTTGTTCTTGTTTTCTTGTATATATATAAAAAAAAATCTTGATTGGAAAGATTTGGTATTATTCAATGATGCTATAATCTTCTAATTAAAAAAAAAATTACCACTTTTTATAGATACTTTGGTTTCTTTTCAAGATCTTTCCATATTATTATTTTTTTCCTTTTCTTCCCCTTTTACATTGTACAGTACAATCTGATTTCCTTTCTATAAAAAAATAAAGAAAAAAATATATCTTTCCATTTTTCTTTTATTTCTTTCCTGATTTCATCCTCTTTCTCCTTTCTTTTCCTTTTATTTCTTTCTTTTATTTCCTTCCTTCCACCAGACGCAATCACCCAATTCCTCACACAAACACCCTCCATCCGAACCAAATTCAAACCCCATCACCTTCATTACAACCACAGATTCACCTGAGATTCACACTCAAACCGAACCCATAAATTCCATCAATAGCCTCCCATACTTCATCATCTTCCACCACACCGAGCTCCCCACGTCAGCTCTCCCATATTCACAGATCATCGAACCACCTCCAGCTGCAGAAGCTCGCAACCCCTTCTAACACCCGAAATAAACCCAATTTGAACACCAATCGCAAGTCAAACAAGGATCAACCTCGAGAGGAAAAAAAAAGAAGGAAGTGTGATTTTGATTTGGGGATTCGACTGTTGTCTGAAAGTAAGGAATAAATTAAAAGGGGGCAGATGGATTTGAGCGTGTATTAAAGGAAAGGAGATTGATTCCTTATTTTATTATTTCTTTGAGTTGATTTGGGCGTGTATTAGTGAAGGGGTACGTGATTGCTTTCCTTATTTCGTTTGTTCTTTTCTGTGGAGCAAATAAGCTCACCTTGCATGTGAATTTGTTAACGCGTGGCCTTCTTTTTGCGTGTGAATTGGTGAGTGCACGGCATTATCCTTGGTGTCGAGTATTGAATTGAGTGCGTGACTTTTATTTTGAACTATGGCGTAAGTATTGAGTGGCATTTTATTTACCATTGACGTTTTCTGTTTTATTTCCTAGAACAAATTTTTTTTATTATTCTTTTCCTTTGAAAAAAAAATATCTGAACTTAGTTCAAAGGCGAAAAAAAGTGCAGAAAACCATTCAAGCAAAGTGAACAAGATTTTCGGGTCAAACAAAGCAAAAGGTGGAATTTTAATCGCTGAAACCTCATTCTCTGGAAGGACTGCCATACCCCACTGTAAATTTCTTTTAACTCTACAGGTGCTCCGCTTCAAATAAAAATATAGAAATTGTTGTAAAAATCTTCTGCAGGGGCAGCGGTTTGAATGTAAATTTTAATTCTGCAATTTATATTTCTGTGTCTGTTCTGTGACGGAAATTTCTGAATCTGTTTGTGAAGAACGAATTTACATACCTTATATCATCGCTCTCATCGTTTTTCAACAATAAAATTTTCATATTTAAAAATAATATAATTGAAAAGTGGTGCTTTGTGAAGTTAACTGTCTCGTATAATTAGATCGCGGATATATAGTAGTTCAATTTATTGAACTATTAGCAAAAGAGGTTGCATACTACCCGTAAAACATTGGTCGTATCCCTTAGTGTTTACACTATACGTGAACGGCCATAAGACCCTCTTCCCCCTTCTAATTGAGTCAGTTAATTAATAGAGCACAACTCGTCCTTTTATACTATTTTGAAGCGAGAATAATTTATGTCTTACCCTGACTTCATTCAAATGTCTAATTCAAATAAATCCTTGAGAGAAATGTGGGATAATAGTCAGAGTAGACGTCCTCTTGAAGAATATGAGTATGAATTTCAACTCATGAAACAATATTTTCCAAAATTTCGCGACCCAAATGCCAACAATTTTCAATATTTTCAAAATGACCAACATTTTCAAAGTTATGATCGAAATGGCGACTTCAATTCAAATTTCAACAATTTCGATTATGGGCCACATCCACATGAAAATAACTTTGAATCTCAATATGGCTTTGATCCACATCATTATGGGGTTGAAAACCAAAATTTTCAAAATTATAGCCCATATCAACATCTTGAAAATAACCAAAATTGCAATTCTCTCTCAAATTTTAACAGTTTTGGTTATGAACAAAATTTCTATGATCAAAATGATTTCCAATATCATCATCAGTTTTCTGAAAATTCAAACAACTACCACATTGGAAATAATATTGATTGTGAAATCAATGTGGACTATAATTTTGAGAATCAAGAAATCCAAAATGAGAGCTCTCAAATCAGCGATCGTCTTAACATTCTTAGAGAGAGGGAAGAAAGACTAAATAAAAAGGTTGATGAACTTCTTTGTTTATTGACATCTTTGAAAGAACAACGAGAGCAACAGAATCAAATTCAATGCGATGAATCAGGAAATAATCCATTCTTTGCTGACATTGAAAATTTTCAAGTAACGACTTTGGAAATTGAGAATAATCACCTTGATGAAGTTGTTAAAAATTCAATAAATGATTTGGATTTCGATTCTTTTCAAAAAGATTTAAGCTTGGATTTTGATCTTCCTCTTTTGGGCTGTGAGAAACTTGAAATCTTTGAAATTGAACAGAATAAAAATGTTGAATTTTTCAATTCAAATTTGGAAAAGGATTTTAATGAACATGAATTTTTTGGGTTGTACGAGGATGAGTTGCCAAATGAGGAAGAAGTAGATTCACATCACGAGTTCGAAAATTTTAACTTTGAGGAAATTTCAAACGAACTTGAAATTGTCAGTGTCGAAAATACGTTGTCAATTAATGAAATTGAGAAATGTGATCACACAGTCTTGAACACCACTCAGATGTCAAATTTCACTGAATTTATATACGATCACAAATTTTTGAACAATTACACTGATAAATTTGTTGAACACATGAATTATTTTTGGAATGCTAGCTTGGTTGAAAAACTTCATGTTAGGACGACCCTAGATATTTATCTCCTGGACTATAAATCTAGGTTTAAAGATGAGATGGTTTTCACAAACCTTTGCCTATTAGAAAACATGCCTAGACATAGTGGGAATGGAACTCATAGGGCAAGAACCAAGTGTGGGGGAAAAACTTGGTGGAATTCATTACATCGCATGCATCGCAAACACATATATCATTGTAAATATAATTTTCATTCGCATATAGTGGCTAAACTCCATTTCATTCTTCAAATAATTTTGCATCTCATACACCTTTGGGTACTATCTTTCAATTATAGAAAAAAATTACAGTGTGGACACTGTTTAGTTCTAGTGTGGGGGGAGTCTGCATTTCATTCATTTTCATTTTTCTTTATTTTTCTTTCTTTTTCTTTCTTTTCATTTTTAGCCATTCAAGTAGGACCATCATGCATTTTAGATTGTAGTAACATACCAATTTTTTTTTTTTGAAAAATACGACTCATTTTCAATTGATACAACAAAATAAGTTTACAATTTTTAGCCAGTTGATAGTATTTTTCTCTCTCAACCAAGTTCGAATTTGAAATATAATGAAAAGTTTAATTTTGAGGGATAATAGTGTAACCGGTACATAGGGAGATTTTTAGGTGATGGCCATGAAATCTATTCTATATTGTAGACTTTGTTTAAATAAGTGGAGGACTTAAAATACTTATAATGGCTTGTCAAATCTTTAAAACTAAGTTGTGTTAAGTTGAATTCGCGTAATCTCTTTTTGTGCTTATAAATTCAATAATAATAATAGTAATCCAAGGGTATCCAACATTGATTGTATATCGAGCGTTGGTGTGCAAACCCGCCAAGCTCTATCCGACACGTTGTTGACAAAGTCAGCGTTGGAATATCTTGGTCTCATTTTATGAGATTGGACACTTAAGGATTACCGACACGTTGTTGACAAAGTCAAAGTCGGCCTGCACAATCTGCCAAGCTCTTTACCCACTCTCCGTTAGTCCGCGAGGCAGTGCATGGGTGGTAAACCTTGGTCTTTTTAGTTAGGTGTATGTACTTAATCATAAATCTTCAAATTTTATAGAATAAAGAATAAGCGATGATACCCAAACACTTCTTGACCTTATTGATTTGACTAGCCATACATGAGAAAATTAGAATACCACTTTGCAAACTGTGCCAAGCAAACTAAGAATCTATTTCATGGCTGCACTATGATATCGACCGAACTAACTGGCCAAACTGGAATTTAACATTTGAAAACTTGATTTATATTGAAAATTTGTGACAAGTCGAGGTATCTAAAATAAAATCAACTGATTAGAAATTATTAACTTAATTTGTTGTACCACTTTCCTGAAGTAAGTCGTGTTGTCATTTTTCGTTTTTATTTTTGCATATGTCCATTGCATTCATGTAGTTTCATTAGAATCATAGCATACTGCATTTGGATTTTGTGGGTAGTATCCGCTGAAAACCCTCACGAGACACCACTCGTCCTACTAGGGACACCTAGAGGTTTAACGGCTTGTTGCATACGCTCAATGCAATCGTGTTTCCTACGAAAGTGTGACCTATCTAGTTAGTTTTTCATTTCTTGTTTTACTCGAGGACGAGTAAAAGATAAGTGTGGGGGTATTTGATTGACATAGAAATGTGTTTATTTTATGCTCTTATATCTTATCTTTTGTATATAAATAAATATTACTTGGGTATTGTTTTGTTACTTTTACAGATATTCCAACCCAGCCCCATGCAACCAGAAAAGTAGAGAAATAGAGATGAAATTGATATATATTTACATTTCGAAGAATTGTAGATGAAGATCTCACATCTAGTTGCTGTTGGACAAGAAAAAGATTGATAAAAAGGCTTTGCACATCACAAATCAATGAAGAAGTGTCAAGGAAGCAAGAGGAAAAGAGAAAAGGCCCAAATTTGCTTTATTTATCTAAGGCCCATTTATGTTTCTCATTGTAAACTAATTAGTGATGTAATGACCAGGCCCAGTTATCATTAGGGTTAGGGTTAGGGTTTGGCTATCTATCCTATAAATACCCTTGTAATGCCCTTGTAGCCACCATCATATCCTATATCTCATTCTATTCTCTTCTTCATTAATAAAACTCATTTTTCTTTTTATGCAATTTTCTATTTCTTAGCAATTAGTGTTGTCTACACGATTAGATTCGGTAGAACACTATTTGTATTTTGCATTTCTTTTCATTAGTGATTGACCGTCTGATTAGATTCAGCGGTAATCCTAATTTTATTTCCTGTTGTTATTTATATTCTGCACTTTTATTTTATGTATTTTAATCGCGTTCATAGGTTAAATTGGATTTGATTAGATTTGAATCTGATTTATAGTTTCATTGCTCTTCCATTGAAATTGTGATTTGATCGTCGGTTCAGTTAGATCTGTTCTGAATCAAATTACAGTTTTAATTTTGTTTTGTTTTGCAAAATCAACCTCCAGCTTCGTCTAACTCGCCCAAGAGATTAGATAAATAATTTGATTTAATTCACCTCCCTGTGTTCGACCTGTATGCTACACACCTGTATGCTTGCAGAATTTAATTTAAATGTCGCGCTTTTCTAATTCATAGACTAGCATCGATCAATCCCTGTGTTACTATCTAGTTGATCTTATTAGATAATTCCCAAGTCACTTAATATTTCCCACATGATAGGAAGCCTAAAGTACCTCCATGGAAGTCATTTAATAATTTATTCCAAGGCGGGTTCTAACCTAGTCATTTACTACCTAGAGGAAGCGGACTATCGCGGAGATTACAGATCTTGCACCCACTAAGTCGTTTAATACTTCTTATTTATGGGGAGGTAAGCTATCTGATCACTTAATACTCGATAAGGGCGGTCCCTATGACTTTACCCTAAAGGGGAAGGGTGAATCTGATCACTTAATACCTAATAGGCAGATCTCATTACTTAATAGCTTTAATTCCGAAGTAGGCCACACTGTCGAATTATTACTTTTTGGTTTGATGGGCCCTAGGACCACTTAATACCTTAACACTTGAAATAAATCTTAAAGGATAAATTCCCGTTACGAAATTGATTATTGTCACGGGTTTGTATGGCCAATTGTACCTCACATCAGTTGTACATACATTCGACTACAGGAAAGTGCATACTTATGTCGTGTAATGCAATTGGCCACGCATCATTAACTTACTAAGTTCAGTCCTTATTTTTCAATTTAAAGGTATTTTTCCTAAAATTAAATTAGAAATAAGACAAAGGAGATATCAAAGATTCACAAATCTTGGATATTTTTTTATTTCCTTATTGGACATAATATTGACTATAGCCACCTATACCCAAATTTCTAATTAAATTCCTTTTTTCAATTTATTGTCATAATAGTCACATGCCATTAATGACTGTAACAATCATATTCCCTAAGGCAGTGGACACTCGGTTGAACCAATTAAATTCCATAATTGTCACATTCCATTAATGACCATAATGGTCACTCTTCCTAAGGCAATACTAAATCCATTACATGTCATTTATATTAGTCCCATATAGTCACAGTAGCTATATTCGTTGTAACTCCCATTGCTTCATTATTGTTATTTGTTTTTATTAGTTCTTATATATATAAGTTTAATATATTAATTTCCCTAATTCGAGTTACAACATTTATTCTAATTCATTTTGAATTATAACCATTTGACATTAAACATCCTTATTCATTTTCCCTACACCATTCATGGTTACAATATTAATTTCCTTCTTAATTTGTTTGTAACCTTTTGGATTACAACAATTAACTCTTCATTTATTGCTTATGAATAATGGTTATAAATATTTATTTCCATTTATTTTGGGAAGTATCACTATATACCCATCATAAATGAAAAACCATTCAAATCCAAACCTATAACACGTATTTACGTAATAATAATAAAATTTCTAGTGTTCAATTTCGAGTTTCTAAGTGATGGATTGCTACCATAATAAAATTTCCAAAGGAAATTATTTGAGAAAACAAGTTGTTTTGGAAAGTTCAAGCATTTTGAATTTGTTATAGGAATAAATATATGTATATATATTTATATGATTTCAAAAAGGAGATTGAAATAAAAACCCGGAAATTTGAATTCAAGAATTTAAATTTAACTTAAGAAAGTTAAATGAATTGAAATTAATAAATTGATTAGAATCAACTTAAATGCTTTGAATGGGAAATAAGAAATGGAATATTTCCATGGAAACTCAAAGTTGTATGGGACTTGAGTTATAAAATATGAAATACTGAGTTTTAACAAAGTGGGCTTCTGAAAGGGCAACGGGTTTGTAGCATTTCTTCTACCTTAGTAATTTCGAGGACGAAATTTTTTTAAGGGGAAAGGAATGTAATGTCCCGGATATTTAGTCATCTAATTTAGAACATTTAAATTTGTTTTAAATGTTGAATTAGAAATATAAATGAATTTTTAATACGAAGTTATCGATTTAATATCGAATATATCAAACCATTGTAATATGAAATTAACAATATTTGAATCCGAAGTTAAATTGAATCGAAACAATTCAGTCGATTAATATAAATTCTATTTGAATTAGAATGATAATAATAATAATAATTTATTATCAATGAATTTGATTGTTCTGAATCCATTTATATTTTTTAACGATTTAATTTAACATATGAAAACAATGATTTTCAAACGACCTCAGAATTTAACGAAACCAGTTCCATTAGATCCGAAACAGTGTATTATTATCAGATTTCAAATTTGGTAACGTTTGGATTTATCATTTGATTGTATGGTTAGAAAACACATAGAATTAATTTAATTTAATTTAATTTAAATCATTGATTTAAAATTGATATCTTTTCCAGACGATCGAATGACGCTTTAGAACTTATTCCAGTATGGTCGAAATAGTGGTATAACCCTAGGAACGCCAGTTATTATGCTCCAATAGGAATTTTGAACTGCGAGATATTTTGATTTTAAAATTAAATAGGTTAGTTCAAACTTTAAATCAATTACATTAGCCACCCTATATCAGTACGCGAGCCAAACGAAAATTTGCGTACAATTATTTTCCTTCCTCGAGCAGAAATAAATGCCCCTCTCCTTCATAGAGAAAAATACTGAATTAATAGTGTATGTACTCAAGCCAACATTCGCTTATAATATAGCGTAGCATTGTCTCCTTTCTTCTCTATAAAACCACAACTACCCTTTCTCGTTTCTGTAACAACCTGGATTCCAACAGACCGATTTTTTTTCAAAAACCCAATCTATCGAAACCCGAGTTGGGCGCTCTGGTATCCAGTAGAAAAAGACAGAGATAAAGAAAACATGTCAGAATTCGTAAGCATCTTACAGCGGAAGGAATTCAAAGTATAATATACTTTAAATATAGCTTTACCTTATAAAACATACTGCCTAACCAGTATCCAAAGCTTATACCATCTCTGTCATGAACCTAACCTGGAAGTATGTAATGAGGAGGGGGTCAGAACATAAGTTCTGTGTGAGTGGACTTAGAATAAACTTCTGTATAATCCTACATATACCGTTCAGTTATATTTTCTTACTTATTAGGTTATTCGCGATATTAGCTCTCTAGGCTATACTCATGTCCCACTAGTAATTAACCTAATACAATGTATATGTAGATACCCCCAACTCGTATAATCCTTTCCATGTATATATACAGTCCCTTGCTGTATGTCGCACGGGCTTCACCATGTAAATCTATACTACTTTAGTGTAGTGCCACCATTCTCAAAATCGTTTGGACTACCACTCTTGATCTTGCTAGATTTCGTTTATTACCAAGATCTAATCTAGGGTTTTCTATCCAGCGCTTCCTAGATTCAACCAGGGTTTACGCTACCCAGGGCCACTGGGGTTTATGCTACATATTGAACGCTTTCTAGATCCGACCAGGGTTTATGCTACCTAGAGCCACTAGGGTTTATGCTACCTATCGAACAATGCCCCCTAGTCTAGGACACACTACCCAGAGCGATATATGTTCCTAGGCTTTACGTCCCAATCGTGTCGTTCAACGTGCTAGATATCTAGTTGCACGTGTCCTCTATATGTGCGGCCCAAGTCCCGTGGCAGGGCTAATCAAGAAACACGGAACTCAGTCGAGAGCTTTAAGTTATCTGCCGATGTAGATGCTAAGGTATGTTTTATCTGTATGTGGCTATGGTCCCACTTAACCCCTCCCTCAACTAATGAAAGGCACCCAAGAAAATCAAGAATGAGAACTGTACGCAGGCCCTCTATGCCCCCACAAACCTATTGGCCACCCTCACCCATAACTAAATAACAAAGTATATGGTCTTTTGGAGTTCTCCGCCTTTCCGCTTGCGTATCACAATTGACTCAAGATGGTAGGTAGACGACGACGTGCTATCACAAGGCTAAACAAGATATCGCCGCCTCACGCTGACCCATCCTTGTCTTTAGGTTGCTTATATTGCAATCAAGGCATACCCTTGGCTCTTCTAACGCAGACCTTAACCTCTGTGAGCCCAGGAGGATCATCTACAACCTCATAGAGGGATACAAAGAGTATCCTCACGTCCCCTCGAAGCCATTTGCTTCGTAACCCAGTTCGTTGGAGCCTTTTTCATGATCAGATGGATGTTCGCTCCTCCTCGTGTTCTACTTGGCTTCCTTGACTAAGGTTTACTACTTAGTTCTCTTAACTAAGGTTTACTACTTAGTTTCCTGAATCGTTTGCTTTCTTAACTAAGGTTCACTACTTAGTTTCCTGAATCGTTAGCTTTCTTAACTAAGGTTTACTGCTTAGTCCTCTTAACTAAGGTTTACTACTTAGTTCTCTTAATTGTTCGTTTTCTTAACTAAGGTTTACAACTTAGTCCTCTTAACTAAGGTTTATTACTTGGTTCTCTTAACCAAGGTTTGATACTTAGTTTCTGTTACTTAGTTCTCTTTAACTAAGGTTTGTTACTTAGTTCCTTTTAACTAAGGTTTACCAATGAATTCAAGCATGACTTAAGTTCTCTTTATCAAATGATAGCGTACAGGTGTTTTCCCACATTTTCAGCTTAGATTAACTTATTTCATGGTATAAGTCATCCCACCCTTCGAGTCTTGTATTACATCTTAAGTCATATTCATTTCTTATCCCTAGGATAAGTTATCTATTATTTAATCTTATCATTCCCCACTTTTCCTTGCTTTGATACTGTTAAATTGGTTAAGTTTGCCCATGTGTCCAAGTTGACTTAACCTCCAATCACGTATTTAATTCAACCCACGTACCATGCTAAATTGGTTAAGTGTTCTCTATCAGTTCATGTTGACTTAACCCGCCTATATATCATGTCAAATTGGTTAAGTGTTATCTAGCGGTTCACGTTGATTTAACCCACCCATATATCATGTCAAATTGGTTAAGTGTTGTCTAGTGTTTCATGTTGACTTAACATTACCATACTAGCATGTGTCATTAGCATTAATTATTAATGCCCAACCTCTCACATTAGATCTATTGTTGCAGTCACTGGATGTGCCGGTTGGTTCCGGACAGGATTACACCACAACTCAATCTAACCTCGGGTTTCAAGCACGTTATGACTAACTTCTCACATTCAAGCCTGGCCCTTTACACAAGCGAGGAAAGCCACCGCTTAGGGCACCAATAATTCTGGGGCACCATTCCAATTTCAATCATACACATAAAGCCCAAAAAAAATATCGCGATCTGCAAATCACGAGAACTGAATCACGCAATCGCTGAAAAGCCGAAAGACCACAGGCACGATACCGCACCAGCTTCCAACAAGGCAGTTTCGACATCAAGCCGTCAGGTGATCGTCTTCATCTTGAAGTCAAAGGATCTTTCATAGGTACGTAATTACTGTAATTTGAATAATTGGGGTTTTTCATTTTAAGTATTCAGTTGTATAAGATTTAGGAATTAGGCAATTAGGATTTAGGCTTACAACACTCGCTTGAAGTAGTCAATCGGCATGTATAATTTATTGATTTTGAATCTTTTGTCTTTGATTTTGATTTGTCATTATAACAAGTACTTTTGATGTATTGTCCCCAGCCTGTCCTTCGGGCTTCATTGCCTATCTTCTGCGAATAGGACTTACCTCTGATTTGGATTTTGGATAATTGGAGTTTATGTTTTATATGATGTTGCTAGCCTGAGTTGTAAAACTACATTAATGAAATTATAAACAACAATATTTGTGCTGAGCCTGAGCAGCAATTTTGCAAATCAAGTTTGCTCTTATTTTTAAATTTTAGGTTTGTAGCTATATATTAATTTATAGTTTCAACATTTCATTGTAATTAATTAGAATTAATTCAAAATTGGTAATAGATAATGAATTTTTTAATGATAAGCTAATGTACAATTATTCGATAAATAACTATCTTTTCATAGGAAGTTGTGGTTAAAGGATTTTAGTCTAATTGTTTAGTTTAAAAGAACTTTTGCTTTAAATCATCGTTGAAAACATTTCTGATAAAGTATACTAGTATATACACATTCATAATTTTTTTGTTATTATAATAATCATTAATATATGGTATCATTCAATGTTACTTTTATAGTGTTTAAAAATGTGTAAACATGATTCAGAATACATATTTAAAACGCAAGTCAAAAGACAATAAAAATATTGACAACTAATTAGTATTTATTTTGTTGTATAACTTGAAATATTATTACGAATAAAGTTGGTTTTTTTGTTATTTTTTAATAATACATGTAACAACCCGTATCCTACGCATCGGAGGATCGTAGAATATTTATTTCTTTCCCATATGAAGTCGTATGGTCATGTAACTTTGGGAAACATCTATTAGAGTCATTTCCCATGTTCATGATTTTTGTCGATTTTTAAATGACCATTTTGCCCCTAGCTGATCTTGTTTTGGCCATAACTTTTGATTGGAAAGAAAATTTGACCTGAAACCACTTCCATTAGATTCGTTTGATGGTTTACCTTTCCGTAGAGTGGTCATAATAGCCAAACGGACTTACCGTTTGGGAGATATGGCTGAAATAAGGTTTGGGAGGTGAAAAACTGCTTTACCGGACCAAATAGGGTGATTAGTGAGTAGGCCCATAACCCATTTCGGGATTAGGGTTATGGGGAGGCTGAAATGAGTAAGAGAATCACTCCATTTCAGTTTTCTAGCCTCCACTTATCTCCAAGGAACCCTAAAAATGGCCTCCAACCTCTAAATCACCTTTTGGTCAAGGATTTGGCTTAGCAACCTCTAATCAAGGAAGATCTACACCAAATCAACATTGGAGCTGCTGTTTAGCATTGGGATTTGCATCAAATCAGAGATTTATTTCAAATCTTAGTTTATTTGTGGCTAAGGTGAGTGATTTGCATAGTTTTGCACTAATTATGGCTAATTAGGGGTGATTAGTGTTAATTAGCGAATTTAAACATGATAAAATTCGGGAAAAATATTTATAAAATCCAAAATGATGTTTTAGACCTCTGATATGAATTTGGGTTAATTTGGTTAAGTTTTGTTAATCCTATGGTGAGTTTTACCTAAACATGCTTAAGGGAAATTAAGGGGTTTTGGGTATGTTTGATCCATTTTACATGCTATGATTTATGTTTTGGTGTTTGGGGTCGATACTACATGTTGCTATGACTGTATGATACGCTTTGTGATTGTTTAGAAGTGTTAGATTGGTCGAAAACGCCGTCGAATGGTGTGAAACAAGTCGCAGGGAAGCTGTGCAGGGATCGGATCGCGTATCGCCCCTATGTGCCACGACCCGGACCGGAGACCACGATCCGATGGTGGGAGGAGCTCGAACTCGAACCGCGTCACGCGCTAGAGCACCTGATCGCATGCCATCTCCGATCCGACCCGATCCACTTCAGAAGCTCACGATCCGAACCTGTGTGCATCCACGATCTGAAGGGGGAGGAGCATCACGACCGAAGGGAAGCGCCACGAGCTATGGAGCACGACCCGAACCAGTGGGAGTGCCTCGACCCGATCCGACCTGACGAAGGTGGAGCACGATCTGAACCGGTGAGGAAGCACGGTCACGAACCGAAGGGCGCCAGGGAACCACGAACTGAAGGGTACCACGATCCATTGAAAGATGATAAAGGCCGAACCGATCCGGTGATGACCAATAACCCGAGATGCAAAGGTAGTCCAAAAGGAAGTTAGAGCTCAGGATCCAGTTGGGAACCGATGAGTTCACTTCATGGTTGGGCTTTGCTGCGGGACGTGTGCTAAGGAGTTGTCGACGTTCATAACTTCGATTCACCACTGAAAATGAATGATGGGCTACTTATCAGTGCAGTAGAGTCATTGCGACTCGAGGGGCAAGGTGATGGTCGCAAGACTACGTTATCAGTGCAGTAGAGTCATTATGACATGAGGGGCAAGGTGATGCGTAGTAAGAATATGAGCCAGCGCAGATGGGGTGAAAAACTCCATGGGGCAAGTGGACATAATAAAGGATTGGTAAGACTATGAGCCAGCGCAGATGGGGTGAATAACTCCATGGGGCAAGTGGACATAGTAAGGATTGGTAAGGCTATGAGCCAGCGCAGATGGGGTGAATAACTCCATGGGGCAAGTGGACATAGCAAAGGACTAGTGGCTACGTTATCAGTGCAGTGAAGCCATTTATGACTTCATGGGGAAAAATGATCGTAGCAAGGGTGAGTGATCGAAGTGGTGAATATCGTATGCTTTACGCATTGAGTGAGAGATGTGAGGATGGATGCTATGTTTGATTGTTTGCCATCACTATGACATGCACACCTCCCCCACCTCCGTATCTTTACACCATTTGATATGGCACCTTAGAGTGTTGTACAGTATGTAGTGCTAACTCTTTGGTTGCAGGTCCAGGTAAATGTATGTTTTAGTCTACCTGTTATTGTTCACTTTAGATGCTTATCGCTCATACCAGGCTTTATGTCTGACCCAGAGTTTTATGTCTCCTCTTATTACTCTGGGTGCTCACACTAGCAGACTAGAGACAGGTTAGCTGGTGATGCGCGAGTAGCTGATTCGGAGGCGGGCAGGAGGCTTCCACGTATGATATATATATATATTCTCCATGTGTCGTTGGTGCTCGCTACTTGGGCATTAGTAGTGTACCTCCTTTATCTTTCTTTTGCTTTGAGACAGTTTGAAAAGTTGTAATAAGCTATATTTTGGATTTCCGCTGCTATGATGCTTAGTTCTGGTTTTTAGCTTATGCACTGTCTCTCCTGTTTTATGTCAAGTATGTTATTATTATATTTTGTTCTATGCGCTGTGAGACATTCTACAGGTCCTTTGTATGTTCATTCCCTTCTTCCCTTTCCTTCTGACGACCCGTTCCGTGCTAACTGGACATGTGTACATTGCACCTTTGGAGTAAATGTCGATTGGTGCGGGCGGGCGGTCACACTTGGTATCAGAGCTCTAGGTTGCGTAGTTAACCTAGGGAAAGACACTAGGGAGAGATAGTACGTATATGAGAGCGCGTATTTGTGATTACTTTGGTTTTCAAAAGCTATATATATATACTATCAGTAGTATAAGAATGAAGTCGTACTGCACTAGCACCACTATGGGGTCGTTAATCGTTTCCCTTTTATAGATTGACGATGAGTCGAGATACGAGGGGTGCTGGTAGAGGGACCAACCAAGGGAATGCCGCTGACGTGAGGGCGATGTTTACTAACCTCATGAGAGACATGCTTAGAGAAGTGCAAGGGGCAGTTCCCAATCCCGGAGTTGGTGTTGGCCCAGTAGTGAAGGCGCCTAGGGTCGATTTCGCCAAGTTGTGCAAAGATTACACTAATCTTGGTGGGAAGCCGTTCCACGGGACGGAGTCGGCCACAGATGTTCAAGACTGGATGGATAGCTGTGACAGTATCTTCGATGACTTGGGTCTTGAGGATGCGATGAAGAGAAGGCTAGCGTCTCGTCAGCTGCAAGGGCGAGCGATGAATTGGTGGAATGCCATTAGAACAGCTACTCCAGAGGATCAGGTTACTTGGGTTCAGTTCAAGGCTCGCTTTAGCGAGAAGTTTATTCCAGCTGCCCAGAAGTCAGTGTTGTTCAAGAGGTTCTTGGAACTCAAGCAGAACGGAAGCGCAGTTTCTGACTATATTGCTGAGTTCGACACTTTGTCGAAGTATGGACTGTCTCTCATCGACACTCCTGAGAATAAGAATGAGAAGTTCATTACTGGTTTGGATGGATACTTGGGGGAAAGGCTTATTAATCACATCGATGAGACTTTTGAATCGATTGTGGGGAAAGCTTTGAGATCAGAGAGCCTTTACCCTAAGTCAAAGACTGAGGCTGCATCTGCAGAAGGGCCAAAGCCGCAAGCAGGCGGTGGAGGCAAGAATAACTCTCAGAACAAGAGGAAGCAAGACCAATCTAAGGGTGGTCAGAAAAAGAACAAGAAGGATGTTGAGTGCTTCAGCTGTGGTAAGAAGGGCCATTATGCTAAAGATTGTCGGGCCAAGACAGCGGATAAGAAGTGCTTCAACTGTGGTCAAGTGGGACATTTCAAGGATAAGTGTCCGCAACCTCTTAAGGAGAAGCAGATTGTGAAAGCATATGTTATTGATGTTGTTCCTTCTTCGTCGAATGCCCTAGCTGCGGCGGAGAAAGGAAAGAATGTTGTTGTTCAAGGTATGCTTTCTATTTATGATGTACCAGTTCGAGTTTTGTTTGATACTGGGGCTTCCCGTTCCTTCATATCTAGTGACCTGGTAGATAGGTTGGGACTGGAACCCGAGATAGTCGATAGACCATTGGTTGTGACGAACCCGATTGGTGGTTTGACTAGCCTTAGTATGATTTGCAGGAATTTGGTCTTATCGAGTCATGGATGTATGTTTGTTTGTGATTGCTTTGTTTTGGGCTTTACTGGGTATGGCATTATATTGGGAGTCGATTGGCTCCAGAGATACGGGGTGGTGGTAGACTGTGAGGGCTTTTTGGTGACAGTGAGGGCGGATGATGGGCGGAGGGTAGTGTTTGGTAGTCTACCTAGTGATGGGGTTATGGCTAGTTTTGTAAATTCCCTCGACATCCCGCAGGATGAGTTGTCAGATGTGCCCGTGGTTGGCCAGTATCCGGACGTCTTCGAGGAGGTGACCGGGCTTCCACCACACCGAGAGATTGAGTTCCGTATTGATTTAGTGAAAGATGCCAGACCTATAGTGATGCCACTTTGTCGTATGGCACCAAGGGAGCAGCGAGAGCTCGGGGTGCAAGTCAGCAATCTTTTGAAGAAGGGACTTATTAGAAGGAGTGTCTCCGAGTGGGGAGCACCAGTTGTGTTTGCCACTAAGGCAGATGGTTCCCTTCGTTTGTGTGTGGACTATCGCGAGTTGAATAAGGTGACGAGGAAGAATAAGTATCCTCTACCGCAGATAGATGATTTGTTTGATCAACTGGAAGGAGCAAGAGTGTTCTCCCAGTTGGACCTCGCGACAGGATTTCATCAGCTACGAGTAGCGGATGAGAGTGTTCCGAAAACGGCATTTAGGACACCGTCCGGATTTTATGAGTGGTTGGTCATGCCATTTGGGTTGACCAATGCACCAGCCTACTTTGTGGATATTATGAATCGAGTATTCAGAGATCAGTTGAATAAGTTTGTTCTTGTGTTCGTAGACGATATCCTTGTTTACTCGAGGACAGAGGAGGAACACAAGGGACACTTGAGGATAGTGATGGAGGTGTTGAGGAAACACCAATTGAAAGCGAAATTCTCTAAGTGTCACTTTTGGAGAAGGGAAGTGAGATTCTTGGGTCATGTTGTTTCCGAGAGTGGTATTGCCGTGGACCCTACGAAGGTGGCTACGGTATAGGATTGGCCTACGCCCAAGAATGCAACAGATGTAAGAAGTTTCTTGGGATTAGCTGGATATTATCGTAAGTTTATCCAGGACTTCTCCAAGATAGCAGCACCGTTGACTCAGTTGACTAAGAAGAATCAGTCCTTCATCTGGGACGGAGTGTGTGAGAATGCATTCAAGAGTCTAAAAGAGAAGTTGACGCGTGCGCCAGTATTGGTCATCCCTAAGGGGAATGAAGAGATGACGGTATACACAGATGCTTGTGGTACCGGACTAGGTGCTGTATTGATGCAAGGAGGTAGGGTTGTAGCTTATGCTAGTCGACAGCTAAAGGCGCATGAAAAGAAGTATCCTACCCATGATTTGGAATTAGCAGCGATCGTGTTTGCGCTGAAGATGTGGAGACACTATCTCTTGGGAGAAAGATTTGAGTTGTTTACCGATCATAAATCGTTAAAGTATCTTTTATCTCAGAAAGATCTGAATCTCCGTCAGCAGAGATGGTTAGAGTTCTTGGCTTCGTATGATTTTGATATCGCATACACACCTGGGAAAGGTAATGCGGTAGCCGATGCCTTGAGTAGGAGACATGCCAGCTTATGGGCTATGTTTCTTGAATGGTAGCAACTGGAGTATATCGCGGGGTTTGATTTCAGTCCAAATTGCGAATTGGATCCAGTCATGCTAGCTAGTTTGACGATCAGACCCACTTTGATAGAGCAGATTGGTTCCAGCCATAGGAACGATCCTAATCTATTGGAAATCATCTCCAAGTTATAGATGGACATCGACGGTGAGGAGATGAATGCGTATGGGCTTGATCGAGATGGGTGGCTTAGAAAGAATGGAAGACTAGTTGTGCCCAACGTGAATGGTTTGAGGGATGAAGTGCTTAAAGAATGTCATCACTCAAAACTGACTATACATCCCGGTGGTAATAAGATGTATCGAGACATGAAGCAAACTTACTACTGGGAAGGGATGAAAAGAGACGTTGGGAAGTTTATATCCAAATGCATGAATTGCCAGCTAGTTAAAGCCGAGCAAAAGAAGCCTAGTGGGTTGTTGCAACCATTAGAAATTCTCGAGTGGAAATGGGAGCAAGTCTCGATGGATTTCATCGATGGCTTACCAAGGACTAGATCGGGACATGATAGCATTTGGGTAATTGTGGATCGATTGACTAAGAGCGCAAGATTTATACCAGTCTAATCGACCAGAACGGCAGCCAAGTTGGCAGAATTGTATATGAAGTGGGTAGTGAGATTTCATGGAGTACCCAAAAGCATTGTGAGTGACCGAGACCCATTGTTCACTAGTGGGTTTTGGAAGAGCTTACAAGAGGCTTTAGGGTCAGGATTACATCTCAGTACCGCATATCATCCTCAGACCGACGGTCAGACGGAGAGGGTGAATCGTATATTGGAAGATCTCTTGAGAGCTTGTATATTGGATTTTGGTGGATCATGGGATGACCATTTGCATCTAGTAGAGTTTGCATATAACAATAGCTACCAATCCAGTATCGGTATGGCTCCATATGAAGCTTTGTACGGAAGACCGTGCAACTCACCATCATATTGGATAGAGACTGGCGAGAAGTTTGTGCTTGGACCAGATGTGGTGAGGGAAACTTCGGATAAGATCAAGATCATTCAACAATGAATGAAAGCTGCCCATGATAGGCAGAAGAGTTATGCTGATAAGAGGAGAAGAGACTTGAAATTCTCCGTTGGTGACTTGGTGTTTGTCAAGATTTCTCCGTTGAAAAGCGTGATACGATTTGGCAGGAGAGGCAAGTTAGCACCAAGGTTTGTTGGCCCATTCCCTGTTCTTGAACTAGTCGGGAATTTGGCATATAGAGTTGGCTTACCTGAGAAGATGGCGGGAGTTCACAATGTACTTCATGTTTCCCAACTAAGGAAGTTCGTTCACGACTCGGATATGACTATTTCACCTGATCAGTTAGAGGACTTCGAAGTAGAACCCGAGGCGGTTGGGAACCGCAAGCCGATTCGTATTGTGGGGCATGATACGAAGCAACTTCGAAGGAAGGCGGTGAAGCTAGTCAAGGTTCAGTGGGGCGAGAATGAGAATGATTGTACTTGGGAGACAGAGGAGAGCATTAGGAAGGCGTATCCGGAACTCTTTGCCTGGTAAGATTTACTTTGCAATTCAGTTATTCCGCATGCTAGGATAGACTTGTTTTACTTGTTTTGCATGTTTGATTGTTGTTTTATGATTGATAGGCATGCGGGACCTTTTGTGTGTTTTGGTTAGGGAATTTCGGGGGCGAAATTTCTTAAGGGGGGGGTGGGGGGGGGGGGGAGAATGTAACAACCCGTATCCTACGCATCGAAGGATCGTAGAATATTTATTTCTTTCCCATATGAAGTCGTATAGTCATGTAACTTTGGGAAACATCTATTAGAGTCATTTCCCATGTTCATGATTTTTGTTGATTTTTAAATGACCATTTTGCCCCTAGCTGATCTTGTTTTGGCCATAACTCTTGATTGGAAAGGAATTTTGACCTGAAACCACTTTCATTAGATTCATTTGATGGTTTACCTTTCAGTAGAGTGGTCATAATAGCCAAACGGACTTACCGTTTGGGAGATATGGCTGAAATAAGGTTTGGGAGGTGAAAAACTGCTTTACCGGGCCAAATAGGGTGATTAGTGAGTAGGCCCATAACCCATTTCGGGATTAGGGTTATGGGGAGGCTGAAATGAGTTAGAGAATCACTCCATTTCAGTTTTCCAGCCTCCACTTATCTCCAAGGAACCCTAAAAATGGCCTCCAACCTCTAAATCACCTCCAAATCACCTTTTGGTCAAGGATTTGGCTTAGCAACCTCTAATCAAGGAAGATCTACACCAAATCAACATTAGAGCTGCTGTTTAGCATTGGGATTTGCATCAAATCAGATATTTATTTCAAATCTTAGTTTATTTGTGGCTAAGGTGAGTGATTTGCATAGTTTTGCACTAATTATGGCTAATTAGGGGTGATTAGTGTTAATTAGCGAATTTAAACATGATAAAATTCGGGAAAAATATTTATAAAATCCGAAATGATGTTTTAGACCTCTGATATGAATTTGGGTTAATTTGGTTAAGTTTTGTTAATCCTATGGTGAGTTTTACCTAAACATGCTTAAGGGAAATTAAGGGGTTTTGGGTATGTTTGATCCATTTTACATGCTATGATTTATGTTTTGGTGTTTGGGGTCGATACTACATGTTGCTATGACTGTATGGTATGCTTTGTGATTGTTTAGAAGTGTTAGATTGGTCGAAAACGCCGTCGAATGGTGTGAAACAAGTCGCAGGGAAGCTGTGCAGGGACCGGATCGCGGATCGCCCCTATGTGCCACGACCCGGACCGGAGACCACGATCCGATGGTGGGAGGAGCTCGAACTCGAACCGCGTCACGCGCTAGAGCACCTGATCGCATGCCATCTCCGATCCGACCCGATCCACTTCAGAAGCTCACGATCCGAACCTGTGTGCATCCACGATCTGAAGGGGGAGGAGCATAACGACCGAAGGGAAGCGCCACGATTTATGTATGCACGACCCGAACCAGTGGGAGTGCCTCGACCCGATCCGACCTGACGAAGGTGGAGCACGATCCGAACCGGTGAGGAAGCACGGTCACGAACCGAAGGGCGCCAGGGAACCACGAACTGAAGGGTACCACGATCCATTGAAAGATGATAAGGCCGAACCGATCCGGTGATGACCAATAACCCGAGATGCAAAGGTAGTCCAAAGGGAAGTTAGAGCTCAGGATCCAGTTGGGAACCGATGAGTTCACTTCATGGTTGGGCTTTGCTGCGGGACATGTGCTAAGGAGTTGTCGATGTTCATAACTTCGATTCACCACTAAAAATGAATGATGGGCTACTTATTAGTGCAGTAGAGTCATTGCGACTCGAGGGGCAAGGTGATGGTCGCAAGACTACGTTATCAGTGCAGTAGAGTCATTATGACTTGAGGGACAAGGTGATGCGTAGTAAGACTATGAGCCAGCGCAAATGGGGTGAACAACTCCATGGGGCAAGTGGACATAATAAAGGATTGGTAAGACTATGAGCCAGCGCAGATGGGGTGAATAACTCCATGGGGCAAGTGGACATAGTAAGGATTGGTAAGGCTATGAGCCAGCGCAGATGGGGTGAATAACTCCATGGGGAAAGTGGACATAGCAAAGGACTAGTGGCTACGTTATCAATGCAGTGAAGCCATTTATGACTTCATGGGGCAAAGTGATCGTAGCATGGGTGAGTGATCAAAGTGGTGAATATCGTATGCTTTACGCATTGAGTGAGAGATGTGAGGATGGATGCTATGTTTGATTGTTTGCCATCACTATGACATGCACACCTCCCCCACCTCCGTATCTTTACACCGTTTGATATGGCACCTTAGAGTGTTGTACAGTATGTAGTGCTAACTCTTTGGTTGCAGGTACAGGTATGTTTTAGTCTACCTGTTATTGTTCACTTTAGATGCTTATCGCTCATACCAGGCTTTATATCTGACCCAGAGTTTTATGTCTCCTCTTATTACTTTGGGTGCTCACACGAGCAGACTAGAGACAGGTTAGCTAGTGATGCGCGAGTAGCTGATTCGGAGGAGGGCAGGAGGCTTCCACGTATGATATATATATTCTCCATGTGTCGTTGGTGGTCGCTACTTGGGCATTAGTAGTGTACCTCCTTTATCTTGCTTTTGCTTTGAGACAGTTTGAAAAGTTGTAATAAGCTATATTTTGGATTTCCGCTGCTATGATGCTTAGTTCTGGTTTTTAGCTTATGCACTGTCTCTCCTGTTTTATGTCAAGTATGTTATTATTATATTTTGTTCTATGTGCTGTGAGACATTCTACAGGTCCTTTGTATGTTCATTCCCTTTTTCCCTTTCCTTCTGACGACCCGTTCCGTGCTAACTGGACATGTGTACAGCGTACCTTTGGAGTAAATGTCGGTTGGTGCGGGCGGGCGGTCACAATACACTTTGTTTTGACATAATACATTAACTTCTTTGAAAGGGCCTCGTTTTCATTTTTTTGCTTTAGGTACCATAATTCCTAAAACCGGCCCTGCTCACATTAGAACCTATTGTTTACGGTCACTGGATGTGTCGGGCGGTTCCGGGCAGGATTACACCGCAAACTCATTCTAACCTCGAGTTAGCCATGTTTCTTGTTTAGCCAATTAACAATTCATGTCTATTCTAGGTGTCATAGGCCAATTATAAATTTACAAGCAAGTTCATGTTCATTCTAGATATCAAATGTCAGTTACCAATTCACAAGCATGTTCATGTTCAAGTTATGTCACTATTGTCAATTTCATGTTAGGTGTCGAGTTCCATAATTACATAAAAACATGGTTTGTCCAACATATTCCATTTTTAATTATGTTTCTAGGATCTTAACGGCATATCCAATTTTCAAGACTCAAATTCAAGCTTTACCCAAAAACCCCAATTTATGTTCATGCTTATAATCCCGTTAATAGGCTATACCTATTATTCCAGTTTCCCATACATGTGTTCCTAACAGGTTGCTATCATTCCTCATTTGTTGGTTAAGCTTATTCATATATCAAGTGCTACTTAATCCATTTCTACTTTGCTTACACAACCATTCGTGTAATAATCTTTTTACCCAAATTGCCTAATTCATCGATTAAATCTCAAGCCCTTCCCAAATAACTATAATTTACGCGCTGTTGACCTTGGCTCGAAGGTAGCCAAAGTTTCAAAAATAAAAAGAAAGAATAGGGAAGAGGAATAGATTAAGCATACAAAGATTATTTTAAATTGCAACATGAATTTTAACTGAGGAATGACGAACAATAATAATACTATTATGCATGAAGTGTATTGTAATCCCACTCACTGATTTAAGAACAGATCTTGAATTCTGGGATCTGATTTCTGAAACTGAAAAGCTATCTCTTGACGTAGATTATCGATCCTCTAATTTACATTTGATTCTTAGAAAATAGTTGTTGAAGTCGTTGAATTAGCCATTGATTCTCTAAATAAATTCTAACGAAGAACTTGAGTAGCATAACCCCGTCTTTGATTTATTTTGATATGAATTAGGGCAGAGTATAGGCATAATGAAGATGTGTAGAGAAAACTGTAGCCTTAGGGGTGTTTATATAGGTGCTCAAGACCTTATCGTACACGCAACACTGAGTCAGCATCGAATCCAGTTAAGAAAATAGTCCAGGTTCGCAGATGAATCTAGCCAAATCTTATCGCACACGCAGCGCTGAGTCAGCATTCGGTCCCGCAAGCTGTTTTGGCGTAGAATTTCGAATTTCGAATGTTTGAATTGTTTTGGCATAGAAATTTGATTTTTGAACTTTTGAATTTCTGGAATTTATTTAACTATTTTATTCACATGAAATATCTTTATATGTATACAATTACTCTACCGACCATTTTACGTGTATATATATACGCACAATTTTCGTTTTATTTTCAAAATTCAAACGATGCTGCACCGTTACTTGATTCTTTCCATATTTCATTGACTGTAGCCTTATCTTGAATTTTATCTTTTGTATACATATATTTATGCATATATATATATTCTCATATATATACATATATTTTCTTTATTTCCTTATATGTACGTTCTTATCCTTTCAAATTTTGAATTTGTATACGTATATATATTTGCATGTTCAGTTGGCCGTCTCTAAAACAAAGATAAAAATTATGCTGTCGCCGGGGTTCGAATCCCCTACCTCCATGTTACAAATCCAATGTCTTAACCAACTAAGCTATGAAGTCTTTTGTTAATAAGTCTTAGAATAATGATAATTATTGCTCTCTCCTTACTTCACTTTTTCATGTTAGTTACAATACTTAAATTAAACCATTGCATGAATCTTTTTTTTTAATGTTAATGCATTATGTTTGCAAATCAATGCATGCAACATATTTACATTGCATGCAACCAATCCTTTCTTTGTTTTAATGCATGCATTACATTTTTTTTTCAGTGCATGTATTTATTACATGCAATCCTTATTTTATATTTTATTTGTTTGTATGTATATATATATATATATATACATATATAAATATAGATACATATATATATTTCTCTTGTGCGTATACAAACTTCTAGGCTTAATAACTTCTTCATATGATGTCCGTTTTACGCAAACCAGGTGTCTATCTTGACCAGAATTCCGAGACGGACGCAATGGTGATGTCTTTTTTACTTAATTCCTGATATTTAAATTAAGTAATTTTATTTTCTCATCTCTTCGATTACACACATTGTTATCGCATTAATTTCCTTACTCTTCAATGTATGAATTAATTTTTCATTATACATCACCATTATTTACCTATCTATGCATATATACATATTTGTACATTTTTAATTATATTAAAAATGTGGGGTGTTACATTCTCTCACCCTTAAAGAATTTCGTCCCCGAAATTCGATAAGAATAAAATAGATAATCCCTCGCAATATCCATCCATCCAGTGTGCATCCAATTGTTGCAAACATTGTGCACATGTGCAAAGTGAGATACATCATAGTAAAGTATGTATGCCTGATTTGGATCCACCTATATATATGCAAATTTAAAAAACCCTTTCAAAACATGATGCTCACATCCTAAATATACTTGCAGTTCTATATGAATGCAATATTCTTGAAAAATCAAAATATTTTTCATCCAAGTTTTCCCATACTCTTATAGAATAAGAGCATGGTTCACCCAATTGTCGCATCCAAAACCCTACCAACCATCATTAAATTCGAAATTTAGAAAAATCTAATTTTCTAAATTCAATTTCTTATGTTACAAAAAAATATAAAACGGAAGAATTTACATTTTCCGTTGTACCTTTTATAATTGCACTCGAATTTTTATATAACTATTCTATAAAAACTTCCTACTTTCCTATCCAAGCACAACCACATAAGAAACTTTCCTTTCTCTTTCATCTTATCTTGGAATAATTTCATATTTATTCATCTTTTTCTTAAGATTTCCATTTTCTTTTCCGGTCACATTTGTTGCCTTACTGAACTTGTTGTCTCTTGTTAGCTTAGGCTTTTCTCTTTCGTAGCTTATTTGACTTAATCCAATTACTTAAGTTTATTATTTCAAATAAGATTTTTCTGTTTTCAACTCAAACAGCATCCTACACAGCTACTACTATGGGCCAAGAATCTTAGGACTTTGTCATCTCAGACATTTGCGAGTCCACACAACAGGATCTACCCACTTACTTCCCCTTTACTACTTAGTAGTCACTATTAGTCCTTACTGTGCATTACTAGCCTATACTTTTTCTCTCTTTCTCAAGCAACAAACCTATGTTTCTCAATGCTTATGCATTCTACGGGAATTTTCCATTAGTTTAATAATAGCTAATCCCTGACTGTAAATTGGCAAGAGAGTAACTCCCTAAACATCAACCCCGAAGACCGAAATCAACATCAGATTGACACTCAGAGAATCACTCAACTCAACCAATCTCTAGTTGGTTCCAATTGTTTAATTCATAGCTTTAACTTTCTCTCGTCCTTTTCTAGGCACTAATCCTTACATGCTCCATTCTTTTTAAAACATGGTTTGGCCTCCTTTCTTTTCATTACATTTTTCTTTCAAAAATTAAAAGTGTTAAAACTTTGTTTTCTTCTCCAAAACTTGTTTTCGCCTAACCATAAAAACATGTTACAGAAAAAAATGCAAAACATTTTTTTTCAAATCACAAAACTGGAGTAGACAAGGACAACTATCGGGCTTACATTGTTTCTAATTACAATGTTAATTTAACTACTCGCTATAAGGTACAAACATCTATTCTATTCCTACAACTTATTTTGTCCACCCAACAAAATTTCTTCGTAAATCAATAATCAAAATATATTGTTAACAGAATAGAATTTTCTTTTACAAAATGCAACACTTTCTTTTCAATCCTTTCATATATTATAATATGAAAACTAGCGAGCTATATATGCTCTATATTATGCACCTTTTAATGAGAGAGTTCTTTTAAAACAAGAAATCATTGTTTTACCAAAGTATACACCACTTTACTTTAAAAACCCAACATGCACTGAATATGTCCTTTACGTATTTTTCTTAAACATCAAAAATACTTTTAAGATTAAAACTTGAAAAACACCACAAACTCTTTTACAAATTCAAGTTCTTAAAAGTTTATTATTGGGTTAGACTCAAAGTGGGTCTTTCAACTCAACTAGACTTCCCTAGGCACTTTCCAAACCAATTCTCTCAACTATATATATTCCTAATCCATTTTCCACATTTTAACCTTTTTCTAACTTATAAGGTTTCACTTCTGAACCCACTACTCTGAAATAACAACATTTCAGTTTTAATTCTTATGGGATACTTTCTTTCTCCAATACGAAATCATATTGTACACTTTCCAACCAAACCACCTAAGGGTCTTAAAATTTCTATGTTCATTCCTTTAGTATACAAAATAGCTATCCCAACTCTTTCCATTCCTAGTGGGCTACTTTATGGATTTAGGTTTATATATATAATATATTTATATTTTAGAAAATACAAATACGTTCACTCATTATCTCCCTAAGATCACTAAACCGAAGCTCCGATACCAAATCATACAACCCGGATTCCGATAGACCGATTTTTTTTTCAAAAATCCAATTTATTGAAACCTGAGTTGGGCGCTCTGGTATCCTGCAGAAAAAGACAGAGATAAAGAAAACATGTCAGAATTCGTAAGCATCTTATAGCGGAAGGAATTCAAAGTATAATATACTTTAAATATAGCTTTACTTTATAAAACAAACTGCCTAACCAGTATACAAAGCTTATACCATCTATGTCATGAACGTAACCTGGAAGTATGTAATGAGGAGGGGGTCAGAACATAAGTTCTGTGTGAGTGGACTTAGAATAAACTTCTGTATAATCCTACATATACCGTTCAGTTATATTTTCTTGCTTATTAGGTTATTTGTGATATTAGCTCTCTAGGCTATACTCATGTACCACTAGTAATTAACCTAATACAACGTATATGTAGATACCCCCAACTCGTATAATCCTTTCCATGTATATATACAGTCCCTTGTCGTATGTCGTACGAGCATCATCATGTAAATCTATACTACTTTAGTGTAGTGCCACCATTCTCGAAATCGTTTGGACTACCACTCTTGATCTTGCTAGATTCCGTTTATTACCTAGATCTAATCTAGGGTTTTCTATCCAGCGCTTCCTAGATTCAACCAGGGTTTACGCTACTCAGGGCCACTGGGGTTTATGCTACATATTGAACGCTTTCCAGATCCGAATAGGGTTTATGCTACCTATCGAACAATGCCCCCTAGACTAGGACACACTACCCAGAGCGATATATGTTCCTAGACTTTACGTCCCAATCGTGTCGTTAAACGTGCTAGATATCTAGTTGCACACGTCCTCTATATGTGCGGCCCGAGTCCCG
This sequence comes from Allium sativum, assembly GCA_030737875.1. NCBI lineage: Eukaryota > Viridiplantae > Streptophyta > Magnoliopsida > Asparagales > Amaryllidaceae > Allium > Allium sativum. The sequence goes on along the minus strand of CM060911.1, from coordinate 297,979,667 downwards.
TGGCAGGGCTAATCAAGAAACACGGAACTCGGTCGGGAGCTTTAAATTATCTGCTGATGCAGATGCTAAGGTCTTTTTTATCTGTATGTGGCTATGGTCCCACTTGACCCCTCCCTCAACTAATGAAAAGCACCCAAGAAAATCAAGAATGAGAAATGTACGCAGGGCCTCTATGCCCCCACAAACCTATTGGCCACCCTCACCCATAACTAGATAGGAAAGTATATGTTCTTTTGGAGTTCTCCGCCTTTCCGCTTGCGTATCACGATTGACTGAAGATGGTAGGTAGACGACGAAGTGCTATCACAGGGCTAAACAAGATATTGTCGCCTCACACTGACCCATCCTAGTCTTTAGGTTACTTATATTACAACCAAGGCATACCCTTGGTTCTTCTAACGCAGACCTTAACCTCTGTGAGCCCAGGAGGATCATCTGCAACCTCATAGAGGGATACAAAGAGTACCCTCACGTCCCCTCGAAGCCACGTGCTTCGTAACCCAGTTCGTTGGAGCCTTCTTCATGATCAGATGGACGTTCGCTCCTCCTCGTGTTCTACTTGGCTTTCTTGACTAAGGTTTACTACTTAGTTCTCTTAACTAAGTTTTACTACTTAGTTTCCTGAATCATTAGCTTTCTTAACTAAGGTTCACTACTTGGTTTCCTGAATCGTTAGCTTTCTCAACTTAGGTTTACTACTTTGTCCTCTTAACTAAGGTTTACTACTTAGTTCTCTTAATCTTTCGTTTTCTTAACTAAGGTTTACAACTTAGTCCTCTTAACTAAGGTTTATTACTTGGTTCTCTTAACCAAGGTTTGATACTTAGTTTCTGTTACTTAGTTCTCTTTAACTAAGGTTTGTTACTTAGTTCCTTTTAACTAAGGTTTACCAATGAATTCAAGCATGACTTAAGTTCTCTTTATCAAATGATAGCGTACGGGTGTTTTCCCACATTTTCAGCTTAGATTAACTTATTTCATGGTATAAGTCGTCCCACCCTTCGAGTCTTGTATTACATCTTAAGTCATATTCATTTCTTATCCCTAGGATAAGTTCATCTATTATTTAATCTTATCATTCCCCACTTTTCCTTGCTTTGATACTGTTATATTGGTTAAGTTTTCCCATGTGTCCAAGTTGACTTAACCCCCAATCACGTATTTAATTCAACCCACGTTCCATGCTAAATTGGTTAAGTGTTCTCTATCAGTTCATGTTGACTTAACCCGCCCATATATCATGTCAAATTGGTTAAGTGTTATCTAGCGGTTCACGTTGACTTAACCCACCCATATATCATGTCATATTGCTTAAGTGTTGTCTAGTGTTTCATGTTGACTTAACCTTACCATACTAGCATGTGTCATTAGCATTAATTAATTATTAATGCCCAACCTCTCACATTAGATCTATTGTTGCAGTCACTGGATGTGTCGGTTGGTTCCAGGCAGGATTACACCACAACTCAATCTAACCTCGGGTTTCAAGCACGTTATGACTAACTTCTCACATTAGAACCTATTGTTAGTGGTCACTGGATGTGTCGGGCGATTCCGGGCAGGATTACACCGCAAACTCATTCTAACCTTGAGTTAGCCATGTTTCATGTTTAACCAATTAACAATTCATGTCTATTCTAGGTGTCATAGGTCAATTATAAATTTACAAGCATGTTCATGTTCATTCTAGATATCAAATGTCAGTTACCAATTCACAAGCATGTTCATGTTCAAGTTATGCCACTATTGTCAATTTCATGTTAGGTGTCGAGTTCCATAATTACATAAAAACATGGTTTGTCCAACATATTCCATTTTTAATTATGTTTCTAGGATCTTAATGGCATATCCAATTTTCAAGTCTCAAATTCTAGCTTTACCAAAAAACCCCAATTTATGTTCATGCTTATAATCTCGTTAATAGGCTATACCTATTATTCCAATTTCCCATACATGTGTTCCTAACAGGTTGCTATCATTCCTCATATGTTGGTTAAGCTTATTCATATGTCAAGTGCTACTTAACCCATTTCTACTTTGTTTACACAACCATTCGTGTAATAATCTTTTTACCCAAATTGCCTAATTCATCGATTAAATCTCAAGCTCTTCCCAAATAACTATAATTTACGCGCTATTGACCTTGGCTCGATGGTAGCCAAAGTTTCAAAAATAAAAAGGAAGAATAGGGAAGAGGAAAAGATTAAGCATACAAAGATTATTTTAAATTGCAACATGAATTTTAACTGAGGAATGACGAACGATTATAATACTTTTATGCATGAAGTGTATTGTAATCCCACTCACTGATTTAAGAACGGGTCTTGAATTCTGGGATCTGATTTCTGAAACTGAAAAGCTATCCCTTGACGTAGAACATCGATCCTCTAATTTAGATTTGATTCTTAGAAAGTAGCTGTTGAAGTCGTTGAATTAGCCATTGATTCTCTACTTGAATTCTAACGAAGAACTTGAGCAGCATAACCCTGTCTTTGATTTATTTTGATATGAATTAGGGCAGAGTATAGGCATAATCAAGATGTGTAGAGAAAACTGTGGCCTTAGGGGTGTTTATATAGGTGCTCAAGACCTTATCGTACATGCAAGACAGACAGCATCGAATCCTGTTAATAAAATAGTCCAGGTTCGCAGATGAATCTAGCCAAATCTTATCGCACACGTAGCGCTGAGTCAGCATTGGGTCCCGCAAGCTGTTTTGGCGCAGAAATTCGAATTTCGAATGTTTGAATTGTTTTGGCATAGAAATTTGATTTTTGAACTTTTGAATTTTTGGAATTTATTTAACTGTTTTATTCACATGAAATATTCTTATATGTATACAATTACTCTACCGACCATTTTTACGCGTATATATATACGCACAATTTTTGTTTTATTTTCAAAATTCAAACGATGCTGCACCGTTTTTTTATTCTTGCCATATTTTATTGACTGTAGCCTTATCTTGAATTTTATCTTTTGTATACATATATTTATGCATATATATATATATATATTCTCATATATATACATATATTTTCTTTCTTTTCTTATATGTACGTTCTTATCCTTTCAAATTTTGAATTTGTATACGTACATATATTTGCATGTGCAGTTGGCCCTCTCTAAAACAAAGATAAAAAATTTGCCGCCGCCGAGGTTCGAACCCCCGACCTCCATGTTACAAATCCAATGTCTTAACGAGCTGAGCTAAGAAGTCTTTTGTTAATAAGTCTTAGAATAATGATAATTATTGTTCCCTCCTTACTTCTCTTTTTCATGTTAGTTACAATACTTAAATTAAACCATTGCATGAACCTTTTTCTTTTAATGTTAATACATTATGTTTGCAAATCAATGCATGCAACATATTTACATTGCATGCAACCAATCCTTTCTTTCTTTTAATGCATGCATTACAATTTTTTTCAGTGCATGTATTTATTACATGCAATCCTTATTTTATTCTTTATTTTATATTTTAATTTTTTTTTATATATATATATATATATATTTCTCTTGTGCGTATACAAACTTCTAGGCTTAATAACTTCTTCATATGATGTCCGTTTTACGCAAACCAGGTGTCTATCTTGACCAGAATTCCGAGACGGACGCAATGGTGATGTTCGTTTTATTTATTTCCTGATATTTAAATTAAGTATTTTTATTCTCTCATCTGTTTGATTACACACATTTTATCGCATTAATTTCCTTACTTTTCAATGTATGAATTAATTTTTCATTGTACATCACCATTATTTACCTATCTATGCATATATATATATATTTGTACATTTTTAATAATATTAAAAATGTGGGGTGTTACAGTTTCTTCACTCAGAGAGCTCCAAATCGAAAAGCTTTAGAAAATATAAAAATGGTCGCTCATTGTCTTAAAATTCAATTCGAAACCAACTCACCATTTAAAAAAGAAGAAGAATAGGAATTCGAAATTAAAAAGTGAGATCGAATCGTCAGATCTGAAGCTCGACACGATGCTGGAGACGATCGCGATTTAAAAAAGGTAGGTTTGCCTCTATCATGAGTGGTTCAAAGAGTTGTGAGTGGGATTCCAACCATTGTTAATGTGTGTGCATGGAAGGAGGACATTGTACTGGTGTGCGATTAGAGAAAGGGTTTTTCATGGGTTGAGCGAAATTGCAAAGGGGATTATGACCATTGTTGCAGCAGGAGAGGTATTCGAATAGTTTGAGTGTCTGAATAAGGTGAAAAAGGGGGGTGCAATCTATGCTGATATAGAGGAATGGGTCGCGATGGAGGGATTGGAGTGTTGCGATTTAACTGGTGTTGATTGACGAGTCGACAATTGGAAATAAAGGCTCTAAGGGAGATTGTAGTTGGATTTCCTGATTGTCGAACTTGGTATTAGTATGAGAGCACCGATGTTGATCTGGAGTAGTGCGAGGTATTTATGGATGGAATGGAATGGTGCTAATTTATTGATAGTGTAGGGTGATTTTTGGATTGGTAGAAGGTGGATTCAAAATGACGACAATGGAACTATTGACGGGAGGAGGGATATCTAGACAATGGAAATGGAGTTTGTTTTACTGATGTTAGATCTGGGTGATCGGAGCTCGCTAGTATGGTGTATGGAGAGTTAGGTTTATGATTTGGGATGGTTGGTGCTCAGGTGTGCTGGAAATGGTCTGTTAATTGGAGGAGGGCGTAGTGAACTATAGTAGACAACGAGGTATACGTTTCTATAAAATTATATTTCCTAATACTAATTCATTTATTTATTTTTAGTTTAGTCAAATTAATAATAACATAGTCATTAAATAAAATAAACAATCCTAGGTATAAATTCATTCGAGATGACTTGAGTAGATTCGTAGCAGCGAAGATAGGAATTTAAATGGATATTTGGCAAATAAAATCAGGTGAGTAAACTCACTCTCTGGAATTCATTTATAATTTTTATAAATGAATTTTAATTTAAAATAATTTTTATATGTTGTTTGTTGATCGATTGGATGAATTGAATAATTGAAGATGAATTGTGACTATTATATAAATATATATTAGTTATATTTAAGCTTGGTGGTTGTGGCTATTTTATATATATATATATATATATATATCAAATGTTTCCCGTAGTACCATTAGCAGATTACCCTATCGCCATACAATATATTGAGTGGATGACCTTCTATACCGCGATATCCTGCCTCAAAGCAGGATGGTTATTGTTTATGTTGGCTAACATCGGTGGATGCAGGGAAATAGGTTGGAGGGATCCAACTGGATTCTTCAAAAAAATTAATTATTGTTGTTGACATATTTATATGTGTGATGTGTTGAATTGAATTGATGGTTTGTGTATTTGGATTTTTGAATATCACTGGCCCTAGGTATTGGTATTTAAAATATCACAAAAAAGGGATTATTATTTTTATATTTTAAAAAAGGAAAATTTATTTTCCGAAATAGAAATGGAATTTCGAATGCGTTAGGAAATATTAACTTGTTTTAATAATAAAACAAGTAGTTGAATTTATAAACGTTGGTTATAAATGGAAAGAAAAATTATAATTGGATAATTTAGAAATGTAAATTCAAGTGTAAATTTAAAAAGGGATTTTTTTTTTCAAAATATAAATTGGATTCCGAATGGAATTCGAAATAGGAGCTGGTTTAACTATATAAAACAGGATGTTAATTTATAAATAATGTTTATAAATGTAAAGAAGTAATTTTCATTGGATAAATTGGAAATAGGTTTCTTTTCCAAATATAACAAATGGCATTTAAAAATTATATTTTTAAATGAGATAGAAGAGGGAAATTTTGTGATAAGTAATTCCAGTTTTGTATTACAAACTCTTATCCGTCTTAAGATAAGAACGTTGTCGATCAAGGTCTGAGAGGTAATAAAAATATCCCAACTTGAACGACTTCACTATTATCAAGATAAATTATTAGTTTGTAATGGTAAGGGATGTTGGATTAATTGATTATTCCGAAAAAAGGAATTTATAATTGGAATTCGAATATATTGAATTCTTATAAAATAATTTATGTTCAAGGAAATCGGAATTTAATATAGATGTTGAGATGTGAATAATTTATAATCGAGTTATGAATTTTGAATAAAGAAATCAATGATTTTGGGAAATCGAGATGTTAAGTTAGATTTGGAAAACTGATTTAATTTGTATTTAAATATTAGAGAATGGAGTTGGAATTTATTTACAAAAATGTTTTAAACGTTCATAATTTATTTTAATTAAAATGAACTCGCCACAGCGCGGTAGTTTGTAATTTGACAATTTGAACTTCAATCGAGTATACAGAACATAATATAGGTCGAAATTCGATGAAACAAGAAATGCCCGGGCCTATTGAATAATAGTTTTCCAATGGAAGAGAAAATTTTAGTTTCGTCTTATATATTTTGAGTTATATCAAAAATAAAATTCAAAAAAGTAGCTGTAAAATTGTTTATAAAACATACGGTTTATTAAATAAAATAAAAGGATTTTGAGTGAATAAAAATCTGAATTTCCATTAGAAAATCCAAATTTGAGTTAATAAATAAATATGAACTCAATCGGAATGAATGAAGTGATTTTTGATATAAAAATCTGATTTTGGATTATTGAATAATACTAACTAATTAGTAAAGGAAATTAGTTAATGGGGTTCTGATCAAACAAAACGTAGGTTAAGTGAATTGGAGTTGTAACTTAAAACTTGAAGTTGAATTCGAAATTGAGTTATAATTGGAATTCCATATGTGTATAAGCGAATGAGAATATATGTGAACATGATACGTTTAAACCAAAAGCGTATTGGGCACAAGAGATATTTAGAGAATAAATTAGCAAATGAGATTATAAAATGATTCAATTGATTGGAAATGGAAATATAAATATATATGAGTAGGCAACAAGTACGGAAGGAAGCGAATGAAGGTTATAATTTGAGTGGTCAGCAAAAAGGTACATGTTTAAATTTTATATGAGATTTTATGAGCCGACTCGGCAAGCCGCTTGGCTTTTTGTTTTTCTTTTTAAATGGAAAGAGCCTAGAGAGGCGAGTTGTAGTTGTACTGATTGATTCGTACAAAGGAAACACTGGCGAAATTTTTCATAATTTTAAGGAGTTAGAATATTTTTAAGAAAGTTGATAACTAGAAATCAATATATTGATATGAATAAAAGAAGATGGGATATGGAATATTTTCCGAATATTATAAGAGGCAAAAGCGTTTTTGAAATTATTGGAGTAAGGATATAGGAAGGAATTTCGGAAGTGGTTTAATTAATGATATATAAATTAAAAGGGCCACTGATTGTTTGATGGATGTTTTTTTATTTGATAGTAAAATAACCGACTATCGAAGTTTTTGACCATTGTTGTCAATACGGAGAGACCGGTCGAATTTATTATCCGAAAACCACTCCGTATAGTCATAGGTGTTGCGAATTAGATTATACTAAAGAAAATTGAAGATGGACTAAAATGCAACGGCTTTTTTGTTTACATGAAGTTCCTTCGGTTTGTCCAGTCCCAGGACAACTTGTATGGACGATGTCTAACAAAGTATGTCTAACAGATCACATAAGACGATCCTTTTAAGGTATTAAATTTGATGGCAGAGGAATTCGTTTCTCTTAGCTTTTTATACTCATAATATTTTTTAGAATATCAACTGATGATTTGATGGGTTTAACGGAGGGGCATTTAAAGCTTATGGTGGCCAGATGTTCTAAAGGATAAACGTAGCGTTAAGACTCACAACCGGGAAGTGACAAAAATCGGGCAGACAGCGTGTCTAGTTGGGTCATACCCAAGAAGGGTGTATTGTCACCGATCTAAAGAAAATTCATTTGTTCTTCTTTCGATTGTGTATCTTACGGGCTACGGTTGGACGGCCGAAACCGTGGGTGATAATACATTCGGTCTACTCAAGCTAAATGAGTAACCGATCATGTGTGGTTGGGTTGCAAGATGTTGTTGTTGAACCCCAGTGTATCCCATCTAGAGCACACTGATCGGAAGGTGGTCTCATACCTTGTCATAGTTGGAATCCAATCTTCAATAAGTGCATTGCGGTTTTTGATTTCATACTATGTATGTGGAGCGTGAGATGCAAGAGTTCTGCTAGATGGTTATTTATTTGATTAGATATTATTATAATATCACCGGATTTTCATATCAAAAATGTTTTGGGTTATGTTGCGGTAAAAACCATCCATGTTTATGCATGGGCTGGTCTTACTATTATCCTTTTCTTTCAAAAGGTTTTTTCAAAGTTAAACAATATGATTGGAGTTTACTCACACCAGTCCCATGACTGACCCGGAGCTTAGGCTCGTAGACTGCATTTAGGTGCAGTGAGATGCATTCCTATAGACTGAATTTCAATGAATGTGAATTGACATTTAAACAGATGGTTAATCAACACTTCAATTATATGAATTGAGATGCATTATTTAGAATGCATTTTGTCTAACTCAGTTGCATTCCGTAGATTGCATCGAAATCGAATTAAGATGCATTCTTTGTAAAGCATATCAATAATGCGAATTAAAATGCATTCAACTAAATGCATTTAGGTTAGAGGGATGCATTCATTGACTGCATTTAGGTGTAAAATGCATTCAACCAAATGCATTTAGGTTCAGAGGGATGCATTCCTTGACTGCATTTAGGTGCAGTTAGATGCATTCCTCGGAACGCATATAAATTATTATAAATTTAAAAGCCTCTCAGCCTCAACAAACGCCATCATCTCCTTCTTCAAGGTTTCTCTTGCTCCAGACCTTCCAAACCCAGCACTAATAATAGCACATGCATGCTTTCATTCTTATTCCACCTTTGTATAATACAGTCCACATCAGACGAGGAAGAAGCAAAAAACGACGACTTTGACGATCTCAATTCTCTGGCTGATTCGCCGGAGAAAAAGAGTGAGAATTTCCTGGATATCATGGATGATTTGAGTCATAAACTAAGGTCTTCATCTGTTGAAAAGTCCAAGGCAAAGCCTAGAGTTCCTGTTAATGTTCCAGAAACTTTGTTCTCACCGTGCATCATTTGCCTCGTTTGACACATCTAGAAAGGATCAGACTTTGAGAAGTGAAGCTTCCAATCTGTGAAAGCTTATTCTTTATGGGTACAGCTGATCCCACTTGGCTAACTTCTACAGTTTATACATGTCACAACCCAACCCCTGTCATTCCTCTGGCACTGTTGATACATATTTGATGTTCCATACCCTTGTTAACTCCAATCAGTGATAGAAAGGAACGAACGTCGAGAAGGGAAGCTTCCAATCAGTGAAAGTTTCTTCTTGATGGGTACAACTGATCCCACTAGGCCAACTTCTACAGTTGAAACAGGTCACAACCCGACCCCTGTCATTCCTTTGGCACTGATGACACATATTTGATGTTTCATAACCCTGTTAACTCCAATCAGTGAAAGCTTCTTCATGAAAGTGCTTTTTCCTCATCCTTCTTTTCTTTTCCTATCGTAAGTTTTCATTTGGGAGAGACTTCTATACTTGTAGGGTCTTTATCCTGTTAATGTCCTTGTCTGATTTTGTTGAAGACCTGCAAAATTCCTCAAATATACCCTAAATCGTTCATTAAATTGAATATAAGCTTTTGAGACCCATCATTAATTTAAATTGGTCATTAAATTGAATATAAGCTTTATGCGAATTGACATTTAAACAGATGGTTAATCAACACTTCAATTATACGAATTGAGATGCCATCGTTAGAATGCATTTTGTCTAACTCAGATGCATTCCGTAGACTGCATCGAAATCGAATTAAGATGCATTCATTGGAAAGCATATCAATAATGCGAATTAAAATGCATTCAACTAAATGCATTTAGGTTTAGAGGGATGCATTCATTGACTGCATTTAGGTGTAAAATGCATTCAGCCAAATGCATTTAGGTTCAGAGGGATGCATTCCTTGACTGCATTTAGGTGCAGTTAGATGCATTCTTAGGAACACATATAAATTATACGAATTGAGCTACTTTCCTCTGAATGCATTTAGGTTCAGACAGATGCATTCCATAGACTGCATCGAATTCGAATTAAGCTGCATTCTATGGAAAGAATATCAATAATGCGAATTAAAATGCATTCAACCAAATGCATTTAGGTTCAGTTGGATGCATTTCTTGACTGCATTTAGGTGCAATTAGATGCATTCCATGGAACACATATAAATTATACGAATTGAGCTGCTTTCCGCCGAATGCATCTAGGTAATAACAGATGCATTCCGTAGACTGCATTTAGGTGCAGTGAGATGCATTCCTTCAGAATGAATTTCAATTAATGCGAATTGACATTTAAACAGATGGTTAATCAACACTTCAATTATACGAATTGAGATGCAGTCATTAGAGGAACATTAACAGGAGCTCTAGGCTTTGCCTTGGGCTCCTCAATAGATAAAGACCTTAGTCTATGACACAAATCATCCAGGATATCTAGGAAATTCTCACTTTTTTTCTCCGGAGAATCAGCCAGAGCATTGAGATCGTCAAAGTCGCTGTTTCTTTGCTTCTTCCTCGTCTGATGTGGACTGTAATTATACAAAGGATTCTAGGGACTGCATTTAGGCCCGTAGACTGCATTTAGGTGCAGTGAGATGCATTCCTATAGAGTGAATTTCAATGACTGCGAATTAACATTTAAACAGATGGTTAATCAACACTTCAATTATACGAATTGAGATGCATTCTTTAGAATGCATTTTGTCTAACTCAGATGCATTCCGTAGACTGCATCGAAATCGAATTAAGATGCATTCTTTGTAAAGCATATCAATAATGCGAATTAAAATGCATTCAACCAAATGCATTTAGGTTAGAGGGATGCATTCATTGGCTGCATTTAGGTGTAAAATGCATTCAACCAAATGCATTTAGGTTCAGATGGACGCATTCATCATTAATTTAAATTGGTCATTAAATTGAATATAAGCTTTATGCGAATTGACATTTAAACAGATGGTTAATCAACACTTCAATTATATGAATTGAGATGCAATCGTTACAATGCATTTTGTCTAACTCAGATGCATTCCGTAGACTGCATCGAAATCAAATTAAGATGCATTCATTGGAAAGCATATCAATAATGCGAATTAAAATGCATTCAACTAAATGCATATAGGTTCAGAAGGATGCATTCATTGACTGCATTTATGTGTAAAATGCATTCAACCAAATGCATTTAGGTTTAGAGGGATGCATTCCTTGACTGCATTTAGGTCCAGTTAGATGTATTCCTAGGAACGCATATAAATTACACTAATTGAGCTGCTTTCCTCTGAATGCATTTAGGTTCAGACAGATGCATTCCGTAGACTGCATCGAATTCGAATTAAGCTGCATTCTATGGAAACAATATCAATAATGCGAATTAAAATGCATTCACCCAAATGCATTTAGGTTCAGTTGGATGCATTTCTTGACTGCATTTAGGTGCAGTTAGATGCATTCCATGGAACACATATAAATTATACGAATTGAGCTGCTTTCCACCGAATGCATCTAGGTAATAACAGATGCATTCCGTAGACTACATTTAGGTGCAGTGAGATGCATTCCTACAGAATGAGTTTCAATGAATGCGAATTGACATTTAAACAGATGGTTAATCAACACTTCAATTATATGAATTGAGATGCAGTCATTAGAGGAACATTAACAGGAGCTCTAGGCTTTGCCTTGGGCTCCTCAATAGATAAAGACCTTAGTCTATGACTCAAATCATCCATGATATCTAGGAAATTCTCACTTTTTTTCTCCGGAGAATCAGCCAGAGCATTGAGATCGTCAAAGTCGTTGTTTCTTCGCTTCTTCATCGTCTGATGTGGACTGTAATTATTCAAAGGATTCTGGGGACTGCATTTAGGCTCGTAGACTGCATTTAGGTGCAGTGAGATGCATTCCTATAGAATGAATTTCAATGAATGCGAATTGACATTTAAACAGATGGTTAATCAACACTTCAATTATACGAATTGAGATGCATTCTTTAGAATGCATTTTGTCTAACTCATATGCATTCCGTAGACTGCATCGAAATCGAATTAAGATGCATTCTTTGTAAAGCATATCAATAATGCGAATTAAAATGCATTCAACTAAATGCATTTAGGTTAGAGGGATGCATTCATTGACTGCATTTAGGTGTAAAATGCATTCAACCAAATGCATTTAGGTTCAGAGGGATGCATTCCTTGACTGCATTTAGGTGCAGTTAGATGCATTCCTAGGAACGCATATAAATTATTATAAATTTAAAAACCTCTCAGCCTCAACAAACGTTATACGAATTGAGCTGCTTTCCACCGAATGCATCTAGGTAATAACAGATGCATTCCGTAGACTGCATTTAGGTGCAGTGAGATGCATTCCTATAGAATGAATTTCAATTAATGCGAATTGACATTTAAACAGATGGTTAATCAACACTTCAATTATACGAATTGAGATGCAGTCATTAGAGGAACATTAACAGGAGCTCTAGGCTTTGCCTTGGGCTCCTCAATAGATAAAGACCTTAGTCTATGACTCAAATCATCCATGATATCTAGGAAATTCTCACTTTTTTTCTCCGGAGAATCAACAAGAGCATTGAGATCGTTAAAGTCGTTGTTTCTTTGCTTCTTCCTCGTTTGATGTGGACTGTAATTATACAAAGGATTCTGGGGACTGCATTTAGGCTCGTAGACTGCATTTAGGTGCAGTGAGATGCATTCCTATAGAATGAATTTCAATGAATGCGAATTGACATTTAAACAGATGGTTAATCACCCCTTCAATTATACGAATTGAGATGCATTCTTTAGAATGCATTTTGTCTAACTCAGATGCATTCCGTAGACTGCATCGAAATCGAATTAAGATGCATTCTTTGTAAAACATATCAATAATGCGAATTAAAATGCATTCAACTAAATGCATTTAGGTTAGAGGGATGCATTCATTGACTGCATTTAGGTGTAAAATGCATTCAACCAAATGCATTTAGGTTCAGAGGGGCGCATTCATCATTAATTTAAATTGGTCATTAAATTGAATATAAGCTTTATGCGAATTGACATTTAAACAGATGGTTAATCAACACTTCAATTACACGAATTGAGATGCAATCGATAGAATGCATTTTGTCTATCTCAGATGCATTCCGTAGACTGCATCGAAATCGAATAAAGATGCATTCATTGGAAAGCATATCAACAATGCGAATTAAAATGCATTCAACTAAATGCATTTAGGTTCAGAGGGATGCATTCATTGACTGCATTTAGGTGTAAAATGCATTCAACCAAATGCATTTAGGTTCAGAGGGATGCATTCCTTGACTGCGTTTAGGTCCAGTTTGATGCATTCCTAGGAACACATATAAATTATACGAATTGAGATGCTTTCCTCTGAATGCATTTATGTTCAGACAGATGCATTCCGTAGACTGCATCGAATTCGAATTAAGCTGCATTCTATGGAAAGAATATCAATAATGCGAATTAAAATGCATTCACCCAAATGCATTTAGGTTCAGTAGGATGCATTTCTTGACTGCATTTAGGTGCAGTTAGATGCATTCCATGGAGCGCATATAGATTACACGAATTGAGCTGCTTTCCACCGAATGCATCTAGGTAATAACAGATGCATTCCGTAGACTGCATTTAGGTGCAGTGAGATGCATTCCTACTGAATGAATTTCAATGAATGCGAATTGAAATTTAAACGGATGTTTAATCAACACTTCAATTATACGAATTGAGATGCAGTCATTAGAGGAACATTAACAGGAGCTCTAGGCTTTGCCTTGGGCTCCTCAATAGATAAATACCTTAGTCTATGACTCAAATCATCCATGATATCTAGGAAATTCTCACTTTTTTTCTACGGAGAATCAGCCAGAGCATTGAGATCGTCAAAGTCGTTGTTTCTTTGCTTCTTCCTCGTCTGATGTGGACTGTAATTATACAAAGGATTCTGGGGACTGCTTTTAGGCTCGTAGACTGCATTTAGGTGCAGTGAGATTCATTCCTATAGAATGAATTTCAGTGAATGCGAATTGACATTTAAACAGATGGTTAATCAACACTTCAATTATACGAATTGAGAGGCATTCTTTAGAATGCATTTTGTCTAACTCAGATGCATTCCGTAGACTGCATCGAAATCGAATTAAGATGCATTCTTTGTAAAGCATATCAATAATGCGAATTAAAATGCATTTAGGTTAGAGGGATGCATGTATTGACTGCATTTAGGTCTAAATGCATTCAACCAAATGCATTTAGGTTCAGAGGGATGCATTCCTTGACTGCATTTAGGTGCAGTTAGATGCATTCCTAGGAACGCATATAAATTATTATAAATTTAAAAGCCTCTCAGCCTCAACAAACTTATACGAATTGAGCTGCTTTCCACCGAATGCATCTAGGTAATAACAGATGCATTCCGTAGACTACATTTAGGTCCAGTTAGATGCATCCCTACAGAATGAATTTCAATTAATGCGAATTGACATTTAAACAGATGGTTAATCAACACTTCAATTATACGAATTGAGATGCAGTCATTAGAGGAACATTAACAGGAGCTCTAGGCTTTGCCTTGGGCTCCTCAATAGATAAAGACCTTAGTCTATGACTCAAATCATCCATGATATCTAGGAAATTCTCACTTTTTTTCTCCGGAGAATCAGCCAGAGCATTGAGATCGTCAAAGTCGCTGTTTCTTTGCTTCTTCCCCATCTAATGTGGACGGTAATTATACAAAGGATTCTGGTGACTGCATTTAGGCTCGTAGACTGCATTTAGGTGCAGTGAGATGCATTCCTATAGAATGAATTTCAATGAATGCGAATTAACATTTAAATAGATGGTTAATCAACACTTCAATTATAAGAATTGAGATGCATTCTTTAGAATGCATTTTGTCTAACTCAGATGCATTCCGTAGACTGCATCGAAATCGAATTAAGATGCATTCTTTGTAAAGCATATTAATAATGCGAATTATAATGCATTCAACTAAATGCATTTAGATTAGAGGGATGCATTCATTGACTGCATTTAGGTGTAAAATGCATTCAACCAAATGCATTTAGGTTCAGAGGGACGCATTCATCATTAATTTAAGCTGGTCATTAAATTGAATATAAGCTTTATGCGAATTGACATTTAAACAGATGGTTAATCAACACTTCAATTATACGAATTGAGATGCAATCATTAGAATGCATTTTTTCTAACTCAGATGCATTCCGTAGACTGCATCGAAATCGAATTAAGATGCATTCATTGGAAAGCATATCAATAATGCGAATTAAAATGCATTCAACTAAATGCATTTAGGTTCAGAGGGATGCATTCATTGACTACATTTAGGTGTAAAATGCATTCATACAAATGCATTTAGGTTCATAGGGATGCATTCCTTGACTGCATTTAGGTCCTGTTAGATGCATTCCTAGGAACGCATATAAATTATACGAATTGAGCTGCTTTCCTCTGAATGCATTTAGGTTCAGGCAGATGCATTCCATAGACTGCATCGAATTCAAATTAATCTGCATTCTATGGAAAGAATATCAATAATGAGAATTAAAATGCATTTAGGTTCAGTTGGATGCATTTCTTGACTTCATTTAGGTGCAGTTAGATGCATTCCATGGAACACATATAAATTATACGAATTGAGCTGCTTTCCACCGAATGCATCTAGGTAATAACAGATGCATTCCGTAGACTGCATTTAGGTGTAGTGAGATGCATTCCTACAGAATGAATTTCAATGAATGCGAATTGACATTTAAACAGATGGTTAATCAGCACTTCAATTATACGATATGAGATGTAGTCATTAGAGGAACATTAACAGGAGCTCTAGGCTTTGCCTTGGGCTCCTTAATAGATAAAGACCTTAGTCTATGACTCAAATCATCCATGATATCTAGGAAATTCTCACTTTTTTTCTCTGGAGAATCAGCCAGAGCACAGAGATCGTCAAAGTCGTTGTTTCTTTGCTTCTTCCTCGTCTGATGTGGACTGTAATTATACAAAGGATTCTGGGGACTGCATTTAGGCTCGTAGACTGCATATAGGTGCAGTGAGATGCATTCCTATAGAATGAATTTCAATGAATGCGAATTGACATTTAAACAGATGGTTAATCAACACTTCAATTATACGAATTGAGATGCACTCTTTAGAATGCATTTTGTCTAAATCAGATGCATTCCGTAGACTGCCTCGAAATCGAATTAAGATGCATTCTTTGTAAAGCATATCAATAATGTGAATTAAAATGCATTCAACTAAATGCATTTAGGTTAGAGGGATGCATTCATTGACTGCGTTTAGGTGTAAAATGCATTCAACCAAATGCATTTAAGTTCAGAGGGATGCATTCCTTGACTGCATTTAGGTGCAGTTAGATGCATTCCTAGGAACGCATATAAATTATTATAAATTTAAAAGCCTCTCAGCCTCAACAAACGTTATACGAATTGAGATGCTTTCCACCGAATGCATCTAGGTAATAACAGATGCATTCCGTAGACTGCATTTAGGTGCAGTGAGATGCATTCCTACAGAATGAATTTCAATTAATGCGAATTGACATTTAAACAGATGGTTAATCAACACTTCAATTATACGTATTGAGATGCAGTCATTAGAGGAACATTAACAGGAGCTCTAGGCTTTGCCTTGGGCTCCTCAATAGATAAAGACCTTAGTCTATGACTCAAATCATCCATGATATCTAGGAAATTCTCACTTTTTTTCTCCGGAGAATCAGCAAGAGCATTGAGATCGTCATAGTCGCTGTTTCTTTGCTTCTTCCTCGTCTGATGCGGACTGTAATTATACAAAGGATTCTGGGGACTGCATATAGGCTTGTAGACTGCATTTAGGTGCAGTGAGATGCATTACTACATAATGAATTTCAATGAATGCGAAATAACATTTAAACAGATGGTTAATCAACACTTCAATTATACGAATTGAGATGCATTCTTTAGAATGCATTTTGTCTAACTCAGATGCATTCCGTAGACTGCATCGAAATCGAATTAAGATGCATTCTTTGTAAAACATATCAATAATGCGAATTAAAATGCATTCAACTAAATGCATTTAGGTTAGAGGGATGCATTCATTGACTGCATTTAGGTGTAAAATGCATTCAACCAAATGCATTTAGGTTCAGAGGGACGCATTCCTTGACTGCATTTAGGTGCAGTTAGATGCATTCCTAGGAACGCATATAAATTATTATAAATTTAAAAGCCTCTCGGCCTCAACAAACGCCATCATCTCCTTCTTCAAGGTTTCTCTTGCTCCAGACCTTACAAACCCAGCACTAATAATAGCACATGCATGCTTTCATTCTTATTCCACCTTTGTATAATACAGTCCACATCAGACGAGGAAGAAGTAAAAAACGACGACTTTGACGATCTCAATTCTCTGGCTGATTCTCCGGAGAAAAAGAGTGAGAATTTCCTGGATATCATGGATGATTTGAGCCATAGACTAAGGTCTTTATCTGTTGAAAAGTCCAAGGCAAAGCCTAGAGCTCCTGTTAATGTTCCAGAAACTTTGTTCTCACCGTGCATCATTTGCCTCGTTTGACACATCTAGAAATTATCAGACTTTGAGAAGTGAAGCTTCCAATCTGTGAAAGCTTATTCTTGATGGGTACAGCTGATCCCACTTGGCTAACTTCTACAGTTTATACATGTCACAACCCAACCCCTATCATTCCTCTGGCACTGTTGATACATATTTGATGTTCCATACCCTTGTTAACTCCAATAAGTGATAGAAAGGAACGAACGTCGAGAAGGGAAGCTTCCAATCAGTGAAAGTTTCTTCTTGATGGGTACAGCTGATCCCACTGGGCTAACTTCTACAGTTGATACAGGTCATAACCCGACCCCTGTCATTCCTTTGGCACTGATGACACATATTTGATGTTTCATAACCCTGTTAACTCCAATCAGTGAAAGCTTCTTCATGAAAGTGCTTTTTCCTCATCCTTCTTTTCTTTTCCTATCGTATGTTTTCATTTGGGAGAGACTTCTATACTTGTAGGGTCTTTATCATGTTAATGTCCTTGTCTGATTTTGTTGAAGACCTGCAAAAATCCTCAAATATACCCTAAATCGGTCATTAAATTGAATATAAGCTTACTTTATAAAATAAGGTTAGTATATATTTTATAATCAATGATAATTGAAATAAGGTTGTTGTCATCAAAACTCCATTCTCCAACAATCTCCCCCTTTTTGATGATGACAACCTTAGTTTATAAAATATCATACCTGTATATACCTGTTGATGATGATCCTTCTAATACTCCCCTTGTCTGTAATAATCCTATAAACTATGTTTATATTTTATAATTTCTCCCCTTTTGGCATTATCAAAAAGAAATCCTAAAAGTACTACCCCTAAATTGTATAACTTCCTGAATAGAACTAAAGTAACTAAAAATACTCCCCCTTAATCTGTTAACTATTTCCAAGTAGAATACTCCCCTTAATCTATTAAACTTATAATAATAATACCTAGCAATATTATGATTAAATACAAACCAATTCAAGTATTATTACATATGTTTTTCTGATATATATATACACACAAATCAAATCACACCATATGTCTTAATATATACAAGTTTCATACAATAGAATCCAAATCACACCACACCATATGTTTTAGAATATTTAAACAAATTAATCAAATCGTACCGAATAATTAAACGTTTCTTAGAACTTCAACCCATTCATCTTGTCCAGTAATTGGATTCTTCTGGATATCTTTCCACTCTTCTTCAATGTTATGTGATGTTTGGTTGTTTTCATTTCTGAAATGAGAAGAAATATCCCAACGAATCATATCAAAATATTTTTCTTGATGTTTAACCATCCTCATTTGAATTAACTCTAGTTTGCGTTGATTACGTAGTACTATGGAGAGAGTTTTTTTTTTGAAGCCAAAAGGTAGTGAATCAGCATGATTCACGCCTTAATATATTACCATAGCATAATAAGTCATGTATATAGATCATATGTACAACCAAAAAAACAGGCTTTCGCTACATCACAACGAATATATTATAAATACATAGAGCCTGACAAAAAAGAGAGCAAGTACTACACAACATTACATAACATAATACATTAAACCAAAAGACATAAAAAAGCACAGCAGCCACCAACTTTATGCATCAGGACCGATAATGTGCCTAACTCGTTTGCGCACTCTGTCGGCGATGCTCTCGACATGCCTCTTCCTCTCCATGCCTGCCCAGTCATAAAAAAAGTTAAGGATGGAGTAAATGATACTATTAGGAGCTTTCATCTTGCATTTAAACTTTCTGGAGTTGCGCTCATGCCATAAAAGCCAAGTATAAGCAAAGTTCAGCAAAGCAAAAAGAAAACTGTTGTGTGAATCATCTAAGGTTGGGTAAATGAAGTTCCAGAAGTTATACTGATCGTAAATGAAATTACCCCAATGCAAGTCCAAGTAAAGGAAAACTAAACATTTGGTCCAAATGTAAAACGCAAAATCGCAAGTCAACAAAAGATGATGGTAGTCCTCGTCGTCATGTCCACAAAACACACAGCCCCCCCCCCCCACGACGTTTACACAACTCTGTCTGAGCCTGGAAACCGTATTTAAATGACCATGCATCACAATCCACATGTGGATTTTAACTTTATCCGAAATTTTGAATCGCCACATATGTTCGAACCCCAATCTCCTAGTTCCAGCAAAGTTTATCAATTTGTATATACTGCGAACGCTGAACAACTTTCTCTTCCCCTCAAGCATCCAAACAAAATCATCTCGCTCATAGGACAAACTTACGTTTTCAAGCAAATCAAAGATACGGCGCAACTGGACCAACGCATTACCAGCTACCAATCTGGAGAATGTAAGCTTCCATTTGAAACCAGGTGCATCAAAATCATACATTTCACCAACTGAGTAATTCTTGTTACAAGCAATAGCAAAGAGATCCGAAAACTCCACACACAAAGAATCATAAAGGTTTTCACTTACATTATGAATAGGATTTGCCATGGATTTGATGAGAAATGATTAAGGAAGAAGGAGTAATGAAATAATGAATTTTTGTGGAAGAAATGGACTTAAATAGGGTCTGGAATTCGTTGGATTTTAATGGACATGAGCAGTTATTTTAATTTTAAAATTTGAAACATTTTGAAAATATGACAGCTATATGTCGACATACTCTTTTTGTCATGTCGACATACTATAGTGTTATATTTGAAAAAGTTGAAATTTTGAATTCTATTATATTCTAATTAGTTTTATAGTTTTTCCAGAAACATAAAGATGATTATATCATAAATAAAACTCCATTCATTACTTGATAAAAAGCAAATACATCCAACTAATCAAGACACACTTTAAATACGAGATTCGAAAGCAAATACAAGGAAATACATAAAGATAGATTAAACTAGATAGCCGAGTTTTCGGATGATGATGAGGAAGATGATATCCCAAGCTTTCTTCCTATCTTGACCATGAATTTGGATATTTTGATTGTTGACGATTTTCACTTGATTTTGAACAATCATATCTTTGTAAATACGCTTAGAAGTTGGATACTCAATACTTTCCATAGAAGCCTCTTCTTCTTCGACTTCCATTGGCTCTTGTTCTTGTGGCATTCGAGCTTGTTTGACCTCGAAAGTCTCATACGGTTTAAAAGTAAGAGGAATTTGCATGAGATGAATGTTTGAAGAATCAAACACTTTTCTAAGGACAAATTCTTCTCCATGAAGATCAATATTAAAGTATTTGAAAATGCGAGCGAGATAAACACCATAATAGAGGGTGTTTTCTCTAGTAGATAAATTTATGGGCTTAATTTCATTTAGGATCATTTTGGCCCAATTGATAATATATCCATCCATAATGGCAAAGAGAGTCTTTTGGACTTTAAGAGTTGGATTGTTGAAATTTACGGAATGGGGAGTGATGGTATGTTGGAGGAGAAGGTTCACAATTCTTGTTTTTGGACGTAAGAAACGATTTTCGAATTCCATTGGAGCACCATCTTCAAAAATATCTTAATAGGTTTCCATATCGGTTTCTTCGATAGCAAAAGTTGAAAAATCCGAGCCCACGCTTCTATAATTTAGAATAGTGCCTAAGAGTTCGACATCGAGAATAGTTTGAGTTCCTTTGACACTACTCCAAATTTGGTTTTCATTGCCTTAGTAAAATCCTCGATTGCGATTTGCATAGAACATCTTCACGAGTTTGGGATAACATAGTTCATCGTTATCACGAGAGTCAATTAGACTCAACACTTCATTGTGTTTGAAAAGAAAGACGAGATCATAAAAGGGAAAGTCGCTAAAGATGGTGAAAGCACCAGGATTGACTTTAGCATTTGCAAAATAGTTACCATAGGTTTTGATGGTCTCTTTGTCATTATGAAGATAACCTTTGATGGTTTTGGTTATCTTCAATTTCTAAGATGATCTTGAGGAAGCCATTGATTTGATAATTTTGGGAAGAGAATAGATATGAATAATTATAGTTTTGAGTTATGAATGAAAGGTAGAAAGGACAACACTACACCAAAAATGCCAATTTGGCAGTGTTAATGGCCGTATTAAAAGCGATTTGATACGGTTTTAAGCCGTATCAAAAAATGGCGTCTCTGTTCAATTAATACGGTTCAAAACCATATCAATTGAGATATTTGATACGGTTTTAAACCGTATCAAAATCCATAATTGATACGGTTTAGAACCTTATCAAATTTGTCAATTAGTACGGCTTAAAACCGTATTAAATTACTAAATTGGTACGGTTTAAAGCCGTAGTAATTGTTCAGTTTGATACGGTTTTAAACCGTATCAAACTAGCATGCGGGCACTCTCCAACTTCTAATTTGATACGGTTTTAAGCCGTATCAAACTGAACAATTGCTACGGCTTTAAACCGCCTCAAATTGTTATGCTTGCACTGCTAATTTCATAGATTGATACAGTTTTTAGCCGTACCAGTATACCAGTTTGATACGGCTTAAAACCGTATTAAACTGGTATACTGATACGGCTAAAAACCGTATTTAATGCCTCACTCCTACAACGATATCAACGAATTAGATACGGCTTTTAACCATATCAAAGTCGGTATATCATATATGCAATATACAGAAACACTATACCCATTGATATATATATAGATATAGATATAGATATAGACACACACACACACACACACACACACACATATATATATATATATATATATATATGCGCAATAAAGAAGATACGCTGCACCCATATAACAGTATATAAAGAAGATACACAAAACGTAATTCGATTAATATATAAACCATAATTTCAGTTAATACAAACCACATAACACAATATATACAAAGCATAATGTTCACAGTTCTTGCTTAAAAAAATAACAAAACTGCAGTTGTCGAGCCCATGCAACTCATGCTTGTTCCAAATCCTGAAAAGGAATTAAAATAACAAACATTTGTTTAGTTCCGTCTCCATAACAACAACAAGAAGACAACAATAACAAGCATCATTTTGCCGCAGACTAACTGACATGGACTCAGTTTGCGACAGAAGTCGCAAACTGGACTCAGTTTGTGATTTCTGTCGTAAACTGATCCAGTTTGCGACTTCTGTTCGCAAACTGATACAGCGCTTGTCTGCTTATTTTTCAGAATGAATTGCATCAATTTCTGTCTAGTGAACATGAAATAAAATTCTTTAATAGAAGGCCAAACTAACATTTCTTCATAAGGAATATAAATAGTATTAACAATAGGACTCGGTAGTAAAATATTCTTGTAAGTAACCGTGATAAGATGCAATCAATTGTCATTAAGACATCCTTGCGAGTCAATGAAGTTTGACAACATTCTCGCAGTGAAAGGCCAGACTAAATGTGCTAGGAACACTTGTAGCCAACCACTGGATGCATGGACGTTTGAGTAATGAATTACTGGAAATATTGTAATCCAATTTGGTACAGAAATTCAGCTCATACTTTTGAATTATTATCATTTTACTTAACTAACCACTTGATCATCTCCTGACACCTATTTTGTACTTCAGTTATGCATTATCGATTTCAATATTGCATTTGATTTGGTTGAAAATGCAGTCAGCATTAAAGTATAGAATGGCTTCACCACTGTGTAGATGTTCATACAAACAAAAAAACAGTAATGCAGTAACTTTGTGTTTATGAACAACATGAAATTTTGATTTATAAGTAGTAATTAAGTCAGCAAGTCAGTAGTAGAAAATAGTTGCATATTTCATTTCCATTGGATTGAACCATGATTTTAGATAAATCTTATAAAGGGATTCAAATAATTTTTCTGTGCATTTATCATATTCGTTTTTGAAGCGAGTAACGAATACACTCAAGAGATAAACTAACCTCATTGGACTTAGAGACATCTGAGATGATTTTAAGTTCTTGATTTCTTTGTCCATCTGAAACTGTGCTCGTCTCAGATTCAGGAGTAATCCAGAATCTAATAACAGAAGACAGTGTGGAAAGAAAGCTCAGGCAGTGTATAAAAAGAAAAATCAGCCGAAAAAACCATGTTACCGGTCAGTGAAAAGAAAGCCTAAGTAGAAACATGAGAGAAAAAACAGGAAAATCTATTGAGCAGAAACTTTATTATGACTGTTGTTTGTACTTCTATTTTTCAGTGGCACCTCTTTCTTCTCCATTCACACTCTGTTTATACTTTATTTACTTGGTGAATTAAAGAAATAAATAGGAGCTTTGAAAAGAAAAGAAATATATCATGCTCTAGAACACTTTGCAACTAGTCAACCTACCTAGTCCGATGATATAAATATGAATATTGTTGGGGTCACTAAGAAAATGGCAACTGTTCTTAACATGGATATATTTTTAACATGGATATTTTTTTTAACATGATGTTGTTGGGGTCACTAATGGGATTCAAGTTCGACGCCATGATGTTGTTTTTAACATGGATATTTTTTTTGAACCCATTTTAGTCACATTACCAATCAGTTTTCCAACAATTACAAAACGAGACTAAGATATCAATGTTAACAGCAATAATCAATAAAATTAAATCCAACTCATGATACTAGATACCCAAAGCCTGCTTATGAAAAGAAATGTATGCAGCAGAAGTTACAAGAAATAAATTTGAGCCTACCTCCAAAATGGAGAGCGACTGAGCCTTCTTCACATTTGGTACAACCAACCCAAATGAAGTAGCCATGGCAACTCCAATATTATGGCATTCTACAAAATTAAATCATGAGAGGTCGTGCATTAGTTTAAAACAATAGAAAGAAGTGTAAATGATATAACTCAACAATAACCGCTAACATCAAGCACTACTGCTTTTGTTAACACCATTTCATAACTGCAAGAAAAATTCCAATAATGAATAAAAATGGAAACATAATGGTAAATTTGTGCATAACAGTTACTCCAAAAAGTTGCACTGATGATCAAATCTCATAGGTCATGATTATCTCAAAAAAGCTAAAGCAGAAGCAAAGCAGGAAAACAATACAACCACAAAAAAAAAGATACAGGAAAATAAGAAACAGAACATGACCAAAAATTTCTATAAATAATGCATATTGCATAATTACCTTTGAGAATGATCTCATTGCTTTCCTCGTTGAAGGAACTATTTAGCAGTGGGTACTTATCAAGTGCCATGGAAAGGGATTTTATTAAGAATCGAAGAAAAGTATGTTTGATGTCTGGATCAGTGTTTGCATTTTGAAATGCAGTTTTTCGCTTCAAAAGTGCATCGCAATTTATTTCTTCTAGATAATGAAAGTGTGGAACTTTAGCAGCTACGGTCATCGATTTTACCATAGCTCTCTGAAATCCCTTGTAGAAGGAAAACAATTTCATCAGTCGGTAACTTATAATGGGTCCAATGCTTCACTGCCGGAAACAGAAAGAGAACACTTTAACGGAATTATTACGTTGATATGAAAAAATGTCAAGGGAGAAAGAGATATCACAAGGATAGAAGTGTTAACGCATGTCCAATTGGTAAGGATAAAGAACTAGGTATTTCTAAGTGCAAAACGCACCTTCAAGTAATGATGAATGTGCATATACAAATGAGAAAACAATGAATGTGCATATACCATATGTAACTAAGAACGAAACAAAAAAGCGAGTTGTATGCAAAGTAAATCTAAGGTTTATGAAGGGCCAAATAAGAAATTAGATATCATGAAAGAGAGAGAAAACAACACATTATGTACTGTAAGCTCTGCTGTAAAAATTATTCTAGACTACCACCTACACTGCTAGGCCAGCCTTACCATGTAAGATTTTGACTAATCCGCCTAGGTGAAGCTTATTGTAATATCTAAGCATAAAAATGTGTTTATAAGCAGTATATATGCTCCAATTTAGGCTTCGCGCCTTTTATGAGCATCGAAATGTTTGTTTCTAACGATTTTGTTCTTATGGTCGCTTTCAAATCCATGATGTTCCACTGTGGACCACTTAATATTGAGCAAAATAATCAAATTTTATCAAAAATGTTAAATTTATTAAAAACTCCTAGTTCCGATTAATTCTCGATTAATCTCCAGTCCATGCTTACCGCCTAACATCCGCCTAGCGATTTTTACTATCTTATTGTAAGTGAATAAAGAACAATGATGAAATAATACTGCAATGGATGATGACACAACGATGAAATAATAAGTCACATGCATCACAATGTCGCCGGTCCAGGAGACCAAAAGTGGTTTTATATACAAATATTAGAATTCGGAAGCTAATGAAATCTGGAAAATATTAAGGAAAAATGATGTGACTAAATGGTAAACATGCTGAGGCGAAGAAAATACCTGAATGTGGCAACAAATTAGAATGCCTAAGAAAGCAAAGGATGCACAAAGCCTTTTAAGTTTAACTATATGACATCAAAGTAATATATATTGCAAATTTTTGGACAGGATGATTAGGTATCATATTACAAAATCGATGTGGTTTTACAATATGACGCTCTACCATAGAGATGGAAACAATATAGAGAATGAGATTTTCTATGGACATGGTGAAAACTAATGACATATTTCATAGAGAGGTGACATGGTAGGGTTTAAAAGAGGAATGAACATCTTAAAATATGTTACAACAGACCAGCACCTATGCTAAGGAGAATGCATTTATGATAACTTTTACTTTGGATATTATGGTACTCTCATCATCGTTACTGCTGAGGCGCATGCGAACTAGTATTTGACATCCAAGCTGAAATATTTAGCCTCTCTATATAACCAACATGAATTCATTCAAGGAAAGCAAAATTGGCCAGGATCATAAACTTATTCACATGCATACCCTTTGTACTGTATTTGTATTTCAAAGTAAAATACAAAAAATCCTAATCATTAATAGTATAGCTAGTTACCTTAGAGGGACAATTTTATCAGGGTAGTCTTGTTGATTAACTGTACCCAAATACTTATCACTTGTTAACATATGTTGTTCCTCACAAGAACTAGTATGAGAATCCTATGTGAATGCCTTTGCTTGCAACATGCCTCAAAACATCTTCTTCCAATACTCGGTTATCCTTGCCAGTTCCACAAATATCGTTTATATTTATGCATATTCCTTGGCTATGTGCCTAACAGCAGGAGTTGAAAGAACCTTTGCTTCAGTTGTTTTTATATTTTCTATGATTTCTGTTATGCTTTCAGGAACAGATTCCAACTCACGTGCTTTAGGCATTTCTGATACGTTTTTGAATTCTCTGTCTAGTGTCAAAGGTTCTTGTGCATTATCAACATGTATCCTCCATAATGTTTCACCAACCTGCAATTTGGATGAGGTTGTCAACATCTTTTATAACCAAAAGAAGTAGATAGTATATCGCTTATCTGGAAAAAAATATGTGGCAGATCACAACAATGATTCTCCTGTGTATCCATAGGTAAATTCACATATTTACCCTGAGTATATCTTAGAAAACGTTGTATGGTGGTTCTACTATACTCTGTGATTGCGGATGAGCATTAAAACTTGAATATATATGATAGTTTATTACATGCTCAAATCAGTCACACAAATGGACCTTATCCTCAAGCATGTCAATGCCCTTTAGCAGCAAAAACTTTAAAAGGTGGGACAGATATGCCCAAACATAAAGCTGTAATGCATCTGATATAAAGTTTACTACTTGTTTCAAAACATCGTGAGATGGGTGTAGTACACTGTACACATTGAAAGTTACAACTACTTGTAATAACTTTACCTTCACTATGTCACCAGGTAGAAAATGAAGCTTTCTCTAGAACATCAGTCAAAATGTTGGTTTTAAACCAAACTCCAAGCTTACAAGTGCAAATAAATCAAATTTCAGATTCTTTATTTACATGAAGCAAAGAAATAAAATTCACTTGCTTTACCTGAATAACGCTGCAAACATTGTATTTATTGCACTAGAGTTGAATGAATCGATTACCATATCCATGCCTTTGCTCTCTAAAACCTATGATCAAATTATAACCAAAAAATAGTGAAGCAATAACAAATACTACCCGCTAAACCACTATAAAGAGAAGTGACTACTTTAGTGCTAGAAGCCTTTCAATAGACAATAGATTCTTGAAGAAGCATAAATTTTTTAAGTAGAAGTTAATTTCAAGGCAACAATTATCAAAAATCGAATATGAGCATTTTTCACATTAAATAAATTTGTATAATTTTCGGACTTTAAAAACAGAGTAATTATATAAATCACCATGTTTCACTTCGATGTTTGGTTCTCTATTGCCATTTATTTTAGACATACGCTGATGGTATCTTTATTTGCTTCTACTTCCACACCCAACTATTGGAATTTGTAAGTGTATCAAATCCTACACAGCTAACTTAATCAGTTCTGTTAGACATTTAAGCTACTGACAGGTATATTTTCACAGTTTACATTGTAGTATAAATAAGGAAAAGGTAAATAACATAATTTGGTTTACGAACAAAACTAGGGTGTTTCGCTTCTTGATTACTTGAACAAAATAATTTTAAATGATACTGATTAACTAATTAAATCATCCTAAAATCCTAGCCAATGTTCTAGAGATGCAGATGATGACAACCAATAAAAACAAGTCATCCCATGATGCCTACGTCAAGAGAAGCTGTTCCTAATTCTGCAGCAGAAGTAGAAACCTATCAAATTCCAAATATGGGTCTGCAGTTGATTAAGATTAAAAGCAATAAATGGTACATGTGATGTTTAGAAGCAGAACACCAGATTAAGTACTGACATAAGTGATAGAATCTGCAAGTTCCTAACTGAATATGGGTATCAGGCCCAGTTTTGACCTAGTGCCAACAGTGCGTAAGCACGGGGCAGCAAAATGAAGGGGCAACAAATTCCCACTATCACGATCAATAACTTTCACGATGTTCCTCGTTAATGGGGACTGATTCCGCTGCCCTCATTCTTCTTACTCTTTCTTCTTGGTTCGTCTATCTCCCCTTAAAGCCTCCATGTCCTTCATTTTTTCACTTTGCAAACAATTTTGCAGCCTTACTGTATGGCTATTTGACAGTTTATGTGGAATCTATGACTAGAATAGTAACATATAATTAAATCATAACATTATTTGCAAAAAGTTCACGAGTGATGCAACTTCATTTGTATTTTTTTCATTTGTTTTTTGTTTTGTTTTGTTTTTGTTGTACATGTATGTTTTCTTTGTTTAGAAACAAAGTTTCCTGACCTTTGCCAAAGAAGACGAGGTAACTTTTATGCTTTTGAAAAATTACGAATGTTTATCTGTAAGTGAGGCACAAAGCATTAGCTGTGTTGTACTTCAGTTTAAGAAATTATTATATTATTTCTACAGGCCAAAAAAAAACGGAGTAGTAAAGGTAATAGCGAGAGACATCATTTAAAAATTTGCACAGGCCATTATAAACTCCAGGTCCGGCTCTGATGGGTATTAAATAAGAAGTTAATTTCAACGTTCGATGAGGAATTGATAACAAGTTTAAAAGTATGTGTGTGTAAAAGTAGAAACTTATCAGTTCAAATAATGAAGCAATTTGAAGTATAAATATTGAAAATGATTTTTCTTCAAAACTACCTGCTAACGTCTTCATCAACAGCCAGATCCCCAACAAATAATCCTAAATCAAACCCCCTTTTTCATAATCACGGATAATTGTAGTAGACTCTCAAGAAATTGAATGCAACAGAATGCGAACAGGAAATTATGAAGCAGATCTCTGAGCAAATCTGAAATTACCAAGACCGTTTTTATGCATCCATTTACGATAGTGGTCTTTCAGAAACAAGATACAATTTGGAAATTGAAGGAGGACTTAGGTGAAGTATACCTGAATTGGATTCAACACGTGGAAGCTAAGTTGGAGAAGAGCAGAGCAGCATCACCGGAAGAGCAACGTTGCAGTCACGATTTGGGTCAAAACCCTAATTTTGATTTTCGGTCAGAAGTCAAAAAGAGGAAAGCAGACATTTTTATTCTCAAAGCTGTTATGACACGGGATAGTGAGAAATGAGAAAACAGCGGGGCCAAAAATATGGGTGGATTTGATACGGCTCCAAAACTTGTCAAATGAACTAATCCAAAATTTTCAAGATGTAGGGCTAGATTTTAGTCTAGAGGGATGATGCGGATCGCAACCGGTGCGCCAAATGGATTTGGTACGGCTATGAGCACCATCGAATTTGATACGGCTTTAAGCCGTATCAAATCTTCATATCTTGATGTGCCAAATTTGCTATTTTGGTGTAGTGCAAATATATATATATATATATATATATATAGAGAGATTTAATGAATATGAATTGAATAGGCACAACTTTTCAGATTGAAATGAAACCTTTTCTTACCTTGGGAGTTGGTGAAAAGTTTGGAGGGAAGTTTGAAAGTTTAAACTTTTGAAATTCAAAATTTAAATTTCAAAATTGGTTAGATATGTCGACATATACTTTTCTGTATGTCGACATACTTGACTTATTTCAAAGGTAATTTGATTTTTATATTTTGAAATATATTATCGATTTATATTTCAGGTTTAACGATTTCCTGAAATAATTCTAATCCTAATAAACACTCAAACAATTTTATTTTATTAATTTATTAGTTATTTAATATTATATTATTATATTGAATTTCAAAATTCAAATTTCAAATTTGAATTTCTAATTTCAAAATTTTGTTTTTAGAGTTTTAAATTCGAACCCAAACAAACAAAGCAACCATTCAACCAAATAAAATTAAAATTTAATTAATGCGTACATGTTTTTTCGATCCCTTTCTTCATGATTTTCTGAACTCTGAAATGCAGTAAAGCAAATATCCGTATTTCCGGTTTCTGGTTCTTCATCACTTGATGATGAATCTGAATCATCTAATGTTGCTGCATATGCTTTCTTTCTTTTCCTTGACGAATTGTTGTTATCCATTTGTTAAGCCGATTTGTCTGGATATGGACACATTTTCTTTATAAAGGATCAGACTTTGAGAAGTGAAACTTCCAATCTGTGAAAGCTTATTCTTGATGGGTACAGCTGATCCCACTTGGCTAACTTCTACAGTTTATACATGTCACAACCCAACCCCTGTCATTCCTCTGGCACTGTCGATACATATTTGATGATCCATACCCTTGTTAACTCCAATCAGTGATAGAAAGGAACAAAAGTCGAGAAGGGAAGCTTCCAATCAGTGAAAGTTTCTTCTTGATGGGTACAGCTGATCCCACTGGGCTAACTTCTACAGTTGAAACAGGTCAAAACCCGACCCCTGTCATTCCTTTGGCACTGATGACACATATTTGATGTTTCATAACCCTGTTAACTCCAATAAGTGAAAGCTTCTTCATGAAAGTGCTTTTTCCTCATCCTTCTTTTCTTTTCCTATTATAAGTTTTCATTTGGGAGAGACTTCTATACTTGTAGGGTCTTTATCCTGTTAATGTCCTTGTCTGATTTTGTTGAAGACCTGCAAAAATCCTCAAATATACCCTAAATTGGTCATTAAATTGAATATAAGCTTTTGAGACCCATCATTAATTTAAATTGGTCATTAAATTGAATATAAGATTTATGCGAATTGACATTTAAACAGATGGTTAATCAACACTTCAATTATACGAATTGAGATGCAATCGTTAGAATGCATTTTGTCCAACTCAGATGCATTTCGTAGACTGCATCGAAATCGAATTAAGATGCATTCATTGGAAAGCATATCAATAATGCGAATTAAAATGCATTCAACTAAATGCATTTAGGTTCAGAGTGATGCATTCATTGACTGCATTTAGGTGTAAAATGCATTCAACCAAATGCATTTAGGTTCAGAGGGATGCATTCCATGACTGCATTTAGGTCCAGTTAGATGCATTCCTAGGAACGCATATAAATTATACGAATTGAGCTGCTTTCCTCTGAGTGCATTTAGGTTCAGACAGATGCATTCCGTAGACTGCATCGAATTCGAATTAAGCTGCATTCTATAGAAAGAATATCAATAATGCGAATTAAAATGCATTCAACCAAATGCATTTAGGTTCAGTTGGATGCATTTCTTGACTGCATTTAGGTGTAGTTAGATGCATTCCATGGAACGCATATAAATTATACGAATTGAGCTGCTTTCCACCGAATGCATCTAGGTAATAACAGATGCGTTCCGTAGACTGCATTTAGGTGCAGTGAGATGCATTCCTACAGAATGAATTTCAGTGAATGCGAATTGACATTTAAACAGATGTTTAATCAACACTTCAATTATACGAATTGAGATGCAGTCATTAGAGGAACATTAACATGAGCTCTAGGCTTTGCCTTGTGCTCTTCAATAGATAAAGACCTTAGTCTATGACTCAAATCATCCATGATATCTAGGAAATTCTAATTTTTTTCTCCGGAGAATCAGCCAGAGCATTGAGATCGTCAAAGTCGCTGTTTCTTTGCTTCTTCCTCGTCTGATGTGGACTGTAATTATACAAAGGATTCTGGGGACTGCATTTAGGCTCGTAGACCGCATTTATGTGCAGTGAGATGCATTCCTATAGAATTAATTTCAATGAATGCGAATTGACATTTAAACATATGGTTAATCAACACTTCAATTATACGAATTGAGATGCATTCTTTAGAATGCATTTTGTCTAACTCAGATGCATTCCGTAGACTGCATCGAAATCGAATTAAGATGCATTCTTTGTAAAGCTTATCAATAATGCGAATTAAAATGCACTCAACTAAATGCATTTAGGTTAGAGGGATGAATTCATTGACTGCATTTAGGTGTAAAATGCATTCAACCAAATGCATTTAGATTCAGAGGGATGCATTCCTTGACTGCATTTAGGTGCAGTTAGATGCATTCCTAGGAACGCATATAAATTATTATAAATTTAAAAGCCTCTCAGCCTCAACAAACGCCATCATCTCCTTCTTCAAGGTTTCTCTTGCTCCAGACCTTCCAAACCCAGCACTAATAATAGCACATGCATGCTTTCATTCTTATTCCACCTTTGTATAATACAGTCCACATCAGACGAGGAAGAAGCAAAAAACGACGACTTTGACGATCTCAATTCTCTGGCTGATTCTCCGGAGAAAAAGAGTGAGAATTGAAGTGAAGCTTATTCTGGATGGGTACAGCTGATCCTACTTGGCTAATTTCTACAGTTTATACATGTCACAACCCAACCCCTGTCATTCCTCTGGCACTGTTGATACATATTTGATGTTCCATACCCCTGTTAACTCTAATCAGTGATAGAAAGGAACGAAAGTTGACAAGGGAAGCTTCCAATCAGTGAAAGTTTCTTCTTGATGGGTACAGCTGATCCCACTAGGCTAACTTCTACAGTTAATACAGGTCACAACCCGACCCCTGTCATTCCTTTGGCGCTAATGACACATATTTGATGTTTCATAACCCTGTAAACTCCAATCAGTGAAAGCTTCTTCATGAAAGTTCTTTTTCCTCATCCTTCTTTTCTTTTCCTATCGTAAGTTTTCATTTGGGAGAGACTTCTAAACTTGTAGGGTCTTTATCCTGTTAATGTCCTTGTCTGATTTTGTTGAAGACCTGCAAAAATCCTCAAATATACCCTAAATCGGTCATTAAATTGAATATAAGCTTTTGAGACCCATCATTAATTTAAATTGGTCATTAAATTGAATATAAGCTTTATGCGAATTGACATTTAAACAGATGGTTAATCAACACTTCAATTATACGAATTGATTTGCAATCGTTAGAATGCATTTTGTCTAACTCAGATGCATTCCGTAGACTGCATCGAAATCGAATTAAGATGCATTCATTGGAAAGCATATCAATAATGCGAATTAAAATGCATTCAACTAAATGCATTTAGGTTCAGAGGGATGCATTCATTGACTGCATTTAGGTGTAAAATGCATTCAGCCAAATGCATTTAGGTTCAGAGGGATGCATTCCTTGACTGCATTTAGGTGCAGTTAGATGCATTCCTAGGAACGCATATAAATTATACGAATTGAGCTGCTTTCCTCTGAATGCATTTAGGTTCAGACAAATGCATTCTGTAGACTACATCGAATTCGAATTAAGCTGCATTCTATGGAAAGAATATCAATAATGCGAATTAAAATGCTTTCAACCAAATGCATTTAGGTCCAGTTGGATGCATTTCTTGACTGCAATTAGGTGCAGTTAGATGCGTTCCATGGAACGCATATAAATTATACGAATTGAGTTGCTTTCCACCGAATGCATCTAGGTAATAACAGATGCATTCCGTAGACTGCATTTTGGTGCAGTGAGTTGCATTCCTACAGAATGAATTTCAATTATTGCGAATTGACATTTTAACAGATGGTTAATCAACACTTCAATTATACGAATTGAGATGCAGTCATTAGAGGAACATTAACAGGAGCTTTTGGCTTTGCCTTGGGCTCCTCAATAGATAAAGACCTTAGTCTATGACTCAAATCATCCATGATATCTAGGAAATTCTCACTTTTTTTCTCCGGAGAATCAGACAGGGCATTGAGATCGTCAAAGTCGTTGTTTCTTTGCTTCTTCCTCGTCTGATGTGGACTGTAATTATACAAAGGATTCTGGGGACTGCATTTGGGCTCGTAGACTGCATTTAGGTGCAGTGAGATGCATTCCTATAGAATGAATTTCAATGAATGCGAATTGACATTTAAACAGATGGTTAATCAACACTTCAATTATACGAATTGAGATGCATTCTTTAGAATGCATTTTGTCTAACTCAGATGCATTCCGTAGACTGCATCGAAATCGAGTTAAGATGCATTCTTTGTAAAGCATATCAATAATGTGAATTAAAATGCATTCAACTAAATGCATTTAGGTTAGAGGGATGCATTCATTGACAGCATTTAGGTGTAAAATGCATTCAACCAAATGCGTTTAGGTTCAGAGGGATGCATTCCTTGACTGCATTTAGGTGTAGTTAGATGCATTCCTAGGAACGCATATAAATTATTATAAATTTAAAAGCCTCTCATCCTCAACAAACGCCATCATCTCCTTCTTCAAGGTTTCTTTTGCTCTAGACCTTCCAAACCCAGCACTAATAATAGCACATGCATGCTTTCATTCTTATTCCGCCTTTGTATAATACAGTCCACATCAGACGAGGAGGAAGAAAAAAACGACAACTTTGACGATCTCAATTCTCTTGCTGATTCTCCGGAGAAAAAGAGTGAGAATTTCATGGATATCATGGATGATTTGAGTCATAGACTAAGGTCTTCATCTGTTGAAAAGTACAAGGCAAAGCCTAGAGTTCCTGTTAATGTTCCAGAAACTTTGTTCTCACCGTGCATCATTTTCCTCGTTTGACACATCTAGAAAGGATCAGACTTTGAGAAGTGAAGCTTCCAATCTGTGAAAGCTTATTCTTTATGGGTATAGTTGATCCCACTTGGCTAACTTCTACAGTTTATACATGTCACAACCCAACCCCTGTTATTCCTCTGGCACTGTTGATACATATTTTATGTTCCATACCCTTGTTAACTCCAATCAGTGATAGAAAGGAACGAACGTCGAGAAGGGAAGCTTCCAATCAGTGAAAGTTTCTTCTTGATGGGTACAGCTGATCCCACTGGGCTAACTTCTACAGTTGAAACAGGTCACAACCCGACCCCTATCATTCCTTTGGCACTGATGACACATATTTGATGTTTCATAACCCTGTTAACTCCAATCAGTGAAAGCTTCTTCATGAAAGTGCTTTTTCCTCATCCTTCTTTTCTTTTCCTATTGTAAGTTTTCATTTGGGGGAGACTTCTATACTTGTAGGGTCTTTATCCTGTTAATGTCCTTGTCTGATTTTGTTGAAGACCTGCAAAAATCCTCAAATATACCCTAAATCGGTCATTAAATTGAATATAAGCTTTTGAGACCCATCATTAATTTAAATTGGTCATTAAATTGAATATAAGCTTTATGAGAAATGACGTTTAAATAGATGGTTAATCAACACTTCAATTATACAAATTGAGATGCAATCGTTAGAATGCATTATGTCTAACTTAGATGCATTCCGTAGACTGCATCGAAATCGAATTAAGATGCATTCAGTGGAAAGCATATCAATAATGAGAATTAAAATGCATTCAACTAATTGCATTTAGGTTCAGAGGGATGCATTCATTGACTGCATTTAGGTGTAAAATGCATTCAGCCAAATGCATTTAGGTTCAGAGGGATGCATTCCTTGACTGCATTTAGGTGCAGTTAGATGCATTCCTAGGAACACATATAAATTATACGAATTGATCTGCTTTCCTCTGAATGCATGTAGGTTCAGACAGATGCATTCCGTAGACTGCATCGAATTCGAATTAAGCTGCATTCTATGGAAAGAATATCAATAATGCGAATTAAAATGCAATCAACCAAATGCATTTAGGTTCAGTTGGATGCATTTCTTGACTGTATTTAGGTGCAGTTATATGCATTCCATGGAACGCATATAAATTATACGAATTGAGCTGCTTTCCACCGAATGCATCTAGGTAATAATAGATGCATTCCGTAGACTGCATTTAGGTGCAGTGAGATGCATTCCTACAGAATGAATTTCAATTAATGCGAATTGACATTTAAACAGATGGTTAATCAACACTTCAATTATACGAATTGAGATGCAGTCATTAGAGGAACATTAACAGGAGCTCTAGGCTTTGCCTTGGGCTCCTCAATAGATAAAGACCTTAGTCTATGACTCAAATCATCCATGATATCTAGGAAATTCTCACTTTTTTTCTCCGGAGAATCAGCCAGAGCATTGAGATCGTCAAAGTCGTTGTTTCTTTGCTTCTTCCTCTTCTGTTGTGGACTGTAATTATACAAAGGATTCTGGGGACTGCATTTAGGTTCGTAGACTGCATTTAGGTGCAGTGAGATGCATTCCTATAGAATGAATTTCAATGAATGCGAATTAACATTTAAACAGATGATTAATCAACACTTCAATTATACGAATTGAGATGCATTCTTTAGAATGCATTTTGTCTAACTCAGATGCATTCCGTAGACTGCATCGAAATCGAATTAAGATGCATTCTTTGAAAAGCATATCAATAATGCGAATTAAAATGCATTCAACTAAATGCATTTAGGTTAGAGGGATGCATTCATTGACTGCATTTATGTGTAAAATGCATTCAACCAAATGCATTTAGGTTAAGAGGGGCACATTCATCATTAATTTAAATTGGTTATTAAATTGAATATAAGCTTTATGCGAATTGACATTTAAACAGATGGTTAATCCACACTTCAATTATACGAATTGAGATGCAATCGTTAGAATGCATTTTGTCTAACTCAGATGCATTTCGTAGACTGCATCGAAATCGAATTAAGATGCATTCATTGGAAAGCGTATCAATAATGCGAATTAAAATGCATTCCACTAAATGCATTTAGGTTCAGAGGGATGCATTCATTGACTGCATTTAGGTGTAAAATGCATTCAACCAAATGCATTTAGGTTTAGAGGGACGCATTCCTTGACTGCATTTAGGTCCAGTTAGATGCATTCCTAGGAACGCATATAAATTATACGAATTGAGCTGCTTTCCTCTGAATGCATTTAGGTTCAGACAGATGCATTCCTTAGACTGCATCGAATTCGAATTAAGCTGCATTCTTTGGAAAGAATGTCAATAATGCGAATTAAAATGCATTCAACCAAATGCATTTTGGTTCAGTTGGATGCATTTCTTGACTGCATTTAGGTGCAGTTAGATGCATTCCATGGAACGCATATAAATTATACGAATTGAGCTGCTTTCCACCGAATGCATCTAGGTAATGCAGATGCATTCCGTAGACTGCATTTAGGTGCAGTGAGATGCATTCCTACAGAATGAATTTCAATTAATGCGAATTGACATTTAAACAGATGGTTAATCAACACTTCAATTATACGAATTGAGATGCAGTCATTAGAGGAACATTAACAGGAGCTCTAGGCTTTGCCTTGGGCTCCTCAATAGATAAAGACCTTAGTCTATGACTCAAATCATCCATGATATCTAGGAAATTCTCACTTTTTCTCTCCGGAGAATCAGCCAGAGCGTTGAGATCGTCAAAGTCGCTGTTTCTTTGCTTCTTCCTCGTCTGATGTGGAATGTAATTATACAAAGGATTCTGGGGACTGCATTTAGGCTCGTAGACTGAATTTAGGTGCAGTGAGATGCATTCCTATAGAATTAATTTCAATGAATGCGAATTGACATTTCAACAGATGGTTAATCAACACTTCAATTATACGAATTGAGATGCATTCTTTAGAATGCATTTTGTCTAACTCAGATGCATTCTGTAGACTGCATCGAAATCGAATTAAGATGCATTCTTTGTAAAGCATATCAATAATGCGAATTAAAATGCATTTAGGTTAGAGGGATGCATTCATTGACTGCATTTAGGTGTAAAATGCATTCAACCAAATGCATTTAGGTTCAGAGGAATGCATTCCTTGACTGCATTTAGGTGCAATTAGATGCATTCCTAGGAACGCATATAAATTATTATAAATTTAAATGCCTCTCAGCCTCAACAAACGCCATCATCTCCTTCTTCAAGGTTTCTCCTGCTCTAGACCTTCCAAACCCAGCACTAATAATAGCACATGCATGCTTTCATTCTTATTCCACCTTTGTATAATACAGTCCACATCAGACGAGGAAGAAGCAAAAAACGATGACTTTGACGATCTCAATTCTCTGGCTGATTCTCCGGAGAAAAAGAGTGAGAATTTCCTGGATATCATGGATGATTTGAGTCATAGACTAAGGTCTTCATCTGTTGAAAAGTCCAAGGCAAAGCCTAGAGTTCCTGTTAATGTTCCAGAAACTTTGTTCTCATCGTGCATCATTTGACTCGTTTGACACATCTAGAAAGGATCAGACTTTGAGAAGTGAAGCTTCCAATCTGTGAAAGCTTATTCTTTATGGGTACAGTTGATCCCACTTGGCTAACTTCTACAGTTTATACATGTCACAACCCAACCCCTGTCATTCCTCGGCACTGTTGATACATATTTGATGTTCCATAACCTTGTTAACTCCAATCAGTGATAGAAAGGAACGAACGTCGAGAAGGGAAGCTTCCAATCAGTGAAAGTTTCTTCTTGATGGGTACAGCTGATCCTACTGGGCTTACTTCTACAGTTGATACAGGTCACAACCCGACCCCTGTCATTCCTTTGGCACTGATGACACATATTTGATGTTTCATAACCCTGTTAACTGGCAACGTCTAGAGCTCCTGTTAATGTTCCAGAAACTTTGTTCTCACCGTGCATCTTTTGCCTCGTTTGACACATCTAGAAAGGATCAGACTTTGAGAAGTGAAGCTTCCAACATGTGAAAGCTTATTCTTGATGGGTACAGAAGATTCCACTTGGCTCACTTCTACAGTTTATACATGTCACAATCCAACCCTTGTCATTCCTCTGGCACTGTTGATACATATTTGATGTTCCATACCCTTGTTAACTCCAATCAGTGATAGAAAGGAACGAACGTCGAGAAGGGAAGCTTCCAATCAGTGAAAGTTTCTTCTTGATGGGTACAGCTGATCCCATTGGGCTAACTTCTACGGTTAATACAGGTCACAACCCGACCCCTGTCATTCCTTTGGCACTGATGACACATATTTGATGTTTCATAAGCCTGTTAACTCCAATCAGTGAAAGCTTCTTCATGAAAGTTCTTTTTCCTCATCCTTCTTTTCTTTTCCTATTGTAAGTTTTCATTTGGGAGAGACTTCTATACTTGTAGGGTCTTTATCCTGTTAATGTCCTTGTCTGATTTAGTTGAAGACCTGCAAAAATCCTCAAATATACCCTAAATCGGTCATTAAATTGAATATAAGCTTTTGAGACCCATCATTAATTTAAATTGGTCATTAAATTGAATACAAGCTTTATGCGAATTGACATTTAAACAGATGGTTAATCAACACTTCAATTATACGAATTGAGATGCAATCGTTAGAATGCATTTTGTCTAACTTAGATGCATTCCGTAGACTGCATCGAAATCGAATTAAGATGCATTCATTGGAAAGCATATCAATAATGAGAATTAAAATGCATTCAACTAAATGCATTTAGGTTCATAGGGATGCATTAATTGACTACATTTAGGTGTAAAATGCATTCAACCAAATGCATTTAGGTTCAGAGGGATGCATTCCTTGTCTGCATTTAGGTCCAGTTAGATGCATTCCTAGGAACGCATATAAATTATACAAATTGAGCTGCTTTCCTCTGAATGCATTTAGGTTCAGACAGATGCATTCCGTAGACTGCATCGAATTCGAATTAAGCTGCATTCTATGGAAAGAATACCAATAATGCGAATTAAAATGCATTCAACCAAATGCATTTAGGTTCAGTTGGATGCATTTCTTGACTGCATTTAGGTGCAGTTAGATGCATTCCATGGAACACATATAAATTATACGAATTGAGCTGCTTTCCACCGAATGCATCTAGGTAATAACAGATGCATTCCGTAGACTGCATTTAGGTGCAGTGAGATGCATTCCTACAGAATGAATTTCAATGAATGCGAATTGACATTTAAACAGATGGTTAATCAAGACTTCAATTATACGATTTGAGATGCAGTCAGTATATATGTTTTGATTCGAATTTATAAGTTATCAAATTTGTAAAATTTTAAATTTTGGATTAAAATGATAAATATCTGTATCAATTGACCGGAGGGTAGAAAACTATATACGGACACCATTGGTCGTGTTTCCGAAGTAAAGTGATTTGAAAAAATTGACTTTAAAATAATAACTTAAGATGATATATAGGGTGCGTTTAACACAGGTCCTTATCGAGTTTCAAAATTAGGCTTAGGTCCGGTCCAAAACTTATTATAAATTACATCCCTATTTTTCGAAAATAGGTCTAAAATTAAAAAAAAACACGCAAAATTCATATTTAATTAAAACGCATAAAAGCTAAAAAATTCAAGTAATTTGTTACAACTCCTCACTAGTAGCATTCCAGTACACAACACCGTCAATCGTTATTAAAAAAAAATTCCAGGTTCAGACAGATGCATTCCGTAGACTGCATTTAGGTGCAGTGAGATGCATTCCTACAGAATGAATTTCAATGAATACGAATTGACATTTAAACAGATTATATGAATTGAGCTGCTTTCCACAGAATGCAATTAGGTTCTGAGAGATGCATTCTGTGGACTGCATTTAGGTGCAGTGAGATGCATTCCTTCAGAATGAATTTCAATGAATGCGAATTGAGCTGCTTTCCTACAAATGCATTTAGGTTTGGAGAGATGCATTCATTCAGAATGCATTTCAATGAATGCGAATTAAGATGCATTCTATGGAAAGCATATCAATAATGCGAATTAAAATGCATTCTACCAAATGCATTTAGGTTCAGAGGGATGCATTCCTTGACTGCATTTAGGTGCAGTTAGATGCATTCTTTGGAACGAATATAAAC
Source organism: Allium sativum (assembly GCA_030737875.1). Classification (NCBI taxonomy): domain Eukaryota; kingdom Viridiplantae; phylum Streptophyta; class Magnoliopsida; order Asparagales; family Amaryllidaceae; genus Allium; species Allium sativum. Next base: position 297,938,529 of record CM060911.1, on the reverse strand, counting down.
TATACGAATTGAGATGCTTTCCACCGAATGCATTTAGCTTCAGACAGATGCATTCCGTAGACTGCATTTAGGTGCAGTGAGATGCATTCCTACAGAATGAATTTCAATGAATGCAAATTGACATTTAAACAGATTATACGAATTGAGCTGCTTTCCACAGAATGCAATTAGGTTCCGAGAGATGCATTCGGTGGACTGCATTTAGGTGCAGTGAGAAGCATTCCTTCTGAATGAATTTCAATGAATGCGAATTGAGCTGCTTTCCTACAAATGCATTTAGGATGATTATTCTTTCTTTTGAAGGGATTTCAAAAGTTAAACAAATGGTTGGAGTTTACTCACACCCGTCACATGGGTCTTTATCCTGTTAATGTCCTTGTCTGATTTTGTTGAAGACCTGCAAAAATCCTCAAATATACCCTAAATCGGTCATTAAATTGAATATAAGCTTTTGAGACCCGTCATTAATTTAAATTGGTCAGTAAATTGAATATAAGCTTTATGCGAATTGACATTTAAACAGATGGTTAATCAACACTTCAATTATACGAATTGAGATGCAATCGTTAGAATGCATTTTGTCTAACTCAGATGCATTCCGTAGACTGCATCGAAATCGAATTAAGATGCATTCATTGGAAAGCATATCAATAATGCGAATTAAAATGTATTCAACTAAATGCATTTAGGTTCAGAGGGATGCATTCATTGACTGCATTTAGGTGTAAAATGCATTCAACCAAATGCATTTAGGTTCAGAGGGATGCATTCCTTGACTGCATTTAGGTCCAGTTAGATGCATTCCTAGGAACGCATATAAATTATACGAATTGAGCTGCTTTCCTCTGAATGCATTTAGGTTCAAACAGATGCATTCCGTAGACTGCATCGAATTCGAATTAAGTTGCATTCTATGGAAACAATATCAATAATGCGAATTAAAATGCATTCAACCAAATGCATTTAGGTTCAGTTGGATGCATTTCTTGATTGCATTTAGGTGCAGTTAGATGCATTCCATGGAACGCATATAAATTATACGAATTGAGCTGCTTTCCACCGAATGCATCTAGATAATAACAGATGCATTCCGTAGACTGCATTTAGGTGCAGTGAGATGCATTCCTATAGAAAGAATTTCAATTAATGCGAATTGACATTTAAACAGATGGTTAATCAACACTTCAATTATACGAATTGAGATGCAGTCATTAGAGGAACATTAACAGGAGCTCTAGGCTTTGCCTTGGGCTCCTCAATAGATAAAGACCTTAGTCTATGACTCAAATCATCCATGATATCTAGGAAATTCTCACTTTTTTTCTCCGGAGAATCATCCAAAGCATTGAGATCGTCAAAGTCACTGTTTCTTTGCTTCTTCCTCGTCTGATGTGGACTGTAATTATACAAAGGATTATGGGGACTGCATTTAGGCTCGTAGACTGCATTTAGTTGCAGTGAGATGCATTCCTATAGAATGAATTTCAATGAATGCGAATTGACATTTAAACAGATGGTTAATCAACACTTCAATTATACGAATTGAGATGCATTCTTTAGAATGCATTTTGTCTAACTCAGATGCATTCCATAGACTGCATCGAAATCGAATTAAGATGCATTCTTTGTAAAGCATATCAATAATGCGAATTAAAAGGCATTCAACTAAATGCATTTAGGTTAGAGGGATGCATTCATTGACTGCATTTAGGTGTAAAATGCATTCAACCAAATGCATTTAGGTTCAGAGGGATGCATTCCTTGACTGCATTTAGGTGCAGTTAGATGCATTCCTAGGAACGCATATAAATTATTATAAATTTAAAAGCCTCTCAGCCTCAACAAACGCCATCATCTCCTTCTTCAAGGTTTCTCTTGCTCCAGACCTTCCAAACCCAGCACTAATAATAGCACATGCATGCTTTCATTCTTATTCCACCTTTGTATAATACAGTCCACATCAGACGAGGAAGAAGCAAAAAACTACGACTTTGACGATCTCAATTCTCCGGCTGATTCTCCGGAGAAAAAGAGTGAGAATTTCCTCGATATCATGGATGATTTGAGTCATAGACTAAGGTCTTCATCTGTTGAAAAGTCCAAGGCAAAGCATAGAGTTTCTGTTAATGTTCCAGAAACTTTGTTCTCAACGTGCATCATTTGCCTCGTTTGACACATCTAGAAAGGTTCAGACTTTGAGAAGTGAAGCTTCCAATCTGTGAAAGCTTATTCTTTATGGGTACAGCTGATCCCACTTGGCTAATTTCTACAGTTTATAAGACCTATCAATCTTCACCACGAAAACAAACGTCTCCATGAAACATCCCAACTCTATCCACACAATGTGCCACCGAGTGACACCTAGCATTTCGATAAGCGATTCCAGCTCGAGCAACTCCCGAACTTAGCAGTCTGCATAGACTTATGCATATCCACTGCTTTCTCCTTTGATCTCTGACCAACTTCAGACGATCCCTTCTTCCGCTTATCAAGCACATCCTCTTGGAAAAATCCCACCTTGTTGAAGCTTTCACCTTTGATCATATTCTGCCTATGCAGAAACTCGAAGTCCCTTCTCGTATGACTAGCTTTGACATCTTTTCCACGAGAACTGTAGACTCCAACCCTTGACTCTCCAAGTATAGTGCTTCCCCTCAGGAGATACAAATTATGAAACATATCTCCCTTCATCACTACAAATGCACCCTTAGGAACCTTTAGACTATCCTTATCAATAGTCACCTCACATCCTTTGGATGCCAACAGCCCAAGAGATATCATTAACTTCCGAAGACCTGGAACATAATGGACACCTATCAAGGTGCGCATTACCCCGTCACACATGTGAATCTGCACAGTACCTTCGCCCATGACTCTACAACCAGCATCATTTCCACTAAGAATCAGTTTCCCTCTTTTTCTTTTAAAAAAATTGAAATAATTCTTATTAGGTGTCATATGAAAAGACGCCCCTGTATCTAGCACCCAATGGTCTGATACATCTGATACCACCGCTGTCAACAAGTCATCATACAAAATTTCCTCCACCGCAACCGATGAATTTCCAGCTTCAATTTTTTTTTCAAGTCCAGACAATCTCTCTTCCAATGACTTGGTTTCTTGCAAATGTAACACTTCCCGTCTCTTGACTTTATTTTCTTCTTCTTCTCCGCTTTCTCCATACCAGCTAATAAGGCTTCCATACTACTTCCTCCTTTACCTTGACTCAACTCCTTCATCTGATCCCTCAAGTCCTCAAATAGAAGACCTGCCTTCACATCAACTATTGTTATTGTATCTCTGACATACATAAGACTGCTAGCGAAACCCATGTATCGCTCTGGAAGAGAACACAAAAGAATCATTTCTATTTGCTCCTCATCCACTTTCAAGTAAAAAGTTTTCATCATCATCACGAGATCATCGAAGAAGCTAAGATGTGCCTTCACTGAAGTACCCTCTCCCATCCGCATGGTGAAAACTGTCTTTAGAAAAATCAAACGGTTGATTAGTGACTTCTTTAAATAGAGTTTTTCCTGCTTGGTCCAAATGTCCTTAGCAGTGGTTTCACCACTAATCTCTGAAATATCCTCAGTAGTGGTCTCACCGTTACACGATATGGATTTTTCATGTTAGAGGAAACATGTCCTGTACTAGAAGGTATCCCTTCTTGAGATGGATGATACATGTTAGCATGTTAGGATTTCAATATACTTGAACAGTAACCAATCATGAAACCCTAAATCCAAATAAGCGACCCATATTGATTTAATTGAGAAGAAAATAGGGAATGGATAAATAGATTAGCGGAAGCATACCCGAATCAGTAGTTAATCATTATAGTACCTAGATCCATAATTGGTTGTTGTGGAGAAGATGAATTTGGTTCGGTCTTCTAAATTGACACAAACCCTAGATCTAAAAGTAGCTCTTCGTAGAAAAGGTTAGAGAGTTACTAAGGCTTGTGTAATTCGGGGACCATAACACCTTATTTATAAAGTTGACATTTTATAATTCGGCCCTTCAACAAATTAAATAAAATTCTTCGGTATCTATACATTAGGCCCGTGATAAGTTAAGCTTTAAGCCTTTTAATTATAATCTAAAATTAGATCACTTTAATTAGGCTTTACACCAAAATAGCACAACACATTTTATTTTACATATGTGACTCAATTGTCGAAATATTCCAACAATCTACCCCTGGGCCACATATGAAATAACTTTAAAATGTGTCTGACTTTATAAGCTCCAAAATTTGCTATTTATAACATATGGTGTATCTGAAACAATCTTGTCCATTAATTGCGTTGACAAAGGATCAAAGCGGCATTCGTTACATTTATCGTAACTAAACCCATCAATGGTCACATATATCAATACAATCAATGACATAGATCAATCATGGATGCGTAGCATGGAAATTACAAGAAATGTGATCTATACATGTCTATTTCCAACTTGTCCTTCTTTAGTAGAGGTGAGAAAAAACTGAAATAAAACCAAAACCGAACCGAAACCGAAAAAAACCGAACCAAAAAAAACCGAAACAAAAAAAAAAACGAAACCGAAAATCAAAAAACCGAACCGTACTAATATTTCGGTTTCGGTTTTAGGCCCAAACTGAACCGGAAAAAACCAAAACCAAGCCGAATTATTAAAATAATTAAATAAATATATAATATTTTTAATTTATATATATTTTTAATAATCTCTACTTAATCATGTATTCAAGCATTCTGTTAGTCCATAAAATGTTGCACATTGTCTCTTGTAGCATGTTGTTTCGTATTGTATAGTATATACACGTTGGCCACTGCTTCACTCATTTGATTTAACTGAATACACGATTAGTCGTAGACTAATATAAAATGTCCTATTCTTGTTTTTTGTAGATTCTTGGATGTTTTGAATTGAAGATGATAGTTGAGGTACCAGTAGACTATTTTCTAGAATTCCAAGTTGTTGCCGATCTGCTGTAGTGTGGTTCACTGGAGTGCTCCTGCTCATTTCTTTTTTCTATTTCTTGTCTTCGGCTTAGAGCTAGCTAGCTTAACTTTGTACTACTTTATATGACTTATAGTCTATTAGTCTGTACTATGTACCATGTGTCACAATAAACTCGGTTGAAACAATTTATTTTAATTTATTTTATGGTTGTTTAAATTTATAATATTTTTTGTTTAAATCGGTTTTAAAACCGAAACCGATGCTTCGGTTACGATTTCGGTTATCGATTTTTAAAACCGAGGTCTTTCGGTTTCGGTTTTACCCTAAAACCGAATAGAACCCAAGTTTTCTCACTCCTATTCTTTAGTGAGATCTAAACGTTTAATATTTAAACAACTTGAGTGCAAAGAAAAATTCATTACTTTATTTCTGATCAGAAAAAAGAACTTGATATGCATATATCTGTAACTGAAGCATAGAGCAACAAGTCATATGACAATACCAAATACAAACTCCCCCTGAACCAAAGTATCCTTACATAAAAATTACACCAAATGAGCTACATGCTCATGAAAGACCATAGGTTATAATCTTTTAGTAAGCGGATCCGCCGTAATGGAGTTTGTCTAAGTATGCTCTATGAATTATAATGTATTTTGCTTTCTTCCCTTATTGGAAAATAATACGTTCTTTGTTGTCACGATATTACTTAGTCTTTCAATTCTTTATTAATAACTGATCTTCTGACAAAATTTCATTATTATTTTCCATAGTTGGATGTCTTATAATTAATTACAAAAGATATTTTCAAATTGATGGAAACTGTAAGTGTTTAAATGACACTTTTCCTTATAGTTTCCCCCATAAAATATATTATCATTGCCTGAAGTGGATCTTTTACAGTAAAGACATCCAAAATACCCGGATCGTTATTCTTTATGATCTCCAACCGATCCGGTCTTATATCTATGAACATATAATCTTTTATATTGTCCCTTAAAGATATCTCATAACCATTTTTGCTACTAAATCAATGATCCACTTTTAATATCAGTAAGATATCTGCCAAATAATACACACATATCCATATGTGTATATACATTAGTATGCATTGGAATTCACAGTGCAAATGCATGAGAAATCTTTTGCATTTCTTTCGTTTCAAGGATGGTATCTATTTTGGTAAAAGAAAAACAACTATCGCAGTTTACATACCTAACCTTTTAAGCATTTATCTTCGTAATTCTTTTGTAATAATCCAAAATCAGCCCATGAACTATAATGGTGTATTTGAATCCCAAATACGAAAGACTAATCCATAAATGAGTTTCTTAAGTAGTCTCACCAATGTCTCCATTGAGAAACATAACTTTAATCTCCATCAGATAATGCTAAAAAGTACAAAATGTAGTAAGCCTCATAGTGATCGATTCTAGAGAACCATTTACTAAGTCCAAAATGAAACATTCCTTAAAGAAAAGAAAATTTCCTTTTAATAATAGTGATTTCAATAAAAGTGCCTTATAAAATTCAATATTACCCACTTGATCCCTTTTGGCTTGGAATAATTATTGATAACCCATGATCTTATTACTAAAGTTAAAGGGAAATTTCAAACTTTATTATCCATATAGATTTATACTATATGTTTATTTCTTAAATCCACATTTTAAATTAGTACCTTACATGGATTGATGTAAGTCCACAGCATCATCTTTATCAATCCATTAATTTATCTTTATGAAGAAATACTAATAGCATTTTTTCTCATTTAGGTGGATTTCCTTAGTGATCTTGCATTTTGAGGTTGTTGGTTTTGTTTTCTTGAAGCAGTAACCTTAGCTTAGAGGAGAATTTTCTTTAACATCGTATTGTTATAGTTACTGATTTACTTCTTAAGGGAAGAAAACAAATCTTAAACTTTAGCCAAAGAAGTAATAGTTTAATCAAAGATAATGTTTCTCTCTAGAGACAATGACAATACTCTATTTCTCCCCCAAACTCAACATCCTCAAAAATTTATTGCATTTCCCGCTTTAAAACTTTTCCTTGTTATGGGTTCATAAAAAATTATAAACTTTAAATCACTTAGAATATCAATAAAGTAATTTCTATCTTTATGATATCTCAATGTATAATTCCTTAGTAAACTGAAACAAATAATTATATTAGTCACCAAAACAAGATTTGAGATATCATTACACAAGCTATTTAGCATAAGTAGCCATAACTTATATATCAGACATTAAGAACCTCAATTACATAAGATTTTGAATTTATTCATAAATCAACATTAATATTTCATGATGAACAAAAATAACCTAATATGTTCATATTAGAAATATAAAACCGAAATCTGTCTAAATGACAGCATAAAAAATATCAAATAAATTCAAACAGTTTGACTTAAATCTCAATAAAAATTTATATGTCTGTATATCCCATTAAAGAAATAACTATAAATATATCCGTATGTTATTTCCTTTTTTCTTCTAAATCCTTAGCGACTTCTTCATCTTTACTGATACAAAAATGTATATCAAAGGAGCACTTTGAATCTTTAAAAAAAACTTCAATCTCTCTATTAATTACCAAACCGCTAAATTATCCCAATAAGATGGCATTCTATTCTTAAAATAATATTAATCTTTAAATGAATATACTGAAGATAGCACCAAAAATAACAATAACTTGAGCTTCTTTAGCTTTTGAAGCAATATCTTTTTCCATATAGTACTCATTTATATTTATTTACTTTGACTTTATGTAATCAAGTACCACAAAAAGTGTTTGATTCCCCTTATTGTTTTCACAAAAATCGTTTCCATTCTCAGTTGATAACTTATAAAAAAATTAGTTATCGTTAGATATAGCACATCCTTGAAAACTTCTGAAGTATTTACTTAATGATCATTTAACTCTTGCCTTTTGAATTATATCACCGTTCAATATTCTTCATAACATTATAAGAATATCTAACCCTAGAGTGGCTGGTTGTAACCCTAGTGGTTGCAAGAGCTAAATCTATAAAGTCAAGAACAAATTATAAGCTCTCTTACAAATCTTTATATTTATCCCAAAACAAGATGGGAGTATTCTTTAAATTGGCAGATAATTCAATTAAATTAGCTGAAAATGAACAAAAATAAAATAAAATGAAGATTGACCGTATATGCTCATAGCCAAATATCAACCATAGTAAACTTAAATAATTAGCAAGTCTCTTCCCAAGATACCTAGTACACATTAATATCAAGTCTTTGGACAGTAATATTAATTGTAAGTGGTACTCTTGTTGTAATGATCAAACAATGACAATAAATTCAAGTCAAATAGCAACCTTCCTTTGGGCCGATTAATTATTCACTCGAAAAACCTTATAATTGTCACGTATTTATCATCACACATGTGTAAGAGATTCAACCAAATATTAGTCTTCCTTTGGGTCGGCTAATACTCGCATGAATAACACACAAATATTAAATATTTTCATGAACCACCAAAATAAGAGAGGTCACTTTTGTGATATTTTATTTCAGTTAGTTCACTATTAATGTAAAATATTTACAGTTGTAAAGATACACCAAAAAAATTTGAATTTAGTTCTCAATATGTGTGTGCGTGTGTATGTGTGTGTGTGTGTGTGTATATATATATATAGAGAGAGAGGAGGGTTCCGCTACACCTCTTATATTGCATGTGAACTCTCCCTCTTAATCTCCACCACCCATTTCCCCACTCATTCTCTCTCTTCCCATTTCAATATTATTTCTTAGTGGGAAGAGAGAGAATGAGTGGAGAAATAGATGGTGAAGATTAAATGGGAGAGTTCACGTGCAATATAAGAGGTGTAGCGGAACCTCCTCATATATACAAGTGCTTTATAACACTCCCGAAAATACTTTAGGCCATATGACATTTGAAAATTCAAAAGTACAACATGACACAACTTGTTTAAATCATAGCTATTATAATATTTTACTTTAGATATGTGATTATATTCATGACTTTCCCTAAATAAATATGATACATGATGTCCTAAATAAATCACATAGCAAATGTCACAAATGAATGCCAAAAGTAAATGCGACATGAAATTATGTATAATTGACCTAATAAATGTCATATTAAACAACATGATTGAATGAAAGGCCATATAATATAAATAGACCCAGTCAAGAGAACAGTATTCATATGAAAATTTATTCATGCAGTGCCATAACAACCATGTATTATATATGTGTAACAATTTAAATAAAGCCATATTACTTTTCAGTGTTCTGACCATTTGACTTAAGTACTAACTTTGAAAACCTGACAATAGCCATATTAATGTGGCCAGGTCCTAAGAAAAATGAATTCAATTAACTATGAATTGACCAACTCATATTATGGTGAATGAAATAAAAAATATCTAGTTTACACCGTATCCATTCAAAATACATGGTCATCGACTCACAATGCATATCTATAGTTCTTTCTTTCTTTCCCACAGACTTAATAAACAAATATTTCTCAACATAATTATACATGAACCACTCTAGTCAAGATTACAACTTAATCAATAAGGTGTATATAAATTGCAAAACAGAAACCGGACTAGGTACATGAAAATGGGGTTAAATAAACAGAAGTCGAAGATCTGCTCAGGTTTGTTAAACAATATGTGAGTTATATAAAAAAAATGTAACCGATACCATTCCATGCAAATAGCTAACAAAAAAAATGACATCCTATTGATTCCTACGTGGATAGCTCAACAGCCAGCTGGGTAAAAAAAAATTGATAACGTGTAATTCAATAGTTTGCAAGAAAAAGTCAAACTCAAATTATGCCTTTTCAAGCGGCATTATTTACAGAGTTATACGTTCAAACATAATGGCGGAGTCAGCAATTTTTTATTTTATTTTAATCCATTGAATTATGTAGTACGCTAGCAGCAAGGTGTAGAAAACAAATAAAAAAATAGAGTGGCTTTTTGTCAGGTGGGTTGAAAAATGTGAAATGAGTATCCAATGCCATGCAGGTTTCATTCTAATGTGAATTGATCCAGTGGCGGAGCCAGAAATTTTTCTTGGCGAGGTCACTTTTGCAAGCAGGATTTTTAGAATCAATCATTATAAAATAAACGAAACATAAGTTGTTTTTTGTCGAAAGCTGAACAACTGATTGCAAAGAAAAGTAAAAGCAAACGTACTACGTACAAAAGAAATTTTCTATAATCTAAATAGGTTGAAAAGTAAAAATATTATAATATTTTGTCTGACAGCTGTAGGCGGAGCCAAGCGTGATTAATTTCCACCAACATGATCAAAATACGTGATGTAGGAATATTTAATTTTGACCATGTTACAGATGGAAAGCATTTATGGTTGAAAGTAAAAATATAGGTTGAAAATCAAGCTCCCACCTACGGTTGGAAAGTATTTATGATTCTGATATTATTATTTTATTATCCTGGTGACGTCACTTGACCTCACCAACTATCACTTGGCTCCGTCTCTGAATTGATCCATACTTTTAGTAGCATGGATAAGCACAAACCGTACAAATGCTGAATTGATGCATATTTTTATCGCGATCCACACAAAACGAAAAGAACGTGATGAATCGAAAGATTATAAACCACGAATCCAATGTCCATTTATTTCTTTTAAGCCTTAAAAGAAAATCTCAATAAGATCAATAATGGATGGCTCTAATACCACTTGTTATGATTTCAATATACTTGAACAATAACCAATCATGGAACCCTAGATCCAAATACATAACCCATATTGATTTAATTAAGAACAAAATAGGGAATAGATAAATAGATTAGCGGAAGCATACATGAATCCGTAGTTAATCATTGTAGTACCTGAATCCATAATTGGTTGTTGCGGAGAAGATGAATTTGGTTCGGTCTTCCAAATTGACACAAATCCTAGATCTGAAAGTAGCTCTCTGTAGAAGAGGATAGAGAGTTGCTAAGGCTTGTGTAATTCGGGGACCATAACCCCTTATTTACAAAGTTGGCATTTCATAATTTGGCCCTTCAACAAATTAAATAAAATGCTCTGGTATCTACACATTAGGCCAATGATAAGTTAAGCTATAAGCCTTTTATTAATTATAATCCAAAATTAGATCACTTTAATTAGGCTTTACACCAAAATAGAACAACACATTATATTTTACATATGTGACCCAATTGTCAAAATATTCCAACATAGTATATCTATCAATCTTTACCATGAAAACAAACGTCTTCATGAACCATCTCAACACTCTCCCCACGTTGTGCCACCGTATGGCATCTAGCATTTCGATAAGCGATTCCAGCTCGAGCAACGCCCGAACTGAGCAGTCTGCAAAGATTTATGCATATCCACTGCTTTCTCCTTTGATCTCTGACCAACTTCAGACGATTCCTTCTTCCACTTATCAAGCACATCCTCTGGGCAAAATCCCACCTTGTTGAAGCTTCCCCCTTTGATCATATTCTGCCTATGCAGAAACTCAAAGTCCCTTCTCGTACGTCTACCTTTGACATCTTTTCCACGAGAACTGTAGACTCCAACCCTTGACTCTCCAAGTATAGTGCTTCCCCTCAGGAGATACAAATTATGAAACATATCTCCCTTCACCACTACAAAATGCACCCTTAGAAATCCTTAAACTATCCTTATCAATAGTCACCTTTCCTTTGGATGCCAACTGCACAAGAGGTATCATTGACTTTTGAAGACCTCGAATGTAACAGACGCCTGTCAAAGTGCGTATTACCTCGTCATACATGCGAATATGCATAGTACCTTCGCCCATGACTCTACAACTAGCATCATTTTCCATAAGAATCAGTTTCCCTCTTTTTCTTTTTAAAAAAACTGAAATAATTCTTATTAGGTGTCATATGAAAAGATGCCCCGTATCTAGCATTGAATGGTCTGATACATCTGATACCACCGTTGTTAACAAGTCATCGGACAAAAATTCACTACAAGAAAAACAATTTTTAACAGCGGTGAAAAAACGTTGTCGTATCTATTAGCAGCGTTATTAAGAACGCTGTTTAACGACATGCCGTCGTAGATCCCAAAGATTTAACGACTTAAAATAAACGCTGTTAAAAATCGTCTTCACAGCGTTTGTAAACCGCTGCAAATAGTCTTCAACAACATTAAATAAACGCTGTAATATTTGTACTTATCAGCTATATCTTTATACATAACAGCATTTGTTTTATGCTGTGTTAAATCTTTTTTGTTTTTCCACAACTGTATATTTGAACGTTGTCTTTTATTGTTGTTGTTTATAGCAGCATTTATCTTATATTGTACTCTCACTAGAAAAATTATATTTACATACTATATACATGTTCAGTTAAAATTTTCAAACCAACATCAAATAGAAATCATATAAATACAATTTAAATGATTCAAAACAATTTATATAACTAAACATATCCATATGTACACAACATCCAAAACCCAAAATTATACAAGTATCACAAGTCAAATTTTTATTACATACATCAAACAATACTGCACAACAAAATATGCTAAAACAAAAAAAAGTGTGACACCTGAATAATGCGACAACTAGCTGGCTTTTGTTACAAAAATCTTTAATCACCTGTAATGAAGAAATTTTGATAGTTAGCTATCAAATATAACAAAACATGAAACTATGAAATTAAAAAACATAAAAAGTGTACATTAATTATAAGCAATCAGTATCTGGTAGTAGAAAAGATCAACAGACTAGTGGCAACATGAAATGGCTGCATGAACCAGATCCTGAGCTGAAGTGAAGGCATTATGCTGCATTGGTCTAGCAGCATAAACTCAGCATATAAAGACTGCAAAATGAGGCGACTCCATAAAAAGGTGCAACAGATTTAAACACTAAACAAGATTCTACAAAATTGCAGCATAAATTCTAAAAAAAAAACTAAAGGGTAAAAGCTAGGGGCAGCATAAACTGTGCATGGGAACAAAGGAAATACACTAGAAAAAGGGCAACATGAGGACGAAATTTTGTATATGAATCAAAGGCATCACAACAGGATGTAAATAAGTCAGTTTCATCCATCTTTTACTATACTAGTGCATTTCAGATTAAGGAGAAAAACATTTTGATACATTATATGAGACTTTAACTTAACATAATTTTATATTTTTAAGTCTAGTTGTTATGTCCTGCATCAGCTACAAACTTGAGTTGACTGTTTGAACTCTAAACTCAAAATAGTGATTGATTATCCATAAAATAAGGGTTTATTGCCAATCAAATCTGTAGGTAGCAAGAACTTAATAGAAAAAGATTCTATTTGCTTTACATGAGACTGATTAAAACTAATGTGGTTGCTTTTATTGCTACCACTACTAGTAGTTCTTTTAAAATGAATTTTCATAGGAAGCTCCATCTTGGTTAAATTTAGCTAATAAATTCTTTACTAACTTAGTTAATTTACTTAATTTTTTATGTCCTTGTTAGATTTTTTTTACAATACTACGTTAACTTATATAAAAATTAGATAGCTTTACCAAATTTGGTTATTACTAATAATTTAGCTAATTTTTTTAATGTATTTAATTTTTATAATTTTAGTTAACATTTATAAAGTCATTAAATTTATAAAAACTTGGTTAACTTATTAAATAATTATAACTTACTTAATCTTTATAATTTTGTTTAATTTTTGTAAAACTTGGTTAATTTTTAATCTATTTAACCTTTAAAAAGCTTGGTTAACTAAGTTAAATTTTATAAACTTATTCCACTTAATTAAAATTTACCATTAGTTAATTTTCATAAACATTTAGTTGATGTGGTTAATATTTTGTAATTTTTTTTTTTTATAAACATAGTTATTTCTTAATTTTTAAAACAACTAAGTTATAATTATAAAACTTAGTCTTTTCTTAAATTGGCTTGGTTATTTCTAAATTATTTTTATAACTTTAGTTATTTCTTATTTAAATTTAGGTATTCCTTAATTAATTCTTGAATATTTTTATAAGCTTAGTTAGTTCTTTAACAAACTCAGTTATTTTTAAAACTTAATTATTTAGTTAACATGGTTTAACATCTAAGAAACCTAATCAATTCTCGAGTAACTTAGTTGAATTTTTAATAAATATAGTTATTTTTATAATCTTTAATTTTTATAAAATCAAGTTGGATTCTATATTGTCAATTTAGTCGAATATTCTTAAAACTTGATTAATTTTTATAAAAATTAGTTAAATGTTGTTAACTTGGTTATTTTTATGAACTTTATATTTTTTTTACTTAATTAATTTCTATAAATTTAGTTACTTTTATGAACTTATCTAAGGTTTAGAGAGCTTATTTAACTTCCATAAAATCTTGTTAATTTTTATAAATTAGGTTAGCTTTTGAAAATTTAGCTAATTTTTATAAAACTTAGTTAACTTCGTTGTCATTTTTCTAAAATTTAGTCAATTTTTATTGATTTAGTTAATTTGTATAAGGTTCTGTCCATGTTTAGAAAGCCATTTAATTTCTACAAAAAAAATTGGGTAATCAGCATTTCAATTTTTATTTCTACATTTAGTACAAAAAATAACAGCAAGTTGGCTTAAAACATTTAATACACGACCATCTGTATTAGAGAAAAACTGAACCAGGACTACAACTAGCATCCAAAGTCCCTGCATACACATGCAACATGCATTCTAGAACAAAGATACTAATAAGAGCCAAGATGCCAAAAATTAATCAGATGACTGGACTGTTTGCACGAAATATGAGCTAGTAAATGAAGCACATATCAGAATAGGAACAAAGACAAACCAGAATATAATTATCTCCCATATGATTGCAGATATATCCTCGGATGATGATGCAAGGTATCTCCATTATGAGAGAACTTGAGATACCAAACTTCTCCTTGGTGTGACTACAGTATCTGTTTCACAAAAAAATAGTTGACATTAAGTTACTCAAACATAACTAATTTTACAAGGTTCAATCAACTATTATGGAACTTCCAATAATTAACTTGGTCAATATTAGATAGTACAAAATTTATTGCAACAGCTTAATGTAGAGAGGTAAGTAAATAAGCTGAAGTAAGCTGAATTAAAATTTTCTTCACAGGGCTTTTAAACAAGTACACACAAAGGGTCACACAGCACAAAAAACAAGATATAACACCACAAAAGAAGCAAAAACTTAATCGTGCAGTTCCATTTATGACAACGACGGGGTAGCTTACATGATTGATGCAGCAGTTGCTAACACTTCCAAGGAACATCTTCTTGCTTGGGCCATAAGCCTGGCAACCCATAACCACTAAATCTGCTTTAAAATTTGTTGCGGCCTCTCATATGGCTTATGTTGGATCGCCCACCCCCACTAGCATCTTTACCTTGGAATTCCCTTCTTTGCATATCTCCAGTGCGTGTCTGATGATTGCCTCTGTTATTCTTTTCTGGTGTGCTTCAGTTTCTACTATAAATGCTGGCACATCTGCACTGCTAGGTCCTCCAAAAGAGAAGGATCCAGGATAGAGGCCAGCAGCGATGGATGGCGGAGACTGAACGTGAAGAACGATGAAGGATCATGATCTGACAGCCGGAGATTGAGTAAGGCCCACTTTAGAGCGCTCATACTCTCCTCGGTGCCGTCCACCGCCACTATCATAAATATTGGATTAACTAGTAAATAGTCGATATTCTTATAGTAAAGTCGATTCTTATAGTAAAATACCTTGTCACCTTCTATTCCGCAAGTAGTAGCTAAATCTGCGATTTTCAGCTCTTCTGCTTATAGTTTTGCTTCTCAATTTGTTGTTTCCCCTCCTAATGCTGCCCTCTAAGATGTTGTGTCTGGTTCCACAGTATGCTTTCAATTTCCATTGTCTATCATCTCAGCTATATTTGAAAAAAAATCTAATAAAATATTAGACAAAACTGATGACCTAACGTACATTAATTCTAGTACAACCTTGTGATGTGGGTTTCAAAACTGCTGAAATTAGTTTCAAAATGTGCCTTAATCTCAAGAACCATGCCACTCCTTATCAGCTGTCGTACAGTTGAAACAATGTGATTGCATGGATCTACTACATCGCTATGCTTTTCTGGTTTTTAAAATACAGAGATGCCCCCTCCTTCCATCTTCAAGAAAATAACATTCTCTAAAACCTCTAATGCACTTATAAACCATACATAAACATAAAATAAATTTAAAAAAAAAACACAACTATCTACCGGGAACAGTGAAAAATACACCAATGAAACCAATTCGCGCATTGTTGTTACCCGAATAGCTCATAAATTTAGTCCATCAATATCATCATACGTAATTGTCAAAATGGCTTTAGAAGACTAGTGAAGTATTATAATTATAAAACTCTTGGTACCACCTCCAATTATAAAACTGTGCACATCAAAAGTTGACCTTGTAGTAGTTGATTGCGTTGTAATTGGAAAATGACTAAAAAGACATGTTATTTCTATAGAATTTCAGAAAATAGGCATTTAAAAAGAGAAATAAATTGAACTTCCAACCTTAAATAGACTGTATGTAATGTTTTGAATTAAGTATATATGTAATAAAATCATAAAGAGCATATTTTCAAAAAATACATGTACTGAAAGTGAAACGAAAGTATGTATATAATGGAAAATTTAAAGAACGAAGATATTGTTCTTTATCAGTATATAAAATAATAGGTATGAATGGAGCTGAGATGCCATATTTAACGGGTGGAAAAAAATGCCAGAACTGCAACTATAGATTCAATAACATAAATTTAATAGAACATGCTCCTTTTTCTCCTCTTTTTCATACGAGTTTACTAAAATAATTTAGGTAAATTTGAATTTGTTTTATTCCTAATCAATTGTTTTGTTAATTGTAACTTTTAAAGTTCACGTAATGTTAATGTACATGGTTTGCTTTGGAATTGCGAAAACAAAAGAAGTAAATATATATAAAAATATATTTATATACACACACAAACATATATATATATATACACACACACACATTTATATAACAAGTAGTTCTCCCATGTTCTACACAGGTCTGCAAAAGTTTTCTATTTATGCTAAGCTGTGTTAATATAGGAGGGAATGCAGGTCATCTAATTTATGTAAACATGAGTAGAAATGATACGTAGCTCTTAATTATAATAATGGGCACATGTTCCAATATAGAAATTAAGCATAATCCATACCAGAGAATACAAAAAAAAAAATCTTTACTAAAATTTAAATTGTACACCATATCAATGGTAAGAAGTACTGTAAATAAATGCCATTATCGGAATTAATGCATTGAAATCCCCAAACGACGAAATATTCTCCTGATTTTTGTCCCTGTTCAAAATATGGTGTTATTCTAGAAACCCGTGAATATTACTAGAATATAGAAAAAAATTACCTCTTGCCGCCAACACATAAAAATATGTCATATTGGACTTAATATGTTTCAAATATGACAGCAACAACGGACTTTACTGCCAAAAGTAAATGTTAATATTCAAAAGCACAAGTTAATATCCATATCATTAGTCTGATTCGATGTTCAAAAAAGGATGCCATATATTTCAATATTAATAAATCATTATTACCAATATTTTGATTTATGCACTATATTATTCTTAATTTATTTAGATAGTACTCATTAACTAGATTCATGCAAGATGAACTAACTAGACTACCTTCAAATGAATAAAAATTTGAAAGCTCAAATGAAGACTACTGAAGTGTTATAATTATAAATAAGCTAATGAAAACATAGGACACTGTAAATATGGGGAAAGGGATTTGAATATATAGGAAGGAAAGTGGCAAAAATAAAAGAGATGTGTACATAGACCAAAGGAGGTAAAGGCACAAAAAAAAAGCATTAAACCAACTATACTATGAATCCAATTTCATAAGCCTGTAGTGTACTTAATATGTTATTATGCACAACAGAGAAAATTTGTGATAAAGTAGTTGTAGATGGAAAGTGGAAAAATGAAACTAAAGCAAGAAAAAAACCCAAGGTTTTTACATCACAACAACAATGCCTCCCAATTCCGAATGATGTAATTTTTCGGACAAATAATCAGTGTAGTAGTAGGATGGAAACCCATGGTTTTGACACTATAACAGCAACACCCGATCCCAAGTCTGCTGATACAATCTAGCAACCAAGTAATCAGGAGCAGTAGATAAGTTTTCAGTTCCTTTGATTAATAATTTAATATTGTGAAAGAGATAGTGGAAATAGATTAAAGGGTGAACAAAGCGTTAAGAAGGAAGCTTATAATAAACCTAATATTGTGAAAGAGACAGTGGGAAATAGATTAAAGGGATAGTGACGTAATCTGATTTAATTGTAGAAAATTGCCAGTATCCTTTCCATTTGTCTGAAACAAATTAGGTTTTGATCTAAGATTCAGAAACCTAATTGTAGCAAAACTAATTCTCCCAGGATATGCTTAATATTTAACTCCAAGCATAAACCTATAAACAAGGCATGTTGTTATATATCCACCTTCAGAAAAAAGAAAATGAAAATTATACAGAAAGCTACAAACTATCAAGTTGTTTACTAAACACCTGCAAAAGGATATGCAACATCAGAGGAGCAGAGTACACGTTTAGGTAGATCAAGTTGGTAAAGAAAACAATTTATAGAAATATTAAATTAAGCTTAAACTATAATAAAATGATATAAAGCACAACTAAAACAATTTTATCCTTGCTAGAGATTTTTAATTCAAATTTGTGCAAAGGTTCTTTTATGGGTTATATCCCAGATTCATTTAGCTTATGATAAGCAAAATTGGTTAAAGGGTCAAGGAAACGAAGAAACAAACTTACAAATAATTCAAGAAAGTAGACACCAAACACTAAACTAACAAAGATGATAATAAATTATAAGTGAAAGCAATATCAAAATGGGAATGCCTTGCCAATTTTTTTTTATCAAAATGGAAATAGTAAATACTGGACTGATACCGCCTTATCTAAAGATGGCATGATCGAAACAAGTTAGGCTGAATTATTAAACGAGGGAAAAGCTGAACTTGATTCTGTTGTTATTCAAGTTGACGGGCCAATATATAAAAATACATCGGGTTATTACATTTTTGGATGCATTGATGCTAACTTATGATATTTTACTCTTCAGTTTCAGGGAAACAGTGATCAATTAACAGAACTAATCAAGATGCTCATCAATGATACTCGAAATGAAACAGATGACAGTTTCAGTAAGATATGTAATTATTGGCCTATAATTATAATGACAACGTTTTGAATGTGAACAAAATGGAAACATTAACGCTAGTTGAGAAGAATCCTCCCCACATCCTATACATAACGAAGATACGTTACAAGACCGATCTTTACAACTAAACCAATCAGAACAAGTAAAGGGCATTGAATAGCAGATAAGCACTGAAGTGGAAAAAGACTAGTAATAGGAGGAAAATCTACCATTTCCGCAATTTTGACGAAGTATGTACGAATGAATGATAGTGATTCAATTTGTACAAACCATGATGAGAAAACTGTCGATATATCAAGACATGATAATGATAAATAGGAAAATGATATCGACCTACCAAAAGAAGATAAAATATCGGTCCCTTTATCAAGTGTAGAGAAGATAAATCATGCTAGCCCTGTTGATATATCAAGACATTGTGTTCATCTATACTTACAATTTATAAGCGAAAAACTCGTGTAGTCATTTTTGGCATTCTTTCAGCATGATATATAATATACAGCTTATGAACCGCAAAGCATTTTAGTTTTGAACATGGGCTTTTTGCTATAAACGAAAATATGAGCCTATAAAAAGACTTAAAATTTATAAATGCAAATTTTGATGTACATCCTATTAGAAAACTAATTTTGCACTTTAAAAAGCAACACAAAATGTAAAGCTCAATAAGAAGAACTATGTTCAAAATGTTTGATCTCTTCATAGCAACTTGAAATGAAATCAAATTAGAATTAATTGAATTTATTAACTTCAATATGCATCCTACTTTAAACTCGTTATTATGGGATGGGGGAAAACGGCTAAATCTTAAAGAAGAAAGTTGCCTAACTTGAGATCACTTTAACAGCAATATTGAAATTTAATGCAAGAAAAAATGGGGAAATTAAATAATTCAGAAGGAACAAAGTTACAAAACACCTAAAGAATGAACATGGGAAAGAAGAAATGACCAAAAAAGAAAAATAAAGCAGACAATATTATGAAAGCATTAAAAAAACCAACAAGAAAAGCAACATAGAAACCATCTAAGCATAATAGAAATGTTCATCGAACATAAACAAACATAACAAGTCAACCATAGTTTAAAAAGAAGGATTACCCATCATAAAAAAGCAAAAATCAAACAAAATATCAAGTGTTCTATCTACCAAAAAGCTCAATGTACCCCAATGGAAGAATCGAAGGCATCTTATATTTCATTTTTTTTTTCAAGACATGATGACCACTAAAGACCAAGAAACCAACTTTTGAATATTATTTTCAGAATTATTTATTTATTCTAGAAGTGACAAAAGTGTTATGAGCATGCAATAGTCAGAATAGCATAATTTTATAAACATAAAAAATAAAGAGGATAATGTTAAGTTTGGTGATACAAAATCACAATTTGATTGGAACAAATTTGCAAAGAATGGAAAGTAAATATTTTATAATGGGAATGCATTGATTGCATTTGATGAGGTGATAGAGAAATAAATGAAGGGATTAATTTCTTCCATCTATGCTAAAGAAACGGATTGATTTACTTCCTATGTTTGCACATTTGTTGTTATGGTAATTTGCCTCCATTATATTATTACCATATGTTGGTAATTTAATTGATGACTCACATAGATTTGCACTGGCTATATATTTAGGGGTAGACTTTAGTGTAAACCCATCCTGGCCTGGAGCCAGTGATCCCCAATGGTGTCTCTTCTTGTTAAACCTGATTGAGGTTTGGATATGTAAACTCTTATTTTGTAATCTCTTGTAATTCTCTCATATGGAATAAAATCTCTCTGTGTTAGACTGGACATACACTATGATTATAGTGGAACCAGTATAAATATTGTGTCTTTTTGTTTCTCTGCTATAGTTATTTACTATTTTGTTGATGTAATAGAATAATTGCTATCAGATTAGATTGGTGTTCAATTGGCAAATCTAGATCCTGCTTATTATTCTTCCGCAAAGGCGCAATTTTGCATAACAGATTGGTATCAGAGCATGACGATTTGTTTTAAATTGTGCATCATTATTTCTACAAAGGTTGGTAGATTCAGTGGTGATTATGCTATTACTATTTTGGAGAAAAAGGAGACTTTGGTGGAGGAGATTATGCTGAGAGAAAAGAGCGTTCCAATCTGGGAATTTTGACGTGATATGGAGTTTACTGTGTTGAAGGGACTATTGGATTTGGGAAGTTTTGATCATGTTTCTGACAGAGATCTTCATGTTGATGATGCTCGAGGGATCCAAGATGATCTGGAAAGAAGCTCAGGTCAAGTGATAGACGAGTGTCGAGACAGAGATCATTGTGGTTTAAACAGGGGTCTTCACGTTGATGATGCTCGAGGGATCCTGGATGATCGAGGAAGGAGCTCAGGTCAAGTGCTAGACGAGTGTCGATGTGTATTGCAAGCACTTTTAGACCGTTAGTTTATGCGTGGTGCAACTCATGGTGGTAGATGCATCTTTTACAGGCGGTGGGTGAAGCTTGTAATGGTTTTGGTTAAGTGGTAGGAGAGAGATTTTTTGTGAGTATAGAGATTTGTATTTTGGCTCTGTATTTGAATTGGTGGTGTTGAGATTACTTTGTGTCTGTCTTCTTTGTTATTTTGGATATTTGCAACAGTTTGTTGGCGGGCGGGGACGTAGTCTGAGCTCGTTAACAATGGTGTGACGGGGGGTAGCTTTGCTGGAACCCATTAGGCAAATATTCATTTTTGGTTTCTATCTCATTGTGAGATTTTGATTGAAGGTGGAGTTCTGTTGAAGAGTTTAATGTTGTGAAGAGAATTTGATTGGAGACGGGGTGTTGCAGATATGTGATTTTGCATCAAGGTAGAGTGTTAAATTTGGTGATACAAAATCACAATTTGATTGGAACAAATTTGCAAAGAATGGAAAGTAAATATTTTATAATGGGAATGTATTGATTGCATTTGATGAGGTGGTAGAGAAATAAATGAAGGGATTAATTTCTTCCATCTATGCTAAAGAAACGGATTGATTTACTTCCTATGTTTGCACATTTGTTGTTATGGTAATTTGCATCCATTATATTATTACCATATGTTGGTAATTTAATTGATGACTCACATAGATTTGCACTGGCTATATATTTAGAGGTAGACTGTGGTGTAAACTCATCCTGGCCTGGAGCCAGTGATCCCCAATGGTGTCTCTTCTTGTTAAACCTGATTGAGGTTTGGATATGTAAACTCTTATTTTGTAATCTCTTGTAATTCTCTCATGTGGAATAAAATCTCTCTGTGTTAGACTGGACGTACACTATGATGATAGTGGAACCAGTATAAATATTGAGTCTCTTTGTTTCTCTGCTATAGTTATTTACTATTTTGTTGATGTAATAGAATAATTGCTATCAGATTAGATTGGTGTTCAATTGACAAATCTAGATCCTGCTTTTTGTTCTTCCGCAAAGGCGCAATTTTGCATAACAGATAACAAGTGCAAAAACAGAAAAGAAAAAGATAGACTTACAAATTTGGTTTATTCATCATGAATCATAAATGAAACTCAAAAAGGACAGGACTACCCAAGGAAACATAACAATTAGAAAACGCAAAATGGTTTAAAAGAGAACATTCAAGTGAACAACACACACAAACGCATGTGCTTTGAATTGCTAGTGAACATCAATAAACACACACAATATATGCGCTTGTGCGCTTGTTTATATTATATAGTATAAAGAAAAATATAATTGGTGTGCTCTCGTATAAGTCAAACAATGAAATTTAATTTCGATTTAAAGTTGTTGCTTGAATATTTAAGTCATGGATGCACTATATATGAACAGCAAAGATTTTTATTTGAGCCTTTTAAGTTTATATTGGCCTATTTTCATTTTTCTTTTTCTCCGTATGAAGTTCTATGGTATAGTACATATTTTTTTGTCTGACAAACTAAATGATATATTGTTTTAGTACCAATTCCAAACACTATCCTCCTTGACTACTTCTAAGTAGAAAAGATGAGACAAATGTTATGTAGGTTGATAGGACATATAAGGTTGTAACAAATTTGTTCATAAATTCAGCTGGAATTCAGGTACTTCTTAAATTTGTCTAAAGTTACAAGTTCTGATATAAAATGTAGCGTATCTGTTACTAGGCTCTGATTATTTACCTATTACTTGTTAATTTTCATACTACACGAAAACATAGTTTTATCAGTAGGGGAAAACATAAATTTTCGCTTAATTCATATTATCAATCCTAATTTAAAAGGAATACAATGTAAAACCTGAATTGATTCAAATACATTTCAGAACATACAATACTTTTCCTTGAGAAATTAGCCTTAAATTTACTACTCACGTCAATAAAAATTACCTTAACAAGAACAAGTCTCTGATGGTTGACATGAACTTCATCTTTAACTATTGCATCCGGCGGGAATTTAAAGTCGACAAAGAATTGTTCCAAGGCTGATGCTTTTAGTTACTGAGTGAATCTGGAATTAGAGTCATGTTCTTTTGTTTGCCAAGGACGGATTTCAGGGAACTTGAGGTTTGAATGAATTGACTTTAAAATAGAAATTAGGGGACGAACAAAATTTATGATGGATTTTTACATGTTTGGGATTATTGTTAGGTTTAAATTAGGTGAGGATTTCGGATTGGGATTGCATGTGAAATTAGGGTTACGACTTTACTGGCATCTACCTTTGCGTGAAGAGAGAGAAGTGAGAAGGTGGGACAAAGAAGGGGGGACAAAATAACCGTGTAATGAAATATTCTCAAAAGTAACCTGGGTTATTTTAAACAACGATTAAGTTTTCATTTTTATTGCTTAAGCCGACATTGTCAGCACATACTGATGAAACGCTGATAATAAATGCTGAGAAAAGCGCATTTTCTTGTAGTTATTCCTCCACCGCAACTGATAAATTTCCAGCTTCAAATTTTTTTTTCAAGTCCGGACAATCTCTCTTTCAATGGCCTGTTTTTTTGCAAATGTAGCACTTTCCATCTCTTGACTTTATTTTCTTCTTCTTCTCCGCTTTCTCCATACCGGCTAATAAGGCTTTCGTACTACTTCCTCCTCTACCTTCACTCAATCCCTTCATATATACGATCTTTCAAGTCCTCAGATAGAAGATATGTCTTCACATCATCTACTGTTAGTGTATCTGTGACATGGATAAGACTGTTAGCGAAACCTATGTATCGCTCTTGAAGAGAACACAAAAAAATCATTGCTATTTGCTCCTCATCCACTTTCAAGTCAACAGTCTTCATCTTCATCACGAGATCATCGAAGAAGCTTAGATGTGCCTTCACTGAAATACCCTCTCTCATCCGCATGGTGAAAAACTGTCTTCGGCAAAATCAGACGGTTGGTTATTGGCTTCTTTTAATAGAGTTTTTCCAACTTGGTACAAATGTCCTTAGCAGTGGTCTCACCGCTAATCTCTGAAATGTTCTTAGCAGTGGTCTCACCGCAGCACGATATGGATTTGTCATGTTAGAGGAAACATGTCCTGTACTGGAATGTATCCCTTCTTGAGATGGATGATACAGGTTAGTATACCTATATTACATAAAGATGATATAGATGCATTTAAATATATACAACAAATATCATAAACTACATTTAAATTACTTTTGAATATTGGTGCAGGTGTTTTTTTCCAAGGTATGAACATTTCATGTCATTTCAATATAGCACAAGTGCGGGTGTATCAGTATCATGAGAAATTTAGATGTAATTCCTCTTGTAATGGACCCACGAGTGTTTTGAACCATTTTGATGCATGCTATTCATATGGTTTTAGATCCTTTTCTTTTAATTTGATGGTATTTATTACCATTCATAAAATCAGTTTTCATGTCCGAACAACTTGGCTTATTTATAAAGTTTTAAAATTATTCTACCCGTTACCTGGGACACTAAAAGCAATTACTTAGACTATAGTATTAATAATGAGAAGAGCTATCTGTTGTAATATATATATGTTTTAAGGGTGAATACGCTTAATGCAAGGGACACTATTGTAATTGATGAGACATGTAAAGCCTATAAATAGAGAGCCAGTGTATGTAATAAATATAACTGAATGAATAATAATGGCTTCTCTCTCTCATTTCTGGTGTTCTTCTTTTGTTTTACAACACGTTATCAGCACGATGAATTGTTATTATTTTTTATTTTATTGATGCCAGCATTAGTTCAAACACTTCAACCATTTATTTTTACATTTTCCTCGTAACCCATTTTGGTGCTCACGCTCGAAATTTGGATCTGTACATATTCTCTGGTCTTTGCTATAACTAAGTAATATTTTGAATAAGTCAAGCTATTAATTCCTATAGCTGCTTACCCGTCATTTTTTTATTGGAAAGAATTTGAATTGGTTTTTAGACTATGATATTTTTACCCTCTTTTTACTCATTCCACCTATCAAACATCAACGTCTTTACTCTTACTTTATATAGCATTCATCCCTACAGATCCATTTCTATACTCTAACCGAAAGAAAAAAAAAGGTTCTTTTCAACACAAGTTTGTTATTGCTTTCTTCACAAGAGACAAGGTACGCCAATCTCTAAATTTTACTACTTTCCTCTGTAGAAGCATGTTCAATTTTATTTTTTTATTTTTTTACTGTGTTCTTCAGAGCCGAGTATTATTATATATACTTATATACCGCATCTGGATAGTAGTGACCTTGTCTTTTATCATTGAATATTGTAAACATCCTATGGACTGTTCGCTATGGTTTCTACTTTTCTATTTTATATTGTTTTGCGTCATTCTCTACTGCAAGCTCTCACTGTTGGTATGTGGGAACATATGAATTACTTTATGTATTCTTTGATCCTTTATAATAATAATGTATATTGTGCCACTATGTTACTATGATGCTACCGTGCTTACAAATTGTATCCATTTTTTTTTTTTCACTACGGCTACAGCCATGCAGTACATTAATGTCACTCATGACATTGTATGTGAATCAGCTTGCCCTTTTGTAACATAATCTGTGTTTTGTTATTGTACTGATAGCAGTACTCTATTTTAATTGTTTTATCTGTTTATTATTTTGTTGATTCATTTTGATAGTAAAACATGTATATTCATCTGTGAATGATTGTTGATCTGTGTATATAAAAGAGTTATCTATTTTATGTTGGTCAGCTGCGAATTGTCTTGTTTATTTCTTTTTGGTTTCTTCTGAATTTTGTTTAATTAAGCAATGAATTTTTTTTTTTGTAGTTCGAAAAATGTCAAACATTGCTAAGCTTGAATTTAAAGCATTGGACATTTCCGGAGACAATTATTTGTCATGGATCCTGGACGCCGAGATCCACTTACAATCTCAGTGCTTAGAGAACGCCATTAAAAATGGCAATAATATGTCCCAGCAGGACAAAGCAAAGGCTCTGATATTTTTAAGACGCCACATCCACGATGATTTAAAATCAGAATATTTAACTGAAAAAGACCCTCTCCACCTATGGAACTCCCTGAAGGAGCGATATGACCACCAGAAGACGGTCATACTTCCAAATACGAGACAAGAATGGTTGAACTTGAGATTTCAAGATTTTAAAACAGTAAGGGAATATAATTCCGCCATGTTTAGAATTACTTCTAAACTGAAATTATGTGGAGAAAGGGTAGATGACGCATAAATGTTGGAAAAGACCTTCTCAACATTTCATGCCTCGAATGTGCTCCTGCAGCAGCAATATCGAGAGCGTCACTTTACAAAATATTCTGAACTTATTGAATGTTTGTTGATTGCTGAACAAAACAATGAATTGCTTCTTAAAAACCACTCCTCAAGACTAACTGGTTCAGCTGCATTACCTGAAGTTAATGCTAACTTTGCCCACTCCGGAAGAGGTCGTGGCAGAGGCAGAGGAAGAGGCAGAGGACGTGGTCGTGGACGTGGACGTGGATACAACCCCAGCAGAGGTGGTTACAGTGGTTTTGGGGGCAACAAAACTACTGATTTCAAAAGGCAGCAAAAGAAAAATGAGCCTGAAAGCAGTAATAATCCAGCTGCTGAAAATAAGAAGCATTATGAGGAAATTTGCTACAAATGCGGGCGTACTGGTCACTGGTCACGGACTTGTAGATCGTCGAAGAAAACAATCGAAGAATATCATAAGTCGAAGAATAT
This sequence comes from Allium sativum, assembly GCA_030737875.1. Lineage (NCBI taxonomy): Eukaryota > Viridiplantae > Streptophyta > Magnoliopsida > Asparagales > Amaryllidaceae > Allium > Allium sativum. The sequence continues at coordinate 297,911,193 of CM060911.1, read as the reverse complement.
CGAGACAAATAATACTGAGGGATTGTCCGATAACACTGACCTGAAGTTAGATGATTTCTTTGAAGACTATGATGGGAATTTGTTCAGCGACGAAAATTTGAATGCAATATTCGAAGAGATGACCGAACCAACCAATAAGTAGCCTGAAGCTTATTATATGATTTTCAGTTTGTTTATTTTCAGCATGTATTAGTTTGGAACTTTTGTTTATTTATTTTTCTTTTAGTCTTTTCTTATGGAACTGCAAAAATAATGTGTAATGTTGGACATAATGATTAGTTTATTCTCGTGGACATTTATTTATATTTTTGAGTTATTTCTGTTATTGACTGACTGTTTTTAATTCTTAAGGTATGGATCGACAATGTTTAAACGATGATATTTGTCTGGTTGATAGTGGAACTACTCATACGATATTGAAAAACCCGAAGTTTTTCTCGGAATTATCTGAAAATATTTCATATAAAGTTTCAACTATAGTTGGTTCAGCCAATATAATTGAAGGGTCCGGAAGAGCCCATATAGTGTTACCAAATGGTACACATATATTCATTCAAAATGCGCTATATTCAAGCAATTCTAAAAGAAATCTGCTTAGCTTCAAAGATATAAGAATGAATGGATATCATATTGAAACTATAAATGAAAACAACAAAGAATATCTTTGTGTTATTTCTAAAATTGAAAGCCAGAAGCTTATTTTAGAAAAATTTGGTACAATTTCAACTGGATTATACTTTACCAAAATTGGCATAGTTGAATCTCATTTTGTAAACATGAGCCAGAAGCTCACAGATACGAAGAAATTGATTCTTTGGCATGATCGTTTAGGTCATCCTGGATCAACTATGATGCGTAAAATTGCTAAGAACTCAAATGGGCATGATTTACCAAATCAGTTGAATCTACCAAATGATTACATGTGTACATCATGTGCACAAGGAAAATTAATTACTCGACCTTCATACAGTAAGATCACCTCTGAATCTCCAGCATTTTTGCAAAGAATTCAAGGTGATATATGTGGTCCGATTCATCCCGCTTGCGGGCCATTTAGATATTTTATGGTGTTAATTGATGCATCAACTCGTTGGTCACATGTATGTTTGCTATCTACTAGAAACATGGCATTTGCCAAATTACTTGCTCAAATAATTAAATTAAGAGCACATTTCCCGGATCATCAAATTAAATCAATACGATTAGATAATGCAGGAGAATTCACTTCTCAAGTATTTGATGATTATTGTTTATCACTGGGAATTGAAATTGAACATCCAGTAGCTCATGTTCATACTCAAAATGGTCTGGCAGAATCATTAATTAAGCGTTTGCAACTTATTGCAAGACCTTTACTTATGCAAACAAAGTTGCCTATTGCAGCTTGGGGACATGTAATTTTGCATGCATCCAAATTGATTAAAATTAGACCTACGGCTTATCATCAGTTTTCACCATCACAGCTTTTAACTGGATCCCAACCAAATATTTCACATCTACGAAAATTCGGTTGTGCTGTGCATGTTCCCATTAATCCTCCACTTCGTACTAAAATGGGTCCTCAAAGAAGGTTGGGAATTTACGTGGGATTTGACTCACCTTCGAAAATTCGTTATCTTGAACCTCTTACGAGTGATGTATTTACTGCAAGATTTGCAGATTGCAAATTTGATGAGTCAAATTTCCCGCCGTTAGGGGGAGAAAAGACCGTTCCAGTAGAACGGCGTGAAATTTCATGGAATAATCCCTCTATGTTACATTTGGATCCACGTACCAAACAATGTCAATACGAGGTACAAAGAATTTTGCATATTCAAAATATTGCAAATCAAATGCCAGATGCATTTAATGATGCTGCAAAAATAACTAAATCTCACATTCCAGCAGCAAATACACCAACTAGAATTGAAATCCCCGAAGGACCAATAGCAGCAAATGAATCTAAAGCTAGACAAAAACATGGAAGACCGATAGGTTCAAAAGACTTGGCGCCTAGAAAAAGAAAGTCTAATGAAAAATCATCAATTAGCAAACCTTCCGAAGAGGTTATAAATGATCCAAAGGATAACTCAAAAGAAAATCTCAATTCTCCTAAAATCAGTGAAGGAACTATTATCCCAGAAGAAATAATAGAAGCTTCCGAAAATAAAACGGTACCTAATAATAATGAGATCTCAATGTTTTATACGAATTATGGAGAAATATGGGATCGAAGTAAAATAACAATTGATGATGTATTCTCATTCGCAGTAGCTACTGAAATAACTGAAAGTCATGACTATAATGAGGATAATGATAATGAACCAACTAGCATAAATGAATGTCGGAAAAGACAAGATTGGCCAAAGTGGAAAGATGCTATTCAGGTTGAGTTAGATTCACTCCAAAAACATGGTGTATTTGGACCAATAGAGAAAACACCAAAAGGTGTTAAACCAGTCGGTTACAAATGGGTATTCGTTAGAAAACGAAATGATAAAAATGAAGTTGTGAGATACAAGGCAAGGCTTGTTGCACAAGGTTTCCTGCAGAGACCAGGTTTTGACTTCAAAGAAACGTACTCTCCCGTTATGGATGTTATAACATTTAGATATTTAATAAGCCTTGTAGTTTTTGAGAAGCTTGATATAAGATTGACAGATGTTGTGACAGCTTACCTATACGGTGAATTGGATACTGATATTTACATGAAAATCCCAGACGGATATAAATTGCCTGAAGCAAAATCAAAATCAATGTATTCATTAAAATTGAGACGATCACTATACGGGTTGAAACAATCTGGAAGAATGTGGTATAATCGTCTTAGTGAATATTTAGTAAAAGCTGGGTACAAAAACAATCTCATTTGTCCATGTGTCTTTATAAAGAAATCGGTAAAGGGATTTGCTATCTTAGCGGTATATTGATGATATAAATTTGATTGGAACTCCAGAAGAGATCAATGAAACAATAGATTACCTAAAACGGGAATTTGAAATGAAAGATCTTGGCAAAACCAAATACTGCCTTGGTCTACAGATTGAGCACAGTAAAAATGGCATATTAATCCATCAATCAAATTACATCGAGAAAATCCTGAAGCGTTTTCAAATGAATAAAGCATATCCACTTAGTACAGCTATGGTTGTCAGATCACTAGATATTAAAAAGGACCCTTACCGACCAAAAGAAGATGATGAAAATGTACTTGGTCTAGAAGTACCATATCTCAGTGCAATTGGTGCATTGTTATATTTAGCCCAATGCACGAGACCAGATATTGCATTTTCAGTCAATCTTCTAGCAAGATATAGTTCTGCACCAACTAAAAGACACTGGAATGGCATAAAACATATCATGAGATATCTGCGAGGAACCACAGATTTGGGCTTATTTTATTCTAACACAGGCAATAATCCGATTCTAGTTGGTTATGCTGATGCAGGTTACCTTTCTGATCCACATAAAGCAAGATCACAAACTGGATATGTGTTCACAAACAGCAATGCAGCTATTTCATGGAGATCTACAAAGCAAACATTGGTAGCAACATCATCCAATCATTCTGAAATACTAGCACTACATGAAGCAAGCCGAGAATGTATTTGGTTAAGATCATTAATCGAACATATTCGAAACACATGTCAACTTCCCTCAACTACAGAGAGATCAACCATCATTTATGAAGACAATGCCGCATGCATAGCCCAGATTCAAGCAGGATATATCAAGGGTGATAGGACGAAGCACATTTCTCCCAAATTCTTCTTCACGCATGAACTTCAAAAAGACAATAAGATAGAAGTGAAGCAAATTCAGTCTCAAGAAAATCCAGCAGATTTATTCACCAAAGCACTTCCAAAGTCAACATTTCAGAAGATGGTTTATAAAATTGGTATGCGTCGTTTACATCACCAAACTATTTGAATAATGCGTTATGAATCAGGGGGAGCATATATAATGCTATAGTGTACTCTTTTCCTTCACTAATATTTTTCCCACTGGGTTTTTGTTAGTAAGGTTTTTAACGAGGCACTATTTTGATCCAGAAGTATCAACCCTCATTGGAACATTGTCAATATGTTACCTAGAGATGAAAATTGTACTCTTTTCCTTGTTTATGATTTTTCCCACAGGGTTTTTCATAAAAAGGTTTTTAATGAGGCAATCAATCTTATCATCTTTGCATACGCATATTCAAGGGGGAGTGTTGTAATATATATATGTTTTAAGGGTGAATACGCTTAATGCAAGGGACACTATTGTAATTGATGAGACATGTAAAGCCTATAAATAGAGAGCCAGTGTATGTAATAAATATAACTGAATGAATAATAATGGCTTCTCTCTCTCATTTCTGGTGTTCTTCTTTTGTTTTACAACACTATCGTCATAAAACACCAGAATGAAATTTAATTTAGTGCAGTCACGTTAGGTTGTAAGTTAAAGCATCATTTTGTTACAATATCCATTCTTTTCTTTGCTCTATAATCAGGAAAACCACAAGTACTTTGTCCCTTTAAACCTTTGTTTTACTCGTCTTCTCTGAACATAAATCGTTTGGCCCTCTCTTTTTCGATTCCTGTTTAACATCATTTGGTACAACCATACTTCAAGACTGTTTAATATCGATTCCTGTTTAACCTCTGGTCCGCTTCCTGTACTACCTTCAGGAAATTGTATAAGTTTATATTTTTCAACATGCTATCAGAGCTCAGTTGAGCATTTGTGGGATTCCTGTACAGCTCTTTTTTGGGTGCAGCCTGTGTGTTAAACTTAATATGGATCCTTTCAGTCGTGTTGATAAGATTTGAGTTGAATTGTTAACTCAATCTAACTACAAGATATGGGGGAATGTATGGAGTCTTATCTTGTTGGTGAAGATCTATGGGATTTTGTTTGCGGAGACAACTCGAATCCTCCGGCGAACACAGCAGCAAGTGCTAAAGCAGAGTTTGTTTTGAAGAGGTCTATATCTCATAAGTTATTTGAGCATATAATTCAATGTAAGCCCACAAGCGAGATATGGACTGCATTCAAAAATTTATTCAACAAAAAGGACGTGGGAAGATTACAAATGCTTGAAAATGAATTGGCCAACACTGTTCAAGATGACTTATCTATTGTTCAATTTTTCTTGAAGATCAAAGCGTTATGTTCCGAAATTTCTATTTTCGATCCAGCTGAACCTATTTCTGCTGCATGAATGAGGCGTCATTCGTCCGTGGGATAAAAAAAAGAACATATACCTTTTGTCACGTCAATACAAAGCTGGGAGAATTAGCCATCCTTGGAGGAGTTTGAGAATTTATTATCATCCCAAGAGTCTCTTGCTCGTCAAATGGTTGGACTGGCTATGAAGGGTGAACCAAGTTCTGATGCAGAAGCCTTGTTTTCTGGCAACAAGAAAATTGACAACAATATTAAACATGATACTTTCAATAAACCTACCGGAGTTGTTTCATCAATTCATGACTATACAAGGTCTACCAAATGTCACCGAGGTGGCAAACTTGGACACATAACAAAAACTGTCATGTCAGGCTGAAGGAAAGCAACTTTTCTGAAGTGGTGATATTCTCAAATACAAAGTGAAGAAGAAAATTGGGGAAAGTGTTTTATGGCTGATTCTTCCTCAATCGGTGTTCTTGATTCTATTTATTTAGAAAAAGACTGGATTGTTGATTCGAGATGTGGTCATCACTTGACAGGAAATGAATCTAAATTTACAAGTTCTCATCAATGCGCTGGGAATGAAGCAATTGTTACAGCAGATAATACTATACATCCGGTTAAGAAAAAAGGGCATTGTTGTATTAAATGATCAAAATTGTGATGCTATCACTTTGAAAAGTGTATTTCATGTTCGAGATGTGAACAAAAAATTTCTTTCAGTTGCTAATGTTGTGGATTTAGGCCACTATGTTTTATTTGGATGAAAGGATGTAAAGTTAATGTAGAGATGCTAAAGGTTGATGTTGTTCAGACCGATAAGCGGGTTAAAATTTTGTTTGTCTTATCTACTGCAACTTCTTATGTGGAAAAAATGAGCAGAAATGACAATTCATCCTTATGGCATGCCAGGCTTGGGCATGTTCATTTTGATAAATTAAAAAATCATGATGCAGAAAAAGGCTTGTTAAGGGACTGCCTTGTTTAACTAAATTTAACAGTGAAGAAGTGTGTGAAGGATGCCAATACGGCACGCCACAGCGATTTCCAGAGGTCAGTTGTTGAGATTGCGCATCAAAGATTGGTCTAGTTGTTGCAGATATTTTTACAAAATCTCTTCCTAGAGGTCAGTTTGAGCTTCTTCGTTCAAAGATTGGTGTAGTCTCAAGAAATAGCCTTTAAGGGGGAGTGTTGAAGTTTAAAGAGTATTAATATTGTCTGTTGCTTTCTCTAAGTGCCTTGTTGAATTGTGTGTATTAATCTAGTTCTGTAAGTTTATATTTTTCAACACTATCATCATTGAATCATATGTGATTATCAAATTTCATGTTTCAGAGCATCCATTCTACGTTTTTATTTGTACTATTTATGTCACTGGTGTAATATATGTCCTTTCATTTGGTATCTCCATATCCAAAATTTCACTCATCGTATTTATTGGTTGTTTGTTATTAATGGTTGCTTAGCTGCATGTATTTAACCACAAACTATTGAAAGTTCTATATGGCTTAAATAGTTTATACTTTCTTGCTCACTGTTCAGTCCACAATTGAGATATTCATTTGCTTTGGATCTAATTTCCGTTCCAGCTGCTGCAAAATACCTAGAAATTATAGGAAGTAGGAACGAATACAACTGAATGAGTTCAACTCCTAATGTCCCACAAAAAGCAGCAGAGTACTTTTCAGGTTCATCTCTCATGGGAAGTATGATCTCATCTCTCTGGGTAGTATGGTTTGTATATTAATTCAACAAAAAACTGTATATTTGACAAACAATCTACTATATGTATTTTGTGTCATGCGTATGTGATAATGTGCATTTTTATTTAATTTTGGATTTATAAATAATGAATTAAAATTTTCAAAATAAAATGGACTACAAAAAAAATATAAAAACTTGTCCTAAGACAGTTTTGGCCCTATTGTGTTATTTTAGATTTGTTCAATGTTCCTAGATGTTATGTTTGATGGTAATTTAGTTTTTGCTATGAATCATCGGGCCATGGAGAAGTTGTAGCTTTTCATGGGAATAAATTTTGATAGAAGTTAGTTTAAGCTGTGTTTTATTATGACTAACAGGAGGACCAAATTCAGATTTTTAACTTACTCATACATAACCAAACCAAAAAAAACAGCTTAAACTTTCTGTTGAAAGCTCACTTCAAGAAAAAACTGCAACTTCTCCATGGTCTGAGTTATAGAAAAACTTAATTATCATTTGTTAAAATTTGCAATTCCTTTAAAAAGAAGCATCACTGTACTTGTAGCTATAAACGATGCTAAAAGAATTTCAACACAAACTCCATTCATATGAGCAAGGTAACATACATCCAACATTTTACACACAAATATTGGACAAAAGAAAAACAACACAATACAGAATGCAAACAGAAATGTTTTTATTGACAAATGGAAAGAAGAAATCAATTACAGAACCTAATCAGTCTAGCAGTTTGGATGCAAATATAGCATCAAGCTATAGAATGCAATACAGTATATGGGAACATCAGATTATAGGTAACTCGGGATGAATATAAGGATACAATTTAGCGAACCAAAGGGGCATTTTCTGCCATAGAGGCAAAGGGTGCAGCTTCAAATAGAAACCTTCGTAGCAATATATTCCACCGATTAACAAGCTTTGGTTTCCATGAGCAGTAGCACCATGGATGGCGGCATCCAATTGCACTATCTGACATAAATTTAGTTCACCGTTTATTAACAAGAGAATTTCATTGCAGAAATTCATAAGCTCTGCAAAGTTTCCTGTAGGCATGTATCCTATTTTCTTCCAATTAATTACTCCCTCACTTTCACCCTCCAAGACAAAAAACTGAACTCCGCAGCGGCTGGAGGCCACAAGGCCTACTCTAGAATTAAGCAAAAGGCGGCCAATTTGTACCCTATCCCATGAGATTTCAGAGGGTATCTCAATGTATTGGACACGCGACCCCATGGGAAGGTCGAGACTGAGTTTGACAAGAGCATGAGGCTCTTCAGTTAAGAAATAAAATCTTCCTTTTTTATCAACAACACCACTTAACTCGCTCAGTCTCTCACCTGACTGAACCAACATAGTAAGACGGATCATATCACCCATCATTACCTTCCAAGAACCATGAGCAGAATTATAAACGCATACATCATATAGATTCTTGTCGACATACAAGCAAAAAACTGCGACATATTCATCTCTTTTTTTCTCATCGGGAAGAAAGAAAATAGCTGGGTTATTTTGAGACTGTTCTTTGGGTCGTGGGATATTGGGTACTTGGATAAACTTAGGAGAGGAACTGCTAAACGGGTCAATCAGATAATGATGGAATTGAGAATCCCGACAAAGAAGCATTCCCTGACAAGATGACTGAATTGAAATAGGATTCAGCCCCATAGCGTCAAAAGAAAATGTCTCAGGTAAAATTCCGTCTATCGCAGGTGATGAGCGAATTTTATTAAAGTGTAATTGGTCATCTTCAACAAAAAACACTCCTGCTGTTGAACAGTTCCTGTAAAAGGGTGGAAGATGGGAAGATGAAGAGGAGGAGGAAGATGACGCAGAAAGATGAAGACGCCCGATTGTATCACGGCCCGCCATTTTCTTGTTCTTTGAATTCGAATTTGACTTCTATTTTGATACTGGCACAAATTTGGAATCTGAAATTTGCTTGCGGCCTCTTAAATTCATTAATTAGAGTAGCTCAATATTCTATAGTGTAGTACGTATTTGCCTCTTTTTATTTTATTTTTTAGCACACAATATTTTTTTCTCTCTCTTTTCATCTAAAAAATAATAATAATTCAAATCAAAACAATAATGTGTCGTCGTTTTCCCACTAGCAGAAAATGAGCTGTTCGCGTCCAACGTCACGACCGCGTCGAACGCCAGCTCATTTTCTACTATTTGCACAAGAAATTCACCGTATAAATAAATTAAATATATATTATGTTCTCAATCAGACATGATTAATCATTCATTTTGATTTGAACGATCATTATTGTTTGTTAGCAGATTTTTACTACTGGGGTTTGAATTCAAATTCAATCGCTAATAAGACATATCATTTTGGATGGGATGTTGTCTTTTAGATCCCCGCGATCTAATCGGTCGGGTCAAATGCTGTAAGCGAGGGCGTGGCCCGCACACCTCCTCCTTGGGAGGTTGACCTTTCTGGACCTCCATTCGTAGCGGATCATATTTGAAAAAAAAAAAAATCTTTCAATATTTTGCATAACAAAATTAATATTTAATTAACTATAACTCGGTTAATTAAAAATCACAAACTAAATACGCAGGCTAAGTACCCCTCTTCCGTCACATGCAAAAACATTCTAAATATTTTTTAAATCTAAATTAATAAATTGGCTTATTGTGGACGACCAAATAGTTACTTTACATTTGTGTATGTCATTAATTGATCTAGATCTCCTAACAATATATCTTTATTAATCCTTGTTACATCTTTGTCACACTTTTTAATGTCAACGTGAACTACCAATAAATGTTTTTTTTTTTTTTTTTCAAGGCTAACCTGTTTTTTATAGTGGGTCGTGTCACTGTTTATTAGAAAGGAAAGATAAGAAAGAGACACTGCACAGGCACAGTATCTCAAAGCTGGTTTGAAGTGTCAGCACACTATAAAATTAAAAACAAGAGAGAAGCAGAGTGCTTCTACTACTAAACCTACACATAGTTCTGTAAGTTACATCCTCATCAATGGAATTAGCACCCTGTACAACAGTATAGGGCGTCATATATTGGATGAGAGAAAAGAATAGCCCAGCAAATCCTTCAACAAAATCTAATGCTTCTTCATTATAAATGTTTTTCCTATCCCATGTTTCGTCCTTCAAAGTTTCTTCATTATAATCACCTAGTCTTCCTGTCAAGCATAACCTCAGCTCATTGCCAACCGACTCATAAAAAAGTCTTTTAGACTCACCCTCCTCACCTACAAACTTGAAGAAAAAACTGCAATGATCTAATCGAATTTCAGAAGCTCCATGTGCACATACTCTCTCAATATCTACCCAAACAATGTCAGGGTCCTCCTCCACTTCCTTGCTTAATTCAGGTTCCTTCTCCACTTCCTTGCTAACTTCCGGGATCTTATCTTTTGGCACCCACATTATAAACATCGTTTTTTATAAATATAACAAAATCTTCTTTAAAATATGGTCTAATAAGCTTCATTTACAAATCCAAAACTTTTCACTGCAATAATTTTCATAATATCTTTTGAAATTAAGATCTAATGTTAAACTCTTTTTGAGCAATTAAAGAGGTGCAAAAAGTTGTAGTAGGGGTAAAGCCGGAAAATAGCGAGAGTAAAGCAGATATGCAACAGATTCATTAAATGTAAAGCCAAATATTTGGAATTAATTAATTATCATTCTCACGTCGATTAGATATTAATAAAATAGAAGTAGTTTAAGCTCACCCATTAGTTTTTGAAGTTGTCCCTTTACTTCTTAATACTCACTAGATATTTTATTTTTTAATTAATTCATTGCTTTACACTTGTTTACTAATTTTCCCTCATCATTTTATGTAACAACCCATATTTTTCCACTATTTAAATTATTGAATTTAATATAATTTAATTTATAATTGTGACTAGATCTAAAATTTTATGATTCAATTATGAAATTATATGATGTAAACTTAATTAATTGATTATGTAATGAATTTCAACTAGTTATAATAATGGTAACTTGTAATTATTGTAAATGAATTTATAGCTGGTTTGTGTTTATAAATACTAAAATTTGAATTGAATATTAAAATATTTGAATGAAATTGATTTAATTTATTTAAAATCTAAATTTAAATTGAACTTGGTAAACAATCAAAATTGAATTTATTAAATAAAAATATGATTTATAAAGTTTATTCGAACTCTATTTTGATTTGAATGATGTTAATGAACTTTGAAATTTAATTTAAAAGGTCAATAAACGCAAATTAAAATATAATATATTAATTTACCTGTTAAAATAGCCGTTTTTCTTCCTCGAGCTGAAATAAATGTCGCTCTCCTTCATAGCAAAGAAAAACACCGAATGAATGGTGTATGTACTCAAGCCAACATTCGTTTATAATATAACGTAGCATTGTCTCCTTTTTTCTCTATAATACTACGACTACCCTTTCTCGTTTCTTCAGTCAAAGAGCTCCAAATCGAAAAGCTTTAGAAAAATATAAAAATGGCCGTTCATCCTCTTACAAATTCAATTTTAAACCAACTCACCATTTAAAAAAAGAAGAAGAGGAAATTGAAATTAAAAAGTGCAATCGAATGGTGAGATCTAAAGTTCATACGACACAGGAGACGATCGCGATTTAAAAAAGGTAGGGTTGCCTCTATCATGAGCGGTTCAAAGAGTAGCAAGGGGCATTCTGACCGTTGTTAAGGTGTGTGCGTGGAAAGAGGACATCGCACTGGTGTGCGATTAGAGAAAGGGTTTTTCATGGGTTGAGTGTCTAAATGAGGTGATTTAGGGGGAGTGCGGTCGATGTTGATATGGAGGAATGGGTCACAATGGATGGAACTGGAGTGTTGCGATTTAACTGGTGTTGATTGAGGAGTCGATAATTGGAAATAAAGGCTCTAGGGGAGACTGTAGTTGGATTTCCTTATTATCGAGCTGGGTATTAGTGCGAGAGTACCGATGTTGATCTGGAGTAGTGTAAGGTATTTATGGATGGAATGGAATGGTGCTAATTTATTGATAGGGGTGATTTTTGGATTGGTAGAAGGTGGATTCAAAATGACGGCAACGGGACTGTTGATGGGAGGAGGGATGTATGGACAGTGGAAAATGGAGTTTGTTTTACTGATGTAAGATCCGGGTGATCGGAGCTCGCCAGTATGGTGTGTGGAGAGTTAGGTTTATGATTTGGGATGGTTGGTGCTCAGGTGTGTAGGAAATGGTTTGTTAATTGGAGGAGGGCATAGTGAATTAGAGTAGACAGCGAGGTATAAGTTTCTATAAAATTTAATTTGCAAAGAATAATTCATTTATTTATTTTTAGTTTAGTCAAATTAATAATAGCCTAATCGTTAAATAAAATAAACAATCGTAGGTATAAATTCATTCGAGATGACTCGAGTAGATTCGTAGCCCTGAAGATAGAAATTTAAATGGATATTTGGCAGATAAAATCAGGTGAGTAAACTCACTCTCTGGAATTCATTTATAATTTTATTATAAAAGAATTTTAATTTAAAATAATTTTTACATGTTGTTTGTTCATTGATTGGATGCATTGAATAATTGTTAATGAATTGTGACTATTATATATGATATATATAGTTATATTTAGGCTTGGTGGTTGTGCCTATTATATGTATGTGTGTGTGTATATATATATATATATATATATATATATATATATATATATATATATATATATATTGGATATTTCCCGCAGTACCATTAGCGGATGACCCTATCGCCTCATAATATATTGAGTGGATGACCTTCTATACCGCGATATCCTGCCTTAAAGTAGGATGGGTATTGTCTATGTTGGCTAACATCTGTGGATGCAGGGAAACATGTTGGAGGGATCCAACTGGATTCTTCAAAAAGAATATTTATTATTGTTTACATATTTATATGTGTGATGTGTTGAATTGAATTGATGGTTTGTGTATTTGGATGTTTGGATATCACTGGCCCTAGATATTGATATTTAAAATACCACAAAAAAGGGATTATTTTTTTTCAATTTTAAAAAGGGAAAATTTATTTTCTGAAATAGAAATGGAATTTCGAATGAGTTAGGAAATATTAACTTGTTTTAATAATAAAAAAAGTAGCTGAATTTATAAACGATGGTTATAAATAGAAAGAAAAATTATCATTGGATAATTTAGAAATGTAAAATTCAAGTGTGAATTTAAAAAGGAATTTATTTTTTCAAAATAGAAATTGAATTTCAAATGGAACACGAAATAGGAACTTGTTTAATTATATAAAACAGGATATTAATTTATAAACAATGTTTGTAAATGTAAAGATGTAATTTTCATTGGATTAATTGGAAATAGATTTTTTTTCCAGAAATAAGAAATGGCATTTAAAAATTATATTTTTAGATGAGATAGAAGAGGAGATTTTTATGATAAGTAATGTTAGTTTTGTATTACAAACTCTTATCTGTCTAAGATAAGAACGTCGTCGATCAAGGTCTGAGAGGTAATTAAAATATCCCAACTTGAACGACTTCATTATTATCAAGATACGGTTTTAGTTTGTAATGGTAAGGGATGTTGGATTAATTGATTATTCCCAAAAAAGGAATTTATAATTGGAATTCAATTATATCGAATTTTTATAAATTATTTATGCCCAAGGAAATTGAAATTTAATATAGACATTGAGTTGTGAATAATTTATAATCGAGTTATGAATTTTGAATAAAGAAATCAATGATTTTGGAAAATCGAGATGTTTAAGTTAGATTTGGAAAACTGATTTAATTTATATTTAAATATTAGAGAATGGAGTTGGAATTTATTTATAAACGAAGTTTTAAACGTTTATAATTAAATTTAATTAAAATAAACTCGCCACAACGTGGTAGTTCGTAATTTGACAATTTGAACTTCAACCGAGTATATAGAACATAATATAAGTCGAAATTCGATAAAATAAGAAACACTCGGGCCTATTGAATAATAATTTTCCAATGGAAGAGAAAAATATAGATTCTTTTTATAGATTTTGAATTATATCAAAAATAAAATTCAGAAAAGTAGATGTAAAATTGTTTATAAACCATATGGTTTATTAAATTAAATAAAATAAAATTTTGAGTGAATAAAAATCCGAATTTCCATTAGAAAATCCAGATTTGAGTTAATAAATAAATATGAACTTAATCGGAGTAAATGAAGTGATTTTTGATATAAAAATCAGATTTTGGATTATGGAATAATACTAACTAATTAGTAAAGAAAATTAGTTAATGGGGTTTTGATCGAACAAAACGTAGGTTAAGTGAATTGGAGTTGTAACTTAAAACTTGAAGTTGAATTCGAAATGGAGTTAGAATTGGAATTCGATAGGTATATAAGCGAATTAGAATATATGTGTTAGATCCAAAAGTGGCTCTAACACCCAATTTATCTGAATATGCAGAGATTAATGTCTATAAATGCAAGAAAACACAGAAAACACACAAGATTTATAGTGGTTTGGCGTTAACGAACCTACGTCCACTTTATATCTATGATTATATGTGAGATTTGGGTACAATCAGCGATTTCTCTCTCAACCTCACTTTTACAATGTTGATTCACTCAATGATTTCGAATTAATACTGATAAGAAATAATGCAGAGATAGTAATGGTGGAAACAACACTCAGAACTGCCGAAAAGATCCTGAAAATGCCAAGCACAGGGCTATTTATAGCTGATATCTGCAGGCAGATCGTGGTCACACGTGGCACAAATCCTGAGGATCTCGAACTGGTTCGTATTTTGATGGAGAAATGGTCAATATGACGGTTGTAGACAGGTGTCCTTAGAACCTGTAATTTCGGATCGTGGTAGGCCAAGTCATGGTCAAGGTCCTTTGGTTCCTGAGATCGGGTCGTGGAGAACTAGCGTGGGGGTATCGGATCGTGATAGGGAGTCGCGATCGCTGATGGGCGCCACGAGTCGGAGAGGACGATGTGACCATGATCGAGTGTTTAAGGGTTTTGACATGCGAGGCTTCATATTTCCTTTGTGTGTGTTCCTTGGTGGCTTGGTCCAAAAGCTAGCCAACATTTTGCCCCCTCGAAGTATGTTTTATTAAGGATGGAACATGCTTCGAAATTACTGAGCTATCTTTTCACGAAGTGATGTGAATCAGTGGTCGTGTCTGTTTGAAATGTCGTACTGATTCAGGAGGTTGCTTCCCTGGACTGGTATAAATATCAAGTTAATTCTCCGATCATTTCTTTATTCATTGGTTGATTTTCATCTTCCAAATTCTAAAGTATATTGCGATCGACTCGTCAGGTAATCTTTCAAATCTCACGAGTATTTATGTACCTTTGATTTTAGTGGCCATTCTTGAATCCAGATCATTGCAATTCCATACTGTTCGTGACCCTGATACACATCACAGATCAATCATTGGAGGAAACCGCTTTCCAGGCTTTAATTTGCCTTCATAAACACTCGTGGTCCATGGTCTTTCAAAGATCGAGTCGCAACAAAAAAGGGAATGCGAAGGGGCTTTTGGTTTGTCTATATAACTCGCTCTCTTCTCCTTCCTTCATTCTTTCTCGTTATTTCACTACCGCTGCCTTTCTCCTCTTCTTCTCTAAAGCCCTAAACGCAATTTCCAGAAAACGCTTTCATCTCATAATTTAAAAAAAGGTAATTGTGCTAAAAGTACTCCCATGTGATTTTATTCTCGTTTCTCCCTGTTCCTCTTGAATTGTTACCAGTACGACGACGGTGGTGGTGAGAGTTTGGGCATGGCGATAGTGTTAATTGGTTTATGGAGGAAGAAGAGAGATGGCAAGGAGGAAGTCGAACTTCACCAGGCTGGTTCGTGAATGGGGTAGATGCTCGGTCGTAGTTGTAGTGAGATGGAGGGATTAGAGATGAAGGCGAAGTACCGGCAATGAAAATGGTCAGTGGATCGGGTCGTGAGAATGGGAGAGCGCCGGTTCGTGGAGATGGATAACAGTGTGGATCGTGGAAATGGGTAATGGAGCGGATCATGGGGGTCCTTCACGATCCGTTTTGGTCTTACGAGTTGGGCCGTCCCACGATCCGAAGACCTCACCACGAGCCGAGGCCATTCTCTTGAGTCGAAGTTCTTCCATTGTCCTGACCTATATCACGAACCAGCCTCACATCTCGAGTCGGACCAAGCCTCACGAGCCAATACACATATTGACCAAAAATGCACTATAATTTTGGTATATTAACGGACAGTTAGGTTAGAGCCTTCGAGATGAACTTTCTGGACTAATCAACAGCATGACTTTACAGCATACAACGACCAATATCCCGTTTATTTAACTAACTTCATGTTTTTCTTTAATGTACGCACAGACACACACTTGCACTTACACACACGAGGAACAGGTAACTGTGTTCTAATTTCTTACGTTTATTCGCCAACACAGCCATGTCAGATAAGCAGTCAACCGAAATGTCAGAAAAAGATACAGAGTAAGAGTCATCAAAGCATTATGATCCCAGTTTACTTCCCATAGATTCAGATTGGGAGAATTCCGACTCCGACTATGAGGCAGATACCGATACTGAATCAACGACTTCTGAAAGTACATCTCTTGAAGACAAGGAAGAAGAAGATGATCGGGCTCCAGACGAAATCCCATGTGCTGAGGAAGTTGAGAAGAAGAAACTCACTGATTCTCTGGCTTCCAAATTAAATGACATAAAGTTTAAGAAAATATGCATAAGACACGGGATCCCCTGGGACGATGTTAAGACTCCAGGAAGTGAGGATAGACCTCATTCTGCCCCGCCAGGATACATGACTATCAGTAGGCTAATGTGCTAGGTAGGCGCTATTCCTCCATTTCCACCAATCGTTGTTGAGACCTTGAGACGATTGCGCATTGCCCCTATGCAGCTTCATCCTAATGCATACACAGCCTTGTGTACTTTGTGCATTGCGTATGCGGAGATCCTACAGACTGAGCTCTCCTTCAAAGATTTGAAATTCTATTATCTCTTCCAGCATCGTTCCACAGCGACTCCAAACTTTTCATTCTTTGAATCAATAGCCAATAGGAAGGTTTTATCAGAGGGTCACAACAGCATAGGGGATCCCAAAGCTGATTGGTTCTATATAAAACACCAAGCCGTGTGTGCGAGGAAGTGGCTAAAGTCAATTAAGCTTTAAGCCTCTAGATGCGTGACCTGATTATGTAATCAAAATGTTAACATGTTTCTTTTCTCTGTGCAGATCACACTTTCGCAAAAACAGAAGGCTCGGTATATGATGATCGACTATCCCGCCTTCTCAAGAGCGAATCTGACTTCTTAAAAATCAAGAAATGTATCACCGATGAGAATCTTCACAAGCACCGTCTTCTGGATATAAGGTTCGTACTTGGTGTGGGTGGCATTCCTTATAAGTATGTGCCCCCGACTGGGGGAGAAGGAACCTCAGGGATCACGAAAACCACTAAACTTCGCAAGAGCCCCTCACCAATGATCGATCAGGATGATGAGGATTTGAATGTATATAAAGGAGGTGAGGTTCGAGCCGATGAGCCAAAGGAAGTCCCAGTATCTAAGGGACAATCTCCCTTAAGGGCTTCACCACCACCTGAACATCCTGCTCATGATGAATTAACAGAGGAACAGATATTCAGAGAACTGAGAAAGATTCCTCTACCAGACGACATTTACACACAAGAAGACTTTGAAGGGGAAGAATTCTTTCCCATCTCTGAGGAAGTGAATGTTCCAGCTGGGGAAAAAGAAAACATACAGACGAGCTAGATTCTGGGTCTTGGTCTGTTAGGGGATTTGCACCACTTGTCACAACATTTCTACACCATCAGTATTCATGATTCTGATACATACTTGTTTTCTTTGCAGGGAAATGCCTCGTAAACAATCCTATTCTTATCGCTCTCTCCGAGCAAGCACACAGAGGCTCCTTTATGATCCTGAGCATGCTCGCAGTGACAGTCGAGGGAGAGATAGTTATCGACCTCGTGACTCTCATCAATCTCATTCTACACGATCTCGTTCTCCATCAAAGCAAGATCCTGGGAGGCCCCACGGTCGTCCAGTGACGCCGTCTGGGGGTAACCAACTTCCCAAAGACTTGACTCCTCCGAAAAGTACACCTTCTCATAGCAAGTCTTCCAAGAAACACTGTGAGCCAAAAGATAAAAACAAAGATCCGAGCAAGGACTTGGAAAAGGAGAGAATAGCTATTGTCCCATCTTCCAGCGTGATTTGGATACTACTAGTACACAAGATGTCGTCTACACCTCTAAGAATCGAGTCAAGCTAGAGCATTTACGGAAGCAGTTCCCTGACATTTTCTTCGAAAGGATGGTGTTTGTTCCAGATCTTGAACCGGTTCCCGAGGACTGGGATGTAGAGGTCATAGGGCGTGTGAGTCATGTAGCCAAACAATATAGGGCGATGAAGAAGCATGTCGCCACTCTTTCGATTGCCATCTGTCACCTAGAGACGGAAGCATCCAGAACCAGAGTGAAGATTGATAATGATGGTAGGGCCAGGAGCAAAATGGAAAGGGAGCTAGAGGATACACAAGCTCAGCTCGCTTCAGCTCGGCGAGATGCGGAAAATTACAAATCAGAGCTAGAGAGTGCTAGGAAGCGTTTTCACACTGAGCTCGACTCAAATAGCCAAGAACGTTTGGCTTTGAAAAAAGAAGCTGAGGATCTCAGGATAATTAACACTGAATTGAAGACAGCACATGAACATTTTGCCGCTGAGAAGGCTTCCTGGGAGAAAGAGAAAGCGAGCTTAAAGGACAGTCTCGCCCTTATTGAAAAAGAGAAAGTAGCTTTGAATGATTGACTTGTCCAAGCCGAAGAGTGCGCAACTCTCGCTGAAAGTAATGCTAATAGCGCTCTTGAATCAGCCTCCACCACTGCTTATGAGCTTGCTACAACCAAAAAAGAGATAGAAGGCTTCGAAGAACTGCTATTTGACTTCTTTGGCTAAGTCATTAAGACCCGAGACATCTCGTGGATTCAGGATTATCACGTTACTTTGGCCAATGTGTGGGATATGATCGTTGAGGGCGAAAATCATCGATTGAAAACCGAGGAAGTTGATGAAAAACAACTCATACAGACTTATCTCAAAGGTGAAGAGCCTGAGGCTTTGGAGATAGGCAGACGTCTGATCCAAGAGGAAATTGAGAAAAAGAGAATATAACTCAAGGGCAAGAATAAAATTGACGAAGGCTCTAGCTTGGTTGTGGACCCCAAGGCCTCCGAAATCGAGGAATACAATCCTGATGATCCGTTGATTCCCTTGGCTCCAACCCCTTCAATTGTCGGCGCTGCCATTACAAATCTAGGCGAGGAGTCGGCTGAAGGTATCTCCATATTCTCTCCACAGTTCGTCAAAGAAGTTATAACTTGTCATCGTATCACGGGACAGACAACTGAGATGACAATGTTATCTTCCAAATCACTAACATTTACTTCTCATGACATAGGTGGCAAGCCGATCGAGAAGGATGCGGAAGAGAAAGCAGAAGCAGAGAAAGTTAGTGTCCCCTCAAGTGCTGGTGATGAAGTCTCTGAGGTTCCAAGGCAAACCGAGGATACAACAAGTGAGAAGGCTATTGTGGCACCTGGCACTGATGCTCCTGCGGATGCCGAAGTCATTGGGGCTTTGCAAGACACCGATGGTGGTCATGGTGATGAAGAGGATGACGTAGTCATCACAGAATAAATCAAGGATGACGATAACGAGACCTTGGTTAGTATGCAGGCTAGGAAAGAGAAACAATTGGCTTTGAAGAAGGAGGAGCAGGACCCTTTATATGTGCCTCCAATTTCGGAGGTTGACCCCAAAACTGGGCTGGTCATAAAATTCTCCTCCAGATCAATATCTTCACAGCTTGCCTCCCACCCTTCTAATTCTCCCCAGGAGTCTCTTGTTGATAAGAGGAAGAGGAAGAAGGGTGACTGCTCTGATGCTGAGAAGGAGGGATTGGAGAAACAGAAGAAGCAGAATAAATCAAAATCGTCTCCCAAGCATAAATAGGATGCACTTATTAGCCCATATTTTTGCTTTTAGGCTTTCCACTGGCCAAGAAATGTAGTTGTGAGAATGGCACTCACTTTTGTTTAGCTTTCTGGTCTTGTAATCCTTCTTTTAGTGAATGAAAATTTGTTTCTTTTGCAGCATTGTGCATCTGCAAGTTTAACTTATTGTACTTAGTCATAAATATTTAGATCATAATTAAGTTAAAATCGAACCATGAAACATTACAACATAACCATGAAACATTGCAAAAAATTTCAAAATTTCTGTAACTACACGAATATGTGTGTATATATGCCCCCCAATCAATCATTAATATGATGCCTGGCCAGGGCTCATTGAGGATTGATTAGAGTCATATGTGTGCTTCCCCGTATTTTCAGAGACAAGGGGTTCGAGTCGTTTGGCGGCATATGTCACTGTGCCTTTATATTCGCCCGATCCTTTGGCGGGGATAGGAATTCCCATGGCGCTAGATCACTAGCACCTTTATACTATCCCGATCCTTCAGCGGGTTAGAGTTCAAGCTCGATTCTTAGTCTGCTCACCGATCTTCAACGGGGCAGATGTTCTGGGGGCACTAAGTCTCTAGCACCTTTATACTCTCCCGATCCTTCAACGTGTTAGAGTGTTATCAAGACGGTTTTATCACGGTACACCTTCATGCCTTGGGGACGTTATCTCCACGTCCTTTATACTCTCTCTAATCTTGAGAGTTAGAGTGCAAGTAGTAGTGTGATTTACCTCGCTGCACCCTTTAGAACTTTGGTTATCGTTATCCTTCCAATTTTGATAAGTGGAACTTTGAATTAGGTGTTTTGAAATCGCTGCATAGTTTATAACAAATCTCGAAATGGTAATGATTGATGTTAGTTAAAAATAAAAGAGCAGATAAGAAATGGTGCAGTAAAGGTAAATGACACACGATGTTTTTATAGTGCTTCGGTCGAATCATGATCTACATGCACTTTATAATCTTTTATTCAAGTAACCAGACTGTTCTAGGCAAGTCGAGCCTTTTTACATGGTCCTAAAAAACAAAAGAGTAAAACTGACAATTTTACGTCAGATAAGGCCGCAAATGTTGGGCATTCCACACTCTGGGGATTTCATCTCCATCCACGGTTGCTAGTTTGAAGGTTCCATTATCAATCCTTCGTAAAATGGAGTACGGTCCTTCCCATGTTGGGCCCATATGTACTAGAGGTGGAAAGACGCATTTCAGAACCAAGTCTCCGGGTTGAAAAGTTCTAGCTTGGACTTTTTTATTGTAATACCGAGCGACCTTTGCTTGTGCCTTAAGGCGCGCAGGTCGGCTTCGTCCCTCTTCTCTTCAACCATATCTAGCGACTCAAGGAGCAGCTCATTGTTGGTCATCGGGTCATAATAAGTGATTCGATGAGATGGTACTTCTAACTCAACCGAGATGACTGCTTCGGCTCCAAAAGCGAGGGAAAAGGGTGTGTGACCCGTTGCCGACTTGTATGTTGTCCTGTAGGCCCATAGTGCCAAGGGTAACTCATCAACCCACATGGCTTTGGTCCGCTTCAATCTTTTCTTCAGAATAGATTTAATCACTTTGTTCGCCGCTTCGACCTGTCCGTTCGATTGCGGATGTGCCACAGAGGTGTATCTTTTCTCTATATGGTATTTCCGGCAGAAATCTTGGAACTCAGTGCTATCAAACTGAGTTCCGTTATCAGTTATGACGACTCTCGGAATCCCAAATCGGCATATAATGTTCCTGACGACAAAGTTGATCACTCGCTTGGTTGTCATCGTGGTCAATGGCTCAGCGTCGACCCATTTGGTGAAGTAATCCACGGCCACAATGCCGAATTTTGCTCCGCCCTCAGATATGGGGAGGCTTCTAATAATATCGATTCCCCAAATAGCAAAGGGCCATGGGCTCATCATCGTCTTCAAATGGCCAGGAGGTGCCCTAGGGATCTTGGAAAACTTCTGACATGCATCACAACGTCGCGCATACTTGGCTGCATCCTTGTTTATCGTGGGCCAAAAATAGCCATATCGCAATATCTTCTTTGCCAATGTTTGCCCTCCAGTGTGGTCACCACATTCACCTTCGTTGACCTCTTTCAGTACATGCTTGATGTCGTCATGGGCGATGCACCGAAGGAGGGGCATTGAGAAACCCTGTCTGTACCGGACTTCGCCTTGCAACACATATTGTGAAGCCTTCCGGATAACTGCACGCCTCTCACTTTTCTTTGTTGGAAGCGTTCCATTCATCAAAAAATTCTTTAGAGGGTTCATCCATGACTCCCTCTCGGATTCAATCTCTAGCACCGGATCAATTTCTATCTGATCTACACTAGGGAACTGTAACACTTCAATCTGGACTACCTCCGTAACTTCAGGATTATCAGAGCTAACCATCTTCGCTAACTTGTCTGCCTTTTGATTCTCCGTTCAAGGAATATGAGATATGCTTTGGTGATTAAAACCTTCCAGCAACTTCTTCACTTTTTCCAAATATGATATCAACCTTGGACCCTTGGCCTGAAACTCTCCAGTGACCTAGTTCACGACTATCTTGGAATTCCAAAAGATGTCCAACTTTGTGATATCCAACTCCTTTGCGAGCTTCAACCCAACAATTAGGGCTTCGTACTCAGAGTCGTTATTAGTGGCATGGAACTCCAATCTAAGAGCATAATATATTAGCCGTTTCTCTGGAGTTTCAAGGACCACTCCGGCACCTGATCGTCTGTCATTCTCAGCTCCATCGGTGTACAATTTCCAGGCACTGGGGTCTAGGAGTAGCTTCGGTGGATCGGTTTCTTGGCTTACTACATCACCTTTCGGGATGGTAAACTCCGCTATGAAGTCTGCAAGTACCTTCCCCCTTATCGCCCTTCGGGGCTAGAAGTTCAAATCGAACTGACTTAGCTCAATGTTCCACTTAAGCAATCTTCCTGACGCTTTTGGCCTTTCCAGAACTTGTTTGAGTGGGTGATCAGTGTAGACAGTAATAGGATGAGCCTGGAAATAATGGCGAAGCTTCCTAGATGCTATCAGCAAGGTATACGCAAGCTTCTTTATTCTTGGGTAGTTTTGTTCGGTCGTCACTAATTTCTTACTTACATAGTACACTGGTCTCTGCACCTTATCTTCCTCTCTCACTTAGGCTGAACAGATTGCGTGGGATGACACTGCCAAGTACACAAATAAATCCTCGTGATCCACGGGCTTAGACAGTATCGGGGGTCTCTCCAGATGATTCAATAGGTTCTGGAATGCTTTAATACAATCGGGGGTCCATTCGAACATGCGCTTTCCTCGCTTTATCAATTCGAAGAATGGAATGCATTTGTCCGTGGCTTTGGAGATGAATCTACTCAAAGCAGCTACTTTTCCTGCGAGGCTTTGCACATCCTTAATTTGCTTCGGTTTCTGTATGTCTCTGATTGCCGCAATCTGATCTGGATTGAACTCGATCCCACGTGAGCTAACGATGAATCCTAGGAATTTCCCATATGCTACCCCAATTGAGCATTTCAAAGGATTTAGTTTCATCCCATATTTCCAGAGAATCTCAAACATCTCTGCTAAATCGGCAGTATGGTCGGATGATTGTCTGGATTTTACCAACATGTTGTCGACGTATACCTCCATCGTTTTCCCGATTTGGTTGTAGAACATCCTATTCACCAATCGCTGATACGTAGCACCGGCATTCTTCAGACCGAAAGGCATCACTACATAACAGTATAATCCCAGATTTGTAATAAAGCTGGTATGCTCTTGGTCCAGGATGTGCATGGGGATTTGGTTGTACCCTGAGTAGGCATCCATGAAAGAAAGAAGCTCATGACCCGCCGTTGAATCCACCAGCTGATCGATTGTAGGTAACGGAAAGCTATCCTTTGGGCAGGCTTTGTTTAGGTCTGAGAAATCAATACACGTGCGCCACTTCCATTGGCCTTCTTTACCAAAACCTATTTTGAGATCCAGTCAGGGTATGTTGAATCTTTAATGAACCCATTACTTCTCCACTTTTCGACTTCTTCTTTCAAGGCAGCAGACCTCTCTGGGCCAAGCACTCGCCTTTTTTGTTTGATGGGAGGATGCTTCGGGTTGATGCTTAATGAATGACTCATAATTGAGGGAGATATTCCACACATGTCCGCATGGGTCCAGGCGAATACATCCAAGTTAGCTTTCAAGAAATTTGTTAATTCTTTGGCTCGAACAGGATCCAACTGGGATCCAATCTTCAGGACCTTCTCTGGGTCACTATCATCGATTGGTACATCCATAGTCGTTTCATTGGGAGTCGCCATTCTGCCCCCAGGCTCTTCATCCTCTCTGGGATCTATGTCCTCGGGCAACTCTCTGGGCGACTCTCCCAGAGTTACTTTCTTTAGTTGCTATGACGTTTCCTCCCTTGGAGGGGAAGAAGCGCCCTTTGTTTCTACATCTCTTCCTTTGCAGAGGAATTTCATCTCTGCTATGTAGCCTGTTCGTGCAACAACTTGATCTCCTCTGACTATACCTACACCGGCATCCGTCGGGAACTTCAAAAATAAGCACCAGGGTGCGATGCACGCCCTAAATTTGGCTAGGGTCGGTCGGCCCAAGAAGGCATTGTACGACGACTCAATATCCAGAACCACAAAGGGGAGGATCCTCACTCTCTGGCGTTCTCCTTCCATAAGGGTTATTGTCAGTTCTACGTATCCCATCGGAGTGGTTGAGGCTCCATTAAATCCACGTATCAAACCCTCGCATGGTTTCAAATCCTTTGGCTCGAGTTTCATTTGGTCGAATGTTTTCTTAAACAGAATGTTAACCGAACTCCCGTTATCCACTAGAAAATTATGAACTTTAGCTGGACCGATGGTGACGGTGATCACTAATGGGTCTTCAGTTCGGGAGTGGACTCCAATACTCTCTCGGTCGCGAAATATGACATCATCAGACATCGTCTTTTGTTGCTTAATCAAGGCATTATCCTCGGGATTGCTACATTCTCCCACTTCAAAATGTTGTTTTGCCGCGTTCACGTACTGATCCATAGCCCTGAAACTATGCCATGCCAGATGAAGCCCACCGACTATGGTATTGATAACGATATTCTTTTCTTTTTGCTGATCCATTGGTCTGGCAGCAGGTTGGCTTTGGTTCGGGGCTTGTGCGGCTTGCCCCTATCTCTGGGTGTCACCTTATACTCATCGAGCTTTCCTTCCCGGAGTATCCTTTCAACCACATCTCTCAAATGACGACATTCATTTGTGGAATGACCATGAGTCTGGTGGAAAACACAAAATTTCCCAGTCTCACGTTCTTTTTCTGTCGAATCTCTCGGAGGAGGTCTTTTGTACTGGAGGACATTATACGTGTCCAGGAAAATATTCTCCATTGTGTCGTTTAATGGTGTGAAGTTCTCAAATGGCCTAGGCCGAGATCTTCACTGAGAGTCATTGCCTCGATTTCTCTTCCGATTATTGTTATTATTATTCCCCGATTGGCGACTATTGCCTTGATTCTTGTTCCCGACATTAACTTCAACCTTTCCTGAGCTATCTCCCACCTGCTTGATAGCTACATTACTTTGGATATCCTCCTTATCCGCAGCCTTCCTCTTTCGGTTGGCATAAATTTCTTCTCGACGCAGACGAATGTTGGCCTTTTCGTAAAATACTTCTCCGGCCAGCGGCGGTTTACCGGCCAAGTATCTTCCAAACTTAGAATCCTTATCTACTCCGTCAATCAAGGCAATCAAAAAGTTTGTTCATGGGGATCTCTAACCTCCGTGACTGCTAGATTGAAGCGATCTAGATAGGACCTCAAAGATTCATCCGGACGTTGCTTAATGAGGGATAATTCGATGACATTCTTAGACCTTTGAGTATGCAGCCGGAAATGATTCACGAACTGTTCACTTAATTCCCTGAAACTGGAGATCGATCGTGCTGGCAAACGATTGAACCACATTAACGCCGTATCCTCCAGGAATATCGGGAATGCCTTACACTTCACGTCGTCAGAAGCGACAGCTGCATTCATGTACCATGAATATCTCATCAGGGGCTGGACTGGATTAGCCCTTCCCGCATAATGGTTCATAGATGGTATGTTGAATTTCCTTGGGAATCGAGCCACTAAAATGTCATCGGTAAAGGGCGTGTGACTACGGCCTATACCCCGATCTTCAGTTCTTTGTCCACAACTTTCTACCATCATTTGCCTAATCATGGCTTCGACATCTGCATGGGTCAGGGTAGATTCAGGATCAGCGCTTCTGGCCCTATGGGCCCTTCCAGTATTTCCCCGACGTGCGGCCGCAAGGTCTGGGGCCTGAGCAGAACACCCTTGCCCCATGTTGTCGTGGTCCATCACGCGGTGAGCGGGGGAACAGATTGATTTTGAGTGGGGTCAACGACGTCTTCGTTCCTCGGTGGTAAAGCGGGCCCATTTAAGTTACGATTATCAGCTTCCCGATTGAGTGCCTCTTCTTCTCGAGAAGGAAGTGTCCCAAATCGGAGTTGTTCTATGTTCTCAGCCCTTTCTAACGGAGGCCATCGTCGATTTCTTCGAGGTTCTTCGGACGAGGATGTGTGTTCCAGGGAAAAAGGGTGAGCTAGCGGTGGTGAAACCTGCCTTTGAATATCGTCAATTCGTCTGTCTAATGCAGTAATATTTTGTCGTAGTAATGAGCTCTCTCGCCTTTGAGTGGCCAATTCATCAGTTTGTCTGTCCAACGCTTCAAGAATGCGAGACAGATGTCCTTCGGTAACTGGGGCAGAAGGGTTGAACTGGTCATCTTCATCTTCTCTCATACGCAAGGAACTTGAGCCAGGTCGAGCAGAAGTACCAGCACGAGCGGAACGAGCCGTAATCTCCTTCCCGGGTTGAGTAGTAGTCTGATTGTCATTTCGGATCGTGGACCCCTAGGCTGATGGCTCGTGGTACCCTCTTAGCGTCGGTTCGTGGTGGTCCCCTCGGATCGAATCCTGGGAGCATTGGCAGGAAGGAGGGTGGAGTTATCTTAAGACTCGTTACGCCCTCAGTCACACAGTTCGTGGTACCTCCAGCGGGTTGGATCGCCCCCTCCACGTCACGATCCGGGGAATCAACCTCGACCCGCTCCTGAACGCTGTCATCACGAGCTTTGTTTGTTACTTCATCGGCCTGTGAAGCTCGTACATCCTTGGACTTCTTCCCAGCCATAATACTTTGGATTTGCTGAAATCTTCAAAAATCGAAGCAGTGGGGTTTTGGACTGTTTTCTTCAGACTCGACTATCCAAAAATAGAACAACAATCCAGTATGCTGAGACTTCGTTCTCAGTGAAAGCACCAAAATGTTAGATCCAAAAGTGGCTCTAACACCCAAATTATCTGAATATGCAGAGATTAATGTCTAGGAATGCAAGAAAACACAAAAAAAAACACAAGATTTATAGTGGTTCGGCGTTAACGAGCCTACGTCCACTTTATATCTATGATTATATGTGAGATTTGGGTACAATCAGCGATTTCTCTCTCAACCTCACTTTTACAATGTTGATTCACTCAATGATTTCGAATTAATACAGATAAAAAATAATGTAGAGATCGTAATGGTGGAAACAACACTCAGAACTGTCGAAAAGATCCTGAAAATGCCAAGCACATGGCTATTTATAGCTGATATCTGCAGGTGGATCGTGGTCACACGTGGCACAAATCCCGACGATCTCGGACTGGTTCGTAGTTTGATGGAGAAACGGTCAATATGACGGTTGTAGACAGGTGTCCTTAGATCCTGTAATTTCGGATCGTGGTAGACCAAGTCGTGGTCAAGGTCCTTTGGTTCCTGAGATCAAGTCGTGGAGAACTGGCGTGGGGGGATCAGATCGTGATAGGGAGTCGCGATCGCTGATGGGCGCTACGAGTCGGGGAGGACAATGTGACCACGATCGAGTGTTTAAGGGTTTTGACATGCGAGGCTTCATATTTCCTTTGTGTGTGTACCTTGGTGGCTTGGTCCAAAAGCTAGCCAACAATATGTGAACATGATATTCAAACCAGAAGCGTATTAGGCATAAGATCTTTTTAGAAAATAACTTAGCGAATGAGATTTAAAAGTGGTTCAATTGGTTGGAAATATGCATATATATGAATAGGCAACATGTATGGAAGGAAGGGAATGAAGGTTATAATTTGAGTGCCCAACAAAAAGGTACACGTTTAAATTTGATAAGAGATTTTAAGAGCCTATTGGGCAAGCCACTTGGCTTTTTGATTTTCTTTTTAAATGGAAAGGGCCTAGAGAGACGAGTTGTAGTTGTACTGATTGAGCCGTACAAAGGAAACACTAGCGAAATTTTCCAGAATTTTAAGGAGTTAGAATATTTTTAAGAAAGTTGATAACTAGAAATCAATATATTGATATGAATAAAAGAAGATGGGAAATGGAACATTTTCCAAATATCATAAAAGGCTAAACCGTTTTTGAAATTATTGGAGTAAGGATATAGGAAGGAATTTCGGAAGTGGTTTAATTAATGAAATATAAATTAAAAGGGCCAGTGATTATTTGATGGATGTTTGTTTTCTTTGATAGTAAAATAACCGACTATCGAAGTTTTTGACCATCGTTGTCAATATGGAGAGACCGATTGAATTTATTATCCGAAAACCACTTCGCATAAGCATAGGCGTTGCGAATTAGATTATACTGAAGAAAATTGAAGATGGATTAAAATGCAACGGCTATTTTGTTTACAGGATAGTGCCTTCGTTTTGTCTAGTCCCAGGACAACTTATATGGATGAATGTCTGACAGGGTATGCCTAACAGATCACACATAAGACAATCTTTTTGAGGTATTACGTTTGTTGGCGGAGGAATTCGTTTCTCTTAGCTTTTTATACCCGTAATATTTTTGAGAATATCAACTAATGATTTGACGGGTTTGACGAAGTGGCATTCAAAGCCTATGGTGGTCAGATGTTCTAAAAGATAAACATAGCCTCAAGCCTCACAACCGGGAAATGACAAAAATCGGGTGAGCAGCGTGACTACTTGGGTCATACCCCAGAAGGGTGTATTGTCATCGATCTAGAGAAAATTAATTTGTTCTTCTTTCGATTCTGTATCTTACGGGTTATGGTTGGATGGCCGACAACCGTGGGTGATAATACATTCGGTCTACTCAAGCTAAATGAGTAACCGGTCATGTGTGGCCAGGTTGCAAGTTGTTCTTGTTGAACCCCAGTGTATCCCCACTAGAGTACACCGATCTGAAGTTGGTCCCATACCTTGTTATAGTTGGAATGCAATCCCCAATAAACGCCCTACGGTTATTGATTTTATACTATGTATGTGGAGTGTGAGATGCAAGCGTTCTGCTAGATGGTTATTTATTTGATTAGACATTATTATAATATCATCGGATTTTCATATCAAAAATGTTTTGGGTTATGGTGAGATAAAAACCGTCCATGTTTATGCGTGGGCTGATCTTACTATTATCCTTTTCTTTCAAAAGTTTTTTTTCAAAGTTAAACAATATGGTTGGAGTTTACTCACACCGGTCCCATGACTGACCCAGAGCTTATTTTGTTTGTTTTACCCTAAAATCTTGGGTACCCAAATTTGTACGTGCAGTCAAGTGTTTTTAGATTTTATAGATACACTTGGAGGAGCTTGAAGAAGGAGGCTTCACCATTAGTTGTTTAGAGTTATTTCCGCTATGATGTATATGTGTTATACTCTGATATGGTTTATATATACAAATTCAAATTTGTATTTCAACGTTATGGTATATGATATTATATTATTTTCATTCCGTTGTGAGATTCTGATGTTCACTTTGTTATATCTTTTATCTATTTCTTTTTCTTTACCCCTAGAGACTCGTATCTCTGTGCAATTTGGGTTGGACGTGTGTTGTATTAGTCAACTCAGATAGTACGGATTTGTGGACCGTTGCACTAGGCCTTTATTTATAGGCACTGAAATGACACTGGAATGTTAGATTTCATTTCATATAAACCATCCTTCAATATGTAATTTATAATATGTATAACCCTAGCCACTACCGGAGGCTGCGACCTACAAGTCGCAAGGGCGGTCGATCGTTATGTCGACACGCCACCTATGGGAGGTCGAGTGATAAATGGAAATAAACATATGTATATCCTAATTAATTAATTCCCATCTGTTTTCGTATTTCGTATGTAACTTATATGTGGACTTCGTTCGCAAAGTTTCGAATATGAAAATTGATCAGATTTCCGTTACGAACACAATAGTGCAAGTTTCATAATCAAATATCGTTGTTTTCTAAAATTTCATTTTTAAAATTTAACTAAGTAACTAATTTAACTAATGCCAAATTCTGGGGTGTTACACCTCCTTAAAAGAAATTTCATCTAGAAATTTCACCAATGACTATGTCTTGGTGCTGGCGCCTAATTATCCTATAATACACATCCAATTTGTATACATCTAATTTTTCAACAAAATGTGAACATGTGCACGGTGTACATAATAAGGGACAACCACAACATACGTATGTATAATGATTCTAAATTGGATCCTCTTATATGATTATTTTAAAAATATTTCTGAAAATATGATGCAAACATCCTAAAATATACTGGCAGTTCCACATGAGTTCAGCTTTTTGAAAATATTTTTAATCCAAAACCCCTACATGACTAAGAATAGAAGTGTGAAACAACCAATTTTGCATCCAAAACCTAACATCAACACATCAACGCTTCTAAAATTGATTCCTAAAAGCTTCTCCTATGCCTAAAAAGGAAATTAATGCAGAGAATTTACCATTCTTAGTGATCATAAATCTTCCAATTCCCGTCCTACAGTGAAATTTTACCTTTTTTCCCCCAAAATTTGCCACATGTAGACTACAAAGATGACCTAAAACCAGCTCTAAAACATAAACGAGTTAAATGCCAACTCGCGTGCATTGTTGTTAAGGTATGGAAACAATGTCTCCAAGGCTAATGCATTGTCGCTTCTAATGCATCGATAAAACCACAAAACTAGCTACCCAAAAATCTTCCCTATGCCTCGTACGTGACCAAAAATCACGTTTCCTAAATAAATTTTCGCTTCTAAAAACTTCACGTTAATTTTTATAAAAATTGGTTAAAATGCATAAACATGCACTCTTTTACAACGAAACCGAGATTTGAAAATTTTGGAATTTTTAAAAGTTTTTTTCAAACGACATTTGCCACAAGTTTCAAAAATTATTTCGTGGAAACTTAAATGACTCAGGTCACATCTCAACATAGATGGAAGTCGATCATGCAGAAAATTGTGCAAACTGAAACTAAACACAAAACTAAAAAATGTGACATTTATACAAAACGTCCAAACCCAAAAATAATTAAGGAACAAGCGACAATAATAACAATACCAGTGACAAAACAAAGCATAACCTATCCTTTGCTGATTTGCCAGATAAAGAAAGTAAGATTCCATTTCTGATTTAAAAATAATAATTTGTTGAGAAGGAAATCCAGGCATCAGATTCCTACCAACATAACTAGAAATTCCAACCACTAAGAATCCTAGTGAACCTAAAAAATGAATAAAGGCCTAATTGGGGATTTGTTGGATCCCCTAGGTACTATTGTATCTAAAATAGTGAACTTATTTTCATATTAATATTTAATAACTCATAATCAGATCTTGGTAAACAAATATTGGATACTGGATAATTTGAAAGCGACTTTCCAAGTACTTGAAGTACTTAAATACTATAGATAAATGCAGACTACACAAAATATTTCCAAAACAACAAAAATCTAATTACGTCATCGTGTGATTTTCAAAGGCAATAAACACTAATAGTTACAAGAACAACTACTACAAAGTATAAAAGATAAAATGCTAGAAAGGGAAAAGATACAACCGATACACAAGATAACACCTACAAACTGCTAGAAGGTCGAGCTAAGCGGCTATTACATGATCCATTGCCATGTTCTACTAGGATCTAGCAAGGTAGAAATACAACCAATTTCATGCGCATGTTGACGCTGCTCCTTACAAACCTTACGGAGTATTGCCTGAATCTCACAAAGAGCAACAAGCTCGGTGATCTACTGGTCTGTTGTGCTCGACTGCTGCTGCTGAACTAAAGCTTGAGGTGCTCGAACCGGAGCGTGAGATGGGGCCACATAATGCCCATCCTTTGAAGGGTGGCACGATCGATAGTGGCAGGGTCTACCTAATCACGACTTTCACGCTAAGATTCACCAAAAAGTGTCGGAAGACATGGGTTAGAAGATAACTATAGGGAAAGTGAGTCCTTGATTGTAATAGCATTTAGTGAAATAGATGGACCCGTGTATTTCATCTAATAATTCATCGACCGTTAGGATGGGAAATCTGTCCTTGATTATAATAGCATTTAGTGCTATAATCCACACAAAATCTCCATAAGCCATATTTTTTCTTTACTATGAGGAACTATAAAGAAAACAGACTAGTATATGGTTGGATGATTTTGGATTGTAGCATGTCTTGAACTTGTGTTCCGATCTCATTCTTTTGGAAATAAGGACAATGATAGGGCTTAACGTTGATTGGTTGTGAGTTGTTTTGGAGGTTGATGTGGTGGTCAAGATGTTGATGTTGGGGAAGGTTTGTGGGTTTGTCGAATAGGTGGGAGAAATTGGATGTAATAGATCTGATTTGTGGATTGATATTTTTTTAGTTGGCCTGTTTGGTTAGGAGCAGCTTGTGGGTCTAGTTGAAGTGGAGAAGATAATTACTAGAGGAAGTGGACTGCAGCCTCTTAAGTTGATGTAGCGACATTTCGGTTGGGCTTTGTGTGGAAGTTAAGCCTTGTAAGGTAATTTGTTTGTTGTTGTGGGTAAAGGATGAAAGAGGCTATATGATAGTAGGATCATGTAGAATGGAGAATAGGATGTAGTATATATATTAGAGTAGAAAGCAATAAATCACACAGTCGATTTATACTGGTTCGGACCACTGTCCTACGTCCAGTCCCAGACTCACTTCTGGTATTTCACTAACACTAAACCCTCACTTCACCCCGAGGAATAAGTTCACAATTACCCGAACTCCTGAACAGGATTTTCTTGCCTCAACCACTGAAGAGGTCTCTTACCATACATAATAATTGATGATTTTTTGTGTTCTTGTTAACACTGATATGTCAATATATAGTGCACCCTTCCTATAGTCTTTCCTTGATGATAAACGTGAAGCTTGTGAAAGATTATACAAGATAATATTGAGAATAGTATGCTTTTTGAAAACTAGAGAGCTTTGAATAATATAGAGAGAGATAGAATGAAATTCGGTGAATTAATTAGTTAATCAAGTCCATATTTATAATATACAAAGAGTTGTACTAATCATGAAGAGTTTCCATCAAGAGAAACGATCTAGAGAGTTGTGACTCTTCATAATAGGTTGCAACTTTTTGTAATCAGATGTCTGAAAATTTTATTCAGATGTCTGTTTTAATTTGAAAAATGAAATAGCAAAGAAATAGTGCATTTTGTAGCAGATTCAGACGTCTGAAAAATTCAGAACAGATGTTTGAATATAATGGTAAATTTAATTTTTGTCTCAACAAACAGACATCTGTCTGATTTAAACCAGACGTCTGTTTTCTGGGCAAAATATACTCTTTGCCTCTTTTGAATATGAAAAGCATATATATGTGATGTGTGTGTGTAATCATCAAGGATGATTTTAACATGAATATTTAGGACTAACAGACCCTTACAACATATTCAATCTTCATTTTGGTGTTCTTGAATCTGTTTGTCGAATATATTCCTACAAAACAAGGTTAGATGATAATATATATGCTTATGTATAGTTGTCATAGTCAAAACGCTATGTAGCGAGATTCAACATTCTCCCCCTTTTTGACTAATGACAACTATATAAGCTCCTCCTGTCAATATGCATATAATGACACTCGTTTCTCCCCCTTTGTCATTCGACAAAAAGGAATACTTATTAAAAAAACTTAAGCACATATGCAATACACACAAGCATACACAGAAGTAGACATGATATATAAGTAAGCATACCATCAGATGGAATATATTACAGCACATACTAGAGTTTTGTGTGAAACAAAAAGAGAAGTACCAAAATATATTACATACCATTTAGATAATTAAAGGGTTTTTAGGCAAAATACATAGACTAGCATATCATCAACCATGCTTACCATCCTTCCGAAGTAGATGGCTCAATAGTTGTCCCACCGTCTTTGGGAGAGCCTTGTTCGGAATCGGGAACTTCTTCGGCGGAACTTGAAGACCATTGAAAAGGAGCCGAAGCTTGAGCTTGGCTTGAAGAAGTGCTAGTGCAAGAAACTTTTTCCCAAATTTTGTTCAAGAATCCTTTGATAGAGTCAAACTTCTTATTTGTTTGTTTTTGATAATGCCTTAATTCTTTGTGTAGTTTAGATTGGTTTTAAGATAGCATTACTAAGGCTTGTTCGGAAGAAGTTTCGGGAGAAATAATTTGAATATCGTCATCTTCTTCTTCTACCCTAAAGCGACGACGTGAGAAGGCTCAGGTATGAATGCTTCTGGGTTGGAGGCTACATGTTCAGTCCAAGTTTCGAGAGACATATACTCTAGAGTAGCGGGATTAGGAGGTATATTCATAAGTTTCAAAGTCTCCGGACCAATTTCTTTGATGCGTAAGGAGGGAATGTTAGGCATATTTATTTCACAAGCACCAAGGATCTGAGTAATATACGCACCATAGTGTAAAGTCTTATACTTGCGCTTATACGTAATATCGATCCGTTCGTCCATGATGATTTCTGCCCAATTGATTTGCTTGTTGGAGTAGAGGACATAGAGAGCTTGATAATCTGTTTTGTAAACTTTTTCATAGCTTCATTTGCGAGGTTGAATGGTTCGGACTAGTATGCGATTAAGTAAACGAGCTTGTGGTCGAAGATGAGTGGAAGTAAGCTCTTTCATATTAATGAGATTATCCGAGATAATTTTTTGTGACGTCTCATCCCTTGTATTCATATCTACTTCTAATGTGTCTATATCTAGACCTTTCCATGCACATTGTAAAATTTGGCCAAGTCGTTGCATTGAAAGAAGCACTCGTTTTCCATAAACCCAAGGCCAAACAGTATCTTTTTTGACTTGTGGTTTAGTATGGCCAAGATTTAAGTTTGCTAGAAACAATTTCACTAGGAGAAGATAAATTTTGACATCATTTTTGGTATAATCGACTAGTGATTCGAAGTGGAAGTGTCTAACATATCGTTGAATGCGATAATTTGAAAAAGCATCAAATTTTATGAAAGCACCTTCGAAGAATTTGGAGTCCTTCATTTCTTTATATCTTTCCTTAGCGGTATCATCCCATAGCCATTTTTGGATTAATTCTTCGGAAGGAGGTGTGATTCTTCTTCTCTTGTTCTTTTGCCCCGATTTGCCATGATTTGGTTTTGAAAAGATGAAGTTTTGTGGTAATTTTTTGATTTTGGGGGCTAGGGTTTTTATGGTTGGTAAAAAAGATAAAGAGGTAAAAGAGAGAAGATGAAGAGATAAATGGTTGTGATGTTTGGGAGGAGTCATATGCCCTTTTAAAAAACACGTCATTTCCTAGTCAGACGTCTGGATGGAGGAAAACAGACGTCTGTTTTGGGTTCAATTTGAACCCGAGAAGAATTAGTTCAAAATAAGGTTGTTTCAGACATCTTGTATTTTCGGTTCAAACGTCTGAATCTGGAGGTAGAATAATTCTTCTAAGTGAAACAAACGTCTAGAATTTTTTGTCAGACGTCTGTTTGAAAGAAATTTTTAACTCGCAAGTATTTAGTTCATTTTATTACCATTTCAGACGTCTGGTATAATTTGCGCAGACATCTGTTTTGAGGTTAAAATTTATTCCCCCTGTTTATTCAGACATCTGTTTGTTTTTTCTTAGACGTCTGTTTAATAAAAAGTTTGCACAATCAATTTTTATTTCATATAATTGTTTAAATAACAAGTTAAATATAAACATATATAAAATATAGTAAATGAAACATTAATTTTTAGAAGGTGGAGTCTTCTTTGGTGTTGATGAACTCGCTCCTTCATTGGCATTGTAATTCTTCTCCCATGAGTTTGGAATATAAGGTGGTCGCTGTGGAGAAAAGGTATAGTATTTTAACGTCGGGTTTACTGGGTCGTTCTCAGTACGATAAGAGGAAGACGGATCAATAGGATTTGGCGGAATTGGTAGTGGTGAAGTAACATCCTTTGCTTTTGAACCACAAAATTTGTAGATCATTTTTTCGAGAAGGCTTAAGCGAGTAGCGGTAACCTTTTGTTCGAAATATAATTCTTTTTGTAGAGTTATTTGTTCTGTCTGATAGTGATGAAGGTCGTCTACTTTATGTTTTGTATCTGGTGATGAGAAGAGAGCTCTTTTAGCCTTCTTTGCTTCGGGAGTATATCTAGTGTGATAATTTCCCCAACGGTATTGCGGTTCATATCTAGGAGTAGGTGTTGGAAATTGAGAAGAATCGGAAGAACTATCCGATGTGAACGTAATATTGATTGAAGAATTTGAATTATTGGATGACATAATGTATCTAGTTGAGCTTCTTTAATGTTGAAATTTGTGTTTGTAAGTTTGCAGTGAAGTAAACCATAGGTTTATATAAGAAGAACAACTAAGGAATATGTGGTTAGAATTTTCAGAAGTCTGTAGCCAGAGAAGAACTTGAGTATTGTGAGGATTTTTAGGAAAAAGACTAAATATAGGTAGTAGGTTAAGACCACAAATACGTACTTGTGTTATTAAACAAATTATACTTATTTATATATCTTTTACTGAGACAATCCCTAATTCTCGTCGTAATTTAATAAAAGAATTTTCTTATAACGGTTTAGTGAAGATATCTGCAATCTGTTTTTCGGTTGAAACATATTCTAAATTAATAATATCTTTTTCTATATTGTCACGTAAGTAGAGATGTCGGATATCTATATGTTTAGTTCTAGAGTGATTTATTGGATTTCTAGATAAATTTATAGCACTAGTATTATCACAGTATATTGTTGATTTAGTTAAATTTACTCCAAAATCTTTGAGTGTTTGTTGCATGTAAATTACTTGTGCTAATGCTAAAGCAGCAGATATGTATTCTGCTTCACATGTAGAGAGTGACACGCAGTCTTGTTTCTTACTGAACCAAGATACAAGTGATTTTCCAATGAAATGGCACGTACCACTTGTACTTTTTCTATCCGTCCGAGATCCACCAAAATCAATATCACTGTAGGATAGTAATTCGAATGGACATCCTTTCGGATAAAAAAGACCGAAGTCCTTAATATTATTAAGATACCTTAAAATCTATTTTACTGCTCTTAGATGTAACTCTTTGGGATCTGATTGAAATCGTGCACACAAGCATACACTCATCATAATATCAGGGCGGCTAGCAGTTAAATAAAGTAACGAACCGATCATACTTCTATATAATTTTTGATCAATACTTTTTCATCTTTTTCAAGATGAACAGAAGTACTCATTGGAGTTGGCTTTCCCGAAGTGTTGTCTAGACCAAAACGTTTAACTAAATTATTAAAATATTTTTCTTAATAAATAAAAATACCATTCGAAACTTGTTTAATTTGTAATCCTAGAAAATATGATAATTCTACTATATGAGACATTTCAAATTCGTTCGTCATTATTGCGGAAAGTTCTTTATATAAATTTTCATTAATTGAACCGAAATTTATGTCATCTACATAAATTTGTACAATTAAAATATCTTTATTTGTATTTTTAATAAATAAAGGTTGATATGCTTTTCCTACGCGAAAATCGGAATTTATTAAATAACTTTTAAGTCATTCATACCAAGCACGAGGTGCTTGTTTTAAACCATATAATGCCTTTTTAAGTTTATAGACGTAATCAGGATTTTTTTTATGTATGAATAGCGGTGGTTGTTCAACATAAACATTTTCTTTAATAAAACCATTTAAGAAGGCACTTTTAACGTCCATTTGATAAAGTTTGAAGTTATGAAAACTTGCGTATGCTAATAAAATGTGTATAGCTTCTAGTCTTGCTACGGGAGCGAAAGTTTCTTCATAATCGATACCTTCTTCTTGATTGTACCCTTAAGCAACCAATCTGGCTTTGTTTCTTGTGATATTTCCAAGTTCATCCGCCTTGTTTTTATATACACATTTTGCACCAATAACCGATTGATCGTTTGGTCGAGGTACTAGCTCCCAGACATCATTGC
Source organism: Allium sativum (assembly GCA_030737875.1). Taxonomy (NCBI): domain Eukaryota; kingdom Viridiplantae; phylum Streptophyta; class Magnoliopsida; order Asparagales; family Amaryllidaceae; genus Allium; species Allium sativum. The sequence continues at coordinate 297,873,015 of CM060911.1, read as the reverse complement.
GTTCGAGTTGGTTTAGCTCTTATTGCATAGCAATAATCCGGTAATCATCTGTAGAGGCTTCTTTCGGATTTTTGGGTTCAATAGTTGAAAGAGAAGCTACATGACCCATTTGATTTAATTGACTTCTTGTTCGAACGTGCGTGTCAATTTCACTAATAATATTTTGTGTAAGATGATCTCTTAAGATTCTGGGAGGTGATCTGATATGTTCTATAGGATTATTTTCCGTATTTTCAAGACTCATATTTTCAATTATTTCATCATCATCTTTGTTCTTTATATTTTTATTAAAATTTTCATCAAAAGATACATGTAAAGATTCTTCTATAACATTAGTACGTTTGTTGAAAATACGATATGCTTTACTACGTTCTGAATATCCAAAAAAAATTCCGTGATCAGCTTTTGCGTCAAATTTTCCAAGTTGATCTTTAGTATTAAGAATGAAACATTTAGAACCAAAAACTTTAAAATATGAAATATTTGGTTTCCTTCCATTAAAAAGTTCGGAGGGAGTATTTTTAGTTAAAGGCCGAATAGAAATTCGATTTAATACATAACAAGGAGTCGCTACAGCTTCTGCCCAAAATTGTTTAGGTAAAGTACTTCCATTAAGTAGAGTTCTTGCACATTCTTGTAAAGTTCTATTCTTTCTTTCTACAACTCCATTTTGTTGTGGAGTTCTAGGAAAAGAGAAATTATGATTTATTCCTTTCTTTTTAAAAATGTTCAAAAGATTCATTCTCGAATTCTCCACCGTGATCACTTCGAATGATTTTAACTTTTAAATCTTTAGAATTTTGAATCTTTTTGATGAAATCTTTAAAATGCCCAAAAGTATCACTTTTATTTTTCATAAAAATAGTCCATGTATATCTTGAGAAATCATCAATTATTACAAATACATAACGATTGTGAATTAATGATTGAACTTGAGTAGGACTAAATAAGTCCATATGTAATAGTTCTAATGGTTGTAAAGTTGAAATAACCTTTTCTGATTTAAAAGAAGATTTGGTTAGTTTACCTATCTGAAAATCTTCACATAGATTGTCTACTTTAAAATATATTTTAGGTAGACCTTTTACTAACTCATGTTTCAAAAGTCTTTGTATAGTTTTAAAATTTATGTGACAAAAACGCTTGTGCCATAACCAAGAATCGTTGTTATTGGCAATCAAACACATTTCTTTATTATTATTTACTTTCATATTTAGAACATAAATATTTCTATCTCTTTTTCCTTCAAAAATAATATTTTGTTCTTTGTCAAAAATACTACATTTGTTTTCAAAAAAATGTTATTTTGAAACCTTTGTCACATAATTGACTAATATTAAGTAAATTATGTTTTAAATTTTTAACTAAAGAAACATTAGTAATAAGAGGTAGATTTGAAATACCATAGTTGCACACATCTCCTTTGTCAATCATAAATCCTTTTGAGTTATCTCCGAAGGTAACTGAGCCACCGTCAAAGTATGAAATATTGGTTAGCGTATCTTTGTCTCCGGTCATGTGTTTTGAGCATCCACTGTCTAATTTCCATTTTCTCTTTTTGGTTGGGACTATAGTTGCACACATCTCCTTTGCCAATGATAAATCCTTTTGAGTTATCTCCGAAGGTAACTGAGCCACCATCAAAGTATGAAATATTGGTTAGCATATCTTTGTCTCCGGTCATGTGTTTTGAGCATCCACTGTCTAATATCCATTTTCTCTTTTTGGGTGGGACCTGCAAAAAATATTAATAAGCACATTGGTACCCACTTTTTGATAGGGTCCTAAGAGTTAGGTCTTAGGAAGCAAACCCAAGTGGGTTTAGTATCCCTTTTATATAAATAATTTTTATTATTATGGACAGATTCCATAAATGAGTTAATGTGTTTGTTTCTAATCAAACTATTATTAGGTTTTGGAATCCATATTTTAATTTTACTTATGGATTTTGATTTGTATTTAATTTTTGAATCAATTTTCCTCATTAGTTTAGCAATTTTTATTGGAGGAATTTTTGATTCTTTTTTAAATCCTAATCCATGTTTATTTGAAGATGGTTGAGAACTTTCTATAATTCTTGAATAATTTTCTCTACCCTTGTTAAAGTTAGAAACATTTTCAGAGATGCTTTCTAACTTAGTTTGAATACTTTATTTTCTAATTCTAATTATTTTATTTTAGTTTTCAACATATGATTCTCAGAACTAATTTCATCATTCTTTGTCTTTTGAGTTTCGATTTCTTGACTCAAAAGAGAAAGCTGACTGTCTGAATTTGTAAGAGTGTCTTGAACTTTTTCAAGTTCTTATTCCAAAATTATTTTTTCATCTTTCAACATGTCTCTTTCTAATTCTGCTTTATTCTGATTTTCACGAGTTTCTTTAAGCTTTTTCTTTAGAGTTTATATAATATTTAAAAGTTCAGCATTAACATCTATTAATTCTTTATAAGATAATTCACTTACTTCAGATTTTTGAGCCATGTAACACACATTTGCTTGTTCATTTTTGCTTTCACTATCACTGTCACTATCTGATGAATCTGAGTCTGAGTCATCCCATGTAATAGAAAAAGCCTTCTTCTTGAATTTATCTTTCTTACTTTTTTTGAAGTTTTTCTGATTTTCTTTCATTTCTGGACAGTCTTTTACCATATGACCCTTCTTATGGCAATTGAAACATTCCAATTTTGAAGATGAAGGTTTGTTAGAGGTATTCTTTTTGAAATTTACTTTTCTATACTTTAGAAATTTCTTAATTTTTTTTGCAATAAAGGTTAGATCTTCGTCTTCTGATTCAGATTCCTCTTTATCAGCATGAAAAACCACAATTTTATTTTCTTGAGCTAATTCCTTTTTTGCTTGAAGATTTACTTCATAAGACATAAGATTTCTGTTAAATTTTGGCAATTAAAATATATTAATGAGAAGGCATTATTTGTTTCCATAATCAAGTCAATTATGGGAAACAAATTAATATGGAGAAGACAATTGATTTAAAGAATCAATCAAGAATTGGTGGGGTGAGAGAGGCATTAATTGTTCCCATAATCAAGCCAAATATGGGAAACAATTAATTTATTTGGAGAATCAATCAAGAATTTATATAGGTGGAAACCAAATTAATGCGCAAGATTTGTGGTGAATCAAATCAAGGAAATTACTAAACATCTTCATCCTTATCTTCTAGAATTCTCTATTCTTCCTATATATATGAAGCCATTTGCTCACTTTTGAATCATCACAAGAAAAGATATCTCTCCATATTATTCCTCAATAGATCCCTATTTTCTGGGTGAGAATTAGTATTGAGTTTTTTTGTTGTAATTCTTCTCATTTTTGTAACCTCCTCTTGAAGTAAAGAAATAAAGAAATTGTTGGGTCTCCGTGGACGTAGGATATTCATATCCGAACCACGTTAAATCTTTTGTGTCTTCTTCTCCTCTTCTGTTTTTGTTCTTTTTGTTTGGTGATTAATTTTATTTAGTTAGTGGTTGATAATTAATCAACAAGCTAGATACATTTTTGTATCGCTTCCGCATTTGTGCAATTTTTGCACAATAGTTTGGTATCAGAGCTAGCTGTCTTGTTTTAGATTAGTTACCAATGACAAATTCTTCTAGTAGTTGTATGAAAAATTATGGTGTCACCAAATTTTTTAGAAGAGAAGTTTTTAGGACATGGAAGGTCAAAGTGAAGACTAATGATGGTGTTCTTCAGCAACAACTTCATTCACTTAGAGGAAGAGATAAGATGCAACAGCGCCTTAGAGGAAATATGCATAGATCCCACTTCTTGGGTTCTAGAAGAGGTGCTTGCTATTATTGTATGAAGAAGGGACATTTCAAATGAAATTGTTCAACCCTAAGAAAGAAGAAAGAGAAAGCTTCAATTCATGCAACATTTAGATCAGATGCAGATAGATGTGATAGTGATACATCATTATTTTCAGCCACTATTTCACCTTTAGAGAGTACAAGTTGGGTGATTGATTCTGGAGCCTCTTTTCATATGACGCTAGATAGGAGCTGTTTTGTTAGTTATGAGAAAAGTGATGGCGGAGCAGTTCAGTTGGAGAATGACACATTTTGTCATGTTGTGGGCGTTGGTAGTGTGAGGTTTAAGATGCATGATGGTGTTATTAGGACTATCACGGATGTTCGACATGTTCTGATGCTGCAAAAGAGTGTGTTGTCAGTTGGAGCTTTGAGTAGGCTTGGTATGAAGATAATAATAGATGGAGAGAATTTAAGAGTGGCGAAGGGTTCCTTAGTAGTAATGAAAGAGGTGCGAGTCGATGATATTTATATGCTTCGTGGAGAGACAGTCTTTGGAGATTCAGTAGTTTCTACTGATTGTAGTGTTCCAGATTCTACTCAATTATGGCACCTTCGTTTAGGCCATGTTGATGAGGAGAGCCTGAAAGTATTGAAGAAGCGTAGGTTAATTGTTGTTGATTCTCAGTTAAAGCCTAGCTCTTATGAAGATTGTTCTTTTGGAAAGAAGAAGCATGTCACATTTGATGTTGGAAGACCTAGAGCTACAGAGTTTCTAGAGTATGTTCATTCTTATGTGTGGGGACCCACCCCAATTGCATCTTTAGGTGGAGCCGGTTTCTTCATCTTATTTGTGGATGATTTCTCACGTATGGTTTGGTTCTATTTCATGAAGACTAGATCTGAAATATTTGCCCAATTTCAAAAGTGGAAGACCTTAGTTGAAAGAAAGTCACGAAAGCGGTTGCAAGTTCTTAGCGTTGGCAATAGTAGTGAATTTGTGTCACAAGAATTCATTATCTATTGTGCGTCCGAGCATGTACTTACAGATTTTTCTACGAAGTCACATTTTTTTGAAGTGGCGGAGAGCATGTATCAGATATTATGGGAAAGAGCTATGAGCTTGAGACTGACTGCTGGTCTAGAAGAGGGATTTTGGGCAGAAGCGATATCTATGGCAGTATTTCTCATCAACCGTACACCTTCTATTACCATAGATATGAAAAGCCCAGAAGAAGTATGGAAAAGAGGGCATATTGATTATCCATTCCTTAAAGTGTTTGGTTGTTCAGCTTATTTAGAAGATGAGAGACTTGATAAGTTGAAGCCTAGAGGAAACAAGCACATTTTGTTATGCTATGGAGAAGGAATGAAAAAGTATAGGTTGTGGTGCAAAACAACCAAGAGAACTGTGACTAGCAGGCATGCAATATTTGATGAGAGGTCTTTATTGAAGGTGGGGCCTCTATCAAGTGATGACATTAGGAGGACAAAAAATTCCCAAACACATTTGGAGTCATCAGTTTGTTTCCATATTCAGAGAGAAAGTGGTATTTCCTATGGTACCATGGTTGATGAGAAGATTTCAGAGGTTCAGACTCTAGGTGGAGCTTAGTGGTAGAAAAGGCCTTTTAGTTCAGTTGGCCATATTGGTAAGCATAGTTGTAGCGATGATTATTCATCTTATGCTTTGAATGTTGCGGAGCTTGGTGTTGAGTTCAATAAGGTAGACTTGGTTAAGTCGAGTAAAATTCTTGAGAAGGAGGTTGATGCAAATAATATTGAGCATGTCCTCACTCAATACAAGTTGGAGAAGGTGAAGCGTGCTATGATGTCTCCATTAATCTCTCAGATTTCTGCATCTACAAGTTTGTCTCCTTCATCGGATTTTATGAAGAATTTCGATATTTGCTCACATGCATTTTGTTTGTTGATATGCATATTATCTTTCTTATACTTGGGAAAGATTTGGAAGCTCTGTTTGGGCAATATTGCCCAAAGTAGTTCACATTGAGCTTGATGGCATAGACCCAACAATTTTGTTGATTTTTGGTGATTGATGAATATATTTAATCGAGGTGGAGAGTTAAATTTTGGCGATTAAAATATATTAATGAGAGGGCATTATTTGTTTCCATAATCAAGTCAATTATGGGAAACAAATTAATATGGAGAAGGCAATTGCTTTAAAGAATCAATCAAGAATTGATGGGGTGAGAGAGGCATTAATTATTCCCATAATCAAGCCAAATATGAGAAACAATTAATTGATTTGGAGAATCAATCTAGAATTTATATAGGTGGAAACCAAATTAATGCGCAAGATTTGCGGCGAATCAAATCAAGAAAATTCCTAAACATCTTCATCCTTATCTTCTAGAATTCTCTATTCTTCCTATATATATGAAGCCATTTGCTCACTTTTGAATCATCACAAGAAAAGATATCTCTCCAAATTATTCCTCAATAGATCCCTATTTTCTGGGTGAGAATTAGTATTGAGTTTTTTTGTTGTAATTCTTCTCATTTTTGTAACCTCCTCTTGAAGTAAAGAAATAAAGAAGTTGTTGGGTCTCCGTGGACGTAGGATATTCATATCCAAACCACCTTAAATCTTTTGTGTCTTCTTCTCCTCTTCTATTTTTGTTCTTTTTGTTTGGTGATTATTTTTATTGAGTTTGTGGTTGATAATTAATCGACAAGCTAGATCCATTTTTGCATCGCTTCCGCATTTGTGCAATTTTTGCACAACAATTTCCTATTAGCTCTTCTGGTTTCATAGCTGATAAGTCATTTGCTTCTTCAACGGCTAGTACTTTCCTTTTCCAGTCGTCAGTTAGAGAATTTATTACTTTTGAAACTATGTCAAAGTCACTATATTTTTCTCCTAGTCCTATCATTGCATGTAAAATGTCTTGAAATCTTGAGTACATTTCATTGATAGTTTCATTTTGTTTCATTTGAAGTTCTGGAACTGGTTTTTGAGCATTGAAATTTTAGTTTGCTTGACTTTGTTTGTTCCTTCATGGATGGTCTTGAGTGTTTCCCATATTTGATATGCTGATGTACAAATGCTAACCAGATTGAACTCATTTCTGTCTAGTGCACAATATAGCATGTTGATAGCTTTTGCATTTGCATTGGCCTCCTCTTTTTGAACTGTTGTCCAAGTTGAATATTCTGTTGTACGTGCCGTAAATTCTTTTTGAGTAGCATTCCATGCACTAAAACCACTTGCTTGAATATAAATCCTCATTCTTGTAGCCCAGTAGTTGTAGTGTAGCCCATTGAATAAATGTGGTCTTTGAGTAGATTGTCCTTCGGCAAAGGTAGTTGAGCTAGTACTTCGGTTATTCTCCATTTTATCAAAGTATCGAATAATAGTGTTATGGTTATAGGATGGCCTTGCTCTGATACCAAATGAAAGAGGCTATATGATAGTAGGATCGTGTAGAATGGAGAATAGGATGTAGTGTATATATTAGAGTAGAAAGAAGTAAATCACACAGTCGATTTATACTTGTTCGGACCACTGTCCTACGTCTAGTCCCAAACTCACTTCTGGAATTTCACTAACACTAAAACCCTCACTTCACCCGGAGGAATAGGAACCCGAACTGCTATACGGAATTTTCTTGGCTCAACCACTGAAGAGGTCTCTTGCAATACAGAATAATTGATGACTAGTTTGTGTTCTTGTTAACACTGATATGTCAATATATAGTACACCCTTCCTATAGTCTTTCCTTGATGATAAACGTGAAGCTTGTGAAAGATTATGGAAGATAATACCGAGAATAGTATGCTTTTTGAAAAGGGTGCATTTTTTAGAGGTCCCTATTAAGTTCTAAAATATAAAAAAACCCGCTGATAAAAAGAATGTAAAACACATCCATATTTTTAAAATGCCGCTGAAATAATTCCATTTCTACCCTTACGAATTAACAAAACCCTCCAATAACGATTCGTCCTCATTTAATAAGTCTAATCGCTCCTTTAATCTCGTTCAAAACCCTAATTGCACGATTCTTCAAAACGCTCGAACAGACAATCGCTGTTTTATTCTTCTGTAAATCAATAGGTGGCGGTCTTCTTTTTAATCAAGATTTTCGTAATTTGCTCTGAATCTACTATCGACGTTATCAATTTATACGAAATGGCGAAAAAAGGTATAAATCTCATTGCCCTATTTCATATTCGACTGTTTTGTAGATATTAAGAATAAATCTTACATGATTGTATGAACATACGTTGTTATTATGTATTTATCATCTAATTATTACACAGTAGTATGAATTTGTATGGTATTCTTATTTGATTGTATGATTTTCATGTAGTAAATCTTTATGATTGTATGCCAGAATGCATAATAATTAAATGTTTGAATGCATATATTTGTAGTAGATGCACGTTGGAATTTAGTTATTCAAAGTACCTGCAGACTTGTGTGCATAACTACGAAATTGTTGCATTTGTGAATATATTTTTTGTTATGAAATATGAATACAAGGATGAACGTATTCTCCAAAAAGTAATATGTGCATAAATATAATCAGAAAACTTGCATACAAGACTGTAGTCTATAATGAGTTGGTGAATATTTAATTAATTTTATTAAGAGTAAATGTATAATTGTTTATATTTATCCGCAATAGTTGCTTGTTGTTTTCTAGTATGTACAAAATTATATTAAAAACTCATGCATGATAGTAAAATATTGTTATGAAAATTTGCAAACATGTATGCATGTGTTCAGAATACTTAAACACTTGTGGGAAACAATTCATAAATTAATGTATGTAGAGAAAATTCATTGAAGTATGCATGTATTTAAAATAAATTCAGAAATATATGTACTTAAGAAGTACATATACAATCATACATGCAAGTATTCAATACAACTCTGTATGTAGATGATTATTTACAGAAAAGTTGCATATGTCCGTAAATTTAATTAGAATAGTTCCGTAGTGTATTTAATTTAAGCATTAAATAAAAAATTGTTGCATTATTTCCTGAAATTAGGTTGAAATATTGGTTGCTTATTATCTACTTTAATCAGAAATTTTCAGTAATGTATGCATTTTAACAGAAATTTTTTAATTCAAGTGTAGAACTATCAAAATTTCGATACAACATTTTATGTAGTTATTTAAAAGTGTTGCTTGCAAGTGTGCAACTATAAACAGAATGTTATTTAAATATATCAATTTGAAAGTTAATTTTTTCTTCGAGTGTGCAACTATCAACATGTTGTTTATTTAGTATATGAAGTTTATTATAAATTTTGACGTTGGTTTTGGAAATTAAGAAGAATTTTTTTTAATTCGGATTTTTTTTGGATTATTGAATAATATTATGTAAATTTTTTTTTTGCAACTATGCAGTTGTAAACATATTGTTGCATTTAAGTATGCAGTTGAACATAAAATTTTCATTCTTATGTGCAACTGTCTACATTTACTTGCATAAGTGTATGCAGTTAAAATTTAATTGATGCTGGAAAGTTTGCAACTATTAGCAACTTGATTAGTGTATGTAGTTAGATTAAATTATGTCATTAAAGTATGCAGTTAAACAGAGAAAATTCATTAAAATGTGCAACAATCAGCATTTAGTTGCTTCAGTGTATGCATTTAAATATAAATGATGCAGAAAAGTGTTTAACTATCATTATTTTGATAAGTGTATGCAGTTTATTAGAAAAGTTTCATTCAACTATGCCACTACAAACCTTTAGTTGCACCATTGCATGTAGTTAAATTTTATTGAGTAATGAAAGAGTTCAACTATCAGCATTATGATTAGTGTATAAAGTCAAAATTTATAGTTTAACTAATGTATGAAGTGTAATATAAGTTTTTCAGTCAAGTGTGCAACTATTATTGTATTGTTTCATTAGTTTATGCAGTTGTTTAGAATTGTTACATTAAATTGTACAAACATCTAATGTCTGTTTGAAATTACTATGCAGTTAATCAGAATTATGAATGCGAATGTGCAGTTGTCAATTGTTTCTTTGTAAGTGATAGCATTTGAGCAATGTTAATAAAAATTTATGTTCATCTTATTACAAAGACAAAACATTAAAGAAACTGAAGATGTTAAGGATGCAGGAAAAGCGTTAGTTACAACTGACCAAGGTACAACTGCTTTACAGTTTTCAAAGAAACGCAAAGTTGAAGATGTACAAAGGGCAGCAAGAAAGGAAGAACTTTACAGAAATAATTTGAAATCATTCATTGATTTGGTGGAGAAAATCAAAGATGAAGAGTTGTTTACTGGGCAGCATACTTTCTTACTCGCAAAAATTCCGCTTGGAAGATTTGTAGATATGATATTCGATGATGTAATATCTGCATCGGAAACCACCAAAAATTAAACCACATTAGATATTATTACCAAAAGCTATAAAAAGAATTTGAAATGTTTTCAATTTGGAGACTTGATAATAAAATTTGAAGATGAAGGTATTGAAAAGTTGTTAGCAGCTCCATTTGAAGGTGAAGTGATAAAAACAAGTGGTCATTTGAAGAAGGAGGATAAGGAGAACGAAGATTTTAAGTTATCTGTGGAGAGACACTTTAAAAATGAAGTGTCAATAAACAAAAAGATTATAGAGAGACAAATTTTCCGTACAATAAAAGGAGAGACTGAAGAAGAATGTTTTGATATAGTAAAGCTCGTACTTCTCTACCTAGCAGCTACATTCCTTGTCTCCAGTCCAAACTATACCTTACCGTGGGCGCTAGTTCCGTATTGTGTGTGCGACCAGAAGTTGATGGCAATATCGTGGCCTAAAACGATACGTAATCATATATTAAGCCAAGTTGACAAGTATCATGAGACACCACGAAAGATTAATGCTTGCGTGACGCTATTGTTGGTAAATTTTATAAAGTTATTACTAAATTTAGTAATATATTATTGTTTGTTTTGTTTATTTATTGTTTAATTTTTTTGTTTTTTGTTTTGTAGTGGTGGATTTGTGAAGAAACCTGTGTTTTATAAATGTAAAAGGAAGAGTACAGTTCAATATACCCATTGGTTGGTAAATGGGATATAACATTGCTAAAGCCATCAATGCTCTTGAATGTCACCTTCAACACTGTAAGATTCTTATTGTTATTTTCCAATTATAAGTGACATTTATAAAAGCCGTAATAGCTGCATTTTTGTATGCAATTAATTTTTTTTTTGCTGGTATATCTGAATATATTGGGAACCATTGAATGATGTATACATTTGTTTTAAAAAATCCTAAAGCTATAATAAAACGTATAAGATTTGAGTAGTTATTTATAAGTAGCCAGTAGTCCTGTGTAACTGAAAATTTTAAAATATAATGCTTAGTAGCATAATTATATGCTAGTATTTTAAATATTTGCAAACTGATGTGCAATTATTGAAAAAATTTACGGATATCTTTTCCGAATAGTTACACGATTTTATGAAATTTTTACAAATAATTGTATACTTATATGCAACTTTGAACAATATGCTTGAAACATTACTTGGGAATTTTGGTTGTAGGATGTAGAAGGAAAGAAAATGAAATTGTTGAAATAATCAGTTGAGAAGGAGGAAGAATATCAAGCAGTCTATAAGAAAATTGAAAAAAAACACAAAGAGTTGATAGCAAAGTTAAAAGTAGAGAATACACGGTGTTAGCCTGCTTTGTGACCAGGCTACCCAAAGCAAAGATCGTGTTGACACACCTCTGGGTAAATGCTGCCTCATATGGAATCTCTGGATAACATCACTCTCCGACATTGGAGGCATCGTCAGAAGACACAAGGCAGTTTGTTAAAAATCACAACACCAGTATAAACTGGTCCGAAACCCCTATCAAACGACCTCACTTGGATCTATTCACATCATATGCTTGTAGCCCTCTGAATAAGCTTCAGTTTGAGCTTTGGTTCGGCTCAATCGGACTTACGGTTTGAAAGTTATGCCCGTTTCCGTGAACGGGTCCAGATTAGCATCAACTCGTGTCATTCCTGGTCGGATCGCGTACCGTGGATCGTGGATACCGGATCGGATCGCCCCCTCTGTTCGCGGAGCGTCCTCAAGCCACGATCCGTCCACTCCAGCTCACAACCAAGCCTCAGATCGTGAAGCCCATATCACGAACCGAGCCCATATCACGAACCGATTCCAGACCCACGAACCGATCGCCGAACCTGCAGATACATGCACTGTTTTGACCTATTCTTAAGGCTATTCGATCTCCTACTTTTCCGGATCGCATGCCACGTGTCCTACCACGACCCAGTCCTCCCAGGAGCTTTCCTACACGTATAAATACACCTTCAGATGGCATTTTCAGGAAACTTTTTGCATCTCAACTTCCATGGCTGCCATGGCCAACACTTCTCCATGAATAACCACCATCTTCCTAAATAAATTCAATGGATTCGGAGAGAATTATTCATTGAATTCAAGTGATTGAGAGCCAATATTCATTGTAATTGTAACCTCTGAGCGAAATGAGAAGATATAAAGTGGACGTAGGCTCGTTAACGCCGAACCACTATAAAAATCCTGTTGTCTTGCTCTTTTCTCTATTTTTCAGTTATTTCTTCATATCCTATGCTCAAAATACGACGATTTGGGTGTTAGGACCATTTTTTGGTCTAACATTTTGGTGCTTTCACTGAGAACTGAATGAGGATTATAAAGAAAATGCACAGGAGCAGGTTAGAGCAGGTGGTCGATTCGCGGTTCGCGGATCGCAGGAGCCATCACGATCCGATTCGCGGTTCGCGGATCGCAGGAGCCATCACGATCCGATTCGCGGATCGCAGGAGCCATCACGATCCGATTCGCGGATCGCGGAACGACCCCCACGACTCGGGCCCAGAATGATCTTCACGACCCGACCTGGTGTAGGATCCGCGATCCGATCCGAAGACGATGATTAATTGACGATCCGAGCCACGAACCAGACGACAGTAGCGAACCGCGACCCAGAAAAGTGGTGACGAACAAGGGTCGCGATCCGACCCAAAAAAGTGACATATTTTGGAAAAAATGTAATTTTCAGATCATTTCAGAAAAGGCTCTATCTTCCAAAATTGAAAAAATCGTGCGGTGCCCCGGACTGCGGGGCCCCGGACCCCGCCGTCCGGACCCGCTGACGGCGCTGCGCCCGGACCCGCTGACGGCCTCGCCTTCGGCTCGGAGCACGGCTCGCCTTCGGCTCGGAGTACATTTTGACCCACAATTATCACAAATGCTTATCAACCAAGATTCGGTAGGTATTCTGAGGATTCTTTCCAGAAGCCATGACCTCTATCTACCGATGTTATTGAATGTGAGGAGTTGTTGAAAAGATTCGACACGCTGGCTATGGCAGTATGCAAAATAATGATGGTCTCATAACAGCCTCCTCTTCCACAACTCCAATGGCGAAATCCCAGATGACATTGACATAGAGCAACCCGGATACTATTCTGAGGATGACTCAAAAGATCCCAATGACCATGATTCTCAATAATTGGATACCCGACGACAAGTAAGGACCCTAGCACTACAAAGTTACCCTTCGCTTGAATGGCATGGTGAAAAACATATGTCCTACGGTTCACCTATTTGCCGTCAACCGCATCGAGATAGATTGATTTCCACGTGTCCAAGGGTTAGATCGATGTACTTTAGTCCCCAGAGTTAGGAACCAATTGAACCTCCGCAGGCCGTGATTGGATATATGGATCATTGCTGAGATGATAACAACTTGACTGCTCACCAGCCACCTTATGACATTGGTCAAGAAATGAGAATTTGAGATCAACGCAAATATGAATCAACCATTAGCTCTCCACTTCATACAACAGTTGTGATAGGATATACGAACCTTACTTGAAGCCTCACAAGCTATGCTATCATGTTCAAGCTCATCTGATCAAGATTCAGACAGACCAACTCCAACAGAATTCAGAGCCTACATTGCACCCTAGTGCCTATTGCTAAATATGCTAACCGAAGATGGAGCGGGAATGGTCTATGGTGACCAAGTTATTGGAGAAGCCGACTATTCAGCTGGATGGACTATGCTACGCAACAGAGATTGCGTGAAACCCAAAGACGCTTCCCCTCCAGATGAAATGGAGTGTGAAGGAGGTGTCAATGTTGCGAATAATGGGAGCATCGCAAAAGGAATCGCCAAACGACCTGCCCGAAGACATAGACTCCAGAGAGGATGGTGATTCGGGATGAAGAAGGGTGACATCTAATAATGCAACTGCGCGTGTTCTGACTGGTGACGCCGACCTGACTAAGGTCTTCACATCGGATCTCCTTTAGACCTCTTCCGAACGAGAGAACTTATATGCTTTCTGTAGGCGAGCCTGGATGTGTTCGTTTGGACCGGTCTGTCAGACAACCTCAAATCCATCTTAACCTGAAGTGTTCTCCTGTCAAGCAAATAAGACATATGCAGTAAGTTCACTATCGCGGGATTTTATATGGAGTTGCCATTCGAAATGAAAGATGAAATCAGCCACTTGGAAGTTGTATACAGACGGTGCAAGAAATGATCGGCAACACAACGCCGAAGTTTTGCAGATAACCCCCGAAGGACGACTCGAAAGGAATTCCAGTCGGAGAAACCACAACTTGCAGCTTACCTAGAATGGGCAGAAGAGTTATTAGATGGATTGGAACGTTACAACATACCTCATATTTCATACACAAAAGATCTAAAGTCGAATCATCTGGTCGAATAAGAAAGTTCCGATAATCCAGAAAAGATAGAGACGATCCCCATCAAGACACTATGAAATACAACCATTGATAAAATGGAAGTTGATCCAACGTTGGAGACCAAACCCAGAAGAGAGTCATGGTTAACTCCATGATAAACTTCCTACAGTACAAAATGCATCTAACAAGGTGAAGTGAAAGGCGTGCAATCGTTCTTTATGCCTCGAGGTATGACATGCAATTCGACATTGCCTATTTCTCTTGGAAGGTTGTCCCAAAACAAACACCAACGAATGCAATTGCCAAATTCACCGCCCTAAATGATTCGACCAAATCACCAGTCAGCCACCCATTAGATGGGAGATGTACATGAATGAAACTTCTGGGCAATGGCGTTCTGAAGTTAGAAAGTGAAGACTCACACTTCTACTCCCCTCATCGATTATATGCCAAGCAAACTCATGCCCCAGATGCTGGGGGCAACTGGAGATTTTAGCATGGATTACTCGAGGTTACATCACCTAATTCAAAGTTGATACACCAAAAGTTTGCATGGCCAATTGCATTAGTCTTGCCTGAAGGTCAGCAAGTTGAGGGTTTAGAACGCTTGCACCCGAGCGATGATTGATTGTTTGCGCACAAACCCTTGTCCCTGACATAGGATCGAAGGCATACCGGCGAATTTACAGGATATGACTATCTCTCCAGCTGCTATATTCTATTTCCTAGCACAGAAAGTGCAAAAGTTTCTACAAGCATGAATCTGTTGTTCTCGTGCCAACTTCCATCCTAACACCAATGTGATGGCGTGCTACTATTAGCAGTACAAACATGACTCCCCGGCACTCTATCCTTACCCTCAGCATGGGGGCCAAGAGACGATTTAAAGGGAGACGCGCCCTCATCACTCACTTATAGTACCCACCTAACCGCCTTTGCCATCTCAGGACCCCGATCAAGGCCTATTCATTCTTGGGACTGCCGCCCCACAATATTTTGAAAAGATATCCTTCATCATCTAAAAGATTTTGGCAGCCCTCCACTGGCAGAGCTAAGGCGAAGCAAAATGGACCTGCAATGAACATGCAACGCCATTTTCGCTCATAATGACGCTCATTCCTTTAACAGGACTGTTCTTTAACTATGACTCTTATATTTGCATACTTTATGAGTTATTGATGTAGTTAACTCAGATGAACTAATATGTGGATGGTGTAGGTACCCCGGATTTGATACCGATCAGATTTCTGACACCCGCATATGGGATTATGGAACAGAACCATAACGAGCTCGATTGAACTGCTCGTCTACAAAACCACGCCCTCCATCTAAAGAAAATCATATAGCTCAAGGTGGATCTAGAACGACCATCCAATCCTTGGCTCACGCGTGGCAGAACAAAAAAAAAACAATCGTACATAAATCATTGAATCGCAAAGTCGTAGTCCGACTCCAGAAGAACGCAGTGTGACCGCCCATATGGCTCGATCCTGTCCTCGACGCCACTGAATCGCACAAATCTGAATAAAGGAGGCGGCACTGCCCCTTGATATGCTCACTTTTCAATCATGCAATTTACTTTCGCATGCTTTCCGAGTTATTGACATGACTAACTCATGCGATATGAATAATGCAGGTACCCGAAGTCAGGTGCCAACCATCCCTCCCGTAGACTGTTCGGAGGAACTCAAAGCCTTGGCAAATGCTCCAACTGTTCGTCCGACTGGTTTTAATCCTCAGAGCTTGGATTAAAATATAAACCTAGGACGAGTTCGATGGGCATGCAAGATTGCAGACCGCTTGATCCGTGACTCTAACTCTCCAGAGCCGAGAGAGAGTATAAAGGACGCGAAGATGACGTCTACAAGGCGTGGCGGTGTACCATGATCGGAGCCGCCTAAGCAAAACTCTAACCTCGGCGACTGCCAGGAGAGTATAAAAGCGTCTCCGATTGAGCGCTGAGAAAGAGCTCCTACCCCGCTGAAGGATCGGGGAGCGACGGAACTGCTGAGCTCGAACTCTAATTCTCCAGAGTTGAGAATGAGTATAAAAGCGTCTCCGATTGAGCGCTGAGAAAGAGCTCCTACCCCGCTGAAGGATCGGGGAGCGACGGAACTGCTGAGCTCGAACTCTAATTCTCCAGAGTTGAGAATGAGTATAAAAGCGTCTCCGATTGAGCGTTGAGAAATGTGCTGGAGACTCAGCACCCCCCATAATTTCTACTCCGCTGAAGGATCGTTGAGCATACCATGAAACGAACTAGAACTCCTACCCCGCTGAAGGATCGGGGAACCGCTGAGTTTAAACTCCAGAGAGAGTATAAAGGCGCCAGAGACTTAGCGCCACGAGGGCTCTTACCCCGCCAGAGTGTCGGGGGATTAACTGAGGTTTGAGCCCGAATCCTCCATGCCCAGACATGGGGGCAAAACAAATAAGATCCTAATCAATCCTCAACAAAGCCCTGGACAGGCACTAAGTTAATGATTGATTGGAAGCATACCTATACACACATATTACTTTAGTGCATTTTCATTTATAATTGCATTGACTACTTATAGCGCTTCATGACTTATTTGCCCATTCGCAGGTACAAGACAATGCGAAAGAAACAAAAATTTTTATTACTAAACGCAGGTTTACAAAAGATAACTAGTCAAGAACGCGAGGGCCTCATTCGCAACAATGGCAACATGCTAATGGAAAACGAACAAAGGGTCGCATCCAGAAGGATGATGTAGGCCCCTTGAAGACCAGAAAGCAGATGAAAAGAGAACGTCCATCTGCTCATCCCAACTTACTTCCAGAACAGGAAGCTCAGATAAGGCTGGATATATCCCATAGCTTGGACGGGAGAGTGTAAAGGCGCTAGAGACTTAGCGCCACAAGAACTCTTACCCCGCCGGAGTTTCGGGGGTCAGACTGAAAGCAACTTCCTCTCCTCATGTTTACATGTCTGAATTCAAAAGGGAAGTGATCCGACCGCATGTCTTTCACATTTACCCTATGATTGGGGGCATGACTATTGAAAATATTTACAGAAGACATAGCTTATATGCCTGTATTTGACTTATGTTGTGATCTTGACAGGCTCCTTGAGGACTAGGAAACAAATGCAAAGAGAACGTTTTTTGGTCCTAACCTACTTCCAGACTCGAAAGCTCTGATGAGACTAGATACATCTCATGCAACCGTTAGATGTGACACACCATCGTATCTCCGACCTTTCCCTTGACGCAGGGGGCAAGCCGGAACACTCGGGACGATCACAGTCTAACCTTTCGTCGTTTGATGCCGATCCTCAGAGCCTGGATAAAGGACAAAAGATTAGCGTGGATTTCGTACCAACAAATCGATTTTCATCCAACTCTAACTCATGATGCGAAGAGGGAGTATGAAAGATATGGATTTGAAGTCCGCTACTCAGAACAAACCCCCGAGGGTGAGGGCGCCAGCACTAAACTGGAAGGTCGAGCAACAATCATCAATTCGCTGGAAATGATAAAATTGAAGTTCAAGTAATGATGAACTAGGCATAGTCAGATATCAACCATCAGCTTGGGTTGAACACAAACCAATCAGCAGGCATGCAGCATGCAGCTTCGATTCATAACATCATGGATGGAAACACGGGCAATGGAACAACTACCTGCAATAACCCAGATGAAAATACAAGGATCGCAACAAGCTCAGGTCATGCACGACCAGCATTAGTTCCAACTCGAATGAATACTCAAGCGACATTTCATACTCAGCTCCAAGAAAGAACGCAACAACTCGAAAAACAGGAACCCGGTCAGGTCGAATGACTCAAACCATGACCCGGGGGCAATATCGACATGGAAACAAGAAATCAGCAAAGACCCCCTTTGTAATCTCAGATTCGATGCTGGGGGCACCAGCCAGGATCTTGATAATATGCATCAATTCTTTGATGGCAACCTACTCGCTAGTTTGATTCGGCACCTCTCAAGAAGCTTTTCTTCTCAAGATGATGTGGGTAACGACAATCATAGCCTCTTCACATGGGACATTAGAATATCCTCTTATTCCCACATATTTCAATGCTTTACCACAATGAGACTTCCTCAGAGGCTCTGACGAATTCAACCCTGAGGTGGATAGACCTTTATGACAAAAAAAAAAGTGTTAACGTCGAGACGAATAACCAAGATGCTTTTCCGACTAAAAAATAGAGCACCTTTCAATTCTTGAAACGGTGAGGACAAAGGAAAAGCCCCGGAAAAGAATGACAAAAATGTGCAGTTACAAAGAGAACCTATACCACTTATTGAGCCCATGATCTTATTTGTCAAGCACAATTGAACCGAGCATGAGAAAGAGACTCAATAAGACTGTGATAACCATTTCGGACTATGCCGAAGCATAAACGGAGGGGCCCAACTAACTTCATAACGACATTTATTCACTCGCATTCAACAACCTTACTTAACTCCACAACTGATCTGATGAGAGTAACCGAAGTCGCTGATGCCCGATGAGGCAATCCTCACTATCTGACTAAAGAGAAGAGATGATATCAAAGCAAATGTGGTTCAACCATTCGCATATACAATTCCGATTTTTGCTAAATTGAGAAACAGTACAGAATGATCTGGGTGGACTAAGATTGCTGAACCTGCAACTCTTACCAGATGCAACGACAGGAAGTATAAAATCTTCAAGACTAAATGCCTTGTTGACTCAACTCAACCCCCATCGATACTGGGGGCATAAATACTGACCTCGCTTGTCCTCCGATGGCACTGAGAGCGCAAGCGTCGGTTCATAGACTAACTTTAAAGACAATCCAGGCATGAAATGGGATTCAAAACATGTACGTCATGCCTCCGGAGTACAACCTTACTCATCTTTGCCGACCAAGCGAGCTAGCTTGTGGATCAAATGTGAACTTAAAGACTCAAACTACATCGAATGGAAGGAGTGGCAAACCTATCTACTACCTTGCGATGGTGACGATCCTATAGGCACTGGTCCATATAATTTTAACAACATCCCTTACTGCCTGCTTCATATGTGAATATTGGATTAAGAAATGATCCGTAACAATTGTGGAGTCTCTCGACTACGATCCAGAGTGATCATGGCTTTTGAATTCCTTACTGTTACGATTCAATGCGATTTTAAGATCCTGAATCCATATCAAGATATCAAGATAGTTCGAACTTGAGTACAAATGACAAACTCGTATGACGATTTTGGCGTGCTCCATCCCAATGGTCCAGATGGTAGCTTAGAGCCCGAAGATTCTTGAAACACTCCATTATTCGGAATCACGCTCGGGAGTCAACGGTTTAGCATGACTTTTTGAACT
Source organism: Allium sativum (assembly GCA_030737875.1). Taxonomy (NCBI): domain Eukaryota; kingdom Viridiplantae; phylum Streptophyta; class Magnoliopsida; order Asparagales; family Amaryllidaceae; genus Allium; species Allium sativum. The sequence goes on along the minus strand of CM060911.1, from coordinate 297,853,202 downwards.
TGGCCTGACTAGCTCCAATGGAAGCAATGCAACAATTGGATAAAGCCTTCTCAAGGATAAATGACGTTCCAGAGAGATTTACCTCAACATATTCAAAGCACATCTCATCTTCGATAAGATGTACTTTGGGGGGCAAAATGTTAGCCTGCTTTGTGACCAGGCTACCCAAAGCAAAGATCGTGTTGACACACCTCTGGGTAAATGCTGCCTCATATGGAATCTCTGGATAACATCACTCTCCGACATTGGAGGCATCGTCAGAAGACACAAGGCAGTTTGTTAAAAATCACAACACCAGTATAAACTGGTCCGAAACCCCTATCAAACGACCTCACTTGGATCTATTCACATCATATGCTTGTAGCCCTCTGAATAAGCTTCAGTTTGAGCTTTGGTTCGGCTCAATCGGACTTACGGTTTGAAAGTTATGCCCGTTTCCGTGAACGGGTCCAGATTAGCATCAACTCGTGTCATTCCTGGTCAGATCGCGTACCGTGGATCGTGGATACCGGATCGGATCGCCCCCTCTGTTCGCGGAGCGTCCTCAAGCCACGATCCGTCCACTCCAGCTCACAACCAAGCCTCAGATCGTGAAGCCCATATCACGAACCGAGCCCATATCACGAACCGATTCCAGACCCACGAACCGATCGCCGAACCTGCAGATACATGCACTGTTTTGACCTATTCTTAAGGCTATTCGATCTCCTACTTTTCCGGATCGCATGCCACGTGTCCTACCACGACCCAGTCCTCCCAGGAGCTTTCCTACAGCTATAAATACACCTTCAGATGGCATTTTCAGGAAACTTTTTGCATCTCAACTTCCATGGCTGCCATGGCCAACACTTCTCCATGAATAACCACCATCTTCCTAAATAAATTCAATGGATTCGGAGAGAATTATTCATTGAATTCAAGTGATTGAGAGCCAATATTCATTGTAATTGTAACCTCTGAGCGAAATGAGAAGATATAAAGTGGACGTAGGCTCGTTAACGCCGAACCACTATAAAAATCCTGTTGTCTTGCTCTTTTCTCTATTTTTCAGTTATTTCTTCATATCCTATGCTCAAAATACGACGATTTGGGTGTTAGGACCATTTTTTGGTCTAACACACGGTTGAAAGAGGAGATTGTAAGGTTAAAAAAAAGAGTTGATCAACTGGAGGCTGAAACATCATCAGTAGATAGCGAAGAAAAACAGCTAACAATGGAAGATGATGCAGCTGAGATGGATGCAGAAAGTGAAGACAAGGACGATAGTGCAGAAGATAAAGGACAAGATCATGATGAAATGAACGTAGACGACGATACTGATGAGACTGATAGTGATGATGAAGAAGATGAGGAGAAAAAGGATGAAGAAAAAGAGAAGTTTATGAAAAAGGTGATTGACAAGAAGTATGTGAAAAAAAAATGAGTAGGACAAAGGGAAGAAAAAGATGGTCCAGGAGAATTTTGTTGTAACGTTGTTGGTTCAACCTGGCGAAAAAACTGATGGTATTGAAAAGAGAAAGGTGGAGATACAAAAGAAAAAGCAAAAGCATATGCAGTTTGCCGAAAAACAGAAGGAGCTACAGAAAAAGGTACATGAGCAAGTAATTCATGATAAAAAAGATGTGGAGAACAAGCAGATGGTCAAGGAAAAGGAACAGGAACTTGAAAATTTGGGGAATGAAAAAGGTAATTATAATAGCAGTGTTTAAGGGTAGCAGTCTGCACCGTGTCTAGTTTATTATAATGCAGAGTTAAAAAATAGTTGCACACTTAAGAATTCTTGAGTGGTTGTATGAATGTTTGATTAAATGTTTTTTTATGAATATATCAAGTATGATTGCTTGGTCGTCTGCGTATATTAGTAATTATTGCATGACTATGTGCATAAAAAAATAATTCTTAACGAAATTAAAAATATTTACACAGATAATGCAGAGAAGAATGAAGTTATTGTAGATGATGAGGTTCTTAAAGACAGTGTAGAGAAAGTAAAAGACAAGTAGAAGGAGAAAGATAATGATAATATATTTGAGACGGACCAAATGTTTGAAGAAGGAAAGAATGAAATGGAGAAGTATCAGCAGAAGAACAAGGTGAATGAGATGGAACAGAAGGAGAATGACAAAACTAGTGAGAAAAAAATTGAAGTAGTAATAGAGAGCAAGAAAAAAAAGAAGGAAAACAAGGAGAAGGAGATAGAAGAGCTGGGAAAAAATAAGCGACGTATGAATTTACAAAACAGAAAAGGTAAACAAAATTTTTTGATTGTACTAATGTGCGTAAACTTTATTTTCCAACATGACATAGCTAATAAATTTTATGGTTATCTTAGTTGTAGGGAAAGGGCAAAGAAAAGAGACAGAAACAGAGGAAGTTGACGACTATCAGACATGACCCAGAGCTGAAGAAATGCGTACAAATGCTAAACTGAAAATCAGAAAGTTTAAAAATGTTCGGAAACTCGAAGAGAGCCAAATCGAGAAACTAGAAGCTTTTTTTACACTTTCTGACTTAAGGTAATAGTATTCCAAATTTTGCACAAATTATGTTCATTTTTTGTTGAATTATAGTATTGATCAAAATGAAGAAAAATATTATAAAATTTGCATACATGTATGCAGAGATATATTAAATTTGCATATTTGTATGTAGATATTGACAATATCTACGTGCTTGTATGTAGATATCTATTATATTTGCTTGTTTGTAAGCAGATATTGGTAATATCCGCATTCCTAAATGCAGATATATAGTATATTTTCATACTTGTAGTAAATATTGACAATGTTTTCATGATTCTATGAGGATATAAATATTTCATACTAGAATGCAAAAATTCTGAATATATGAACATTATGCAGTTCTAAGGAAATGTTTAATATTTGTTTGTTAGTATTATAAGTTATTGAATACATTTATGAAATAATAATTATTAGTTACTTATAGCAGTTCTAATATAATTCTATAAATTATCTTACTGTTTTACATAAAATATCAGCAAAAGTGCTTACTTGAATGGAAAAGATGACATATGCATTCTTGGTACTTCATTGGGTAATCTATTAGCTGGAAGATTTGTCGATGGACAGGTATTACTGCATTGAAATTGTAATATGGTAAAAATAATTCCAGTAGGTTTTTTAATTTCAGAAATAATTATCCTTTCTATAACACTTACAGTCCACTTGTTCTTGTAGATAATTGACTTTGTTGCAAATGAATTCAAAAAAATCCATCTAGAAATATTATACATCAGAACAGCTGCTTCTGTAAGTGTTTCTATATATATATTTTTGCATAAATTATGTTTTTATGATTACAGTTGGCAGCTAAAATAATTGCAATTACAGGCGTTTGTGAATAAAGATTCAGCAGAACAATTGCAGTATTTTATAGATATACCACTTGAAATAGGCTTCCAACTTTGCAGCAAAATATTCATTCCTCTACATGATGACAAACATTTTTCGTTTTTAGAGTATATTAAAGATGGCAAAAGATGGATTCATTATGATTCCAATAAACAACACTGTGAAGGAAAACATCAAAGATTAGCAAATGATATGGTATGTAAATTGAAAACATTTCATATGCAAGTTGGTATATAAACCATTAAGAACATTTATACACACACACACACACACACACACACACACATATATATATATATATATGTATATGTATGTATGTATATATTTGTTTATTTGCAGAGAACATATGTAAATGGAGTGATGAAAAAATTGGAGAAGAAGAAATTTCTGCAACCCAAAGAGCTTGAACTGGCTAATTGCCCACAACAAGGCCATACGTAAGAAAATAAACTCAGTTCATTTGCATAGACTTTTACAAATAATGGCAATATATGCATGTTTGTATGCAGATAATGACTATATTTGCATGGTTGAATGTAAGTTACGAGTATTTTTGTATGAAATATGAATGTTAGGATAAAGATATGCAGATATGTAAATAATTTCATACATATATGCTGGTATTTCCAAAAGTTGTATACATTTAATAGTTCTTAGATATTGAAAATGAATACGAATATCTACGCTTGTTATAAACCCAAATAAAATAATTGAAACAAACTGATAATGATTTACATATTTCTACAGGGTCGATTGTGGCATGTTTGTTATTAACATGATGAAACAAAGATGTGAGGACAAAGAAATCGTAAGAGATGAAGAAATATATGGTGATGAGGCTGTTAGTCAACAACGCGCCGAACTTGCTCACGAAATACTCAGTTGCAAACTTTATAGTTGGACTGAGGAGAGCCTCCTGACATATAAATGGTTGAAATCAGAATATAACAAACGTAGTGATTAAAATGGAAGAATAGGGCTTTTTAGTTTGATTTAAAAATGTTGACTGCTGTTTTGATTTTTGAACTACGTGTACATGTTTATGTATTGTATAAACTGAAGTACTTTGTTATTTTGGGCACTGAATTAAGTTGTTCTAATTTTACATGATATTCTGAGGGTGGTGCTAAATGCAGTAAAAATTTTCTTCATGCAGTATTCAAAAATTAGTCTAATTAACTGTAATATCCTTCACTTATTTTTTGTGCCCTTGCTAAATGCAGTAAAAATTTCCTCCATGCAGTAATCACTATCAGTGTCTTTCCTCGGAAATGGTGTCGCTCAGCTGCCTACTCCAATAATGAGCCATCAGGTCATTTAATATTAGCAAGGACTAATCTGTAATTGCCGTTTACTGTATGGAGAAAAAAAATTACTGCATTTAGCAGTAATGTATTCTGAAGTGATGTTTATGGCCGTTCAGTTATGCATAATATTTTGGCTAGTTATATACTTGTTTTATATATAATTGCTGAAGTAAATGAAAAAATGTAACGTATTAGGCCAGCAGATTTTTTTTTTTTTTTTTTTTTGTACAAAATACTGGCTGTATGAACTAAACGTTAAAAAAATTTAGGAATAAATTATGAAATAAAAAGTGTTGAATTAGCCGCTTAAATTTACAAATTTCAGGAGTAAAATGGGAAAAGGTAGACAGTTAAAATAGAGTATGCATAAAGGCTAAATTTTGCATAATTGGGTGCAACTAATTAGAATAGTTGCATACTTATATGCAACAATGAAGAAAACTTTTATACATTATAGATTTACAAGAATATTTTTGTACCTGTCTATAGCAACTAGGAGTGGTTTTATACATTTACTAATCTGTGCAAAAATAGTAGCAAAGTTGATAAACATATTCAGTAAAATTGCATACATCTATGCAAATATACGTACTAATTGCATACTTCTACGCAACTATATAGAATAGTTGATTACATTAAAATTCAAAACAAAAATAATTGTTAATAAAACAGAATTAACATTAAGATAATGAACTAAATTAAAAGCAGCAAGTAATAGTTCACAACAATATACAATTTAAACAAGTTTTATATAATTTTCTCAAAATAAACATCTACTTCTCTGCTAAAGAACACGTCCTTTAATTATGACCCAACTTCTTGCATAAACCACATCTAGTAGTCTTTGTAAATTCACCTGCAGATTTCAATCTTTAGAAGAGGAAGGACGACCATGCATTCTTCTATCTTTTGGAGGAGCTATAATTGCATCTACAATAGCCACGTCTTCACCCATATAATTTATAACATGATTGATTGGATGTGAATAAGTCAGTTGAAAATGTCCGACTTTGAAATAAGCTTCAATGTAGTCATACACATTCAATGTTTCACAGCTTAAAATACATCTATCGGCATGAGCGCATGGAAAACCGCTAATTTGCCACACGTTACAAGAACAAACTCGATTATATAAATCAACAAATTGATGAACTGAAGAACGAACTTCAAAATTATATTCACTTGATTTGATGACAAACCACGAAGCTCCTTCCAAATGTAGATTCCTTAACCGAGTTTCATTAACAGTACATAAAACACTATTCCAACTAGAACCAACTTCACGACATTCGGACATAAATTTCATTAACTTCACTCTAATTTTATCCAAACAAGCAGTGATTGGTAAATGTCTTTCCTCCAAAATCCACTTGTTAAAACTTTCTGAACAATTAGAAGACATTTCACCGTAACGACAATCAGGGAAAAATACGTTAGTAAATTTCTTAAACGAAATTCCACTCAAAAAGTTTGTTGCGGTCGATCCACCTACATCTCTAAAAAAATTCAACGCAACATTAAAATCAGTCAAATTGTATGCATAAGCAATTCTTACAAACACATCCAACAACATCTTATTTGTTTTGGAAAAATGAGATTTCAAAGCAACTTTTAAATTGTTGGTCAAATGATAAAGACAAGATCTATGAACTAAATTCGGAAACACCTGTGGGATAGCAACAAAAATACCAGAATGATGATCAAATATGAAAACATAGCTTCTACAATCCTCTTTAAGAAACTCTTTAAGTTGTTCGCAAAACCAAACCCAATTAGCTCCGGCTTCTCCAAATACAATAGCAATTGCTATAGGAAAAAAACCTGTTTTAAAAAAATTAGATCAGTATTGGAATAAACAACATGAATTTTTTTTTTAAAAGCAGCACGTGCGCAAATAATAATTAATTTAATAGTACTTATACATGACAAAAAATATTTATGTTTAAAAAAAATCATTCAGGCAAGTCAATTAAATTTTACCATATTCACTAATAGTTTCACAGTAGCATACAGATTTTAAAAATAATTTCATACTTATTTGAACATAAAAAGAACTGTTGCGTGAACAGTGTATAGCCAAAATAATTGCATTAAAGTATGCATATATCTAGAATAGTTGCATGTAGATGTGCAATTTTGTCGATTATTTGTATACTGCAATCACAAATTCTGAAATAATTGTGTGCATGTGTTTATAACTTTTGCATTCTTTCATGCAAGTCTTTACCCGCAGAAGCATAATTGTATGCATACCTTCAGTGTACTACCATACATGCATGCAATTGTTCATAATAATTTCATATATCAATGCACATATTCAAACAAAATGCATATAAGTGTGCATTAAATAAGAATATTTGCATTTATAACAGAAAAAATATACTGTAAAACAGCATACCATCGTTTCCATTTTTACCAGTAGCAGTCATTAAACATCCTTAAGCTCTTCCCTTCATAAAAGTAGCATCAACAATAATTAATGTTTGACAATATTGAAATCTATATGCACAAGCCTCAAATCCAATAAAAACCCTCTCAAATTAACGTGTAAAATCAATGCACTCCAAAACAACTTTACTTCCAGGATTAGTAGTAAGAACTACATCACAAAATGACTGCAAATGATGATAGGACATTACGTAGCTTCCATGTAATTCGTCTAATGCCAACCTCCTCCCACTATAAGCATAATAATACTTCAAAATAACATTATATTCAGTTTGAAATAAGTTAATAATGTCTTTCGTCTTTATTAACGGATTAGCTTGAATATGATCACAAACCAAAAGCTTAATCAGTTTACTGGATATAACAAGATTGTTTATGTCAAGAATTCCAACACCACAAGTATGTTCCGGTTGAAATCTCTTTACAACAAAATATCCTGGAAGATTAAACTTAATAGAAGCATGAATCCTAAAAGTGCAACTTTTTTTTAGAACAAACAGCAGTAACTCTTTCCTTATCGTTCTTAACCAAATTAAGCTTATACCCAGTTTTCATACTATACATCATCAAATAAAGTCTAAATTCAGTAACACCACCTTTAAATTGTTGACCAACACCAGAGAAAACATGTTGATTCAAATCACTTCTCAACAATTGCTTAAATTGGTTGTTCGACTCACTGGTACTAGCAAAAGAGGAATCACTACCAAAAGAAGAACCACTACCATAAGCAACTGAAGAACTAGTTCGACTGACGTCAATAAAAAAACCCAAATAATCCTCATGGTTATGTGAAGCCAACAAAAGAATGAATTGAAGATCAGAATTACTTTCGATATTTCTTCTCAACCCATCTCTTAAATGATATAAGTCAAATGACAACGGACTTAACTCAGTCCATTTACCACAAATAGCATCTCTCACGATAGCAACAGAACTATCAAAATAAAGGCAAATAGAACAACTATCATTCCCATACTTCAACAGCAACAATACACCAGTATTTGCAGGACCACTGCTTGAAAAATAAAAATAATTAAAATTAATCAGCTTAATATGTAATAATCAAATAAAAGTACAAAAACAAAATCATATAATTATAACTAGATGCTTACATATATGCAAATAACAGAAATATGTGCATACATACATGCAAATTTTCAGAACATTTGCACAGACTACATTAAAAAATTAGTCCAGGAAACTTGTACTGTGAATATATTAAAAATATATTCATAGAAGTATGCAACTAATCTTCAGGCACGCAAACGAACAGAAATACCAGTACACCTGTATGCATATATACAAAAAAATTGCATGCTTATACGCAACATTTCTGAATACATCCAAACACACATACTATACAAATAGTTGCATTTTTATATGCTCATATTCACACTATATGCTTATTTTTATGCATCTACAGAGAATAGATTAAAAAATATGTTGACAAATTAATTTAAACTTCCTTAAATCAGCAACAAAAATGAAACTTTATAAAATAATTAAACTATCCATCGATAAAATAGACAATTCCATTAACTCAGAATAATAAATCAACGAAATCGATTGAAGAACTGAAATCAATATACAAAATTTAAAAATAATAATACAAAAGTATATTTTACCTGAAGGAAGACGCATCCATTTTATACACAATAGTTCGATCAAAAAAGTCACTGGAAAAATTGCCGATCAATTCTAATTTTATATGGACAGAATTCGAAGTTCATAACTTTAAACAGATGCTGCCTCCGCCATTAACGCAGAAAATTATGTTTAAGAAAAAATTAAACCACGAATAAAAAGAAATAGGACGTGATCTGTTAATTAAGGCGTAAGATAAAATTAAATAACGAAAAAAAAAAATCGGACGTGATCCACTAAGTAAGGAGTAATTTTAAAAATGGGCTACTCAGGAAAAAAAGCGGCTATTTTAAAAACAGGGATGAAATTTAAATGTTTCAATATGGGAGGATGTGAGCTTAATTAAGTTTAGTTTTAAGGATGTGAGCCTAATTTTCACTTTTGAAAACTAGAGAGCTTTGAATAATATAGAGAGAGATAGAATGAAATTCGGTGAGTTAATCAGTTAATCAAGTCCATATTTATAATATACAAAGAGTTGTAACTAATCATGAAGAGTTTCCATCAAGAGAAACGATCTATAGAGTTGTGACTCTTCATAATAGGTTGCAACTTTTCATAATCAGATGTCTGGAAATTTTATTCAGATGTCTGTTTTAATTTGAAAAATGAAATAGCAAAGAAATAGTACATTTCGTAGCAGATTCAGACGTCTGAAAAATTCAGAATAGACGTCTGAATATTATGGTGAATTTAAATTTTGTCTCAGCAAACAGACATCTGTCTGATTTAAACCAGACGTCTGTTTTCTGGGCAAAATATATTCTTTGCCTCTTTTGAGTATGAAAACATATATATGTGATATGTGTGTGTGTGTAATCATCAAGGAAGACTTTAACATGAATATCTAGGACTAACAGACCCTTACAACATATTCAGTCTTCATTTTGGTGTTCTTGAATCGGTTTGTCGAATATCTTCCTGCAAAACAAGGTTAGATGATAATATATATGCTTAAGTATAGTTGTCATAGTCAAAACGCTATGTAGCAAGATTCAACAAAGGAAATGGTTCGCTTGGATTAATATGATGTGGTTTGACCCAATTTGCTTAACCATTGATTGCCCAGCACCCCACTGAACCTGTTATATCCAACAAATGAAAATTTATACATAATTTGTTTACTCTAATTTGAATGAAGACCAATCTACAAATTCCATCAGAGTGAAGACGCTCCCCATTGCAGACCTGACGGAGAAGGCGCTTTGACAATTGCATTGAAGGCCACGGTGATTAGCGACGTGAGGGTGGAGGAAGTTGTGGGAACTACCTGAATAGACAAGGATAGAGATTTGATGGCCACTAATGGTGGTTGTAGTCTGATAGAGGATGGAGTATGAGAACCAAGGAGGGCATGGAAAGATCACTACGCCATAGATTGCATAGTGCAACACCAAAGAAGTGATGCAGGAAGTGCCAAAAAATGTTGTTATAGGCAAAAAAATGATTTGTGGCAAAACTTTCTCGGTGTTGCATTTTGCCACGTTGCCTCAGAGTCAAAGGCAACACCTTTTCGACCCAACGATGACATTTTCATGGTGTTGCCATAAATACTAAATTTACTTAAAAGCGGGCCCCACATTATCTATAGCAACACTTTTACCATCCAATGGCAACACTTTTACATGATTAAATATTTATTTAATAGAATACTAATGCACATAATTTTAATTCAAACAGTGTTTTATTAACTATTTTTTTTATTTCTACAACTGAAATAGTACAAATTTCCAATTCCAACTATTTACAATATAATGATTTACTACAACATTGATTATTCACATATACATATATTCCTCACTACATCACTCAGTTCACTCATTACATATGTAGTTTCAATTTATACAAACACTAACACTGACAAATATACGCCAAGCCGAAGGCGATCCGAGTGTCGTGCCGAAGGCTAGCCGAGTGCCGATCCGAAGCTGAGCCGAGCGCCGAGCCGAAGCGGAGCCGAGCGCCGAGCCTTAAATTAATTCAGACCAGTTCTTCATGGTTACAAGTTTGTATGTTGTTTCATATGGCAAGTTGAAAGTTAAACTGGAGAGAGACCAAAGTGCAGCATATACAAGTGCACAACAATTCAACAAACTCACAAGCAAGTCAGCAGTATTTCAAACACAAGGATAGGTGGCAAATAACAAGGTATAAGGCAGAGTGCACAAACATTTTTAAGTTTAGAAGCAAGGTATAACCAGTAAAAAACTTATCATCCCTGGCTAAAATTCATCCATAGTTTATCTTTGAATCTGCAATATATTGATTTGTCCAAAATTCATCTTCTATTAGCCAACGTATAATTTCAAAATATTATTCCAGAAAATCTAATTTCAGTCGAGTCATTCATCACGAAATTATATTTCAGAAAGTTTGAATATTTCAAACTTGACAAAATCGGAGCTACAAATGACAACCAAATCTAATGCTAAAATCAAAGATTATTTAGGGAATCAATACCCTATATTCACACAAATTCATCACAGGCAAAGGTGGGACTGAAATCGAACAACAAATCAATAATCAATAGTAAAAAGGGGCAAAATCACGTATTAATTTCAGAGATCGATTTCATCTCAACAAGACCGGGATCGAAGATTATCGGAGCACCAGTAGCATTTGAGAAATCGATGACGAGAGGAGCAACTGTAATTCGAACCAATCAGAGGATCATCTCGAAGTAAAGAAGCTGAAGTCGTGATTTGTTGAAGAGGGCAAAACCCTAATTTTCCATCGCCATTGAAATGAAAGCGGCTGCATTTTTTCTCAAGTGAAAAATAGCGTGAATTATGTTCAGCGGGAAAATGAAAATTTGGGACAAAGGAGGTGAGGCGACGAAGGAAAATCAGAATGACGCGGATCAGTAACGTGGATTGTTGGATCGTGTTGATGCGGATTGATAATTTTATTCACGCGACTACCACAACACATGATTTATATCTGTGCTAACACATTGAAGTGTGCGTTGCAATAGACAAAAATCAGCATAGCTATGACAACATTTTAGTTGCAAACACCTTAGATTTTCGTTAATGTAGGTCATCTATGGTGTAGTAGATATTTCTGGTGGGTTGTTGACTGGTTGGTCCATTTCCTACTGATCAGCAGAGGTAAGATCTTCGTCTTCATCTTCTGGAACCGGGAGAAATACTATTCGCCACAATTATAACACAATCCATGTGCTTGACGCTATTGCATCTCGGCTGAAGTTATGTGTTTAATAGGATAAGGTTTATTGGTAGTTTGGGTAGGGACTAGAATAGGTGATAGGGGGAGGAGGTGGAGTGTAGGTTTTGTTAAAGTTGTTGCGGGGTTGGAATGGTCGGTTCTCATTGAGTTTGATCTCTATTAGCTAGGCCAGGTCTATGGCATCAGATATAGTGTTTGGTCGAAGAATGAGAAGTTCACTTTTTATGTGGGTTTCGAGGCCATAATTGAAATAGTTGAGGATGTCATCGGGAGGTAGGTTGGTCATGTGATTGCAAGTGTTTTCTAATTGTGATTAGTATTCTTCAATGGTGGTGGTTTAATGGAGCTTGAATAGGGTTGTCTATGGGTTGATGAGTAAGGATGGACCGAATCGTTATTCTAAAGCTTTGGTGAGGGGCCCGGAAGGATAGTTGTTGGTTTCGATGCATCCATTGAAACCAATTTAGTGCTTGTTCGGTCATGGTGAAGCTAGATAAGTCAATGCGTTGATCTTTTAGTGTGGTGTAGTACGTGAAAAATCTTTCAAAATGGGTTAGTTCACATTTGGGCGGTTGTGGTGATGGAGAGTGCGGGTTAGATAGTATGGGTGCTTGTGAATTTGGGTTTGTTGGATTGGTGATGGTCATAGAGGAAGTGGGTGAGTTGGATGTGAAGGAGAACTTGGGTGGAAGTCAACAAAGCTTTTAGAGATTTGTTGAAGTGAGTCACCATGTTTTTAGGGGATTGGCTTCGATGTTAGAGATTTGGGTTTGTTGAATTGTTTGTATAGATTGGATATTATTGATGGTTTGTTGTTGTTAGTTGAATTGTTGGTAGGCATCTTCAAGGCGTGTCATGGTTGTGGTGAGGATGTGAGGTAGGGGAGATGAGTGGTAGGTGAAAGCACCAAATGTTAGATATAGGAGGGATTGAGATGCCACAACACCAGGATATTAGAGAAGAAGAGAGCAGGCACGAGAAAGAGAAGTTTTGAACAAATATTTTCTTCCTTTTTTCCGTTAATACCAGGCTTCTTTTATTATAGTCATTGGATGTTAGCATGCCAAGTGGCTGCATTTTGTAGGCTATTGAAAATTTTGTAACTAATTCCTAATTACAAATAATTTCAAGAAAAATAAAGCATAACAGTAGAAGCTTCCCTTTGTCCTATTGTATTCTTTTAATTGTGCACATGCATGCAGTGAGGATTCATTGCCGTATTATTCTATAAATCAAGTTGGGATGGTATGGGATCTCTTAGGCGTAGTGTGCATGACCTTATCATATTCCCACTTCTTTCCATTGTAGGATCCCTACACAGCCAAAGACATAGCTAAAATATTGTTTGAAGGGGGTTTCAAGCTTTATGGCATGCCTAAAAGTAAAGTTAGTGGTATGGATGCAAATTCTACTAATATGGTTTTGCTAGAATTATGTAAACTACAGGGTTGTTCGCTTAATTTAAGTTTAGCTTGTCATCCCTAATCTAATATGTAGACTGAAGTAGTTAACAAGGCATTAGAAAGTTACTTATGATGTTTTGTATGTCACAAACCTCAAGAGTGATCACAACAGTTATTTATTGTAGAATACTAGTATAACACGAGTTGAAATAGCTTCCTTAACACCACATCATTCACCACTGTTTATGGCATTGCACCCCTACTTTACTATCGTACATTCCCAATGCAACAACAATGCCTCAAGTTGAGCAAGAACTGTTTTCAACAGACATGGTGTTGCTAATGTTAAAAGATAGTTTGTCTTTAGTTTAAGAAAGAGCAAGAGGATTTTCAAACGTTGAGCGAACTAAAAGAGAATTTGAAATAGGAGATTAAGTTTATCTTTAATTGTAACTTGTAGGCAGACTTCAGTTCCAACCTCAAAACTACTTAGCTTTCACCCAAGTTCTAAGGCCCTTATCAAATTATACAGCGCATCGGAAAAATGACTTACAAATTAGGGTTGCCACCTGATGCAAAGATAAACAGTCGTTCATGTCTCTCAGCTTAAATGAAATCATGGCAAAGGGAAAGTTATTCAAGATAATGTCTCATCGTATGTCGAAGAACTGGTTGAAGAATGAGAGGCAGTTATGGATAAAAGGATATTCCACAAGAACAATACGGTTATGACATAAGTTTTAGTCGAATGGGAACAAGGACACGAAAATAATATACATGGGAATATTATTTAAATTTGGTCAAGGGATTTCTGGCCTTTGACCTTGAGACAAGGTCAAGTTTGAAAGAGGGAGGGAGTGCTAGGACTGTGGAAATTTCATTGAGTAGTTTGAAACAACACACAGACAAAGGGGACAATTCATCGAACACCAAGGTTCCTCAAGCTCTTTCAACTATTTTTGAGTATCCAGGGAACATGATAATTAGGAACCGAACAAGTTAAAAGAGCTTGGAGAGGTGTTAACGTTAGTACAAACTACTGATTTTAGAAGAAGTTGATTTTTATGTGCACGTGCACGTGCACTGTTGTGCATGTGCACATGTACATGTTAATAAATAAAGGCCTGAACTTACCAATGAGCTTTTGTCACTGCTGTGTTGTTGTTTACTAAAAATAATGTGTTACATGAGGAGGATATTGTAAATAGAGAGTGAAGTGTTCATGTAAACTTATCAATTCATTTTCCAGTGTTAATAAAATTATGACCTTCTCTTCATTATGCAATTAATAACTAACTCTTAAGTGCTACCATTTCTTTCCAACTCAATAACCTTCCCTAACCATTCTACAACCAATGCACATGATAACCCGATCCAAAATGAAAAGCAAAGATCATGACAATTTATGGAAGAACTATTAGGTAGTGGCCAAACTGTGCAGAAGCTTGTGCTGGGAACAGACACAGATAGCAGTGTGATGGGTTTTGACAATTAAAAGTTTTAGGTTTATTGGAACATACGAATGTTGATGTTTTATCCCATTACCTAGACATTCGTTGTTAAAAAAATGTTTTTTGTTATCTTTAGATTGGAGTTAATGAAAATAATATTGCTTCTCAGATTTCCTTCTCTACTTATCTAAATTGTTTTATACAGTGCAAGGATTTGTTCATTGACTTTTACCTATTTAAAGCTTGTGTCGCAATGTAATTAAGTGTAGTTAGACAGCTAGAATGTTAACATAGATAAAACATGTAACATGTTCGTGAAGTTAACTTGATTCATATGAAAATTTAATTTAACTGCATTTTACATACTTTTCAAGTTGCACTTCTTTATTTTACAATCTTTTCTTCTACTTATAGCATAAACTCTAAATTTTTTGAAATAGTTATCGTGAAAATAGGCTTCTTATAGCCAACCAGATTATTCATGGGATGGGTGCTTATAATATAAGTACACTGGTGCTCATCTTATAAGTACATTGGTGCTCATACATAATTGTGGTATTTGCATATGAGGCGACTGATGCTTTGTAAGATGAGAAATAAGCAACGGAGTAGGGAAGGAATTGTTATACAGAGAATTCTGTATTGGTACAGTAACCGCAGAAAACTTGTAGTAATCTGGTAACACAGTAGTTGAAATACAACAGCGAATAGAGTATACCGTCGCAGTGGATCAGAGAGCAATTGATAATCCGAGTCCAGTCTTGAACGACTGTTTCCTTAAATCGTATTTGCGCCCCTTTCTCAGCACTAAAGGGTTTTGGTGCAAATTGATTCTCAAGATAAAACGGATTCAACTTCGCTGTACAGTGCAGTAGGCGAAGCAACGGCGAACGCAAGGATGTTTTATTTACAGAACAGAGCGGTGGAGGAAGAAGAGCGAAAGTCAGAAAATTCGATACTGATTTGATTTTTCGCTGCCCTTTATATAGGCTATGAAGAGGTATTCAATCGTGAAGGGACGCTACTATTCGAATTGCAACGGCAACGACTGTTGGAAAGGTTGCGACCCTTTACCAACAGGCATTTCCGTTGGTATTTGGTGGCTATGTTCAAAAAATAGACGTTTGAACAGCGCAAGCAGGCCTGGCGGCATTCGGAGGCCCGTACGATCACGAGACCCCAAGAGCCCCAAGGCCCAAGGCCCTAATCTTTGACCTTTTTAATATTAACATGAATATATAATCACGCCATTGCCTCTCCCTCTTCAACCTCCTCTTTCTATTGATATAATACATCAAGCATTAGTATAAGTAGTGGCATAAGGCACAAATTTTCCCGAGGTGGGACTTAGTTTGCCTCAACCACTATACTCATTCTTCCAACAATCCCCCACATGAGTGAGTGGTTGTATAATCTGTTCTGAAACTTTGTGTAACATTTATCATATCGGTAAAAGTAGCACAGAGGCCTTGAACTTTTCCTAGCGTTTTATCGTTATAACTAACTGGCGAATCAGTAGACTGGACTGTCTTTGAACTGTAAGCCGTTTGTGTAAGTCTATAAAGATAACACATGATAAATGCTTGTTAACCCCTTGGTTCTCTGTTTGTGTTCGTTTTTGACATGAACACCGTCTTGGTTTCATGAGTGCTTAAAGAATCCGACCTTACAATTCTTCTTGAAGCGGCGCCTTCGCACTCACATAGGTGATTCTATAAAGAGTATCCCGTAATACCCCACTTGGTTCTTTATAACACCACAGTATATACATCATTAAAAGCCAAGCTTATCCTATTCTCCGACGGGTTATGCACTGACTTATCATAGGAATGGTTTATATTTAACAGTGCCGTCAAGTTTATCTTAAACTTAGTTGTCCCTTTGAGCCTAGATCTTGGGATCTCCAGTCAACTAGGTGGGGTTTCCGTTTTAGAAAACTTTTAGTTCATAGGTCTTAAGCCCATTCCCATCGATAAGGTTTGAACTTTCTCTCTTGGCAAAGCCTTTTGTTAGTGGATCCGCTATGTTATCCTTTGACCTTACATAGTCTATAGTGATAACTCCATTAGAGAGAAGTTGTCTTATGGTTTTATGTCTACGACGAATATGTCGAGACTTACCATTATACAATGTACTATTTGCCGAAAGAATAGCTTCTCCCCAAAAGTTATCTGGCAATCCAGAACTAATTAGGAAGACATTCATCATTTCTTTAAGAGTTCTATTTTTCCGTTCGGCTATACCGTTGGATTGAGGTGAATACGGAGCTGTAGTTTGATGTATACTTCCATGCTCAACACAGAATTCCTCAAATGGAGATTCATATTCTCCTCCTCTATCACTTCTTAAAGGTTTTATTTTCTTATTGAGTTGATTCTCAACTTCAGCCTTATACTGTTTAAACATGTCGATTGCTTCGTCCTTACTTCTAAGGAGATATACATGACAATATCTAGTACAATCATCAATGAATGTGATAAAGTACCTCTTTCCACCTCTAGTTTGACACATTTTCAAATCACATACATCAGTATGTATTAATTCTAGAGGTTCGGTCTCTCGTTCAACGTGATGAAACGAGGTTCTAGTCATTTTTGCTTCTGCACAGATTTGACATTTATAGTTGGAGTCTATGTTACATTTTGGTATAAAATCTAGATTAATCAATTTTCGCAATGTTTCAAAGTTAACATGCCCTAATCTAGAATGCCAAATGTTAGAAGAGTCTACGATATAAACAGAAGATTCAACTTTATTCATATCGTCTTTCGGTACAATGGTAGTTACATTAGCTTTAAACAAGCCATCACTAACATAGCCCCTTCCCACATACACCCCATTTTTCGATAATACAAATTTATCGGCTACAAATATAAGTTTGAAACCATGCTTGCTAAGAAGCGATCCAGAAATCAAGTTCTTACGAATGTCTGGAACATGAAGGACATCCGTCAAGGTAAGCTCCTTTCCAGAAGTCAGTTTGAGCACGATCTTTACTTTTCCTTCAACTTTTGAAGCAGATGAGTTGCCCATAAACAACTTTTCCTCCTCGGTAGCAGCTTTGTAAGTTGCGAACATCCATTTATTTGCACAAATGTGGCGAGTAGCCCCGGTGTCCACGAACCATTCCTTGTTGTTGCCAACAAGGTTACATTCAGAAACTACCGCGCACAAGTCCATGTCAGTAATGCCATCAGAAACTTCAGTCACATTTGCTTCAGACTTTTTCTTCTTTCCTTGACATTCTGATGCCTTGTGTCCTTTCTTTCCGCAGTTATGACAAGATCGTTTAAACCTTTTAGCCTTTTTATTAGGACCCTTTTCGCGCTTTCTTTTGTTGGGCTTTTCTTCTTCAACTACATTCACCTTAGCACAAACGCAAGGAGATGACTGTTGAAGAACGGGTGGTTCGATTGAGGATTGAGGAAGACAATCGAAAATCAGGAGCCCCAAGGCCCAAGGCCCTAATCTTTGACCTTTTTAATATTAACATGAATATATAATCATGCCATTGCCTCTCCCTCTTCTATCTCCTCTTTCTATTGATATAATACATCAAGCATTAGTATAAGTAGTGGTATAAGGCACAAATTTCCCCGATGTGGGACTTAGTTTGCCTCAACCACTATACTCATTCTTCCAACAGGAATATGTTGGTTTGTTTCGGTTGCAAAATCTATAGCAAAAAAGAAACACCAAAGAAATGCTTTAACACGCAAAAATCTATTGAAAATACATGTCTAAATAGGCGTGAAAAAAACCATTGACGAAGATAAGAAAACAAAGATGATTGTTTTTTGGACTATTTATTGATTGATTAGCAATGCTTTAGACTATGTGCACACATGCTATAATATGAAATCAAAATAGTTCAAATCAATCCCATGCACTATTGTTCGAAAGCATTATTTGATCATTCATTTCTTTTAAAAGATCATCTATATCTCAAGTCAGACTGAAAAAATAAAACTATCTTCCTTTTCTGTTTAGTTATGCTATAGTCCATCATTACCAAGTTTCTTTGAACTTGCAGGCAATACTTTGGATTCACATAACCAATTTCTGTTAAAATTGCGGGTTGGTACTGATATGTCTATTATGGTACTAGCCAATCCTTGGAAGTTCCTAAATATTGAAGCTAAAATAGTATTCGGTACCTAGTTAATATCTTTTATGCTAATATCTTGGTTATCCTCTACATAACTTATAGAAACATTGAAAGTTCAACATCTTAAAATTATGGTTCAAATTGCTATGGCTTTCATAATTTGATTGTCAGCAACGCCGCGCTGCTACTTGTAAAATTATGATTTAAGGTTAGTGTCTTTTATAGAGCTATATATGTTGTATATAATGGCAACTATTTGTGCCTCAACTTCAATATAGTATGCATGCTATTGTATGAATTTCACTTCAACACGAAATTTGGTATTTTTTTTCATGTATGTTCAGGGTGTGTTGTAATGAAATTCGAATTCATACATCAATCCAAATTTAAACTAACAAGCCCAGCGGAAAACAAGATCGTTGATTGATTTGCAAAAACAAGCAAATCACAATATCTCAAATCACCAAAACAGTAGTCAACCAATCCAAAACAATCAATCTCAATCACAAGAAATCAATAATAACCAATAGCAACGAGATATATGACACATCGAATTTATAGTGGTTACAATAACAACTTGTTCGTGTACATCCATTTTAGAGAGAGAATTTTATTACCACGAAGAGAGTACAAGAGATTGACAAAAATGATCACCAATAACCAACATAGAATTGAGTTTGTGGAGAATACAATTAAAGAATTAAAACTAGGTTATAAACCTTAAGTTTTCTCTTGAGAATAACCCTTGACCAAGCAAGCTTTATTTCTTTCAAATCTGAAAATAGCTTATAGAGGTAAGGATCCCGTCCAAGCAAAAGACCATTTTACTCCTCCATTCTTCAGAAAATATTCTTTAGAAAACAGACTGAAAAACGACTCAAAACTCGTTTCAGACGCCTAAATTTAGGCTCATTGTTTGAGCTCCAAGAATCTAGATGTTTGAATTTGGAACATAATGTTTGGATTTTCTCTTGGGAAATTCTTCTAAGACAATTGAGATGTCTGGATTCAAAATCCAGATGTCTGTATCAAGTTGCAGCCCACTGCAACTCGATACAGGACCAACTTACTTCATATTAGGATATATTGAGTTCCCTAACTTCAAATTGCAAGTCTTCAACGTTTACAAGCTATCTTTGACCATTTAATCCAAGATACAGTGTCATTATAAAATTTAACACTCCACATCGACATTATAACCATCTCCAAACCCCAATGCACCCAAGGTTGTCCAAATCTACCTTATACCAATCAATATGAATACTTCCTTAAGGAGCTCTATCAATGTCACCACCCATTGCACTCCGTTAACGAGCTCTGGTAAAGCCATCACCCGCTAACAAAGTATTGAAAGTATCCAAACCAAAAACAGTCTCACCATAAGACAAATGTACTCAAGAGTGTAAATGAGTACCTACCAAGAAGATAAATATCCAACCTCTCACCAATACTCCTCATCATCATCAAACAAACCATTCTTTCCAACCATGTCACCCCGTGACATCTAGCACCTCAACAAGCGAATTGTTCAAGTAATGCTCAAACTTCCCAATGGTAATGCCTTAGTAAACATGTCCACCGCATTATCCGTCATGTGCAACTTCCAAAGATATACAATCTTAACTTCATCCATGGTTACAAGAAATGACTCTCTCGCCTCTATATGCTAAGTACGTAAGCTGAACGCCAAGTTCTACGTCAAGTATATATCACTTTTGCAATCACATCGAACGATGATACTATCATGTTTGATACCCAAGTCACACAACAATCGCTTCAAATAGAATGTTTTCATTGTCGCCTCCACCATGACTATCAACCCTGCCTCCATAATGGATAAAACAATTTTGTTTTGTAATCTTAATCTCCAACTAATGAATGTACCACTAAGTGTGAAGACATATATGAAACTAGATTTCTTATGATCCTTATCACTAGCGTAGTCCAAGTCACAATAACCAATCAACTTGCAAATCATTCTTTCACTACTGCCAAAAACAAGACCATGAGAAGATGTACACTAAGATATCTAAAATAGCCTTCATGGATTCACAATGCGTTTTTTCTGGTTTAACCATATACTGACTAACCACCTAGACAACATTTGCAATATTAGGCCATGTACACACCATAACATACATCAAATTTCCAACTGCACTTGCATATGAAACTTTTGGCTTATTTGCCTTGTCTTTCTACAAGATAGGTGATCCCTTACTCGAGCGTCATATGCAACGGTAAAGGTGTGTTTAACGTCATTGCATTCTCCATGCTAAACCGATAAAGCACTTTCTTAATGTACTCATTTTGAGTCAATCTCAGCTTTGTGTGCTTTCGGTTCCTCTTAATTTTCTTTCCCAACATTTTCTTTGGTTCTCCAACATCTTTCATTTCGAATTCTAAATTCAAAAGAAACTTTAATTTGTTGATTCCTCTTTTATCTTAAGAACCAATAAGAATACCGTCCATGTATAACAGTAAATACACCTAACAATCATTTTCCAACTCTTAAAATAAACACAAGTATCCTTCATACTTCTATCAAAACTTTTCTCAAGCATAAAATGATGAAATCTCTTCCACCATTGTCTAGGTGATTTCTTTAGAATATATAGTGATTTCTTTAACTTGCAAGACTTACCATCTACCGTGAACCCTTCCAGTAGCTCCATATAGATGTCTTCATCCGAGTCAACATGTAAGAAGTCAGTTTTCACATCATATTGCTCTAACTCCACATCATGGATAGAAACTGCAGCTGGTAAAATTCAGATCAAAGTATGGCTTACAACAGGGGCAAAAATCTCATCATACTCCTTTCCCTTCCTTTGTGCAAACCTCTTTGCCACTAGTCTAGCTTTATATCTCCCATCATCCTTCATCTTGTATATCTGTTTGCACCTTCCTTTAGGAGGTGGAACCAAATCCCAAGTTTGGTTCTTTATTAATGATTGCATCTCGTCCTCCATTGCTTAAATCCACTTTGAGATATCACTCCAATCCATGACATCATCAAGGTCCATTGGCTACCTTGGACTACATGAAGAGCATAGTCCAAATTATCATAAGGCCTAAGATAATTTCAATCAACATATATTTCGGATGATCTTATTGCTCGTCGACTAACATGAATGGCAATACTATCACCCAAACCACTTTCGGCTCCACCTTGAATATAATCCTTTCTAGTATCGTGTGACGACCACCCATAACTCCTGCACTAAACAAGAGAAATAATGTGCTGCAAGACGTTTTAGGCAGCTATGGAAGATCATCAAGGTAAGAAACACAATCGGAAACCATCGTAAACTCACAACGTAGGGATAAAATATAATAGAACATATATAATTAATAGTGAAGCACGAAAAACACTAAACCTTCTTAACAACTAGAAAGTAATATCCATATACTTGGATTACAACAATTTTGTTTGTACAAATTTCCCTCACTACAACACTAAGAGAACAACAAACAGTGGAAATCCGAATACTATATAGTAGGAAAGATAGTATGCCAGCCTCCTGCTCGCCTCCATCGTTCTCACTAAGCTATCACCTCTCACCTGCCACCTAGTCTGTCATCCAACAATCGGATGAACAGTCCAAGGTAATAAGAGGGAAACATATAACCTTGAGTTAGACAACAGTCTTAGTGAGCAATAACACAGCTAACTAACATCATCAATAAAGTATATGAGAATGGGTAAATAATTGAACTAATCTACCCACAACACCAAAGAAGAACTCAACTCCCGTCCTCCCAACATCGGATAATGATAGCCTTTACATCAAGCATTTCAACTATTCATCCATGGAAACCAGAACAACCATTTATTCATGGCAATCAGAAGCAACCAACTATAGCACTCATAGCATCTAGATTATATATCTCATGCAAACCATCCTAATCGAATTCAACATCCCTTAAGCACAAGCCTCAGAGGCCTAAACTAATATTAGACCAACGCCCAAGAAATATCTCCTTCGACGTTGGATAATCCACGTGAGACGGTACAAACAAGGCATCCAATCACTCATGACTGACTCTGGCTATCACCGCCAATCCTGCTTTGAAACCATTATCAATCTTACGACTGGCTGAACAATTTGCCATCAATTGTCAAGAGCCAATGGTAAACCCCGGTTCTAGCTAAAACCCCACACACCATACGACGAAACGTGTTTAGGCCATGCACGACACCCAGGGTACTCGACCATTCAATGAAATTGTGTAACCCCTGCTCTGAGCCTACTAGAACCTACGATAACGATAATTCCTAGACCTTCAGTATCTCCGGTCGTCATCGACGGCGACCACCCAACCATTATCAACCAACTCAGAACACCTTTGAGTTGTCCCCACATTCGTTGTATTAGAAATAACAATGAACACGTTCATCACTTTGATATTCCCCATTGAATTCTCTTCGAAGTCACAATCATTACTGAACCAAACAGCATCAATATAAGGTTCAACATGATTCAAATCGTTACATCTATTTGCTGTGAGATAAACTGTAGCGTTTATGCAATCAACCATAACAATTAGGGTGCACTTCGTTGTGGCACAAATTCGGGCACTTCTGCCCGAATTTTTTCAGACCCTTTTGTTCAAATCTAGGTCGTACCCGATTTTTTTTCTCCAGAAACGACCTATATCTTCTGGGTTCGACCGACCCCTTGGTGCGACCGACCAGAGACGACCGACCCCATCCCTTCTCCATGACCGGCTGACCCAAGCTGCTCGAACCCAGCCTGCTCGACCGACCGACTCGGTTTATTTTCCTCTTTGTCTCGACCGAGCAATGACCGACCCCATTGCTTCAAAGATGACCGACCCATATGCTACTCGACCGAGCAATGACCGACCCCGTTGCTTCAAAGATGACCGACCCATATGCTACTCGACCGACCGAACCCAACATGGTACAACCGACCGACCCCAACATGCATGACCCAACCACATCCTGCTCGACCCGACCACTTGTGCATGACCGACCACCCATGTTCGACCCCTCCTTGCACGACCGACCCGAGCACCTGTACTACGCCTTGTACTACATGCTCGACCCGTGGCCTGTACTGGTCCAATCCAGTACCAAATTTCACAAAAACTCTGTTATATGACAAGATCCATTTCATCCAATACAACCATAAGCATGTTATGAAATCATTAACAACATGAATATGACAATTTTCATCAAAATAATGCAAACTTAACCAAAATTATGATAAATGAACATATGAACTAAAATATGGATCTAACTTGCTTAAACATATGAAAAATATATGAAAATTATTGGTTTTAAATAGTTAAATTAGATCCTATGGCGATTCATATGAAAATAGACTTACCCTGATGTAGATTTAGGAGAAATCGATTCAAAATGATGAAAATATGTGCATACAACTCATATACTTGATTGAATCCGCGTGAGAGATGCATATCACTCAGCAATTCTCCAAAACAAACTCAAAAGCAATGAATTATGATTCCGAAAAGCGAAGAATGTTCTCTAAACTCTTCGATTCGATGAACTCTCTCTTGAAATGCGTAGATCTAGCTTCAAACGATGTAGATCTTCGATTCCCTAAGCTTATGTGTAGGCAATGGAGGACCTCTAGCTCTTCCAAATGAGAGAATGGAGAAAGTAAACTATTCTCCATGCCTCTTACCCCCTATTTATAGCCTTCCACCAGCCTAGTAATGGGCCTCTCCAAATCAGCCCATTATGGCTTTAAAAACATGAACAACCAACTATGAAACCTTAAAACAATGATTCCTCCCAAACTGCTAAACCAAAACTTTATTGTGACCAATCTACGGAAAGGGAATCATCATTTCCTTTCAAATGGCACAGGTCTCAACACCAGATTCGACTTGAATCTAAAGTTATTCCTTGTACAAGACTGGTAGCGGAAAAATGGTCACAAACAAAATTGGTAAAAATTATGGACATGTCTCACATCCCCATAAGCAACATATTAAAATATAAGAATGATCCAACCCTCGGGGAATAAAATAAAAATATTTTACGATCCTTTGATACGTAAAATGCGGGCTGTTACATATCAAGTACATCACCAACATTACTAGAGGAACCATAGAGACTATGTAATGTTTCATAAACCACTTCAACCTCGCGAGCTTCTTCAACAACTCTACTACTACTTGAACGGAACATGGGAATAATTTCTTTCTCCTTTGATTCTCCATGAACCAAATTTGGAATATCCAATGAGTTTTCATTCTCCTTTAACAAAGTCGACTCAGAGAAAGTGACATGACGAGAATTTACAACCTTTTTCATTTCTGAATTTCAAATCTGATAGCCTTTTACGTCGTCTGTGTATCCAATCAGAATCCCCTTAAACCTTTAGACACAAGCTTATCATTTCCTAAGTTATGCACCTATATTGGATAGCCAAACGCATGAAGATATCTCAAGTCAACACTCTTCCCCTACTAACTTCCTCCAAGATTTTGTTATCAATAGGCGAGCATGAAATTCGATTCACAATATGTACTACGACTGACAATGCTTCCACCCAAAATCCCTTAGACTAACCCAATTTCAATCTCAAGCATCGAGCTTTCTCCAGTAGAGTTCGGTTCATTCTCTCAGCTACTTCGTTAGACTGTGAATCTCCCAATGTTGTAAAATGCCTCTAAATACCACGATGCTTGCAACACTCCAAGAACTCTCCATAAGCATACTCTTCACCATTATCAATCCTTAAAACTTTCAAAGATTTTCCACTCTCATTCTCAACAAGAGCTCTCCATACATTGACCTTTGCATATGACTCTGACTTGGCATTCATTACATACACCTATACATTCCATGAAAAACAAACATCGAAAATAATACAATAACGGGCTCCACCTAAAGAAGCAATCAATGTCGGACCTCAAACATCCAAATGAACATACTCAAGAACACCTCTTTAATCATGTTTTCCTTCTCCAAATGATACTTTTGTTTTCCTCCCCATAGCACATTTCTTGCAAAACTCTAGCCTGTTGAAACTCTCACCCTTGATCTACTCCCTCTTTCGAAGAATATACAAACTCCTCTCTGAAACATGACCTAATCCCAAATGCCATAACCTTATTAAATCCAAACCACAAGACTATCAACTCCCATGCAAGTTTCACCTTCTACAGTCACATTTTGAAGAAAATAAATACCATGAGTTCTAGCATCTTTCATAACCACAAGTGCAACCTTGAAAACACTCAAAAAAATCCTTCTCAATAGTGATCATGCCTTATAGACAATCCAATTGCCTCAAAGATATAAGAAACTTCATAAATCTAGGAACATGGCGTACATTAGTGAGGGCGTGATATCAAACATCCTTATTTATATGGAGAAAATTCTCATTGACCTACATATAACACAATATCCCATAACTATTATATTTCTCTTCTTTTTATTCATAAGAGTAAAACCAATTCCTATTTGTCATTATATGATAAGATGCACTCGAATCGAGTACCCATTTGCTACCCGAAACACTCGATGTTACTACCGTCAATAGATTCTCATCCACCTCACCAATACCACTCTCTACCACCATTGATGAAGATGCTACTTCCTTCTTTCTATCTTTGTTTGAACATTCGTTCTTCTAATGTTCAGGTTTCTTGCAAATATAGCATATGTCATTTCTTTTCCTCGATTTTCCTCTCCAACAGGGCTTCCTTGATTTAGAGCTCCCATGGTTTTCCTTCTTCACATCCATTTCCTTCTCCATAATTAACCCATGAGCACTATGAGCTCCACTACCACCCACACTCGAACCCTTCATTTGATCTCTCAATTCTTTACTAAGAAGACATGCTTTGATATCATCAAAAGACAAAGTGTCACGGCTATAGATCATAGCTTTGGAGAATACTGTATAACGATCTGGCATGAACACAACAATATCATCGCCTTTAGTTCTTCATCAGTCTGCAAATAAACCACCTTCATCTTCATTAGCAAGCCATCAAAAGCATTCAAGTGTACTTTAAGCGAATAACCCTCCTTCATCTTGAAGGTGAAAATATTCATGTCAAGATCAAACAATTTGTTATTGATTTCTTCATATATATACCTCCTCCAACTTGTCCCATATCCCTTTAGCATTTGTCTCACCACTAATTTCGAAGATTACATTCTTCCCCGTATCAAGAAGAAAAGTATTGTAAGCCCATTCTTTCATCCCTCTCTCTCAACATCTGAGACATCACTTGGCAACAAATGAATATCAAATATGAATAGGTGCGCCAAATTCCTCCCAAGAATCACCTTCACCTTCCATTGCCATTTCTCGATGTTATTATATCTATTCCACTTATCAATAACCAATTGAGATCCTAACACTGCATACAAACCATGTACGTATGGTGCAACACTATTTGGACTAACCATTGAGGGACTACCCGAACTATTATCTGATTGCATCATTTTCACAAACATCTACCAACACATATTGCCCCAATACCTAATATTTGGGTGAAATTCGAATTTAAACACTAATCCAAATCCAAACATACAAATTAAGTGAAAAATGATATCGTTGATAGATTTTAAAAAGACAACCAAACCACAATATCTCAAATCACGAAAATAGTGATCAGCCAATCCTAAACAATCAATCTCAATCACAAGCAATCAATAATAATCGCTAGTAACAAAAATAAATCGCACGCTGAATTTAAAGTGATTTCACTAATAATTTGTTAGTGTATATACATTTAGGAGAGATAATTTTATTACCACGACGAGAAGAGTATAAGAGAATGTCACACTGATCAACAATAATCAACATAGAATTGAGTTTATGGAGAATAAAATTGAAGAATTAAAACTAGTTTATAAACCTTAAGTTTTCTCTTAAGAATAACTCTTGATTAAGCAAGCTCTATTTTCTTCAAATATGAAAATAGCTTACATAGGTAAGTATCCCGTCTAGGTAAAAGAATGTTTTCCCCCCTCCTCACTTCAGAAATATTGTCCAAAAAATAGACTGCAAAACAACCCAAAACTCGATTTAGACGTCTAAATCTAGGCTCACTGTTTGAGCTCTAAGAATCTAAACATCTGGATTTTTCTCAGGAAATTCTTTGAGACAATTTAGACATTTGGATTCAAAATTCAAACATCGGGCGTGAGCTACAGCCCATTGTAACTCGATTCAAGATAGTCGACCTCATATCATGATATCTAGAGTTCCCTAACTACAAATCATACGTCCTCCTCAAATTTTCCAAGCTATCCTCGATCGCTTCAATCCAACATATAGTGTCGTCAAAAAATTTGTCCATTTTTGTATTTGCATTTGCATTTAAAAGAATCAACAACCCCTAATTAAGCCCCGTAATATAGCCACTCAATCCAATTGAAATTATTATATGGTGGGATAAGAAAGAAAAAGTATTATTACTATTTAGATCATACTTATATATATGTATGTACATATATATTGAAAAACAAAAATGGCGATCTCATCCACTCTCCCAGAAACCCTAGGCGAAAAAAGACGAAGGTGGAGGTGGGTGGCAGGAGGTTCGGCGCAAGGGGAAGCAGACTTTCACTGATGTTATTTGTCAATCTCCTCGTATTGCCCAAAAGCTCAAAACCCGAAACCCTAGAACCTGGGCATATGCTTTCGTTTCGAAACTCAAGATCTCTTTTGAACATCATTATTTCGAACCGTTGCAAACGTACAAC
The DNA here is from genome assembly GCA_030737875.1 of Allium sativum. Lineage (NCBI taxonomy): Eukaryota > Viridiplantae > Streptophyta > Magnoliopsida > Asparagales > Amaryllidaceae > Allium > Allium sativum. The sequence continues at coordinate 297,824,554 of CM060911.1, read as the reverse complement.
ATCAAATACCAACTAATTGATGAACTAGACTATGCTGAATCGAACAAAATATGTGAGAACTCGATTTACGTGTACATGGCTGGTAAACGTCCGTATTTCATTTATTTTAATGCCTATATTAAGAGAACATGGAAGCCCAAAGGGTCATGGGATGTGTTTCCCAGAGAAATTGGTTTCTTCCTCATCAAGTTCAACTGAACGAAGATTATGAGAGCATATTGAAAGGGGGTCAATGGTTTATGGACAGCTAAATCATATTTATGCGTAAGTGGAAGGTAGATTTTTACTTTGAAAAGGCTATTTTAACATCCTATCCGATTTGGGTAAATTCCCAAAACTAAACCTAGAATTGTGGAACACTAGGTGCATCAACAAACTTTCTAGTCTAACTGGAAAACCTTTGGAGATGGATGAAAATATCAAACTTGTTAAGAAAATAAGTTTTGCGAAAATCCCAATTGTAATCATTGCGGACTCAGAGCTACCCAAAAGCATTAAAGCATTCAATAAGCATGGTAATACATATGAATAGGCACTAAAGTATAATTTTGTCCCACCAAAATGCACAAATTGCAAATGTTTTGGGCATTTAGATACATATTGTACAAATGGTTTACTAGAGAAAGTGTGGGTAGAAAAGCCAAAAAACAGCGATGGAAGCACTTCTAAATATCCAGCCTCGCCAAAAAGTGCTATAAACATTGAAGCTGATGCTACTACAGTACCTTCAGGTAGTCCTACCATTCATGTGCCACCACCGCCTAATGTTGGCGGACACTGAAGAAGCTGCAACATCTCATACAGATTATGATCGAAGTCAGGCTAAGCCTGTGGAAGTTCAGGTAGTGGCGGATGGTTCATGTCCAACTAATTAACATGAGGGATCCACTCAAGAGGAGGAGGAGGATATGGAAAACAAATTCTCTGGAAGATGTGCATAATTTGAAAATCCATCTTGATGAGTCTAAGGAAGAAAGCATAGATGAACCAAACGTTAGTGGACTCACTAAAGTAAATGATAAATGCATTGCATAATTTAACAAGAAGGCAAGAAAGTAACTGCTACAAGCGCTTTGGTTAGTGCTGCTCCAGTCACTAGGAGCAAAACTGCCAAAGTAATAATGTCTATCTTATGTTGGAATGTAAGAGGTCAAAACAATGAAAGCGTCAATTAGACCTCTACAACTTTCGGGATAAGTATAAGCCCACAATTGCAATTTTGGGGAACAAGTTCACATAAGATAACTTAGATTATTTCAAAACTCATATGGGAGACCAGTGGAACCATTGTGATAATTTAAGCACCTCCCAAAAAGGTCGTATTTTTATTTTTTGGGATGTAATGTGTTGGAATTGTGTCACTTTGAATGGTGACGATCAACATGTAACTATTCGAGCTAATAATGTCGGTGGTTTAGATATATACATCTCTTTCATACACGCTAGAAATTTGGCAACTGAAAGAGTGAAGCCATGGAATACCATCGTTGATAATGCAAAAAAAAACATTCAATCCCCATGGCTAGTGCTGGGTGATTTCAATGTAGTTCTACGTACCAGCGAGAAGAAGGGAGGACTTTCACTCAAGCTTTCCCAAGTTTCAAAGTTCAACAATTGTGTATTAGCCAGTGGACTGTCGGAGCTCCCCTGCTTCGGTCTGCAGTTCACATGGCGAAGTGGTGAGACTGAGAAAATTTCATCAAGACTTGACCAAGCACTTGCAAATGCAACTTTTAAATCAGATCAGTGGTCTTAATGCAACTGTCTTAGCCTCTTCTACCAATGACCATTCTCCTTTGTTAATCCGTTTTAATGATGTCAATAGTCCCAAAGGTAAACCATTCAGGTATGCTAACCACTGGCACTTAACTCAGGGATATCATGATGTAGTTAACTTCAATGAAATTACCATTCCAAACGACAATAGTATTTTCAAATTGGTGATGTTACTCAAGCAGTGCAAACTAGGACTGAAAGAGTGGAATAAAACTTGTCCTAAAGAGGGAGATTTTATACAAGGTCTACAAGATCAACTAGAACAGACCCGATCGCTTCTTGATGCAGACCCAACGAACGAAGGACTTAACAGTGATTACTATGACATGCAGAGACAACTTAAGGATGCATTGGCGAAAAAATCACTGGAAATTAAGTAGAAAGCTAAAGAGAAATGGTTAACCCATGGAGACGAATGCACATAGTTTTTTATACCAAAATGTCACAAAGAAACCATTATAATAATCTTCTTAATTGTTTAAATGAACAGGCATACTCAACACAACAGATTAAACAGTTAGAACATGCGGCTACGACATACTACATAGAGATGTTCAATGGCGAATATGATGAAGACTTACCCAACATTGAGTGTCGACGGCAACTCACTGCTGAAGGCAGACTGTTGCTGGGTGGTAACATTTGCAAGAGGGAACTGAAGGATGCTTTGTTCTCCATTCACAATGATTCTAGCCCCGACCCTAATGGCATGAGGGCAGCCTTCTTTAAATTGAATTGGAAACACCTGAAAAACCACATGTTAGCAGCATATCAAGAAGCACTTGACTCTGGATAATTCATAAGAGAGATAAATCACACAATTATTACACTTATTTTTAAAGTGCAGAAACCAACTAGAATCGAAGAATACATAACGATTGCTTGTTGCAATGTGGTGTATAAGATTTTGAGTAAAATCATTTGGAATCGATTAAATAGAGTTTTGCCAGACATAATCTCTCAGTGCCAAAGTGATTTCATAAAGGGAAGATTCTTTATAGAAAATTCTCTCGTGGCACATGAGTTAGCTAGAGGTTTTAATAAGAAGGGTGTAGACAAGTTATGCCTAAAAATTGACGTGCACAAAGCCTATGACAAAGTCAACAGGAACTTCACTATACACAAGCTAAGCTCAATGGGACTACCGGCAAAACTCATCAATCTGATTTTTTTTCCCTAAACTCCACAACATACTCTGTCTTGATCAATGGTGTGCCGAATGGGTACATCACAAGTACGTGAGGCATCATACAAGGGAACCCTCTTTCCCTATACTTGTTTCAGTTGCGATGGAATGGTTTACGCTTCAGACGGAACTGGCTATGGAGCATAAACTTATTTTGCATGTTTACAACTTCCAGCCTAAAGTCACTCACCTAATCTACGCTGATGACCTTTTAGTGGTGTTTAAAGCATCCATTACAGCTATAAGTTGTTGATGGCAAAATATATCGTAAACACCCAAGATTCTTAGTTACTTAAGAATTATAGTTTCGCGTGGAAATGTAAGTGCGGAAAGCAGTAAATAACACAAGAGATTTATAGTGGTTTGGTCTCGCGAGAGGCCTACGTCCACTTTAGAAGAGCCATTGGAATATAATTAATAACAAAAAGTTACAAGTTTGAGACTATCACATGACATCCTTTAACATACATCTCTAAGTTATATAAGGAGATAATTGTTATATGCAAATATTAGGAAAAGTCACTTTTGCCCTTCTTCTTCCTCAAAGCATGGATGCCATTAAAGAGGCTACTTGGAGCTTTCAAAAGATGTCAAATAACTAAATTCCAACCCCTATGAAGTTTAAGCTTGAGGGGTATTTATAATTGAGTGGTTTGATGGGAGTAGGTAGGAGTAGGGGACCCCTTCAGAAATCTCGAATCCCGTAGTGCAGGCCACCAACAGCTCGGATCCCTTTGCCTCTGCCCTAGGAACTCGTACCCCTTGGTAGGTATGAATTTCGTACCCCAAGGGGTATGAAATTCATACCCTAAGGGGTACGAATGATGCTGGTTTGAATTACGCGGGGTCGAGGTTCGCAAGTCTCGAGGCGTCTCGGGGTTCGAGGCGTTGGTTTGGCAATGTTTTGAGGAGTGGCGAAGTTCCTCTCTGCATGGACTCTTCTCGGCTTATTTCCTTCACTCCTTGGCAACATTCCCGACTTTAACATCACGCGAAACGCTGAGTCGAGCGTGCCTTGCGTACTTTCGATAACCGGACCAAAAACCGGTTAACTGCCCCCCCAATGTACGTCTTGTCTTGACATGATGTGCTTTGCGTTGGTAAAAGTAATGATTGAGTCATCGACTTTTCCTATGAACTAATGAAAATAGATGTTATTTGTTAAGCTCATGTGTGTTGTAATCGTAAACGCGACGTCGTTGGTGCGACGTCGTGTTTACGTCGTTAAGTATACACATCACATCGAATTCGCGTGCTTGAAATTGTTCGTATATACATGCGCATCATATATATATATATATATATATATAAGTATATATTTTGTTTATGATTTCTTTCTCTCCCCCTTTTTTTACATTTGTACCCGTGTTTGGGGTACAAGAATTTCGTACCCCAAATCGGGATATGAAATCTCGTATTCTGGTGGGGTACGAATTTTCGTATCCCACTAGGGTACGAGAATTCATGTTCCGTGGAGGAACATGAAGATTTAGCAACTCCCCTCATAATGTGGGCTCCCCTCATTCTCTCTTTCTTCTATTTTCTATTTAGACACAGCACGCAAGATCTGAAAGCTCGGATTTCACATTGAAGGTGGGCTAGGTTCCGACCTTTGACAAACCTGTCTCAGCCCGAACTCCCCGCCGACTCTGTGCTCGCGTCGGGTCTCGTGTTTGGAAGGAGAGGAGCTCGAGGGGACCATAAGATGGAGAGTAGGTCTTTTTGTTTGAGGGGAGAAGAAGGAGGTCGAAGTGCATGGGTAATGTTTGGAGGGAGAGACGTGGCAGGAGAGAGATCCAAAGCTCAGTGCTTTCGGTGATGGGTTCGTACCGCAAAAGGGGTACGGACTTTCAAACCCCGAAAGGGATTCGAAACTTCAAACTGCGAAAGTGGTTCGAGTTTTCGAACACTTAATGGGGTTCAAGTTCTCGACCCCGGAAGGGGTTCGAGTTTTTGAGCCCTGAATGGGGTTCGAGTTCTCGAACCCCGGAAGGGTTTCGGGTTTTCGAACCCTGAATGGAATACGAGTTTTCGAACTTCGAAGGTGGTGCGAATCCTCGAGTCTAAAAAGGGTGTGAGTTTGTGACTGACCTGGTTGGTTCATGTTATGCCTTTGCGCGGTATTGTACTCCATGCCTAAGACTTTTTTCTCTAGGACCAGCGTCGATCTTGCGACATCCTGTGATTGGGTCGGCGCTTATTTTGGTCATCTTATGGTTGGCGACCTTACCTTGCACATAAGATAAGAGCATATAAACATGGATTGTGACCAAACTTATAGAACCATTGATTTAGTTCCACCGATTCCAATCGACCATAGTCATGATTTGACATGAACCCGGGAGAGTTGGATGACCACGACGATGATTACAGTCTCAGGGATTTTTGGTTATCATTTGTAAATCGTATTATTTTGACATTGCACAGCACTGCACACACACGTTAGTTTACACCAACACGAGGGGTACAGGTCATTCAACTAAGATGTTTAACGCTGGTGTGTTAAAAGTATAGCTAGCAATGAAAACTAGGTCTATGATTGAGAAGACTTCGGAAGATGAAATTTCTTTATCGTCGTCGCACACTTCTGACTCAACTATCAATGCTGGCTCAATGGGCGACGAGCTTGAGAATTCCAGAAGGGCCACTCCTCAGACGACAAGTTTACTAGAAGTGCGCATTCATAGAGAGTAACAAGAAAAAAAACACTCTTCGGTCGTATATGAGGAGGTAGAGAATGTAAATATCGTTGAGGGAGATGCGCTAGTGGCGCCGGATACGTTGGCGGATGCGGTTATACTAGAAAACTTGCCAGATTCGATGCCATTTCATATGGATGCATCGGCGGTAAGGTGCATGACTTTACGGTTAAACATTCCCTAAGGGGAGGCTGTCTCTCCAGGAGATGATGGAAGGGCTCACGCACCCTCGGAGGTGTATACCACCTGGAATTGGCAGGTTTGCCTTACTAGGTGCATGCCATCAGTTAATCGTTTTATTCGGGACATGCTGCATTACTTTTTCCCTGTGCGATCGCAGCTCCATCCAAATGTGTATGCTTCCCTCTTAGGCACCTATGTTTTCTATAGGGAGTACTTGCAGTTAGAGCCCATAGGAGAGGACATTCGGTACTTGTTTAAACTAAAGAGGAGGGCCACTGCCTCGCCGTCTCAGTACTTCCTGGAGGCTTTACCCACCACTAAGTTTTTGTCGGAACATGGCCCAAGTTGATCATATACAAATATGATTGGTTTTTTGTGCACTGTACCCCTGAATTCGCGAGGAGGTGGCTGGAAGGGAGTAAGCATTCTTGAACCTTGCGTTCATTTTAAAGTTCACGGATTTGGTGACTTATGTTTGACTTTATTTTGACATGGCAGGAAACCGTAAGGCGCCCACTTGCGTCGAATATCAACAACGCCTTGAGGCTCTACGAACAATACTGGTTGAGTCACGCTCTACCGAGAAAGTCATAAGTCAAGATCACCTTCATCGGGCGGGATTTCTCCCCGACTATCGAGCCGTAATTAGACCTTCTGTCGCCAATGGTGGAACGACATCGGATGCCGGAACAAAGGCGAGCTCTCTTGGTTGGAAAAGGAAGATGCCCCCTATTGGGCATAAACCACGCAAGGCTGCTAAGACCGGGGAAGAAGCTGGTGGGGATGAGGTTGGCAATGAGGAGGCGGTTGTTAGGGGTGAGGACCTGTTGGACGCTCACGTTCCTCTTACAACCGGTGAGGCGGGGGTAGGAGCGTCGTCGAGGTCATAGTCTCCGATGACTACCTCAGAAACCGCCATCTCGCTTGAGAGTGAAGGCCAGTTTGAAGATCTTAATAAGCTTCCTCTAGACTTGTCCCCTTGGCTTGGTATGACAAGCATGGAAGAGCTAGCTTTAGCTACGGGGGAGTTTATTCCTTCGGGCGGACCACCACCTGGTCCGTTGAGAGAATACTTATGATACACATACTCATAAGCACTACATTGCACAGCACGTGATCATATATATAGGGAGTTCGAGTCTAAATTTCCAATTGTTTCTTTCACAGGTGACATGGCTAGAGGCAGAGGACGGGGTTATGGATCAAGGCGCTACCGGCCCCCGAGAAACACCTTTCTTGATAGTTTTAGTAGAGGGGGCCGGCTTATTTGGTGAATCTCCACCCCCACAGGATCGCAGTAGGGAGTATCATCATAGGGACTGATCTCGGTGATCTCCCACTCCTCCTCCTATTCGACCATCCGGGACAGACTCCCAATCTGATGTAGCGGGCCCACGACACTCTTCGTCGACAGCTCCTCCTCACACTACAGCTTTGGCACCCCCTTCTAAGACTAGAGAAAAGGAGCATGATACCTGTCATTCAAAGAAGAAAGAGCTGGTGATGAAGAGGAAGAAGGATTTGGCAGTGACTGAAACCCAAGTGCTTTTCGTTTAGGAGAGAAAAGTGATGCTAAATGAAAAGTTCCCCCAGCATTACTTCGATGAACTCATCTTCCTACCTGAAATCAACCCGATTCCTTGAGCCAACACCAAAGAGGTATGGATGCAAGTTAGGGCCGCATACTTTCAGGCTAAAGAGCTCACCAAGTACTCCTTTCACCTGTCGGAACTAATCAGAAGGAAGAATGTGGAAATCCAGTACCAAGGGTTGGCCATCAACGCCGAACGGACTACCGTACGTAATTTGGAGAATGAGATAGGTATGTCTGCTTCCTGTAATGTGACTACTTCTTTGTTCGCGTTTATACCTTCGAATATTAACTTTTATTGTTGCTGTTGCAATAGAGTTGAAGGAGACGTACGAGATGCTGAAGAAGAAGGCAGAGCATGCCATTTCAATTTTTAAGGATACCGTGTCTTCGCTAACAAGTGTGAACATGGCTTTGAAAAGGGATAAATACGATTTGGAAAAAGTAAATGCTGAACTGGATAAGGACAACAAGCGGGTATCTCAGCTTTAGAAAGAGAACGAGGCTCTAAGAGCAATAAATGAGAGGCTGAGAGCTGCGAACGCGGAGGTCGCCGAGTTGAGGCGACGAGAAAGGGAAAAGAGGATGCCGAGGCAATAAGGATGTCTTGAGCTCGGTAGACGGATTAAAGGCCTAGCACCTAAGAGAGGTGGAGCAATTGATGGAGGAGATCGAGGATGCAGAGGTTCGGGTGGAGGAATCCCCAGAGGAGCGCATTCGGAATATGTATGTCAAGGTTATAAAGAACCACATGATCTCCTGAGTTGAGGATTACTCTCGGGTGTTAGCATAGACATGGGAGAGACTGGTGCCGTATGAGGCTTGGTTGCGTCAAGTGGAAGTAGGAAATTTAAATGAGCGTCAACTGATGATAGAGCTCCTGAATGACAAGGATTGTGAGAAACTGGTGGAAGGTAGGAGATTGCTACAGGAGGATGCGGAGAGAGAGAGAGTGGCCAAGCATGATGCCAAAATGGGGAACTTTGTTCCTTCGGACAGTGTGGTTATGGCTGAGGCATTTGCGGAAGGAAGCTCTTACCGATCGCCAATCCCTGAATTCGAAACCACCAGCGATCCCACTGCTTCTGTTCGGGCCTCAACCGAGTACTATCCCGAGTATAAGGGACTGGGAGTGACTGGACTTACTTTAGCTATAACAAGCACACTCCTCATCATACCTGCACCATCCCTGTCCGGAGGTAAATTCTCTTTACCATGAATTCTCGAAGATGATGTGATTACCGAATTTATGGACTAAAAGATTGTGTTTTTACTGTGCATCCCTTTCTGGTGCCGCTGTGACACCAGGCTTTGCCCCATGCTCCCCCAAACATTGGAATCTGGGCCAGGACTACCGGGGATACAACTTGGAGATGAAGACGGTCAGGTGGACACTTTCTTGGATGCTGAGCTAGGGTCCAATATTTATAAGGGCCTTATAGTGGAAGGAGAGGTGGTAGACGGCCAGAGTGCTCATGTGATGGACCTAGTGGATGCTGACGTGTCCTCAATGCAAGCCCTGGTGGAGACCCAATGGGCTCAGATGGTGGCTAAATCCAAGGAGTAGGAAGAGAAGAGAAAGCAGGATGTGGCCGCTAGGCAGGAGGCCCAGGCTGAGGCTAGGTGGGATGCTGAAAAAAGGGCCATTGCTGTTGTGGAGAAGGAGAAAGCTGATGTCAAGGCGGAGAGGGTTGCCAAAGAGACTAAGCAAAAGAAAGTCGCGGATGATGCTGAGAGGGAGAGGTTTGCTGCAGAGGCTAAGCAGAAAGAGGCCGATGATACCAAACAGAGAGTGGCTGCGATTTATGAGAAACTCAAGGCCGATGATCTCGTGAAGCTCAAATCTAAGAAACTAGCTAATCGAAAGGCTGCCAAAGAGGCTAAGAAGAAGGTGGAGCTAGAGGTCCAGAAAGTTCCGGTAGGAGGTGATGTTTTGCTAGCCCTTGCCTCTGGTGCTGCCCCCAAGCCAGTGCAATACACCACCCCTATCGACATCACGAAGATTATTAGTGGTGAGGACGAAGGCTGAAGGCGCACCAAGATTTCTCATGAGTTAGTAACCCCTCGAAACAGTAGAGGAGGAAGAAGTGGCGATGATTCTGGGAGAAAGAGATCCACTTCTGGTGATCCACCTAGTGTTGAATCTGTCTAAAAGAAGAAGAGAAAGAAGAAGAATTAGTAGCATTAGCAATCATTATAGGTGTTACTGATATTTTGGTTATGTTGGCCGATAGTATACGTGAGTACGATCCTCGCTTTTGGTTTTTAGAGACACGGTGTGGTTCTCATTAACACCCTGTTATTAGAAAGGAAAAGTATTAGACATGTAGTTTGTTTTCATGCGTGTGTGAAAGGAAATATCAGTAAATAGAAATCACATTTCATGTTAAGTGTTCGAATGCTCTTCTCATGTTTTCCAGCGTCCGGTACTTGCACAAGCATACTTATTGTTACACTCACAGAAATGTGATCAGGGATCTCACTATGGGGAATTTCCAGTTACGTGGGGATCGAACACTGGTTCCGCTTGTTGGGTTTCCTTTGTTTAGGATTCCCGATGGGCGTGGAATCTAGGCCAGGCGTCTTCTGCCTCGGACTGCCTAGAGTTAGTTCCAAGTAGGTCGAAGGTGTGGACGTTACAATTCGTCCAACTTTTGGCTCTCCCGTCGTTCATTCGGGTTTAGACCATGGGGGCATCGTTTTAAGGTGACCAGATCCAGACCCGGAGGTCAGATTGTGGCCGATCGGCTACCCTTAAACCTTACGTCTTTGGAGCGGGAACGATTTAAGCTCGGTCTCGGTGCTGGGCTGACATTTGACACATACCTGGATCCTTACCCGAGGGGTTTGATGGAGCCATGCGAGTAGTTAATATCGCACTAGCCTTCTTCCAGGCTGCCCCCAAGTCCGGGGACTTGGGAGTGGAACGATTTATACTCTGTCTCTGTGCTGGGCCAAGGGTCGAGTTAGGTTATTTACACCTGGTCGCGTCGTGGGCCGAGGACTCGAGTAGCGGCACCGGCTCTCACGCTCGGGGTGTCAAATCTATGTCAGTGGTGTTTGTCCTCGATTGTTGGTTCGAGGTTCGGATGGCGGCATAGGCTCCCGTGCCTTTGGTGTCGTTGTCGCGATCGATTGTTTGTGCACGTACATCAGCTGCGATGGTCAATCAAACATATTGTTACTACCAAAATTAACTCCTAAACAGGCCAACGGTGAAGGTGTATCGGATAAACACAAGCACAAAATAATCCTCCAAAAGCAAAAAGCCAAACACCAGAGAGAACTCAAAAGCTACAAAATATTGATAGGGTCTATCCGGTAGGGGATATCCGGCAGGGTCTATCCGGCAAGGGGTATCCGACAGGGTCTATCCAGCAGGAGGCATCCGATAAGGTCTATCCTGCAGGGGTATCCGATAGGATCTATCCGGTAGGGTGTATCCAGCATGGTTGTTCTATAATGAAAGGTCATCTAAGTCAGAAGCTAAGAAACAGGTAGGCAAGAGCTCCAGTTATCAAAACCCAAAAAGGCGGAAGGGCTGTCGGTATTAACCTGCTTGTGACACCCCACGTCCGTTAATGTCACTCACTAATGGAATGCATTAAGATTCGTGAAGTGTTATAGATAAACAGAAATATTACAAGACAGATATAAAAGCAAAAGTGGAATTTAAATTTTTATTTCAAACATAAATCATAACATCATGGTCCAAAATACCATAAGTATGAAACTACATAAAACCCATTACGATAATATAAAACTTTTGTCTTGTACCATTAGATTATAGAAAATACATAAAAAGCATAATTCCCCAAAAGAGACAAAGCCATAGTAGTTGAAGATAGAAACTGAACAGTACTTCAAAAGCTACTCCAAGCAAGATGATAACCGAGTCCTGACTATGCCTGAGAACTCCCACCCTGCGAACCTAGGGGGGAACGGAAGAAAGAAGAGGAAACAAAAAGGGTCAGACATAAAGTATGGCAAGTCCAGTTACTTTTAGCAAGTAAATAAGTAAAAGTATCATGACAGACATATAAGATGGACAGGAAAGATAACATCATAAAAGGCAGGTATGACAAGGTAAACATGATAGAGTTTATATGCTCCCCTAATGATTACTCTGTTTATTCTCTGCACCAATACTAGTATAAAAGATATGTAACAGGATTACATACTCCCTAATTACTTAACAGAACCAGGATGATACCAACAGAAATATAATGGTAGTTTTAGGTGTACTCTAGTAACGGGTTTTAACCCAAACAGAATTAGCCGGTACCTAAACAGAAATAACGGGTGTTAGCCCAGATAGAAACACAGGTACCCCACAGAAACAGAGAGGACTAGATGTACCCTATTTACTACCCCCCCCAATCGATCGACTCCCTATTCCGTAAATACCATGTGTCGGCCCTACAGTAGGGTGTATTACTTCCTAAAGTGGCAACCTACAAAAGGACACAGACCTATTTACCGATGCTACAATGACTTATTTTCCCAGATGCAGGTCGTACTCATGCACGCACATGAGTCCGTTGGAACGCGCCAGTACACACCTCCTCTCAGATGAACCTCTTACAATCAGTTCAGTAAGCGTGCGCTGACCCCTACCTACTGCGGGGTCCCCCTTTAATACCAGAATGGGTTACTAACTAATATGGGTCCCACACAACAGATGACACAAGCCAACCCTCACAGATCTTGTGTCCCCAACTAACTAGGATTTTGACAGGTTATGCCTAACAGATTTGACATATTCACATTACCCCCTACAGATTTATGGGTTAAACTTCACAAGTTAACGGGTCAATATAACTCCAACATATTCAATAGGTTAAGTATTCTAAATTAACATGTTTGTATGACCCTTACATATTTAACAGGTTTACTCAATCCCATAGATTTAACAGGTCTGCTTAACCCCACCGATTTAACAGGCTTACTTAACCCCACATACTTAATAGGTTTTCTTAACCCCACAGATTCTACATGCTCATACAATCCTTATGGATTCAACTAGGTTAAGTTTTCATCTTTATTACCATATTCAATTATAGTTAAAATGTGCTAGACCTCCCACATTAGGCCTACAACTTGTGGACGCTGGATATACCAGTCGGTTCCGGGCAGACTTCTTCCACAAGTCGGGCTTAACCTCGATTCATGGCATGTCTCGTATTTGTGCACTTAGACCTCTCACATTAGATTCACCACTTGTGGTCCTTGGATATGCCGGTCGGTTCCGGGCAGACTTCCACCGCAAGTGCAATCTAACCTCGTGTCATAAGTGCCATTACAGTTTCTAATTATTGTAATCCCAGGCATTTCAAATATTAATTAATTATACCTATGTCTTTGTAGTTGTCCATGCCGCTTTTTCCCCAATTATGTTCATAATTAATTATATGCCCAAATTCATATTCATTAACATTAAGTTATGCCAAACTTTCCATTTAAAAATTATGTCCAATTTATACCCTTTTTCCCATCGTTCCCATTTTAACGTATTCGCATAATTTAACATCATGCCTAGGCTAGAAAGTAGCCAGGCTAAAATAAAAGGGACAGGGTGACAGAAATTATTATTCTAATGAGATTGACATAAACATGTGGTGGCATAATCATATAACGACATAATGATAAGATGGACATATATGAACGGATCTAGTGAACATGTGATAATAGAATCAATCTTAACATAATAGGGATGTCATAACTGGTATGATAAGATCTAAATAATAATTTAGATGTCAAACTAATAGTAGATCCTATTTAACTGCAATATGATAGGAACAAGGTAATCTAAATAGTGAAACCAAGGTAGACCTGTCATGACAATTAGGTGAAAGCTTATATCTAAATCTAAAACATGTCCAACTAATGACAGATCCAAAATAACCACAAACATGACAAGTACTAAATGATCTAAAAAGTGAATTAGATCCATAATCAAAACTAGATCTGACATAAATAAGGTTAAGATCCAAAATAACCACAACATGATAGGTACAAAATGATCTAAAAAGAATTAGATCCACATCAAAAGTAGATTTGACATGATAACGGTTAAGACCCAAATCAACTACAACATGATAGGTACAAAATGATCTAAATAGACTTAGATCTATAATGAAAAGGTAGATTCTATAATCAAAAGGTAGATTTAACGTGATAACGGTTTAAATCCAAATCAACTACAACATGATATGTACAAAATGATCTAAATAGAATTAGATATATAATCAAAAAAGTAGATCTAACATGATTCAATCCTAAGCATCAGTCATATCATGTCTTACTTTTAATTATTCAATTCTAAAGGTAACTTGAACTCACAATGGTCAAATCTATAAGAATAGAAGGAGAAAAGTGAAGTTTGAATCTCAGATCTACACTTGAAACACTTGAATCTTTAAATTTGATTTGTAGAAGAAGAAGGGATTAGATTCATTTCAGGCACTGACAGCATTTGGCCTCCATTGTTTTTAGTATGAGAAAACAAGAGAAATGAGGGTATATTTATAGCTGCCAGCCTCCAGAATTCGACTGCCACATCAGCCCTAGGGGGAATCAGGCCATGGGTTGACACCCACTTGGGTCCGGATACTGAAAATTAACATGGGAGCACTTCACAGGTGCGCCAGTGCAAAAATACCTTGGCGCACTTGTCAAGTGCGCCGGTTTTTCTACTATTTTCGCCAAACTTCTATCATTCATAACTTCTTCATACGTTATCTGTTTTATGCAAACCAGGTGTCTATCTAGACCAGAATTTCGAGACGGACGCAATGTTGTAATCCATTTCTCTTAATTCTGGATATTTAATTAATTATTCTTTAATTTATCCTCTTTAGTGTAATTAAAATACGGGGTGTTACATTCTCCCCTACTTCAAAGGATTTCGTCCCCGAAATCTCCAAGAAGAATGTATCCTACCATCCATTATCCATATACTCATCCACCAATCACAGGCATCCATTGTCCTTAAAATTTTCTAATGCTTATATGAACATATGCAAAGGTGTGTGTATATGTCCCAACACTAATGCAAAAGATCAAGCGGTCCACCGATTCAGTTGACCTCCTTAATGCAATGTATGTATGTGTCATGAGTCCAACATGTATGCAACAATCCTAGTGTAACATGTAATTTCTATATGAGTGCACAATCATCCGTCCAAATGCAACATCCATACGATGATACATTCAATTTCATCCATTAAAAGAAGAAAAATGCACACACATCCATATGCAGTATGAGAGTGATTGAGCCGATCTAGTACCTAATGTGTGTGTATATGCATCCACCAGCAACCACAAGCAAACACTTGCATCCGCTTGCATCCATCAACCATAACATGTTTCAAACACATGTTTTCATCCATAGGATTCCTACTTAAAGGTCGAAGATTTGATCGATAGAATAAACTTAAATGATTGAAACAAGTACGAATAAAAGTTTCTGGAAGAGAGGTTAAGAACATTCCCTTGAAAAGAAAAGGGTACGAAGCGCAAAATCTTGTCTTCGATTTCTCGAGTTGCATCCTCTTGGTTACGTTTAACTTCTGATCCAAGAATACGGAAAGCAACTCGTCTAATTATCACCTCCCATTCTACCTCAACTTCCTCAAGCATGCTCGGATCAACTATCTCTGTTGTATCGTGCAGACACTTCCGTAAATAAGAAATGTGGAAAAACATCATGAATATCTACACATAAGCGAAGAGAGTTTCACGCCTTAGTTGCAAAGACAACCGAAGCACCCTACTCTGATATGATTCGCCTAAACAACACCTTTTCAAGTAGCTCCCCTACTTGTTTGCTGAGCTCCCTCCTTTCCGTTGGAGCCATATGGCGCACAGGTAATGCAACTGGCTTTGCATTGTCTATCAGGTATATACAAAAGTCGTTCATGCACCTCGGAGGTAAGCCCTGAACCCCTTCAAAACATCTGAATACTCACGAACTGCTGGTACAGATTGCAGATCATCAATAGTTGCATCAAGAGATTCTAGGAAACTAAGCATGAAAGACCCCTTTAAGGTCACAAGAAATCTCGAGGGTCTTCCTATGGCAAGTCAGAAATTTAACGACCCTCCTCTAACAATCTAGAATGGTACCATACATGGCTAACCAATCCATCCATAAAATCAGACAGTATCCTATAAAACCAAGTACATATGCGTCGTATTCAAATTCGACACCTAACACAGATTTTTCAAACCTCGACAAATCATAGACAGATGAGTCGTACCCCCAATGGGGTTTGAGACGACAACAGAATCCAAAACCATACCAGTACTAAGGTGTAGAGACTTAATCAGATATAAAAGAATGTGAAGCGCATGAATTAAAAAGTTCTAACAAGATGACTGGAAAGAGAAAATCAAACCTTCAACAGAAACTTTCCTACCTCTATCCGGTACACCAGCCACGAGAGCATGCACCTGCCCTCTAGAAGATCCTGCCTTTGGTCCTGCCCATGCTTCTTCAGGCACTCCCTAGTATAGTGTCCGACTTCACCACAGTTGAAGCAAGCATTCTTCCTTTTTCTGCAGTCTTTGACCAAATGACCCACGTTCCCGCAACCTTGGCATTTCTTTTTGCCTTGAGCTTTGTCATGCTTTCCGCCCCCTTGCTGTTGTTCTTTCTTGGGCCACACTTTCTTGTTTTGTGTTTCCTCAACCTTAACTTCCTTTTTTCAGCTTTATCTTCCTCATGCATTAAGGCCATATCAACGAGTCTCTCAAAAGTTGCTCCCATTGGAATATGGGACATAGCTAACCCATGAAGGGGTTCGTTTAGTCCTTTAACAAACCGCAAGGCCTTCTTATGCGGAATGTCTACTAGTTCCAAACCGAATCTAGCTAGCTGGTTGAATTTTTTTACATATTGTTTAACAGTCATGTCTCCTTGTTTGAGCGCCAAGAACCTCTGCATTGCATGCTTTTCTCAGCTTGAGAATAAAACTTCATTTCAAACCTCTGTCTAAAGTCATCCCAAGTTTCCACCGGACGCCCCGCTTGGGTTACTTCCCACCAGAACGAAGCTTCATCCTTCAGTAACCAGGAGGCTAGCTGAATCTTCCTACGATCGTCAACATCGAAGATTTCAAACAAGTCCTCTGTCTCGTTGAGCCAATTCCTTACCTCTACGAACGTCTCGGTTCCATGGAATGGCCTTCCTCCCATAGCACAAAAATCTTTGCAGAACTTAGAGAAGTTATCTGCTCGCGAAGGGGGACCGACAGGTTGTAGCCTCTAGATACCTACGGAACCATCCTGGTATCGTAACGCTCTCATAAATATTGGGTTCCCCAAACATGCTGAAAAGAAAAGGAAAAAGGGATTCAAATAGAGAATCAAAAGATAATACATATGGCTTTGGGGAATATGTTTTTCAAAATAGACTTTTCTTTTGAAAATGCTTTCTTTTAAAATCTTTTTGAAAATAATTTTTAAAATCTTTTGTCCAGTCTGGTAACCTTCAGCTCTGATACCAAGTGTGACACCTCACGTCCGTTAATGTCACTCACTAAGGGAATGCATTAAGTTTCATGAAACGTTATATGTAAACAGTAACAAAAATATTACAAGATAGATATAAAAGCAACAACGGAATTTAAATTTTTATTTCAAACATAAATCATTACATCGTGGTCCAAAATACCATAACTCTAAAACTACATAAAACGCATTACGATAATATAAAAATTATGTCTTGTACCATCAGAGTATGGAAAACACATAAAAAGCATAATTCCCCAAAAGAGACAAAGCTGTAGTAGTTGAAGATAGAAACTGAGCAGTACTTCAAAAGCTGCTCCAAGCAAGATGATAACTGAGTCCCGACTATGCCTGAGAATTCCCACCCTGCGAACTTGGGGGGGAGGGAACAGAAGAAAGAAGAGGAAACAAAAAGGGTCAGACATAAAGTCTGGCGAGTCCAGTTACTTTTAGCAAGTAAATAAGTAAAAGTATCATGACAAACATATAAGATGGTCAAGAAAGATAACATCATAAAAGGCAGGTATGACGAGGTAAACATGATAGAGTTTATATGATCCCCTAATGATTACTCTGTTTATTCTTTGCACCAATACTAGTATAACATATATGTAACATGATTACATACTCCCTAATTACTTAACAGAAACAGGATGATCCCAGCAGAAATATAATGGTAGTTTTAGGTGTACTCTAGTAACGGGTTTTAACCCAAAAAGAATTAGCCGGTACCTAAACAGAAATAATGGGTGTTAGCCCAGACAAAAACACAGGTACCCCACAGGAACAGATAGGACTAGATGTACCCTGTTTACTACCCCCCAATCGATTGGCTCCATATTCCATAAATACCCTGTGACGGCCCCACAGTAGGGTGTATTACATCGTAAAGTGGCAACCTATAGAAGGACATAGACCTATTTACTGGTGCTACAACGGTTTATTTTCCCAGATGCAGGTCGTACTCATGCACGCACATGAGTCCGTTGGAACGTGCCATTACACACCTCCTCTCAGATGAACCTCTTACAATCAGTTCAGTAAGCATTCCCTGACCTCTACCTAGTGCGAGGTCCCTCTTTAATACCATAATGGGTTACTGACTAGTATGGGTCCCATATAATAGATGACACAAGCCAACCCTTACAGATCTTGTGTCCCCAACTAACTAGGATTTTGACAGGTTATGCCTAACAGATTTAACATATTCACATAACCCCCTACAGATTTACGGGTTAAACTTCACAAGTTAACGGGTCAATATAACCCCAACATATTCAAAAGGTAAAGTTTTCTAAATTAACAGGTTTGTATAACACTTACAGATTTAATAAGTTTACTCAACCCCATAGATTTAATAGTTCTACTTAACCCTACCAATTTAACAGCCTTACTTAACCCCACATACTTAATAGGTTTACTTAACCCCACAGATTCATCAGCCTCATACAATTCTTATGGATTCAACTAGGTTAAGTTTTCATCTTTATTACCATATTCAATTATGGTTAAAATGTGCTAGACCTCCCACATTAGGCCTACAACTTGTGGACGCTGGATATGCCGGTTGGTTCCGGGCAGACTTATTCCACAACCCGGGCTTAACCTCGTGTCATAGCACGTCTCGTATTTGTGCACTTAGACCTCTCACATTAGATTCACCCTTGTGGTCACTGGATATGCCGGTCGGTTCCGGGCAGACTTCCACCGCAAGTGCAATCTAACCTTGTGTCATAAGTGCCATTGCAATTTCTAATTACTGTAATCCTAGGCATTTCAATTATTAATGTATTATACCTATGTCTTTATAGGTGTCCATGCCTCTTTTTCCCCAATTATGCTCATAATTAATTATATGCCCAAATTCGTGTTCATAAACATTAAGTTATGTCAAACTTTCCATTTACAAATTATGTCCAACATATACCGTTTTTCCCATCATTCCCATTTTAACGTATTTGCATAATTTAACGTCATGCCTAGGCTAGAATGTATCCAAGCTAAAATAAAAGGGACAGGGTGACAGAAATGATTATTATAACAAGATTGACATAAACATGTGGTGGCATAATCATATAACGACATAATGATAAGATGGACATATATGAACGGATCTAGTGAACATGTGATATTAGAATCAATCTTAACATTATAGGGATGTCATAACTGGCATGATAAGATCTAAATAATAATTTAGATGTCAAACTAATAATAGATCCTATTTAACCGCAATATGAAAGGAATAAGGTAATCTAAACAGTGAAACCAAGGTAGAATTGTCATGACAATTAGGTGAAAGTTTAGATCTAAATCTAAAACATGTCCAACTAATGACAGATCCAAAATAACCATAACATGACAAGTACCAAATGATCCAAAAAGAGAATTAGATCCATAATCAAAACTAGATCTGACATAAATAAGTTTAAGATCCAAAATAACCACAACGTGATAGGTACAAAATGATCTAAAAAGAATTAGATCCATAATCAAAAGTAGATTTGACATGATAACGGTTAGGATCCAAATCAACTACAACATGATAGGTACAAAATGATCTAAATAGAATTAAATCTATAATCAAAAAGTAATATGATAACGGTTAAGATCCAAATCAACTACAACATGATAGTCACAAAATGATCTAAATAGAATTAGATCTATAATCAAAAAAGTAGATCTAACATGATTCAATCCTAAGCATCAGTCATATCATGTCTTACTTTTAATTATTCAATTTTAAAGGAAACTTGAACTCACAATGATCCGATATATAAGAATAGAAGGAGAAAAGTGAAGTTTGAATCTCTGATCTACACTTGAAACACTTGAATCTTTAAACTTGATTTGCAGAAGAAGAAAGGACTAGATTCAGTTCAGGCACTTACAACATTTGGCCTCCATTGTTTTTAGTATGAGAAAACAAGAGAAATAAGGACATATTTATAGCTGCCAGCTTCCAGAATTCGACTACCACATCAGCCCTAAGGGAATCGGGCCATGGGTCGACACCCACTTGGGTCCGGATGCCGAAAATTAGCATGGGCGCACTTCACAGGTGCACCAGTGCAAAATTACCTTGGCGCACTTGTCAAGTGCGCCGGTTTTTCCTGCTCTTTTCGCCAAACTTCTATCGTTCATAACTTCTTCATACGTTATCTGTTTTACGCAAACTGGGTGTCAATCTTGACCAGAATTTCGAGATGAACGCAATGACGTAATTTGTTTTCCTTAATTCTGGTTATTTACTTAATTATTATTTAATTTATCATCTTTAGTGTAGATAACATATGGGGTGTTACACTGCTTAACACCAATTAATTAGGAGATAAAGGCATTACAGATACCAAGCCTAAAGCACCCAGAGGTTATCCAGAACTAGCCTCCGAAATATTCAAGCACCGGGAGGTCGTTCTTTTAAACAATGGGTAAAACACCGGAATCTACCCTCCAAAAGGCTGGACTTCATCCGAAAGCTCCACCGGAAGGTAAACCGAACCCCTAGAGGGGATGTAGGTTATCCATACTCATATGCCTAACGCCGAAAGCGATAGGGGTTCCGAACCGGCAGCTATCTACATACATCACGAGGGCAAGCTCCTCAAAGTATTCATGAGAAAACCGGAAGCCTACACCCGGAAGCCATAACCGGGAGCACAAATGTCTTCTGAAATCCATTTACATAGACAAGCTCATATCCATCTCGAAGAAGCTTCAATTGACCGGGACCCTCACTTCGGAAGCTATAATCAGCACCACAATGGCGGCCAGAAGCTAAAACATCCGAGACCTAGGAGAAAAGTGGTCGACAGAGGCTTCTACAAGCCTAATAGCCCAATAGCAGAAGGGGTCCCGAATTCTCTATAAATAAGACTCCAGGGGTCACATTTTGGGGGAAAAATTCTTCATTTCTAAATCTTGTTTCTTCTTCTCTGAGGAGCGAACACTAATTTCCAAATAGGATTTGGGATTTCTTAAATTTTTGTAATACATCTACAATTTATGAATGGAGAAGTCCGACACTTAAACATCTTGTGATTTGATAATCATGGTGTGCCATTTATGATCAAATAGGGAGTTAACACTAACCTTTCATAAGAAAGAGTTGTTCACGACACCTTCATAAAGAGGAAGGGCTTCGTGGAAACTCGAAGCCTTTCCCCTTTATCTTGAGGGTTGGCAACATGAATCAACCCTCTTATAATGAGCCTAATGCTACTCAACTCTGGAAGAGAGGTTGTTTACAGGCTTATGACTTGATCACTGATGCAACCAAGGCACTTCGGGCTGGCTCGATGCGAAAGGATTATTTGAGTTAATAAGTGTTGCAGTACCCCTACCATCCGAATATTGGGAAGCATTAGCATGTTTTCCTCTTATCACAATGTATATCATTTTACCTGTGATCTAAAAGTTAGTTGATTGCACAAGGCTTCAGTTATTCCAAACTAAATAAACCTTTCTTCAAGGTACTTCAAAACTCCATAGTCCTATAAGCATGATATTCACCCCCTGAGGGAAGAATAACTAATATTCAGAACAAAGATTTTGATACTTAAGAAACAATAGATTTAGCTAAGAAGCGCTGACCATAGGTTGTTTTTTCAGTAACCTTAGATCGTTGCTACACCAATTTTCCTAAATATATGTTATATATAACTTATTCCGGGTGTTGGCGGAAAATATCGTTAATATTTTGGCGCTAAAAGCAGAGACTGAACCTCCGACCTTGCAGTTAGTCCATCAAAATTAACTTGGTAAACTTATTACTCCATGGAGGGAGAGGATGAAACCAAAGAAATTAGGAAAAGAACCAGCTCCTAAAGCCACTCCTAAAGAAAACGTGGAGCCAACAATCAATCTGAACAATAATGAAGAAGGAGCAACTTCCAGCCCGAAACAACCATCAAATCCAAAAGACGTGGAAGATAATGTCGCAAGAATTATGGCCTTGGAGAAGCAAATCCAAGAGATGCAAACTCAAATGAATGATGCTCAAGCGCAGAAGTCTTCAAGACTCACCAAGTCCAGTCAAAGAGAGACGAATGAATCTCCAAAAAGAAAGGCTCCCATTCAACACTCTGAAGTAAAAGAGAAGCTTAAAGCAACTTCCTCTAAGAAGAAAAGGTCCCTGTTGACAGGAGTAGACCACCAAGGAAATCAATGCTAACAAGAAGAATCCGAGAGTTCCACTTCCAAAGGTTATGATCCTAAAAGGGAAAATTACGACAACGCATAAGCTTATCTTAAAGACCCTCAGAAGACTGTCAAAGACTTGTTGGGAAGCAAGGGGAAGAGGAACCAGGATGATAGGGTTAATGATAATGAAAGAGTAGCCCCTTTCATCGATGAAATTATGAACACTATAATACCATCTAGGGTGAAGGTTCCAACCATAAAATACCTTGGAAAAACTGACCCTAATGACCATCTAATGGCTTTTGATAGCCAGATGGATCTCTACAATGCTTCAGGAGCTATCAGATGTCATCTTTTCCTAGTGACCTTTGAGGGAGGGGCACCAAAGTGGTATCGTCAGTACATAGAAAACACCATTTACTCATGGAAATAATTCTCGTATGAGTTTTCCGTGCAATTCTACATTTGCAAAGTCCCGACAGTTGACTACACAGTCATTGCTCACATCAAGCAGAGGCAAGGGGAGTCCCTAGGAGATTACTCGAAGAGGATCAACATCGAGGCATTAAAGGCTAAGGATATGAATGATCGCAACAAGTTGATAGCCGTGCATTCAGGGATAATTAAAAATACCCCCTTTCGGAAAGAAGTATACATTCATGGCTGTAAAGACTTACAAGACTTTCACTTCTAAGCAGAAAAGTTCATTCGCATGGACGAATTATACTTCACGAAGAAAAAGTTCGGACCTCGAGGGGAAGGAGGAAGGTCGAACATCGGACGAAAGCTTCCGGAGGGAAATCAAAAGATATCAAGGTGGGAAGATTCTAATACCAACTCTGTTGCTCTAAGTAAGCCCATTTCCTTTGTGTATGTTGTTGCGAAAGAAAGGGTTAACAACTTCCCCATCTCGTTAAAAGCCAAGAATTGCCCTGAACCTTATTCCGGTGGTAAGTATTGCGAATATCACAAAACCAACGGGCATAAGACCGACGAGTATAAGGTATTGGACGGGATTATTCAGAAGCTGATCCGAGAGGGACATCTGAAAGAGTTTGTTTTAACAAGACAATATCTTCTCAGCATATAAATGGACAACAAAAGTTTTCAGCAAATGCAATAGAAGCTACAATGGAAGAGGGCAACTTAGACTTGGGTCCGCCCATAAATCGAATCAGTGTGATCCATGGTGGACCACACCCTGCTAGAAATTGTCCAAGAGCCGGGAGTCGATATCTGAAGGAAGCTATGGAAGGAATCTTCCCCATTCGAGAGGAGCCATCGTTGAAGAATGCACGTTATGCTCTCAAAATGCACAATCTGGTAGTTTCTCCAAATGAAATGACGAAAGGGTCTACTACCCACATAATGATCCCTTTATGATAACAGCTCAAATCAGACTCTCTATCATTTCCAAGATCCTTGTGGACACTAGGAGTGTCGTTAATGTCATCTTCAAGCATGCTTTCGATCAAATAGGAATTTCTGAGAATAAGTTGGAGCCAAGCAATGAACCAATCTTCGGTTTCAATAACAAAGGATCAACTCCAGTGGGACAAATCAACCTCCTAGTTCAAGTTGGGTTGTCTCCACTCCACAGGACCTTCGAAACTCTCTTTGTTGTGACTGATCAACCATCCTATTACAGTGCCTTCTTTGGGCGACCTGCCTTGGAGGAGATGGATGCTTTTGTTTCTTCCAAGTATCTTATGCTAAAGTTCTTGACCAAGCAAGGATGGGGTACCATCAGAGGAGAACAATTTAGTTCTCGCGAGTTATATTTCGCAATGGTTGACAAATATAAAAGGGTCATGCTTTGATTCTTCTACTATTTTTATACCTTCGGATAGGGGATTCTTACATCTCACATTAGAAGCTAAAGTAAAAAAAATTAATAAAGCTAACAAGCGTGCAAATGGTAGGTACACTTCTTTGAAAAGAAAAAGGAAGAGATTCGATGATGTAAACTTAACCAAGGAAGGAGGAATTATCACAGATTTGGATTCTAGAGGGGATATCGAATGAATGAAACCAATAGAGGACGCGTAAGAGGTAAATGTTGATTCAAAGGATAAGGAAAAAGTTGTCAACATAGGGAAAAGGCTGACAGAACCACTTAAGAGCGATCTAATTCGATTCCTGCAACTCAAAAAAGATGTTTTCGCTTGGACCCATTCGGGCATGGTCGGGATCAATCCTTATATTATGAGTCATGCCTTAAACATTGATCCTTCTGTAATCCCGGTTCGACAAAAGAAGAGACAATACAATAGAGACCGATTAGAAGCCTTAAAAGAGGAAGTCAAAAGGTTAGAAACAAATGGGTTTATCCAAGAAGTTCTTTACCCAAAATGGTTAGCCAATCCTGTGCCAGTAAAGAAGTCCAATGGAAAGTGGAGAACATGTGTTGATTACGTGGATTTAAACAAGGCTTCCCGAAAAGATTGCTATCCCCTTCCGCGGATAGACCAGTTGGTTGATGCAACAAGTAGTCACAAGATACTATCCCTTATGGATGCTTACTCGAGGTATAGCCAAATTTCGATGCATAAACCCGACGAAGAGCATACAAGCTTTATCACTAACTGGGGAACATTTTGCTATAAAGTAATGCCCTTTGGATTGAAAAATGTGGGAGCAACATACGAAAGGCTAGTAAATAGAATGTTCCAAGAACAGATAGGGCGCAACATTGAAGTATATATGGATGACATGCTAGTAAACTCCATCAATGCAGAAAGCCATTTAAAGGACTTGGAAGAAATGTTCAATGTCTTAAGGAATTACCAAATGAAGTTAAACCCACAAAAGTCTTCTTTTGGAGTTCAATCTGGAAAATTCCTAGGATATGTGGTAAGTGAGCAAGGAATTGAAGCTAGCCCTGACCAAATCCAGGCCATAAAAGACATGGAAGAACCTAGAACGAGCAAAGAAGTCATGAGCTTGAATGGAAAAGTAGCAGCCATTAGTAGGTTCATTTCCAAAACCACTAACAAATGTGTTCATTTCTTCGATGTTATAAAGAAAAAGAAGAACTTCGAATGGAATGAAGAATTTAGAAAGGCATTCCAAGAATTGAAAGTTTATATGGGAACGCCCCCAATTCTATCCAATCCCAAGAAAGGAGAAGATCTATACCTATATATGGACGTTTCAGAATATGCGGTAAGCTCAGTCCTTATAAGAGAAAGTAATGGAACTCAGCACCCAATTTACTATGTTACCAGAAGGCTAAAAGACGCAGAAACCCAATACCCTGTAATGGAAAAACTAGCATTATTTCCTAGCACTTACCGCACAAAAGCTCAGAGGTTACTTCCAAGCACACCCCGTTAAGTTCTTAACTAGCTTTCCGCTTAAGCAGGTGTTCAGTAAGCCAAAAACCTCAGAAAGGTTAGTCAAATGGGGAGTTGAACTTAGCCAATACGAAATTGAGTTTCATCCTCGAGCAGCAATTAAGGGACAAACTCTCACAGACTTTATGAATGAGTGCACAAGCTTCATTATATAACAATGAGCTAAAGAAAATGACTTAAAGGCTAAGTGACAACTTTTTGTAGATGAATCCTCAAACGAACAAGGAGCAGGGGCAGGTTATATTATAATTACCCCTGATGAACATCGGTTGCACTATGCCATGAAGCTAGGATTCCTAGAAACTAACAATGTAGCTGAATATGAGTCGATGATGGCTGGGTTGAATTTGGCACTAAAGATTAAAGTTGAAAATACCTCGAATAGAAATCTTTAGTGATTCGCAACTAATGGTAAACCAAATAAAGCAAACCTATCAAACCAAGGATGCACGGTGAACCCTGTATATGAAAAGGATATTGAAGATGCTTTTCTAATTTGAGGATTTTTCAATTCATCAAATACCCCGAGGAGAGAATACCCAAGCAGATTCACTGGAGAAATTAGCCAGTTCCCGAGGGGCACCCGAAACTCGAGTAATTCCCGTGGGTTATCAAGAAAGATCTAGTATTGAGCATGAAGAATCAGAAACAGGAAAAGAATTATTAGTCCTAACTAGATCCCAAGCTTTGAAAAGGGTAGATGAAATAGACGAAGAGGAAAACTCTGATGGGGAACCTCCTTTAATGGAGACGAATGGCCATCATAAAAATGCCTGAATGACTCCCATTGTAGATTACCTCCTAAGAGGAACTTTACCCCTAGTAAACAAGACTCAAGAAAGATAAAACACCAAGCTCCTACATTTGTGACTATGGATAATATACTACATAAAAAAAAGGCATTCGCTTCCTTACTTAAGATGTGTAAGCTTCTAAAATGGACTTAACCTGTTAAAAGAGGCTCATGAAGGATTGTGTGGAGACCATTCCAATGGAATTATGCTAGCTAAAAGGGTCATGCGACTAGGCTACTAAACTGTACTTCACCAATTTGGTAAGAAATAAATGGAACCGTGTTTAATCAACAATTAAAAACGAAAATGCGGGAAAAAGATAAAGCAGAGACGAGATTTATAGTGGTTCAGTCGTTAATTAGGCCTACGTCCAATGTGAAGGTGATTTTCAATCTTATAATCAGGATTACAAAATACATCAATTCTCTCTTTCCATACATCTCTATATTCACTCAATATACCCTCATTTATATATTTCAATCTTGGAATTATACAAGAGAATGGTAGAATTTGAGGAGAAAAAGGATGGATGAATGATTGAGAAGGAGGATGCCTTCTTTTTCCTTGATCATAAGATTGTTCTTGACGCCATGGCCGAATCAGTAGTTGAGGGTAGAATTTAGCAGCACTTCCTGGTTTCAAAGATTAGATCCCCTTTATGTTGGCAGTCATGGTGTATTTATAGGTGAGCTTCCCTTGGGAAATGATCTGAAATCCGTTTTTGCAGGCTATGGACCGTTCATTCTATTAATTACAATCATGTCATCGACTAGTTGTAGCCAGTTATCAAAATCTGTATTTGGTTGTTATACGCGAGTGACTTAGTGGAGCGAGCACCTTGAGTAGTTGAGTGGGTCCACAGGTGTGGGCGTCCCAGTGAGAATGAATTCTTTGGGAAACTTGGAAACTTTTATAAGAGCAGAACGCGGGACTGGTCCTGACTCTCCGCTGTTCCTTGCGCGACCAACCTTCTTAGTTCAAGGGCGCTCATCCTTTTGCTGCTTTTACATGGTCACTGTTTATCCTTACGGCTATGCTATGAGGTCGCTTCCGCCTTTGTTGAATGGACGACTTGTTTTGCTCCTTTGTTTAAGCAGCTTTGTCTCAATATGAACGACCGACCTTGGCTTTCGCACCTGAATTATGATTCGTGTCTAACTTTTGTTGGAGACATAGTCACATAAGATGTTGCAAGCGCTCGTATTGCAGCTTCATTTCAGGCTTGGCCTTTTGACGGGAAATCAGTGAGCGGCTTTACAAGATATACGGTCTCTATCCTTTTTTGGTTGCACTTCCCATTACATACTGTGCCATCATCCTCGTTCGTACTGGTTAACTTGACTTGTCTTGGGTTTAATATTTGGCCTTTTAAGTGCCTCAGATATCATTGCGCACGATCGACCCTGATGATGTCCATTCCATATCCTTTACTCAATATACGTATGGTTTTTTAGGGATTAACACTTGCCTCTCGAAGTCCGTGATTTCCCTTTGTAGGGAATTACTGGCTTCGACATGTGTGATCGCTCATTGTTTGATAGATTTGTCGAGGGGTCGATCATACAAAAATTTGGGATTGTTTCGGTGTAGTGGCATGGTACTGTTTCTTTTTGTGAGCGAGGCTTGATGTATCTTTTTGGTTACTGTGCGAACAGTTGAATTTCGGGGCGCCAGCTAGAGCTTGATGGGACATTATTGTGTAATCGGACACTAAGCTAACGTGGTGAGAATGCTCTGGATGGATTAAGTTCAAAGTTCTGCAAAATAGGCGCCTTCGCAGATAGCTTATGTTTTTTAAAATTTGGATATTTCAACAATTGCTTGTCTTTGGACATTTGGCGGGATATTTCCCGGGTACGTTAACCCGGATCATTAAATTTTAATTGAGCTGTCCTATCATTAAAAAGGGGCTTCTAGCCCTCTTAAACATTGTCTCTTCATTTTCCCGCTTTTTTACTTTTCCAATAAACTTATTTCGATGGCGACTTCATCGTAGAAGACCTCGTCGTTGCTTCTCGAAGCTTCGATTTTCTTTGCTTGATTGATCATCTTTCCCAACCCCCTTTTGGTCGACGGTTTTCCCAGGCTTTGTTTCCAGCTATAATGCCCCTTTCTTTGAGTTGAATTCCGTTTGTAAGTGAATTTCCCTCCTTTTACCTCTGATTCTGGGTTATTTCTCTTGGTTTTGTAAAAAAAAGGTTCTCAATTGGCTATGTCGAGTTGCTGGAACACATGGTTGTGATGTTTGAGAAGTGTTGATTTGACCTGGTATGTACTTGGATTTCACGCAAAATCCTCTGGTGGTTCTGACTTATGTGATAAACTTTAGTCCTTTTCATGCTGGCAAGTTATTTACCGAAATGCTTATGAAACTACATTTCCTAATTCATCGTGCCTTTTCGGATGTTTAATGGAAGACTTATAGCGATACTTTTGTTCTTCCCTTCTCACTATTCTTTTGGCAGGTGCGACTAGCTGTCGTGACCGACCTAATCAAAGTCTGCGTTTCTCATACTTTTGAATTTATAACTCTTCCTTTATATTGTCAGTAAATTCTTTTTATTGGATAGGGCCGATGATCTGATTTGGAAGGTGTATCTATCCAGAGTTGCTTCCTTTTGATTACCAGCGACCCAATTCATAATTTCCCTTTAAACATACTTAGTTGTGCTGACATGTAACCAACTGCTAATTCATCTTAATTCCAGTTAACTCATCATGTCTGGGGAGCGGGAGGGTTTGGATCGGGCAATTGAGGCTGCCCCGGCTACTGGTTCTGATTTGATTGTTGGTCAGATTCATCCTAAACCTCGTTGTTTTGATAGGGTGGCAGTCGGTTACCGTAAATCGACGCTTTCTTTTGATCAGTATTTACAAATGTGCAATCGCATTGGGTTTTCAAAGGACAAAGCCTAGTTTCCCAGAAAGGGAGAATTGGCCGATTGTCCGCCCTTTGGGTATGTAGCGGTCAATTATCACATGCTGTCTAGCGGGGCGATTCCCCCCTTTAATCCTTATCTAGAGTCCATTTTGCGGCACTTGGCCATATCCCCATATCAGCTGCATCCTAGTGGATATCAAATTTTTCTTGGGCTATACATACTTTTCATGGAATTCCGGCAGCAAGAACCCACATTCGCGGATATTTGTTCTTTATATACTTTTAAGAGGAGGGAGGTAGATGATCCTTCTTTCTTTTTTATGGAAAGCATGCATGATAGAATTATCATTGGTCTGACAAATGGTGCTAAGGGGTTCCCGGATCAGTATTTCTTTGTCCAGTGTCCTTGTAAATTCTATGGTCGATGGGCAGAAGGAGGTAATTGTCCCTTTGCTCTTTAGAATTCTTACCCTTTCACTTTTCTCATTTGGCTTTCTTTCTGATTCTTGTAGTGATTCCTTCAGTTGCGGGTCTTACTTTAGATCAAGCCCTCCTCAATTCTTTGATTTCTATTGACAAAAAAAAGGAGCAGAGAGGTGTTGCTTTCATAAGAAAGAACCCGAAGGTCTGCTCAGCGTTCTAAGAAAGCTTCTGCCTTCATAACCTCCCCTGGAACCGGTTTTGATATCATTCTAATTGTGGCATAATTTCCCATAAATCTGATAATTTCTGAATGCTTGCTGAACTCATATTTTATTTTTCAGGTGTAAATGCAAACTATTCGTTATCAGATAGCTTTTCTCAACAAGCCGATCTCACTTATCCTCGATGCCTTTTACGGTCTCGCCTTTCCTGTTATTCGAGGGACCCCCAACTGTCTTCAAGTTCTCAGGTCCAAAATACCTCTGAACCTCCGATGGTCGATTCGTCAAGGCGTGGGGGACGTGATCATGCTAAAGTGCTCGCAACGGTTGAATTTTCTGCAAGATCTATTGTTCTGACACCTGCTCATGTTCAAATAATACGTGATCGTCGTCCACCTTATAAGATTTCTCCTGGAAACCCAACGCTTAAAGATCGCTTTAGCGGTTGGGACTTAAGGGGAATGCATTTTGACCTGGATTTACATCCTAATGATAGACAAGAAGTCGTAAAGAGTTTGAATGCCATAAAAAGTAGCATGACCAACCAGCTTAGTATTGTTAAGAAGCAATTTGAGACACAATTGAATCTGGCCATGTGGGATGTTGATAGGCGGCTGGAACATTAGGCCAAATTTGGTTATGAATTCCAGAAATTGAACGCTCAGCACCTTGATCATATTGTACCTTTGGAAAACGAAAAAGCTGGCCTGATCCATTTTATTAAATCCCGAGAATCTGAGATTACTTCTTTAAAAAACGGAAGCATTAAAGTGGATAATTTAGAGGCCAAAAATGTCGAGCTTAGGAAAGAGCTGGAGGGTGTGCGAGCGCGGCTTTTAGAATCTCAATCTGCTCAAGAGCTTGCTGAGCGCCATTTGGCCTTAGAAAAGCAGGCTTTAATTTCTTTAAAACAGGAAAACATGGCTCTCGAAGGCCAAATTGCTTTTCAGAACGAAACCCTTAGAACCTTTGAGGAGGATAAAATCAGATTGCGTAGAGATCTTGATGTAGCCAGAGTCGAGGTGACAATACTTTGTTTCAATCCTATGTTTGCAGTTTCATGAATTGTGGAAGCCTAAGTTATTTGAATAAGGCGAACTCTGGCTCTCGTTTGGGAACAGGTACTTTCATATTCCAGAGATGTCAATGACGAGTTCATTCAAAGTCGGCTTTTAGGAGAAGAAGACCGCAAGGCTCTGGTTGAAGGCAGGAGGATATTGTCGAACGAGCGAGCTCAATCGTTTAGGAGGGAATGTTCAGAGGCTACCATTTCTTGTGCCCCACCTGATTCCGTCAGAGCTGATATTTCGAGCTCTCATGTTCCCCTCGCAGATCACTCTGCCTCTTTTGATGCGAACGACCATGAGGTTGATGCTGTATACCCAGAAACTCCAGGTAAAATTGATATTTACCAATCTGCCCTGGATTTGGATTTCCTTATTTCTTCACCTGAGATTGCTGAGTTTAGTGCTTGCTATTCGTTTGCGTCAGGTGTGCTTTCGCCACATTCTTCATCTGTTTGTGGCACTACTGCTCGACCTGCCGCCTTTGATTCTGTCCTAATATCTACCAGCATTATTCCCCTCATCACACCTTCATCAGATGACCCATTTTTACCAGATGTGTCCGATCCATAAGATGAGGACAAGATTTGGAATACCAAGGCTGTGTCCACCCTAAAACGCAAAAGGAAGCTAGCAGGTTAATAGTCTAAGATCATAAGCTTTTTTCCTCCGATGGCTCTTTTGTATAGATAGATCAGCTAATGCTTGAACAACTGGTTCATCCTCTTCTGTATAGGAAATAGCATTTGTGACCTTTGGGGTCTGATTCCAACCTATATTATTTTTTTTACCTGTTACGTACTTAGACCGGTTGTTTGTGCCAGTGTCGGCCCTCGCTTAATATTTTATGTTTGCGTACTTACGTTTGTATCGTTTAGGTGCTATCATAGTTTTATTACTTTCATTCTTATGAGTGGTCTCACTTTTAGTTTGTTGTTCGCGAGAATCTTATCGTTCGAATAGTTCTCGCAATGAAGTCATAACTAGCTTGTGGTATGTTTTTAATGGGCATTGGTGGTTTTTTTACACAATGGTGATGTCCCCATACCAAAGCTCTTTTTAATTTCACAGATTCTGTTAATTTAAATTATGATTTCATTTGATCAACTCATGATTTTTTTTTCTTAAAAACGCGTGGTTATTATGTGTCTTCTTTTGGGTGCCCCCATGGGAGGTCTTAGGTTTCAGTTTCGACCCAAGTTCGGCCTTGTTAGTCCTGATTTTTCTAGGACTGACAGACCTTGTTGGGTACCCTCATATGGCTAGGATTTCTGATTACCCCCTTTCGGCTAGGATTTCTGATTTGCGCTGGTCCTTCCAGCATGTTTTGTCGGTCCTTCCGACACTAGGACTAATGTTTCCAGCCTAGGTATTTATCCGTGGGACATTTTTATCATTTTCCTTGTACTTTTTTTTGAAGCCTGATGTCAGTTTCTCCATCAAATGCTTGCTTAGGGGCATTCCACCTTCTAGCTTGTTGTTTGTCTTAGAACAACGTGTCTTGTTGAGGTGATGTGCTTATACACCCAACTTGGTTTGCATGCTTTTTGTGATGCTTTCAAGCCATTTTGCTCAAGATGTGCTTTGAGGACCTTCCTTTTTGCAATTAGGATGGGCATGATTAATTGCTTCTACCATGCCTACATTCGAAAAATCAGTTTTTAGCATGAGGTGATGAGTATGATACTCAGATAAGCACACGATGATTTCCTTTGTACACGACACTTATAAGTAATTCATCGTCAAACATGAATATAGCAAGTTGGCAAAACAAAGTAAAACGATTACTACTTCTTAAGTAAACATAATAAAAAATGGAGTAATAAAGCGGAGTCACTGGAACTTTAGTTCAAAATTCCGTGATCAGGACACCAGTTACTGATCCCTAACCAAGCATTAGTTCCGAGCTAGTTTAGGCCTTTTCCTCGGAGAGTTTGTTGCCCCTTATTTGCAAAGCAATGGGACAATGACCTTGCACATATTATTGCAAATGGTTCTCCCTGACCAGACCCTCGATTAACGATTTCAAGTGCCTACACTCATTAGTATTGTGTCATGGTGGGTCATGGAATTGACAGAACCTTCCTGATTTCATGGTAGCATCTCTGACTTGCATCCGTTCTGGGGCTGGATATTCTACAGTATTCTTAGTTGCCCTGAAGATATTCTCTATGGTGTCGTTGAGGGAGGTGAATTCTGAATTCTTGAAAAAGCGCGGTTTCCTTCTATGCTGCTTGGTTCCACCCCTTGCAACTAAGATATACCTTTTCTTTTCATTCCGATCCGTGGAACGAGCGCTTTTCTCCTTGTCGGGTCTTATCCAGGGCCCATAATCATGACATGCAGTTTTCGGAGTGGAACTTTCTCCTTCAGCAGAAAATTCTATTTCGCTTGCACGACTTATTCGAGCGAACGGAGAGTCAGCGACACTTGGTGTGGCTTTTGTGAAAGAGGCTTGGATAACGAGCATTGACTTGATCTTCTTCATCAATGCATTGTTCGCAATAGTTATTTGACTCGTTATTCCTGCCATTGCTTCTTCCAACTCCCTCTTGGTTACGGCCGCATCGACTTTTGACGGTTCCATTTCTTCTGGATGGATGGTAGGCGATGTGGCAACGTCGGAGATGCCGTCAATTTTATCAGCAATTTCCTTTGGCGTGCTCATGATTTCAAGCACAGTGCCTCTTTGAAAATCTTATCAGATATGAAATGGGGAAAGAAGCAAACACGGCCCCACGGTGGGCGCCAAAATGTTTACACCAAAAATGGTCTAAACACCCAAGGTACTAAACCGTACATCACCAATTTGGTAATAAATAAATGGAAACGTGTTTAATCAGCAATTGAAAACGAAAAATGCGGAAAAAGGATAAAGTGGAGACTAGATTTATAGTGGTTCAGCCGTTAATTAGGCCTACGTCCACTGTGAAGGTGATTTTCAATCCTATAATGAGGATTACAAAATACATCAATTCTCCCTTTCCATACATCTCTATATTCACTCAGTAAACCCTCATTTATATATTTCAATCTTGGAATCACACAAGAGAATGGTTGAATTTGAGGAGAAAAGGATGAATGAATGATTGAGAAGGAGGATGCCTTCGTTTTCCTTGATCATAAGATTGTTCTTGATGTCATGGCCGAATCAGTAGCTGAAGGTAGAATTTAGCAGCACTTCGTGGTTTCAAAGATTGGATCCCCTTTATGTTGGCAGTCATAGTGTATTTATAGGTGAGCTTCCCCTGGGAAATGATCTGAAATACGTTTATGCAGGCTATGGGCCGTTCATTCTATTAATTACAATCGTGCCATCGGCTAGCTGTAGCCAGCTGTCCAAATCTGTATTTGGTTGTTATGCGCGAGTGACTTAGTGGAGCAAGTGCCTTGAGTAGTTGAGCGGGTCCATAGGTGCGGGCGTCCCTGTGAGAATGAATGCTTTGGAAAACTTGGAAACTTTTATAAGAGCGGAATGCGGGACTGGTCCTGACTCTCCACTATTCCTTGCGCGACCGACCTTCTTAGTTCAAGGGCTCTCGTCCTTTTGCTGCTTTTACATTGTCGCTGTTTGTCCTTACGGCTATGCTATGAGGTTGCTTCCGCCTTTGTTGAATGGAAGACTTGCTTTGCTCCTGTGTTTGAGCAGCTTTGTCTCAATATGAACGACCGACCTTGGCTTCCGCACCTGAATTATGATTCGTGTCTAACTTTTGTTGGAGACATAGTCACATAAGATGTTGCAAGCGCTCGTATGGCAACTCCATTTCAGGCTTGGCCTTTTGACGGGAAATTAGTGAGCAGCTTTACAGGATATACTGTCTCTATCCTTTTGGGCCGCACTTCCCATTACATATCGTGCCATCATCCTCGGTCATAATGGTTGACTTGACTTGTCTTGGGTTTGATATTTGGCCGTATAAGTGCCTCGGATATCATTGTGCACGATCGACCCTGATGATGTCCATTCTATATCCTTTACTCAATGTATGTATGGATTTTTTTAGGGATTAACACTATTATTGGCCACAAATGGTTAATCAAGCGATTGAATATGTCAAAAAGTGTGAAAAATGTCAAAGGTACTCTAAGATACCTCGACTTCCTCCAATCGAGCTGACCACTATCTCAAGCCCCTGGCCATTTGATGTGTGGGGGATAGATCTAATCGGACATTTACCAATCTCCAAAGGTGGAGCCAAGTACGTAGTAGTAGCCATTGATTACTTCACCAAATGGGTGGAAGCAAAACCCCTTACAACAAACACATCTAAAAAGGTGTTAGGGTTCGTGATAAAGAATATTGTTTCCCTCTTTGGGATCTCTTACAAGATCATATCAGATAATGGAGCACAATTCAAGAGCGAAGAATTCACTCGGTTTTGTGAGAAAAATGGAGTCATCAAAAGCTTTTCCTCGGTAGCCCATCCAACGGAAAACGGAGTTGTCGAAGCTGCCAACAAAAGCATAAAGACAATTCTTAAAAAGCGCCTAAACCAAGCCAAAGGAAATTGGGCCGAAGAGTTACACTTAGTGCTTTGGGCATATAGAACTTCTACCAAAACAACTACGGGACACACTCCCTTTTCCTTGACATATGGGCGCGAAGCCATGCTTCCGGTTGAAGTTGAAATCCCATCGCATATAAGCATAACTTATGTGTTTAATCGCAATCAATAGTTAAGGAAGGAATCCCTAGACCTAATACAAGGATTGATAGATGAGGCCGCAATTAGAAAAGCTGAATATCAAAGGAGAATCACGAAATACTACAACATAAATGTCAAGTCTAGAACCTTCTCAAAAGGAGAATTAGTTTTACGAAGCGTAAAGGCTAACACAAAAAAATCCCAGTAGATGGCCCACTTGGCCCAAATTGGGAAGGACCCTTGGTCGTCCATCAAGAAGTTATGCTCGGAACATATCAATTATGCAGACCCAATGGTGATCTCGTTTTGAGAACATGGAACTCGGAACATTTAATACCATACTTCTCAATGATAAATGAGTGAAAGGAGTTTTTCCTCCAAGGATGATCACATAACTAAGGGCATGGAAACCCTTTCAAAGCTTAAAGAAACCCAAAATTGGTCAAACCACAAATGGATCAAATCCCTTGTCATCATCAAAATTGGTCAGGACAAGGCATACTCGGAGGGGGATGGTGTGTTAGTCTTTCTCCATGCCCAAATCAGAGTGGGCTAGGTTAAAGCATCAAAAGCGTAAGCCTTTGTTTCACACCAGAAATGGTCGTGGCAGAGCATCTAAAATTAGCACGCCCTGCCTTTACTCGTAGAAGAGTATGTCCTGTCTCTGCTATGAACTAAGCACATCCTACCTTTGCTCGCAGAAGAGCACGTCCTACCTCTTCTTATGTTCCGTGTTACCCGCAAAAGGGAACGCAAACCCCTATCACTGCCTACGATGGTAAGGGTAGGGAACCCCTTGGAGGAGGGTGGTATGTAAGCCTCTATCAATACCTACGATGGTCAATATGGAGCATCAAAAGAGTAAACCTTAATTTCGTGTCAACGATGGCCTGGTTTAAGCTTCTAAGACCTTATCATCGCCTACGATGGTCAGGATAAGGCGCTTCCTGGAGGGAGGTCGGGTAAGTCCTTGGGCCCTACTTGTGGATAAGCTAGCCAAGCGCGCCGGACACACAAGCCCAGAGAGTGGCCAACAAAGCACATACATCCTCTGCTTTGACATCAAAACCTAGATAGTGGCTTAATAAGTACGTAAAACCTCTGCTTTACAAATCAGATCCAAGGGGGATACCACAACATTAATACAAGAAATGGATTTCTGGTCTTCTATCTTTAGTTACCCGAACAAGGGTTCGTTTGGGACTTCTATTAATACCAGAAGAGGATTTCTGGTCTTCAATCTTTAATTACCCGAACAAGGGTTGGTTTGGAATTTCTATTAATACCAGAAGAGGATTTCTGGTCTTCAAACTTTAATTACCCAAACAAGGTTTGGTTCGGGACTTCTATTAATACCAGAAGTGGATTTCTGGTCTTCAATCTTTAATTACTTGAACAAGGGTTGGTTCAGGACTTCTATTAATAATAGAAGTGGATTTCGGGTCTTCAATCTTTAAACTACCCGAGTAAGGGTTGGTTTAAAACTGCTATCAAGACAGGAAATCAGTTATCAGCTTCCAATCTTTAATGGTCAAGTTAAGACTAACACGGAAGCAGTACCCTGGAGGTTTCGTTATGCAAGCCAATGTTAAAGATAACTCTCAAATAGAATGAAAAATGATCTAGAAAGAGAAGTTGGACTTGAAAAGTCGAAAACACCCATTCACTAGGGGGTCAAATGTTACTACCAAAATTAACAACTAAACGGGCTGACGGTGAAGGGGTATCGAAAGAAAACAAGCATAGAAGAATCCTCCGAAAGCAAAAAGCCAAACACTAGAGAGAACTCAAAAGCTACAAAATACCAACAGGGTCTATCTGGTAGGGGGTATCCGACAGGGTCTATCCAACGGGGGTATCCGTCAGGGCCTATCCTATAGGGGGGTATCCGATAGGATCTATCCAGTAGGGTGTATCCCGCAGGGTGGTTCTATAATGAAAGGTCATCCAAGTCAGAAGCTAAGAAAAAGGGAGGCAAGAGCTCCGCTAATCAAAACCCAAAAGACAGAAGAGCTGTCGGTACAAACATGATTAACACCGATACATCAGGAGATAAAGGCATTAAAGATACCAAGCCTAAAGCGCCCAAGGGTTATCCGGAACTAGCCCTCGAAATATTCAAGCACCGGGATGTCATTCTAATAAACAATGGGTAAAACACCAGAAGCTACCCTCCGAAAGGCTAGACTTCATCTGAAAGCTCCATCGGAAGGCAAACCGAAACCCTAGAGGGGATACATGCTATCCATACTAATCTGCCTAGCATCGACACCGATAGCTATCTACATACATCACGAAGGCAAGCTCCTCGATGTATTCATGAGAAAACCGGAAGCCACAACCGGGAGCACAAATGTCTTTCGAAAGCCATTTACATTGATAAGCTCATATCATGTCGAAGAAGCTTCAATTGACCGGAACCCTCACTCTGGAAGCTATAATTAGCACCACAAAAGCTGCCGGAAGCTAAAACATCCAAGACTTAGGAGAAAAGTGGCCGATAGAGGATTCTGCAAGCCTAATCGCCCAACAGCTGAAGGGGCCCCGAATTCTCTATAAATAAGACCCTAGGGGTCACATTTTGGGGGACAAATTCTTCATTTCTCAATCTTGTTTCTTCTTCTATAAGGAGCAAACCCTAATTTTCAAATCGGATTGGGGATTTCTTCAACTTTTGTAATACGTCTACAATTTATGAATGGAGAAGTCCGAGACATCTTGTGATTTGATAATCATTTTGTGCTATTTATGATGAAACGGGGAGTTAACAATAACCTTTCATATGAAAGAGTTGTTCATGACACCTTTATAAAGAGGAAGGGCTTCGTGGAAACTCGAAGCCTTCCCCCTTTATCTTGAGGCTTGGCAACGTGAATCAGCTCTCTCATAATGATCCTAGTGCTACTCAACTCTGGAAGAGAGGTTGACTACAGGCTTCTGACTTGATCACTGACACAACCAAGGCCCGTCGGGTTGGCTCAATGCGGAAGGATCATTTGAGTTAATAAGTGTTCCAGCACCCCTACCATCCGAATATTGGGAATTATTAGCCTGTTTTCCTCCTATCACAATGTATATCATTTTACTCGTGATCTAAAAGGTAACTAATTGCATAAAGCTTCAGTTGTGCCAAACTAAATAAACCTTTCTTCAAGGTACTTCAGAACTCCTAGCCCTGTAAGCGTGATATTCACCCCCTGAGGGAATAATAACTAACCTTTAGAATGGAGATTTTGATACTTAAGAAACAGTAGATTTAGCTAAGGAACGCTGATCCCAGATTGTTTTTTCAGTAACCTTATATCGCTGCTGCACCAATTTTTCTAAATATATGTTCTATATAACTTATTCCGGGTGTTGACGGAAAATATCGTTAACACATGTGATGTAAGGAGTAAACAGAAGAGGACAAGGGAAATTGAACATCATTTCTACAAATAACTTTTGGCGGTAA
This sequence comes from Allium sativum, assembly GCA_030737875.1. NCBI lineage: Eukaryota > Viridiplantae > Streptophyta > Magnoliopsida > Asparagales > Amaryllidaceae > Allium > Allium sativum. The sequence continues at coordinate 297,785,625 of CM060911.1, read as the reverse complement.
CAGCCTTTAGAATGCCTTGAATTTCAAGAAAACAAAACATCATTGGAAAGCATAGACAACTGTACACTAAGTTATGTAAAGTAGCGGCGGATATGTTCGTTGTTCCATGCCCTTGAGAGCTCGGCTCCATCTATGGTTGCTAGCTTGAACGTACCATCTCTAAGCTTATGTTATATGGCGTACGGGCCTTCCCAGTGAGGACCGGGGCCAGTCGTTGGGGGAAAACCCGTTTCAGGACGATGTCACGTATATTAAGATCTTTACAGCGGACTCTGGAGTTGAAGTATCGGGCTACTTGTTGTCGCTGGGTGGTAGCTCTGAGTTCAGCTTCGTTCCTTTTCTGCTCGAGTAAATCGAGCGACTCCATAAGTAAATCTTGATTGATTTTCGGATCATAGTAGGTAACCCGATGAGATTGAAGCTTTAGCGCAACGCAGATGACGGATTCGGATCCATAGGCAAGAGCTAATGGAGTGTGTCTTGTTGCTGACTTATAGGTGGTCCGGTATGCCCATAGGGCCCGAGGGAGTTCATCTGCCCACATGCCTTCGGCCTTTTCCAGACGCTTCTTGATAATGGATTTAATCACATTGTTAACAGCATCGACTTGCCCATTGGCTTGAGGGTGAGTTACCGCTGAGAATCTCTTTTCGATGTTATGCCGTTGATAGAAGGCTTTGAATTCTCCACTCTCAAATTGGGTCCCATTATCTGAGATAATGGCCTGGGAGACCCTGTAATGGGTGATGATGTTGCAGACGATGAAATTGAAAACCTTCTTGGTGGTGATCGTGGCGAGAGCCTCAGATTCTACCCATTTGGTGAAGTAATCAACTACGACGATGGCATAATGTTCCCTGCCTCTAGCCATTGGAAGAGTCCCAATAATGTCTATTTCCCACATGGCAAACGCCCAAGGACTGACCATTTGCATTAGTTCGGTAGGCGGGGATCTTTGAGAAGCGCTGGCATTTATCGCACTTACGGGCATAGTTCGTAGCATCTTGATCGAGTGTGGGCCAAAAGCATCCATGCTGGATGACTTTGCTTGCTAAGGTCTGCCCTCCGGTGTGGTCCCCACTCTCGCCTTCATATACGTCTATTAGTACATGCCTGCGTCATCATAGTCTACGCATCAAAGGAGCGGGACAGAGAAGCCTCTGCGATAGAGTACTCCCATCATGAGAATGTAGCAAGAAGATTGGCGGGTGAGTGCTTGGTGAATTGAGCACCTAGATTGGAGCGAGCCTCATGAGCTGCGCATCTTTGGAGCTTGCTTGCTTGGCCAATGTGTCGGCCTTCTCATTCTGTTCTCGGGGAATATGCGTGATGACGAAGTAGTCGAATTTGATGAGCAAATCCCGAACCTGGGCAAGATAAGGAGCGAGCCGTGCCCCCTTGGCTTTGTACTCCCCTTGTACCTGGCGCAAGATGAGTTGTGAATCAGAGAAGATTTTGATGTCCTTTAGGTCAAGTTCGATTGCTATTCTAAGTCCGGCTATCAAGGCCTCATACTCCGCGTCATTGTTGGTAGCAAGGAAGTTGAGATTTAAAGTGTAGCATATCAGGCGCTCTTCTGGAGTGATGAGCACAACTACGGCCCCGGAACACTTATTATTGGAAGATCCGTCTACAAATAGTTTCCACTGAATACTAGGGTCTTTGTTCTTTCTGGAGAAGAGTCCTCGGGGTGGTGAATTTCACTATGAAATCATCGAGCGCTTGTCTGAGGATAGCTCGACAGGGGATGAATGTTATCTCGAATTGACTCATCTCTACGTTCCACTTTAATATTCATCCGAACACCTCAGGTCGCTACAGGACCGGTCGTAGTGGCTGGTTGATGTAGACTTTTATGGCATGAAACTAGAAATATGGTCGTAGCTTCCAGGAGGAAATCAAAAGGCAGCAGACTAGTTTCTCAAGCTTCGGGTAATTCTTCTCCGCCCCCGACAATCGTTTGTTGATGTAGTAGACGGGTCGTTGGACATGGTCTTTAATGCGTACCAGTGCCGAATTGATTTCCTACATGGAAACAACCAAATAAATGTATAAGTCTTCATGGTCCACAAGTTTGGACAAGATAGGTGGTCGCTCTAAGTGATTCCAAAAGTCCTCGAATCGGCGACGCAGTCTGGAGTTCATTCGAAGTTGCGCTTCCCTTTTCGAAGCAAGTCAAAAAAGGGAATACATTTGTCGGTAGCTTTGGAGATGAATCGACTTAAATTGGCGACCTTTCCATTTAACCTTTGGACATCTTTGATGTTCTGAGGGACTTGAATATCCAGGCTAGCTTTGATTTTGTCTGGATTGGCTTTGATTCCTCAAGATTTGACGATGAAACCCAGGATTTTTCCTGAAGCGACTCTAAAGCAGCACTTCAGGGGATTGAGTTTCATGTCGTATTGGCGGAGGACATCAAACATTTCAAAGAGGTCATGGACATGGTTGCTCGATATTTTAGATTTTACTATCATATCGTCGACGTATACCTCCATGGATTTTCCAATCTGGTTCTTAAAGAGGCGGTTAACCATCCGTTGATAAGTGGCTCCTGCATTCTTGAGTCCGAAAGGCATGACGTGGTAGCAATATAGCCCAAGGCCGGTAATGAAAGAGGTGTGAACCTAGTCGCGAAGACACACCCAAATTTGATTGTAGCCTGAATAAGCGTCCATGAAGGATAAGAGTTGGTATCCGACGGTCGAATCAACAAGCCAGTCGATCTTCAGGAGTGGGAAGCTGTCTTTGGGACATGCCTTATTCGGGTCGGAGAAGTCGATGCACGTTTGCCATTTGTCTTCGCTTTTTTGATCAGAACAGGTTTGGAGACCCATTAAGGGTAGTCGGCTTTGCAGATGAAATTGTTGTTGAGTAGTCTGTCTACCTCTTCCTTGAGTGCATTGGATCTATGGGTCCCAAGAAGCGGCGTTTTTGTTTGACCGAAGGCAGTGTGGTGTCGAGATTTAGCTGGTGGCAGGCGATTGCGGGGTCGATGCCCCTCATGTCCGAGTGGGTCCAAGCAAACACGTATAGATTGGCTCTCAAGAAATCCACAAGATCTTCTTTTATTGCGGGGTGGATTTGCGACCCGATATTCAAGACCTTTGATAAATCATCAGGGCTGGTCGGAACATCCACCGTAGGTTCAACTGGAGTAGCCATCTCGTAATCGGGCTCTTTGTCCTCCCTTCGATCGAGATCTTCTGAAAGACGACAATGGCGCCTGAGCCAAGGCTCAGATGTCTTTGATTGCTATGCGGAGACGGTCTTGGCACGGGAAGGCAAAGGCATAACCTTGCCCTTATCCTTATTATTCGCGTCCTTTCATTCTATTACGTAACAATCTCTTGCCATTGCTTGGTCACCTTTAACCGTGCCGATCCCGCTTTCTGTTGGGAACTTCATTAGGAGAAACCATGTTGGCATGCAGATTTAGAATTCCGTAAGGATGGGACATCCGAAGAAAACATTATAGGGATAGATAATGTCGATAACCACAAAAGTGAGGACTCGAACCCGGCTCAGATCCCCATCACCAAGTTCAACAAGTAGGTAGATCATGCCCTGGGTGATTGGAGGATCCGTTGAAGCCGTCGATTGTGGCATGGCAAGGTTTCAAGTCCTTGGTTTCCAACTTCATCTGATCATAGGAAACTTTGAAGATGATGTTGATTGAGCTCTCCGAATCAATTAATACCCTCTGGACGGAAGCAGAAACAATCTGAGCTATGATCACGAGAGGGTCTGTGGTTGGGATCTCAATTCCCGTTGACTATCTTTCACCAAAGACAATGTCGTCTTGCATTGTTATCTGGAGTTTGGCGGGGATGGATTCATCCATAGTGGAGCAAGCTTCCTAGGTGGCATGCTTTATAGCGCTCACGTATTCTTCCATTTTTTGAAAACCTTTGTGCGCGGGGTAAGGCCCGCCACAGATGGTGTTGAACACAATACCACACCTTTGGTTGGACGGACCAAAGGACGCCTTGGCATGTGCTGGAGGTGCGGGCATAGGAGGACCCGAGTTTGCTTCGGGAGGAAAAGGTTCTTGAACATACTGCTCAAGGCGCTTTTCACGGATAAGCTTTTCGATTGCGTCCTTGAGCTGGCATCAGTAATTGGTATTGTGCACGTACATATCGTGGTATCGGCAGTACTTGCCGGTGTTCTTATCGTGGTCAGTGGACTCTCTAGAGTGTGTTTTCTTATATTGGAGCATGTTACATGTCTATAAGTAGATCGTCTCTAAGTTTTCATTCAGCGGAGTGTAGGTCTCGTACGCTTGGTAGCGGTCAGACCTCTTGGGATCCGCTGGATCCTGGTTGTTGTCACGGCCGCCCTGCATGCCGCTACCCAGCTTCGATTTGTAGGGACCTGCCCCCCTTGTTTTTGTCGAAAGGTTCTCCAACATGTTTCCCTTTGGCATTGTCGTCAATGGTATCGGCATGCGGGTTATCGAAAGGGTTGGCCCGGGAGATTCGGTTACGCCTTGCTTCTTCTTGACACAAGAACTTTCCGGCCTTTTCGTCAAATGTGTCGAGACTCTTGGGCTACTTCTTGTTGATCCAGGCCCCGAATTTGGAAGTGGGAAGGACGCCTTTTGCAATTTGGAAAAGCACGGTATGAGGCTTTTGATCGTCTAGCTCGGTACAGGCGGTATTAAACCGCGAGATGTAGCTCTTGAGTGACTTGGTGGGTCCTTGGTACAAATTCGACAGAGTGAGGGCGTTTTTCGGAGTTGAGATGTACATTCTGAATTTTTTAACCAACTCTGTGGCTAGTTGACCAAAGTTGTTAAAGGAATGGAGCGGTAGGTGAGAAAAACCAGAGTAAAGCAATGCCTGACAAGAAAACTGGGAAACACTTGCATTTAACCGAGTCGGTGGCCCGGCTAGAGTCCATTTGCCACTCATAGCGGTTTAGAAAGGCACAAGGATCGGTCATGCCGTTATAAAGTGGCATCTGCGGCATGTTGAAGCGTCGTGGCCATTCGGCTTCGTGTACGATCCTGGTGGAAGGGTTGCGCCTTAGGTGGGTTTCCCATGAGCCGTTGGCGTTCCATCACATTTCCCTCATGATCCTTTGGACCATGTCAGGGAGATATGTCGGATGCGGATTTGTCGGTGGAATCCGTTGGTTTCGTCGAACCTCGAGAGTTCTGTTCTGCGGTCGCCTTCTATGATGCGCATTCGAGTCATCCTCTTCCATGTCATCAACATCTATAATCGGTTTTTTTTACAGATGGTGAGGCTGAGAAGGTTGATGCGAATCTTGATTCGGAAGAGCTTGGGTTGGCTGGGCCGCTGGGATAGTAGGTCCCTGGTCCTGGAAGACGGCAGTCGGGTTTTGTTGAGGAGTGGGTCGGTTGCTCGGACCCGGCTCATCATTGATAATCAGTTACGAACGGTCGCGATATTGTGCCTCCCACTGTAAGTGATGGTATTTCGGTCGCCATTTCCATTCCCATCCCCATTGCCGTTAGCAGGGGAGTTGGAGCGGATGACGACATTGTTGATGAGGCTAAACCTCCTTCTCTGATGTGGGCCCCTAGACTCGGAAGAGGAGGTTTCCGAGATGGTATGCCGAGGTCGGGCGTTGTTCTGAGCGGGCTAAAGTCGGGCGACGATGCGTTGACTTTCCTGGAGTTGGCTCATAAGGCCAATGTTATGTCTCAATGGCTAATTTAGCTCGAGATTTGTACTCTCATACTTATGGTTAAGTGCGTGGATCTACGCTTGTGTTGCAGGAGCTTCGGGGTCCACAGGAGGAAGGGTCTCAGTTGCGTGCGGGATATCCGCCGGTTGAGGTTGCTGGGATGTTCCAGTTTCGGCTACAGCAGAAGAGTCGATCATTGCATTCTTTGGTCGCTTTTCCATGGTAAGCGGACGTGGCGGCAGGTTAGTGAAGGAACCTAAAGCATGTAGGAGTCGAGATGGTAATGTGCGACAAGGAAGCGAATATGAGTTTTCTCAATGAAAGCACCAAAATGTTGAGGGAAAAATATGTTGTAAACACCCAAGATTCTTAGTTACTTCAAAATTATAGTTTCGCGTGGAAATGTAAGTGCGGAAAGCAGTCAATAACACAAGAGATTTATAGTGGTTTGGTCTCGCGAGAGGCCTACGTCCACTTTGGAAGAGTCATTGGAATATTATTAATAACAAAGAGTTACATGGTTGAGACTATCACATGACATCCTTTTACATACATCTCTAAGTTATATAAGGTCATAATTGCCATATGCAAATATTAGGAAAAAGACACATTTGCCCTTCTTCCTCCTCAAAGCATGGATGCCATTAAAAAGGTTACTTCGAGCTCTCTAGAGATGTCAAATTACTAGATTCCAACCCCTTTGAAGTGTGAGTTTGAGGGGTATTTATAGGGAAGTGGTTAGGTGGGAGTAGGAAGGATTAGGGGACCACATCAGAAATCTCGGATCCCGTAGTGTAGGCCACCAACAACTTGGATCCCTTTGCCTCTGCCTCAGGAACTCATACCCCTTGGTGGGGTGCGAATTTCATACCCCTTGGGGTATGAGTGATGCTCACTTAAATTAGGCGGGGTCGAGGATCGGAAGTCTAGTGGCGTCTTAGGGTTCAAGGCACTGGTTTGGAAATGTTTTGAGGAGTGATGAGGTTCCTGTCTACGCGACCTCTTCTCGACTTATTTCCTTAACTCCTTGGAAACACTCCCGGCTTTAACATCACGCGATATGTTGAGTTGAGTGTGTCTTGCATACTTTTGGGAACCGGACCAAAAGGCTGGTTAACATAAGCTATGTGAAATACATTTTCTACAGTATGGAGAATTGGGTTGGGGTCATAGTGAATGAACTCAAAACTAAATTGTAACGACCCGTATTCTACGTATCTAAGGATCGTAGGATATTTGTTTTATTTTCATATGAAGTCGTATGGTCATGTAACTTTGGGAAATGACTATTGGGGTTATTTCCCTCATTCACGATTTTTGCCGGATTTAAAAAGACCGTTTGCCCCTAGCGAATCTTGTTTCATCTATAACTTTTGACAGGTAAGGATTTTTGACCTGAACCTCTTATATTGGATTTGGATGATGGTTTTCCATCCCGTAGAGTAGTCACATTGTCAAATAGACTTATTGTTTGGGAGATATGGCTGAAATAAGATTTGAAAGATGGAAAACAGCCTAATTGGGCTTAATTAAGTGATTAGCGGCTAGGTCCATAACCCAATTCGAGATTAGGGTTATGGAAGGGCTGGAAGGAGTCGGAGAATGATCTCCTTTCATTTTTCTAGCTTCCACAAACCTTTCTCAAACCCTAATCATGGCTTCCATCTTCCAAATCTCTCTCTAATCACTTTCTAATCACAAACTAATCAAATTTACGTTAAATAAAGCCGGATTAACACCAAATTCGAGGTAGAGCTGCTGCACCACATTTGAATCCAAGCCAAATCAGTAAAAGTTTCAGATCTATCATTTATTATTGGCTAAGGTGAGTGATTTGCATGTTTATACACTAATTATGGCTAATTAAGGTGATTAGTGGTAATTAGCAAAATTTCACACCTAGAAATTATAGAAAAATATGTAAAAATTCTAAAATCATATTTTATGTCACATATATGAATTCGGTTTGATTTGGATTTATTTTGTTAATCCCGGAATTTAGGGGCTTAAGGGGAAAATTAGGGATTTAGGTATGTTTGATCTAAATTAACATATGAAACTATTGTTTTGATGTTTTTAGTTGATTCTACATGTTACTACTACTACTTGGTATGTTTTATGATTGCATAGGAAAGTTAGAATGGTTGAAAATGCTGTCATTTGGTGAAATTAGCTTGTTGGAAAACTGCAGAGTTTCGGTTCACAATGGTGACCACCAGCCGATGGTGACCACGAGCCGAGCTCTGATGGTGACCCCGAACCGAACCGGATTTGAGCTTCTACCACGCGACAACGATCGTGAACTCTTCTGAAGATCCACTCCAATTCGACCAAAACCCGAGATGCAAAGGAAGTCTATGACAACCCGCCCTGGACCAGTTGACATTTCTCCGAAATGCGCTGTGCTAATGCCCGACCAGCACGGGACGGGCGTCAAAAGAAAGAGATTTGAAACTATGAATCATCAAAGAACCTGTAGTATATCTCCCAGCGCATGGAATAAAATATAATAGTCACATAACATGATATAAAACAGGCAAGACGGTGTATAAGCTGAAAACTAAACCATAACCATCATAGCAGCGGGATCCAAAATATAGCTTATGATCCAAACCATTATTACAACTTTAAAATACTGTCTCTAAAGAAAAATAGAAAAGGTACACTACTAATCCCCAAAGTAGTGACCAATAACAACACAGGGAGAATATATGTAAATAGTACGTGGAAGCCTCCTACTCATCTCCGGACAGCTACTTGTGCATACCATCTAACCTATCTCTAGTCTGCTCATTTAGGAGCACCCAGAGTAATAAGAAGAGACATAAAACTCTGGGTCAGACAAAAGTCTGGTATGAGCGATAGCAGCAAAATAGAATAATAACAGGTATAAATAATCATACCTGAACCTGGACCTACAACCAAAGAGTTAGCACAACACGATGTACAGTACTCTAAGGTAACATTAACATAAAGTGTAAAGTAGAAGTGCACATGTTATGGTGATAGCAAACATCAAACATAGCAATCATCCTCACATCTCTCACTCAGTGCGTAAAGCATACGATATCCATTACTTTGATCACCACATCCTTTACTACGATAACTTTTCCCTTGGGAGTCCCAATGCCCCATTGCGTTGATCCATAGTCGATAATCCTTTTGCTATGATCATTTTGCCATTGGGAGCCCTAATGGCCCCATTGCACTAATCCATAGCCATGCTACGATCACCTTGCCTTTGGGAGTTCTAATGATCCCATTGCACTGATCCATAGCCACTAATTTGTCTTTCAGTGGTGAACCAAAGTTACTGATATCAATAACCCCTTTGCACACGTCCCGCAACAAAGCCCAACTCACAAAGTTAACTGGTTGATTCCCATCTGGATCCTGAGTAATAACTTCCTATTTGGACTTCCTTTGCATCTCGGGTTTTGGTCGAATTGGAGTTGGTCTTCAGAAGAGTCGTCGCGTAGTAGTAGTGGAGGCTCAAACTCGGTTCGGTTCATGGTCATTGCCTCGGTTCAGTCATGAAGCTCCATGGTGCGGTTCGGTTCGGTCTCTCAAAGTGCGGTTCGGTTCGGTGCTCCTCTTCTGCCTCGGTTCGGTGCTCCTAAAGCAGTTCGATTCGGTGCTACTCCGGTTCAGTGCTCTATTCAAACTCCACCCCTACTCCAATCCAAACCGGCTTTCCTTGTTGCCTCTTCCATTTACGCACATCTGAAGATGCCAAGTTCCGGTTCGGTTCGGGTAGCGGATCTGATCCCCCTATCCGATCTGATCCCCCTATCCGATCTGATCCGGATTTCTACAACATTTCCAACAAGCTATTTTTCATCCATTCTCACATATGACGGCGTTTTCAACCATTCTAACTTTACTAATCAATCGTAAAACATTCCAAATAGTAGTAGTGACATATAGGATCAATCAACAAGGTCAAAACATCAAGCATATATGTTATTTAGATCAAACATACCCAAAAAGCATGATTTTCCCCTTAATCCCCTTAACCATGTTTAACTATAGGATTATCAAACTTAATCCAAATTAACCCAATTTTTAACTAGTAATATAAAATAATATTTCAGAATTTGTGCATATTTTCCCATATTTATCTGAGTCATAATTTCGCTAATTATCACTAATCACCCCTAATTAGCAGTAATTGGTGCAAAAACATGTTAATCACTCACCTTAGCCACAAATTAATCTTAGATCTGAAAATATCTCTGATTTGACATGGATCCCAATGTATTCTAGCAGCTCTATCTCGATTTCAATGCTAATCTGCCTTAATTGGATGTAGATTAGCTTAATATTGGATTAGAATGTGATTAGGAGACAGTTTAGAAGGTGGAGGCTATTACTAGCTTTGAAGAAATGAAAGTGGCAGCTAAGAAAATGAAATGAGATGGTTTCCTAACTCATTTCAGCCTCCCCATAACCCTAATCCCGAAATGGGTTATGGGCCCATCCACTAATTACCCTATTAAGCCCGCTTAAGCAGTTTTCACCTTCCAAACCTTATTTCAGCCATACCTCCCAAACGGTAAGTCCGTTTGACAAATGTGACCACTCTACGGAAAGGTAAACCATCATCCGAATCCAATGGAAGTGGTTTCAGGTCAAAAGTTATAGGCAAAACAAGGTTCACCTAGGGCGAAACAAGGTTCGCCTAGGGCAAAACGGTCATATAAAATTCGACAAAAATCGTGAACATGGGAAATGACCCCAATAGTCGTTCCCTAAAGTTACAAGACCATACGACTTCGTATGAAAATAAAATAAACATTCTACGATCCTTCGATACGTAGAATGAGGGTCATTACACTCCCCCCTCCTCCCAAGAAATTTCACCCCCGAAATTCCTTAACCAAAACATACAATGGTGTCCCGCATGCCTATCAGCCATTTACAAACAATCAATCATACATAACAACACAACAAGCCTATCCTAGCATGTGGTTTACTTACAGGGGAATAACTATATCATAATTAAAATCTTACCAGGCAAAGAGTTCTGATACAACTTCCTTATGTTCTCCTCTATTTCGAAGTACAATCATTCTGATTATCTCCCCACTGGACCTTGACTAGTTCCACCGTCTTCCTTCGAAGTTGTTTCGTACCGTGTCCGACAATACGAATCGTCCTGCGGCTCCCAACTGCCTTGGATTCTACATCGATATCATCCAACTGATCTGGTGAAATAGTCATATCAGAATCATGCACGAACTTCCTTAACTTGGAAACATGAAATACGTCGTGAACTCCCGCCATCTTGTCAGGCAATCCGACTTTATACGCAGAATTCCCAACTTGTTCGAGAACTGGGAATGGACCAATAATCTTGGTGCCAACTTACCCCTCCTGCCAAAACGAATCATACTCCTAAATGGAGAGATTTTGACAAATACCAGGTCGCCAATGGAGAATTTCAAATCTCTTCGCCTTTTATCAGCATAACTCTTCTGCCTATCTTGGGCAGCCTTCATTCGTTGCTGAATAACCTTGATCTTATCCGAAGTTTCTCTTATTACATCTGGCCCATGCACAAATTTCTCACCGGTTTCTAACCAACATGATCGGTGAGTTGCACGGTCTTCCGTACAAAGCTTCAAATGGAGCTATACCAATACTGGACTGATAGCTATTTTTATAAGCGAACTCAACCAGATGCAAATGGTCATCCCATGAGCCACCCAAAATCCAATATATAAGCTCTCAAGAGATCCTCTAATATACGTTTCACCCTCTCTGTTTGACCGTCGGTTTGGGGATGGTACGCGGTACTGAGATGTAATTTTGAGCCTAAAGCCTCTTGTAAGCTCTTCCAAAACCTACTAGTAAATAATGGATCTCGGTCACTCACGATACCTTTGGGTACTCCATGGAATCTCACTACCCACTTCATATATAGTTCTGCTAACTTAGCTGCCATTCTATTCGACTTAACCGGTATAAACCTCGCACTCTTGGTCAATCAATCCACAATCACCCAAATACTATCATGACTCGATCTAGTCCTTGATAAACCATCGATGAAATCCATTGAGACCTGTTCCCATTTCCATTCAGGTATTTCTAACGGTTGTAACAACTCACTAGGCTTCTTTTGCTCGGCTTTAACTAACTGGCAATTCATGCACTTGGATATAAATTTTCCGACGTCTCTCTTCATCCCTTCCCAGTAGTAGGTCTGCTTCATGTCTCGATACATCTTGTTACGACAGTGATGTATAGTCAGTTTTGGGTGATGACACTCTCTAAGCGCTTCATCCCTCAATCCATTAACGTTGGGTACAACTAGCCTCTCATTCTTTCGAAGCCATCCCTCTCGATTAAGACCATACTTTTTCATTCTCTCGTCGTTGATACCCATCTCTACCTTGGAGATGATTTCTAATAGATTAGGATTGTCCCTCTAACAGGAACCAATCCGCTCAATCAAGGTCGGTCTGATTGTCAAACTTGCTAACATCTCTGGATCTAATTCGCACTTAGGTCTGAAATCATATCTCGCGATATACTGTAGTTACTTCCATTCAAGAAACATAACTCCCAAACTAGCATGTCTCCTACTCAATGCGCCAGCTACCGCATTAACCTTTTTAGGTTTTTATGCGATACTAAAATCATATGAAGCTAAGAACTCTAACCATCTTTGCTGACGAAGATCTAAATCCTTTTGAGAGAAAAGGTACTTTAATGACTTATGATCGGTGAACAACTTGAATCTTTCTCCCAAGAGATAACGTATCCACATATTCAACGCGAATACGATCACTGCCATTTCCAAATCATGGGTAGGATATCTTTTCTCATGCGGTTTTAGTTGATGACTTGCATAATCTACAACACTACCTTCTTGCATCAGTACAGCAACTAGTCCGGTACCACAGGCATCCGTGTATACCGTCATCTCCTCGTTCCCCTTAGGAATAACTATCACTAGTGCACACGTTAACTTTTCCTTTAGGCTCTTAAATACATTCTCACACCTTTCGTCCCAGACGAAAAACCGATTCTTCTTGGTCAACTGAGTTAACGGTGTTGCTACCTTGGAGAAGTCTTGGATAAACATACGATAATATCCAGCCAACCCCACGAAACTTCTCACGTCCGTTGCATTCTTGGGCATAGAACAGTCTTTCAATGTAGCCACCTTCGCAGGGTCCACGGCAATACCATTCTCTGAAACAACATGGCCCAAGAATCTCTCTTCCCTCCTCCAGAAGTGACATTTAGAAAATTTCGCTTTCAGTTGGTGTTTCCTCAACACCTTCATCACTGTCCTTAAATGTTCCATGTGTTCTTCCTCTGTCCTAGAATAAACCAAGATATCGTCCACGAACACGAGAACAAGCTTATTCAATTGATCCCTGAAAACTCTATTTATAAGATCCACAAAATATACTGGTGCATTGGTTAACCCGAATGGCATGACCAACCACTCATAGAATCCAGACGGCGTCCAAAATGTCATTTTAGGTATACTCTCAGTTGATACTCGGAGCTGATGGAAACCTGTCGTGAGATCTAACTGGGAGAACACTCTCGCTCCATTCAACTGATCGAACAAAAAGTCTATCCGCGGAAGAGGATACTTATTCTTCCTCGCCACCTTATTCAACTCGCGGTAGTCCACACACAATCGAAGGGAACCATCGGCTTTGGCAGCAAATACAACTGGTGCTCCCCACTCGGAAGCACTACTTCGAATAAAATCCCTTCTTCAAAAGATCGCCATCTTGCCCTTCAAGATCTCGTTGTTCCCTTTGCGCCATACGACGAAGTGGCATCACTATAGATCTGGCATCTTTTACTAAATCAATCCAAATCTCGATCTCTCGGTGTGGTGGAAGTCCGGTCACTTCCCCGAAGATGTCCGGATACTCACCAGCAAGTGACACATCTGACAACTCATCATGCGGGATGTCGAGGGAATTTAGAAAACTAGCCATCACCCTGTCACTAGGTAGGCTACCAATCACCACCCTCCGCCCTTCATCTACTCTAATGGCCACAGAAGACCCCTCACGGTCCACCACCACCCCATACCTTTAGAGCCAATCGACTCCCAAAATAATGTCAAACCTAGTAAATCCCAAAACAATGCAATCACAAGCAAATATACATCCATGACTCGATAAGACCAAATTACGAAAATCATACTAAGGCTAGTTGAACCACCGATCAGGTTCGTCACAACTAAAGGTCTATCGACAATCTCGGGTTCCGATCCCAACCTATCTACCAGGTCACTATATATGAAGGAATGGGAAGCCCCGGTATCAAACAGTACTCGAACAGGAACATCATAAATGGAAAGCATACCTTGAATGACGACACCCTTTCCTTTCTCCGCCGCAGTTGGGGCATTCAACGAAGAAGGAACAACATTGGTATCATATGCTTTCATAATCTGCTTCTCTTTAAGAGGCTGTGGACATTTATCCTTGTGATGTCCCACTTGGCCGCAATTGAAGCACTTCCTTCCGTTGGCTTTGCTCGACAATCTTTGGCATAGTGGCCCTTCTTGCTACAGCTATAGCACTTAACATCTTTCTTATTCTTCTTCTAACCATCCTTAGCTTGGTTATGTTTCCTCTTATTCTGCGAATTATTCTTGCCTCCACCGCTTGCCTGTGGCTTTGTCTCCCCTACAGATGTAATAGCAACCTCTGCCTTTGACTTAGGGTAAAGGCTCTTCGACCTCAATGCCTTTCCCACTATAGATTCGAATGTCTCATCGATATGGTTTATTAGCCTTTCCCCCAAGTACTCATCTAAGCTAGTTATGAACTTCTTGTTCTTCTTCTCGGCAGTATCAATAAGAGATAATCCATATTTTAATAAAGTATCGAATTCAGCAATATATTCCGAGACTGCTCTACCATTTTGCTTAAGCTCCAAAACCTTCCTCAATAATTTTGATTTCTGAGCAGCTGGGATAAACTTGTCACTGAAGAGATTCTTGAATTGATTCCAAATAACTTTATCCTCAGGAGTAGCTGCTTTAATAGCATTCCACCAATTCATAGCCCGTCCTTGAAGTTGACGCGATGCTAGCTTTCTCTTCATTGCATTCTCGATTCCCAAATCCTCGAAGATGCGCTCACAACTACCAAGCCAATCTTGAACATCCATAGCCGATTCTGTTCTGCGGTCCCACCAAGACTAGTATAATCCTTACTAAGCTTGGCGAAATCGGCTCTAGGCGCCTGCACTACTGCACCACCACCATTAGCAGCATTAGGAACTGCTCCCTGAACATACCTAAGAATCTCTATCATGAAGGTAGTAAACATCATCCTCATATCAAGGGCATTCCTACTATTGGCCCCTGAACCCGTACCCCTCATATTATGGCTCATCGTCCAATCTGTAAGGAGAAAACGATTAACTATCTCCTTAGTGGTGCCCGTGCAGTGTGACTTCATCCTAAGATATACTAATAGTATATATATAGTTTTTGAAAACCAAAATATCACAAATATGCGCTCTCATCTACGTATACTATCTCTCCTTGATGTCTTCCCCTAGGTTAACTATGCAACCTAGGCTCTGATACCAAGTGTGACAGACCGCACCGGACTAGCCGACATTTCTCCGAAATGCGCTGTGCTAATGCCCTATTAGTACGAGACGGTCGTCAAAAGAAAGGTATTTGAAACTATGAATCATCAAAGAACCTATAGTATATCTCACTGCTCATGGAATAAAATATAATAGTAACATAACTTGATATAAAACAGGTGAGACAGTATATAAGCTGAAAACTAAACCATAACCATCAAAGCAGCGGGATCCAAAATACAGCTTATGATCCAAACCATTATAACAACTTCAAAATACTGTCTCTAAAGCAAAATAGAAAAGGTACACTACTAATGCCCAAAGTAGTGACCAACAACAACATAGGGAGAATATATGTAAATAGTATGTGGAAGCCTCCTGCTCGTCTCCAGATAGCTACTCGTGCATACCACCTAACATGTCTCTAGTCTGCTCATTTAGGAGCACCGAGAGTAATAAGAAGAAACATAAAACTCTGGGTCAGACAAAAGTTTGGTATGAGCGATAGCAGTAAAACAAAACAATAACGGGTATAAATAATCATACCTGAACCTGGACCTGCAACCAAAGAGTTAGCACAACACGATGTACAGTACTCTATGGTAACATTAACATAATGTGTAAAGTAGAAGTGCACATGTCATGGTGATAGAAAACATCAAACATAGAAATCATCCTCACATCTCTCACTCAGTGCGTAAAACATACGATATCCATCACTTTGATCACCACATCCTTTACTACGATCACTTTGCCCTTGGGAGTCCCAATGACCCCATTGTGCTGATCCATAGTCAATAATCCCTTTGCTACGATCACTTTGCCCTTGGGTGTCCTAATGGCCCCATTGCACTGATCCATAGCCATGCTACGATCACCTTGCCCTTGGGAGTTCTAATGATCCAATTGCATTGATCCATAGCCATTAATCCGTCTCTCAGTGGTGAACCAAAGCTACTGATACTGATAACCCCTTTGCACACGTCCGACAACAAAGCCCAACTCACGAAGTTAACTCGTTGGTTCCCATCTGGATCCTAAGTAATAACTTCCTATTTGGACTTCCTTTTCATCTTGGGTTTGGGTCGAGTTGGAGTTGGTCTTCAAAAGAGTCGTCACGTAGTAGTAGTGGAGGCTCGAACCCGGTTTGGTTCAGTTCGTGGTCATTGTCTCGGTTTGGTCGTGAATCTCCATGGTGCGGTTCAATTCGGTCTCTCAAAGTGCGGTTCAGTTCGGTGCTCCCCTTCTGCCTCGGTTCGGTGCTCTTGAAGTGGTTCGGTTCGGTGCTACTCCGGTTCAGTGCTCCATTCAAACTCCACCCCTAATCCAATCCGGTATGATCCGGCCATCCTTGTTGCCTCTTTCATTTACACACTTCTGAAGATGCCAAGTTCCGGTTCGGTTCGGGCAGCCGATCCGATCCCCTTATCCGATCCGATCCGGATTTCTACAGCATTTCCAATAAGCTATTTTTCGTCCACTCTCACTATACGATGACGTTTTAAACCATTCTAACTTTACTAATCAATCATTAAACATTCCACATAGTAGTAGCAACATATATGATCAATCAACAAGGTCAAAAAATCATTATTTAGATCAAACATACCAAAAAAACCTGATTTTCCCCTTAATCCCCTTAACCATGTTTAACTATAGGATTAGCAAACTTAATCCAAATTAACCCAATTTTTAACCATTAACATAAAATAATATTTGATAATTTATGCAAATTTTTTCATATTTGTCTGAGTCATAATTTCGCTAATTATCACTAATCACCCCTAATTAGCCGTAATTAATGTAAAACATGCTAATCACTCAGCTTAGCCACAAATTAATCTCATATCTAAAAATATCTCTGATTTAACATGGATCCCAATGTATTCCACTAGCTCTATCTCGATTTCTATGCTAATCCGCCTTAATTTGATGTAGATTAGCTTAATATTGGATTAGAATGTGATTAGGAGGTAGTTTAGAAGGTGGAGGCCATTACTAGGTTTGAAGAAATGAAAGTGGCGGCCGAGAAAATGAAATGAGATGGTTTCCTAACTCATTTCAGCCTCCCCATAGCCCTAATACCGTAATGAGTTATGGCCCCATCCACTAATTACCCTATTAAGCCCGTTTAAGCAGTTTTTCGCCTTACAAACCTTATTTCAGCCATACCTCCCAAACGGTAAGTCCGTTTGACAAATGTGACCACTCTACGGAAAGGTAAACCATTATCCGAATCCAATGGAAGTGGTTTCCGGTCAAAACACTTTACCAATCAAAAGTTATAGGCGAAAAAAGGTTCGCCAGGGGTAAAACGGTTATATAAAATTCGGAAAAAATCGTGAACATGGAAAATGACCCCAACAGTCGTTCCCCAAAGATACATGACAATACGACTTCGTATGAAAATAAAATAAATATTCTACGATCCTACGATACGTAGAACACGGGTTGTTACAAAGTCCAAGCGGGAAGTTATTGCTCAGGATCCAGATAGGAACCAATGAGTTAACTTCAAGAGTTGGGCTTTACTGCGGGACATGTGCAAAGGAGTTATCGATTTCTATAAATTTGGTTCACCATTGAGAGAGGGGGCATGTGGACGAACCAGAGCATGGGAGGTGTGGACTGGTTGGCCTGTACCCCAGAGCCAAGGCAGTAACATCCCGAGATTTTGCAATAATTTTAAATATTAAATTTAATGTGTTTTTGAACAAATTTTTTTTAAATTTTTTTTTTTGGCCTTATATTGATAAGGTAGGAATAAAATTTGACTTGTTGAACAACAATATGCAATAACTATATATGAGAAAGTTGAAGTTGATAATTTATTTATATAGAAATTTGAAATTTATTTGAATTCTATATTTTGATTTGATTAGAGAGTATAACCGTTGAATTTAATTTTAGGTAAATAAGTGGAAACTGAATATTTTATTAATAAATATTGAGATTTGACATTATTGTAAATAATCACAGAATTCGATGAAAATAATTTTATTGGATCCGGAATGGTAAATTATTATATGATCTAAAATTTCGTAGCCATCAGAATTTTAGTTTGATCGTAAGAGATTAAAACGCGTTTAAATTTATATGTACAGTTTAATTAAATAATCGATTTTTTAGAATAAACTGCTATAGACTTTGGAATTGGGCTTGAAACCTATTCCATTGCGTTCAGAAGGCGTCAAAACCTATTATTAGACCGTATGCGGGCCTGATTTGGAGTCCGTCCGAATTTTGGCTTATATATCATGCTAATCGAGAATTATTATTATTTTATTCATTAAAAACCCTAATTTCAGAGTTGCCGCCTCTTATATTTCCAATGGTCGAAATTTTCCTATCTTTGATCCTTAATTTCTCTCCATCCGATCAATGAAAACACAAACCACCAAAGCGAAAATCGTAGCTCATCTCGAGCTCTACGAATTCATATGGTTGGATCGTATTCTATGTTACACAAATCGTCATAATTTTCCTATGAGTTGCGCGCGGGTTATGGACGTTTCCAGGTGAAAGAGATGATCGAAGGGCGAATCGATTTGGGCGATAGGGGAGTGAAGTACGTCAGTTTCAATGGCGATTTTAGATTGACATTTTGTTAATCAAATTTTGTGCGTGATTTTTGTTTGAATGCGAATTTTGGGTTCATGGTATCTCCTGAAATAGAAGACGCGTTTGAGAAGAAAGAGACGCATCAAAATCTTGCTGACGTGGCGAATTATAATTGGGTGAGGATTGTTTTTTTTATAATTTAAATTCCAATTGTTTAAATGGGTATAACTTTCTGCTACGAGGTTGGAATTGGACGAAATAAATTGCGTTGGGATCGTATTGTCGAGCTCTTCGCGATGACACTGATTTGGACTGATTCTGGGACCGTTAGTTTTTTGGCTAAATTTTGGATTTAAACGCGTTCAGAACCAAAGTTGAGCGATTAAACCCACTAACATCTAACTAAAATATTCAATTGTTAGTTAAATTAAATTTATGTCATGATATAATTGTATTGTTTGCTGTTTGATTGTTTGAGTTGCATATTTATGTTAAATCTGCATGGGCTATATAATATTAATTTAACTGTTATATAAATTGTATTGTTATAGTTTAATTTCTAGTTTAAAAAAAAGAACCTCATACATGATGACTAGTAACTGATGTTATTTAACTACTTAGATGTGTTGATTTTGATGTATGCCTTGAATTTATATATTTAATGTATTGATATGAAATTCATCTTGTTATCGATACAGTTTATATATGTTACTGATTTCTATTGATTAATCCCAACTATTACCCTAAATGTTACGGGCATCAAATAAACCTGAGATTAATCATTAAAATGAATTAAGAACGTAGGTCGAAATGATAAATACCTATGATCCTGATATGTATTGAAATGATACGTATCCTTTTCCAAAATACTAAAATTAAATTTTAAGTATTACTTGGCCATAGGATAGGAAATTATAAACGGACACCGGTTGTTAAAAAAAATGTTTTTATCTTGAATTTTTGAATATTATTTTAAAGAAAAAAATGTTTTGTTGATCTTGAATTTTTGAATATTATTTTAAAGAAAAAAATGTTTTTTTTATCTTGAATTTTTGAATATTATATTAAAGAAAAAAATGTTTTTTTATCTTGAATTTTTGAATATTATTTTAAAGAAAAAAATGACTCTTTTTTCTTGAAATTTTGAATATTATTTTAAAGACAAAATAAATGACATTAATAATCGATTTTCTTTAAATTTGGACTTTGAGCTTTGAAATTAAAATTTTCAATTTTAATAGAATTCGTAAATGTGGATAACTGAAGTTAAACTGAATTGAATATGAACTAAATTTATCAAAATTGATTTGTTCATCCATCTTTGATATTACTTTAAATTAACCTAATTTATAATAATAATTGAACTATAAACTCGGGATTTTTATTAACAAATAATTCAAAGTGAGAATTATAATTAAAATTTAATTAATAGATCAAATTATTAAATCGAAATATTTGAAATCGAACTATTGAATTGAATTGAAATATAAATGGGAAGTCAAATCCTTTTTAAATTAAGATATTGAAATTTAGTCGATTGATTTGAAACTGAAAGAAGATTTCCTGTTTGGTTAAATTTTAAAGATATGATTCAAACTCCAACTATAGTATTTTTTAAACCATTTTATAAACTATTTTATTTTTATAATAATTTTCTTTATAAACTATTCACCTTATAACTATTTTGATATTTAACTATTTATTTTATAAACTATTTTAATATTTTACCTATAGATTTGACTAAATCTGAAATTCTATTTTAAATACAAATTATTTATTTTCAAACTATTTATATTATATATTTAAACTATTAAAAAATATTTTTAACTATTCGAAATTATTTTAAAGTTAGAATTGTTTCAAGATTTTAAATTTGTTAAAATGTAGATTTTATGATGAATAATATTCTCTCTTAAATATTGAAATGATTTTTAAGAAAATTTGATATTTTGATATGAAGTACGAACCTCTTGAAATGTAAAAGAATCGACAGATGTGAAAAATGTAAACGTTTGGTTGTTAAAGAGACTGGGATCATATATTGTCATATCTCTGCCAATACCGAAAACCACTTTAACAATTGTGTACGCGGGGGAGTTCCAGAATGAAGTAGGTTGATTTGGAGGCGAATACTGGATTTGAAGAAAGAGAACGATAATGGATATCCTAGACCTACGGGTCATAATTAAAATGACTAAAACGGGGCTATACCGTGACCAAGTGGGGTTAGCTACCTCCATCGGCAACACTTCTTCCTTTATTACTATAGTCCCTCGGTTTGATTGATTTGATTTGATGCGCATCCGTGATTTGGGAGTGTTGTCCTAGGTGGGTGGTAGTCGTGGCTATGTGTTACCACCAGTCCGGGTATGCAACTAGTATATTCCTACTCTGGGCATTCCTCGTGTGCCCTGTCATATTTTCCTGATTGAGCCCCCTACGACTTTGATTTGTATCGTACCTATGGAGTGCCATCTGAAAGCCACTACGTACTGTGGACTTTACGGTATCTGTATAGACTACGGTATTATAAACAGTATAAGGGTAATAATGGTAATCCCGCTTACGCTATTTTAATATTTTATATTTAAACGTAGACACTATTATAATAGCATATTGTATTATATAGTATCTAGTTTAACGGATGCTTAGGGGATGGAAATTCCCGTAACATCTCTTAAGTTATTGCACTCATATTATCGCTTGAATTTGATTTAACTAATATGAGAATATTTTAGTTCTAATCCGAGTGTTTTTGTCTTTTCATTTATGCTCGGGTCAGCCTGAGTTTTCAGTTATTGAAGATACCATATGGAGATGAAGATGGAGCTCAACAGACATATTTATTACTATTTATTCCGCTGTAAATATTGGTACTCTGATAATTGTTGTAAAAATAAAATAAAATGTATGTTTTAACAGCTTCATGAACTATTATTTAATTATTATATTTTGTCCTTCCGTTGTGAGATTCTGCGTTTGTTTTTCTTCTTCTCTTCGTTTTCTTATATAAATCTCAGTAACTATCTGTATATTTGGTTTGTTTAAGTCGACATTGAGGATCATTTTCGATTTGAACGGTCAAAAACCTCGGATGCTACATTTGATATCGGAGCTTTGGTTTAACAAAAACCTTGGCTCTATTTGGGATTAACTCATTAGAGATAGGGTAGGAATACCCTAGAATAAGTTTGAGTGTATATGAGAGAACGTACTTGTAAATTTGATATAAAATGATTTTTATTTGTGTCAGTTTGTTCCGTTGAGTATTTATGAATTCTGGTCGGTACTTGGGACGCCAAGGCATCGATAGGGATTCCTAAACACTTGAATAGGACTCACTGACATAATATTGTTTTGAATTATATTTTATTTATATATAGAATTATTAGAAAATGTATGAATTTTTATTTTCTTGATGATAATATTAGATTTTCATCAATTATCATTCGATTGATCAATAATTTAAAACTATTGGTTATTGAATGATTTAAGAAAAATGAAATATTGGAAATTTATTCAGTAATGAAATAAGAAGTTAAATATGAATTTGAGAATTTAATTTCAGGTGGTTTTGTAATATTGTTTTGCAAATGGTTTGAAATAATATATTTATATTTTAAAAGTTGTTTCATATAGAAATTGTTTTCAAATGAATTTTGAAATAAGTGTATACTTTCCCCTTTGTCTTTGGAAAAAATTTCGGTGATGAGTGCACGCATTATCGACATTATTTTCAAGAGACTAAGTGGAGGAGACTACCTAACATTTTATACTTTTTTTGAAATTTGGATTTAATTTAAATCTTTTAAATTATTGTTTGTTATAAAAGATAAAAAATATATATTATTTTAAAGTGGATTTGGAAATGAACCCGAAGTTGAAATTTTAAGTTCTTGAATAGTTAATGATATTCAAATTGTTGGAAAAAACTAAAGAAAAATTGAAATTATAGAAGTTTCTGAATTGTATAAAAAGACAATAAATCCATAAGGGTTATAATTAAATGAAAACTCTTAGTAGGTTGAAATAATGAATTCAAAATGAACTGAAACTAGTGAACTTGTATAAAAATCGAACATTTCCATAGCATATGTATAACTTACCAATCTATACTATATTATAATTACTCAATATAGAATGGTGAGGTCTCAGCACTTCTCGCTTATTTAGCACTCAAGCGTCACAACTACATTTTGATTTCTTCGCACCCGTTACCAAACATTAATCGTCTATCATTTAGAAGAAATTCAGTCAGATTAAGCTTCAAGTGGCAAGCTATATCCCTGAACCATCGGCTTTCAGATTTCTACGAACATTCCACTTCTCAACGTAGATCGGAAAGTTATCCATGGTCAAAAGTTTGTAGCAGATTCCACCGCCACCATTTTCTGTTCCCTGCTCCTTTCTCCTTCACTCCGTAGTTGACGTTTATGTGGTTTCTCTCCTCCTTTTCAACCCACCAGTCTCTTACTCCGTTCTATCGCAACTTCCTCTTTTCTCTTCGTCCGCGCCTACAAACCTTCGTTGCCCCCTTCCATTCGACAACACACAGTTTGAAATGACTCACTGCCCTACTTCGAAATACTCCTCTGCCATGGCACAAAATATCATAGCCCAGCTGCTGACCGCATCTTCTGCACTGGAATTTGGGTTCAAATAAGATGTTGTCACTTTACAAGTACCGACTGCTCTCCCTCTTCCGATTGAAGAAAAAACTTGGTATGATTCTTTGCTCTTCCAATATTAAATGAGTTTTATGACCTACTTCATTTTATCCACTTGCAATTTTCTGACATGTTTGGACTGTTTGCCTAATTTAAGATTTGTTTACATTCCGTTCATTGAATTAATCTTTATAGTACAAGTAGGAATTTTACTGCTTTATTCCGTTGTTACCTATAAATTCATAGCAAACACAAGTTTCATGATTGTGTACCACACATTGAATCTCCAATTTCAAAATTCAGTATTTAAAAAAAATGCCATTTGATAAGGTAGAAAAGCATGAGCATAATTTCTTGCTATAGTATGTGATTTATGAGAAAATTACTAATTATATAGGTCTTATTTTTTAGTGAGTGTTCTTAGACCTACAAGCAGTTTTTCGAACCATATATCTGTTCTTATTACCTGATTTAGAGCTCAACTATTAGGTTTGTTTTAGATATCTCATCATTTTAATGTAGTTGTGATAGTTGTTTCAACTTCTCAAACTTAGTAGTTCAACTATTTACTTTAATCATTTTCCAAAGCTTTGTAGAGGCCTACTTTGTCTAAAAAATGAACTTAGGTTTGTTTTAGACAAAGTAAACCTCTACAAAGCTTTGGAAAATCAAAGATAAGGAAAGCATCTGCACTCGGCACACCGGAAGAAAGCATGAATATATACACAATTTTTTCTAGCTCATACTTTGTAGTCATTTTTTCACGTCTACACATAGACCACCTTTTTTATGTATGTAGCACATTTCTTAATTTAGATTATTGCAGCTTAGGTTCCAAATGTAGAATCAGAAGATGTTAGTGGGCTTGAGGAAGTGAAAAGTCAATTGTGGATAATGTTCAAGAAGTTTTTCCATGAGATTCATATGGTCAGAAAATTGATTCTTAATAAGAAAATTCCATTTATTGTGTAACTTAGAATTATATACAAATGACTACTATTTATTTATGCAGTTATCACTCCTGCGTAAATATCTGTTTTCATTTGGTTTACACAACAATTCTGGTGTACTTTAATATGGTCATCTTGGACTGGGAAGGTTAGTATACTATGGATACTATGGGTCCTTGCTTTTGGTCTGAGGAAACCTCCGTTTCATGTATAATACCTGCATTATTATGTTCTTGAATTTTAAATTGTCATTATCAGATTGTCCAAATTGATTAGTCAGCTATTTCTAACAACTAATACAAATTGACTATTCATATCCTTCCCTCTTATTCGTTCTCAACTCTTATACTCGGTTTTAGTTGACTTTGGTTTACTTTTTGCATTTTACAGTCACTTTGTTCTTTGTTTCCAATAGTATATGCAGGCCCGGTTTAGGGGCTAGGCTAGCCAGGCGGCCGCCTGGGGCAACCCACCGGAAGGGGCAACAAGGTGGTGGAAGTTGGAGGAGGAGATACGGTAACAGTTCAATATTTAAAAGTTACAGCTACAAGTTCACAGTAAATGAACTTGTGTGGTGGTAGGAGACCTGCCTTTTAACTAGGAGATCCCTGGTTCGATTCCTTGTAGGGGCAAACTTATGTCAAATTCATTTTCTGTTTCAATGATGCAGTTTTCTACCAAATTTTGGCTCGCCTGTACTGTTTTTACTACAAGATATACCCTATCAAATTTTTTCACTCATCATTAATCTTAGTAAATCCCAAAGTCGATTCATGTTTTTCAGCCCTTTGACTACCCTAAAACTCTTCCTATATCAAATTTGGAATAATCAACTCTTTTACTGTCATTTTTTTAGGTTTTATTTATTTATTTCCGCCTATGACTTCAATCAATCTAACCATATGAATAAACTGCCTTTGGCTTGATTGTTATCCTCTTGACCAAATATTAAATATTCTTATTTTCCATTCAATTTGTCTGTCCTACGCTTGAATTTCATTAAAAAAAAAATCATACTTGGAAGGTAGGTTTACTACTAGGAACATAAGCTTCGGTGAATTAGTTGTAGAGCTGACATTTGTGTGGCATTCAGATATGGAGCATGGAAGAAGTTCTAGCGGTTTCGGAGATCTTGCTACCTTGATCAGTGGCAAACATTATTTGGATTGAATTTATTTATCAATTTCTTCCAAAAAAAATAAACTACATGTAAAATTTCATGTATGATATTTCATGTATGATATTTCATAACAAATTTAAGAACATATTATTGAGGATGAAGGATATAATATTATGTTATCCAGTGTCATGAATGCCAATTTGATTCATCTTTACTGGCTTAAATTTCTGAATGAATCAGAAATTCTATATCTTCTAGTTACTCTTGGAAACGAGACTCCATTATATTCTTAAATAGGAGCAAAGTGCATTAAAAATCTTATTAAGTTTATATTGTCGTATGCACTCAATCCTCATTAATTTGTATCAATTGTAATAAGTTAGTCGTATTCCACTGTACGCTAATACATTGATATCAAAATTTGAAAATTGGAACTGAAATGTTACCTATGATTTTTGTTGGTACAAATAACTGCCTATTATTGCAAATTGTAATTTTTCATTACTAGGTAATATGCTTTGTCCACAAATAAGATATGATACCGATTCAAATTTAAAATGATTATTCTAACCTAACAGTAGTAAAAGAATGGGAACAGTGGATGTTAGACCTATATGATCTATTTGATCACTGTTTTGAGCAACAAAGGAAAGTATCTCATGCAAGCGGTGAAAGACTTAGATTTGAAACAATCTTTGTCTTGTTTCCTTGGTGTGAATAAAAAGTATTTGGTCGTATGGTCAATCTTACTGAGCTTTTTTAGACTTTTCTCTTCCGATGTCGCATTTTAATTCATATTTTAGTTTGGGTAACGATTTCTTTTTTTATGAAATTTGAGCTGCATGTCAATCGGTCCTTGCTTTAATGAATGTATAGCCGCTAACTAAATGAGCTGCTTGCAAAATATTTTGTCCTTCATTACCTTTTAAAAAATTGAAATGCCTATCTCTTCTCAGGAAAGTCAAGGCAAACTTGCTTCTTAGGAAAGTTATGCCGAACTTGCCATGCATTCGTTGCATAAATGTTCGAATCTTTGACCATTTTGTTAGATTTTAACTATCTCATTTATCATGCCTTACGAAATGACGAAGTCTGAGGAAATTGATGCCATCAAGTTTGGTTTTATACCACTTCTCAAGATTTTGATAATAACATAGTATCTCATGCTATTCAAAGATTAGCTATTTACAACAACCATTCAATTTGGTTTATGTAATTTAAATGGCATAAAAGGTCACTTATCAATTATTTATGGCATTTATTTACCATTTGTAACAGGTGGTAATTTGAAACTCTCAGTTATAACTTTATTGTGTGATGATCTCATTTCCTAATTCTTATATTTTGTTGAACTTGAAGTTATGTTGACTTTAGATTTGTTCCCGCATTAAGCTTTTTTTTTGTCCTACTTTTACATTTGATTTAGTCAAACTTATTATTTTTGCATAGTTTCTATTATTTATCCATGAATGTCAAGTCTTTTTTTTGTACATTTGATCAAATATGAACCAAAGATAAGTTTCCTTTATTTACAGATGGATGTGACAATTGCAATTTTAGCACAAGCTCGCAGGGTGTTCCATTTTCATTTCACGCCTAATTATACATTTTTGTACTCCGACACATTACAAAATTACATTCCAAATTATGCTAAAGTGGTATCGGCCATCGGGTAAGTTTCCAAGTCCTAAATTTCTATCATTTCTCTATTTGTAAGTTTACACTCCAAATGGTTGTGATTGGTTACATAATTTGGCACTTTTCAAATACTTGATGATTTTTATTTATTTTTCAGTTCCTAAATAATCTCTTAATTTAGTACTACAGACAAAGGCTACACTTCGAATTTCTTTGCATTTTAACTTTGAAACTTTAGTTCCCTTTTATTGGTCTACATGATCAGCTTATGATTATAAATTTGTGCAATCTATTATAGAAAATAATGTATAGAAAAGGATAAGAGATCAACTGCTGAAATAAACAAAAAACAACCGTTCCATACCTTATTTTGTTAAATTTCAAAATTAGCGCTTTTGATGAACTATTATCAGTAATGCTCTGGATTAGGATAGTTAAACAGTCCATTGATGAATGATGCATTAGCAAATTACAGAAGTCGAAGGCACATGAATTAGCAACTATCAATTGAACAGAAAGCAAAAATAACAGAGATGAAAGGCAAAATTCAAACAACTCGCTAGCAAAATTTTATTTTAGAAGGCCGAAATCGGTGGATTTACAATGTTGCAAATTATAGCAAATTGACAACTTAAATTATGATTACAATAATGATATACCTAAACCAACGACATGCCTAATGTTTATTAGTGCCTTAAGTGAATTTCGCATTGTTTATAATGCTGATTACTGTTTAGGATTTTCGATGTTATTTTTAGGAAACTATAAAATACGCAATGTAGTATACTATCTTCAGATAATTTTTGAGTTGTTTAAATACGTTTCTATCATGCAGATGTGCATTCATTTCCATTGCACCTATTGGAATTATTGATGCATCTTGCTAATAGGAATTACATATATTCCAAGTTCACTTTTATTACAAACGTTGGGATGGTATCAAATGCTTGAAGTGATTTCGGATCATATTTACAACATTGAATATTATGTCAGTCCTCGAGTTATTGATTCTAAGCTTGAAACATGTATAACCTATTAACCTGTTAGAATTTTGCACATTCATAATTGTTCATGCTTCAGGTTAGGAATTTATGCTTTGTTTATTTATGTTCTCCATTGTGCAGTTTTCTTTCAATTCTAAACCTGTCTATTTATTTTATTTTATTGTTATGCTACTTTTTTCTATAAAATTAATGCACTTTTAGTTTTTTCATCATTGTCTTTTATTAGTTTCAATCTCTATTAAATGTTTCTAAAAGACAAAGGAATGTAATAATCCGATGACTTTCCTCCATCATAATTTTTGCATGATCTTGATCTTTATGATTATTGTGTCCTTCTATCAATGTACAAACACATAAATGGAACATAAAGTCGTGTGCTTTTCTTTATTAAATTTGATATACTTACTTTACAGATAGTAAGATGTTCCTGTCCATGATATTGCATCTTAATTTTGGAATTTTGATTATACTGCCTTTACGATTATTTTATATTTTCGTATTCTTGATGAGGTTATTCAGTTAAACTCACTTCTTACCTAATATTTAAATTTTAAATCCTAATCATGCGCCCAAACATGTTGTTTATACTTTACACTATTTGTGTTATTATTGATTATTGATATAAATGGACAATTAAAATGGTTACAGGTTTAACTGTTAAAGAAGCGGTTGCCAAATTAGTAGAAATGCTGAGGCCTTGCTTAAAATTAGTGGAAGCACAAAGAAAACAATTTATAGGTCACAATCCTATTATCAAGCAAGCGTTAGTGAAGACAAGACAGAGATTTGAAGAGGGCAAGAAAGTGAGCACATTGGTGAAGGAAATGATAGGTTACAGAATAGGAAATCAACAATAAAATCTTATTTGAATTATTGTAGATGCTATTTTCCAGGAGAATACATTAGAAGCTCCCATGAAATTATTCAAAAATGAATGTTGGTCAGTTGGACAAAAGAAAATAGTAGCCGAGAAGGTTATATTTTGGGCCATTAAATGCTACAAGATTTGCAACTGTATTTTAGTGGTTGACTAGCAATGTTTTATTTGACACCGATTTATGGTCTGTTTGCATGCATCATTCTTGGCAGACATTATGTTTTAAGTTAACACCATATAAATGTATGACTTTGGGCCTTTGGCATATTCGTTTTCAATTAAATGTCAATACGTTCTTACATGGCTTAGAGCATTAACTAATTTTTAGTAATTCGTAAGTTTATAATGTTGGTCAGTTTCAGAATTTCATAAAAAATTAGTTTGCATCAGCATGTATTGGCTGCTCCATTTTAAAACATCTTTGGTTTATATTTTTACGAATTATATTCGGCCATTTATTTTATGCAACATATTGGGCCACTTCATTGTCAAATTATCTAAACGCCGATAAAGCCAATCATAAATTTGTTGATTTTCCCAATTTTACTGCTTTTTTGATCTACCTAATTTTACTGCTGTTTTGATCTATGTGAAAATCATGTGTTGTTTGCATGAACGATTTTTGAGGTGCATTTAAAGTTATGGTATTGTGAGTGCATTGAATTCCCATAACACGAGTAATAATTAGTATTCCTATTATATTTTGTTTACCTGAATTTATTTTACCATCTCCCACAGATTTTGAATTGTGAAATTTATTTAATAAATGCTTTGCAAATGCTAACATGATTTCTTATTATTTCTATCCCATTTTCAGCATTTGAAATAATCTGAACTTCAAAATTTAAAAGTAATAGGTGCTAAAGACATAAATCATGAGAATAAATGCATTAGCCTTGGATAATCATAAGAAATTCAACATCAATTTACTTATACACAATGGTTGAACTAAAATAGCATTATGTAAACCAACATTACTTTTTTTTTAATTACATGCTAAATTAGAGCTCTTGCAATGTGTATTATGTATTTTTTATGTATAATATTAGAAATTGTATGTAGTTTTAATACGCATATTGGTGCTACATGTATTTGCGATAATTGTTTTTTAATCTTTGCATGATTCTCTATGTCGTTTACATGTAAATAGGTAGTACTAGAAACATTGTTCGGTTTAATTGTGATAAAATTATACTGGCTAGATGTTTGAATCAATTGACCAAGGTCTTATTTAGATCTTTACTGAGACTCTATATTAACATTTCATGTTATTGATTGTGTGATTGATATCTTGGACCCTCAGGCCAGATTATTTTGTATTAACAAATATATACATATAATAATTGAATTTTTAAAATAATTGTACTTTCAAGATTGATAAAAGGACTGAGTATTCTGATAATGATTTTGATGTAGCATTTCCTAATCATTATTGACGCACAATGCAACAATATTTATTACACAACCTCCGTGTGCGAAGCACGAGTGCGCACTAGTATATTATAATAATTACGGAGGTATTGTTTGTTTCGAGTAAGAAGCACTGAATAGTGTTCTGAATTGGGAAATATTCAGCATTCAGAAGCTCCAAACATGTTTGTGTTCATCGTTCATTCAGCATTAAGCGGTCAATTCAGTGGCCACCTGTTCAGTGGTTAGATATCGCTTTATTCGTGCGCTGGATCTGATTGCATAATAATTGTCATTAATACCCTTCTATCCTTCATATATAAACATGACCTATTCGGTTCTATTCACAAGTTGACTTCATTTTTTACTATAGCACCAGCAGTAAGAAACAAAAACAAGGTAGGAGTAACAATTCTTTTATTACTTTATATGGTACCATGCCTACTTTGTTTACTCATAAGTTCTCGACCAAACACCAATACTATGAACGAAGATAGTTTATAATAGATAGATCCAATATTACTTTGTTGGAAGCTTCAATCAATTGAAACGTTAAAAAGATGCATGCATGCTTTTATGATGAATTTACAAATTAAAATTGTTGATCTTCATTACCTTTCCCTTTGTTTCATTTTAATTAGTACTTATCAATATCAGATGGGTGTATGTTTTCAATTTATGTCCGTAGAATTTTGTATGTACGCCCGACAAGTATTTAATCAAATAAATTCTAAACAAAGTTGAGGCTAATTTCGTCAAAGTTATACACATTTCAACTAATCAATTTTCTATTCAGCAAGGAATCAAACAAAATTTCTTTTATTCAGCATTCAGCTTTCAGTTTTAAGTATTTAGCATTTCCAATCAAACGAGGCCTGAGTTTGGTTTGGAGTGCGCACAGAACTTCACACGAAATTTAAACTGAAGGGTCGCACGTGTCTTTCCATGTACGAATCGCCTTATCGTTCAAGCCTAAAATAAAATTCAATCGGAAATTTGTGGCTCTGCCGACGTCAACCTCTCCTTCGCTAATTATAATTATCGCGAGCGCTTGCTTCGGCTTTCTGCCTGAACCTTAAGTCGCTGATTCTTCACCCAATCTGCTTCCTCCGTTATTTAGCATTTGATATGATTTCGACGCAGTATGTAGCGGGTTGAGTTCGCTTTTTCAAGGGTTTTGGAAAGAATTTCTGGAGTGCTTATTCTTTTATTGCAATAGATTCAAATCTATTTATCCGTCTAATCGATTGATAATTTACTCACCCGCTATCTCTTCCGATCTTTACCCTATCTGCGATGAATAACAGCCTCCTTCGACCATCTGACGAGTTGTAGGCAAGGAGATGTGAAACGGATGTCTTGAAAGGCTCCTTCTCTTCTCCCGATCTATGTACTTATTTACTTTTATGTAATTTAGAGCTGGCTTTTGCTTTACCCTAACGTTCAGTTCAGGTAAGGGTATTCCTTCCTATATCAACATTTGTTAAATCCATATTTTCTACAATCAGTTTTAAATTTCCAAGGTGATTTCTTCAATCTGAAGTTGTCTAACGTTATTGAAGCTAACTAAGATTAGTCACTTTAATCTAAGTATTACATGGACTGAAGTTTAAAAGCTTGATTCATGATGTACCAACATTTCCAAAAATGTTTTAACACCACCATCAAGATTACTGGAGAAATTATCAAACAATGATCTGTCACATGCATACAGTCTTCAGTAAATCTCTTTTGTGTACAAGGTACTAATTTTCTTTATTTTTACTATTCAAACAAGTGTTGAGTATGCAGGAACATAGCCGTAGGACAGAATGTTATACCTATTGGAAAGATAATACTTTGACTACGGTTAGAGTTTGATTTTCTAATTACACATTTTTAGAAATTTCAAAAATTTCTGTTCTGTAGTCTTAACACGTTTCACAGTACTAATTTTAAGTAATGATCAATGTATCACACAAACGACCATTTGGAGTAATCAATTGTTTGGGCATAATCGGATCTATTTACTGCGGTTAGTATCACCCACATCAATTCTTAAGTGTATGACTTATAGTTCAGGAATGAGACTCATATATGTAGTACTACATAGAAGCTAAGGGTGAGTTGCTACAAATATTAATATAAACATTTATTCTTATTTATAATGTACAATGTCCATACATAAAACGGGCAATGAAATTTACTGTTCTAAGTACAAGATGTTTAACTTTAACGGTCATTGTGGACACGGCTAAATCCCTTCTAGCATCACAATCGAACCTTGATTTCTTATTTATTGGTAAATTAAATTTTTTGAAAATAACCACTTCTACTTATGGATATAGAAAATGATACACTTCTGACCAACTAATGCTGCTTAAAATTAATCCTATTGGACTAAATGATTGATTAATATACACTTGACTATGCTAGGATTTTGCATAATTTATTGTGTTAACGCATTGTTGGCCAGTCTTTAAAGTGGATTTATATGTTTCTGGAAAAACAGTGTGCTGTTAAATCACAATGTCCATTAAATATTCTTGAACTCGCTTTAGTCCACTTTGTTGAGCTTTCAAGTTCTCACGTCTTTTAAAGCCAAAGTCCATATACAGCATTCTCCGAACAGATATATATTTTTTGTCCATTTTAATTTGGTATTTTAGTGCTTTACAAAATAGGTATGGTACCGTATTGATTTCTCGAGTAAAATACCATTTATTTACTCCATGTAGATAGGTATGGACTAATAGTATTACTTGCAGCAATTTCCATCGGCCGCAGTTCCCTTCCTCCAACTAGTGTTTTTTTCATCAAGTTGACAGATCCGAACTCAGGTAGAAACCCAAATTCATTCGTCTGCATGATTCAAGGTTTTATGCGTGTCCCTCAACTCACTTTTAGGTGAAATTTCTAACTTTTTGTATTTGATCTATTTTGTATTATATTTGGATACAAACACCTTCGTTGACAATAAACAAATTAATTTTGAACACCCTTAAATATCGAGATGAGGATGATTAAAATAGCCTTTGTGTTGATTATTGTTGAACACTCATAAATATTGATTGTTTTTCGCTGCGTTCTCTTATATTTTTTGTTGTTGCTGATTGATTAATACATGGTTTATAATGAATTGATTAATAAATTTATTTTATCCGCAACTAATGAAATATAGACTTTTGAAAAGAATTGTTATCGTCTCAAAATGTGTTTATGTCTCATATCTGGCCTTGCTATTGTAGTTTAAATCATTAATGTACTGCGAGATTTATACATTAAATCCTAAAGTTTATACGAGCTATCTAAATTTTAATCTATTTATACAAAGCTAACATTAACAACTATAATCATTTCAATTTAGTAAATGATTTGAGATTGTACTTTTCCTTACTTTCATTGAAAGTTCATTTATTATGAATAAGTTTTATTATAATCTATTGATAAATTAAATATGTATTCCCATTTTAGAATAATGCCATGTATCAAGTTTTGACATAAGCTGAAAAGTTAATTTTCTCTAATTGAAAATCTTGGTGAATTTTTTCTGTCGGAGATCACAACCGTAGAATAGATGCAAAACAGTAAACTGGTATGATGAAATGTATGCTTTTTAACTCTTCCACCTATCATTCCTTTTTAAACCTTATCTCGGGTTTATAATTTACATTGAACTGGCATATGCTAATTTCCAATTTTGAATAGTTAAGAACTATATTAAATTCTTTATTTCAGTTAGTATTATTTCTATCGACCCTTGGTTTATAGTTTCATAATAGATTGTATTTTACCTTATTTATATCGTTTACTATCTGTTTTCATTCCTATTTTGTGATTTAACTTTATAGAATTTACATTTCTTTATTCCACAAGAGATAGGATTGTAAATTTCCATAACAATATGTAGTAAAATTTGTCATTATATGACTGAATATCATAAAGAAATTAAATGTTCGGTCAAGGTTACCTCATGATTAACTTCAGTAGTAAATTGGTTCTAGCTTACTATTTGTTCTAATTTTTAATACCTATAATAGTGTTTTTGGTTTCTATTTTCGTCATTACACATTTTAAGTCAGTTTTTAGATATGGCCATTTTATATGCAGGGATTTTTTTTTTGAGTTCCAATTTTGAACAGTTAAGAACTATATTAAATTCTTTATTTCAGTTAGTATTATTTCTATCGACCTTTGGTTTATAGTTTCATAATAGATTGTATTTTACCTTATTTATATCGTTTTCTATCTGTTTTCATTCCCATTTTGTGATTTTACTTTATAGAATTTACATTTCTTTATGCCACAAGAGATAGGATTGTAAATTTCCATAACAATATGTAGTAAAATTTGTCATTATATGACTGAATATCATAAATAAATTAAATGTTTGGTCCAGGTTGCCTCATGATTAACTTAAGTAGTAACTTGGTTCTAGCTTACTATTTGTTCTAATTTTTAATACCTATAATAGTGTTTTTGGTTTCTATTTTCATCATTACACATTTTAAGTCAGTTGTTAGATATGGCCATTTTATATGTGGGGATTTTTTGTTTTTTTAAGTATTTGCTTTCTTGTTTTTTTTTTTTTTTTGATGGTTTGACCTTTGTACTCTGATTTATGTTGTAGGTCAGGTGACAATTGGTTTTTGATCTTATATTCCATAAAAAATTGGATTTTATTATTTATGCACTAATTTATAGTAGTGTGGATATTTATATCTATGTCTTCATTGAATTTCACAAAGAAATTGATTGAATTTTCTTAAATTACCTCGCGCTTAACTTTAACTTTTTCCAAGAAGGAAAGCATATCTTCCTTGGATACGTAACTGATTTGGAAATAAGGAAAACCCAATCAGAGTACAAAGGCCAGATTTGTATAAATAAGGAATTTAAAGAAATACAAAAATACATTAAGATTGGATTTTATTTCTACATAGTTAGGTTTTTTTTGGGGTAGATGCAGGAAATATAGAATGATATTATGCACACTAATGATTAGAGGTTAGGATTTTAGTGTTGAGGAATAACAATTGTTGGATGACATTATGCTCACCAGCAGCCGGGTGCTTATAACAAGTTATCTCGCATGTTATTTTGTCCCATTTGTTGGTGTTTGAGCTACTTTCATGAAGTACCTTTGTTTATTAATTCATATATATGTACGTGTATTAGTGTTTGTATATATTATATCATACTTGCGAATTGACAACCGTCATAAATTTAGTTAACCATATATAACATGACAATTTATCACAGAAGCCTTTTTGCTGAACTCTTTATTTTATCATGTCTACTATTGCTCAAGCGTGATGGTTGTGTGTAGGTTAAATGTAACTTAAATAGTTCATTGGTAGTCACATGTTTGTGTATCTCCTCTCTCATAAATTTTTCTCCTATTGAGATGCATTGTGTCACAATTCATGCACATTCTAGCTTGCCATAATCCTAATCAATTTATGGTATAAGTAGTATGCCATTGCCAATTCTTTGCAGGGAATCAAATGTAATTTTGCAATGAACGTTAATATAAGACAAAATAAATCTGTTTCCTTTTTTTATCCTTTTTTGATTCCTTCACTTCATTCAAGGTGTTAAGCATACTTATTTTAATACCATTAGATTAATAGGTTTATTAGTTGACGCAACGCAAAAAAAATACACATCAATATTTTAGTTTTTCTTTTTTCGAAAAAGATACAACGAAATAATGTTCAACTCTGGTGAAACGATTACTTTTGTGATATTTACATCTACATGTGGCAATATGAATAAACAAAGATTCACATATATTATCAAGCTACTGTTGCTTTATTTTTGGTTAAGTTTATCCACGTTAATTCTTATGGTATATCTTCACACTATTATTACTTGATTACCCAAAATCACATTATTTTAGTTGAATATCAGCTGAATTCCTATTCATGATAACACTTGACCCGTTTTCTTGAAACAATAATTCTTTGTAGGTTACACTTGAATCTAAATTTTCTTATAAGATAATTATAACCAATGAACGCTCTGTGTTATTCAGATTATATAATAGTCTATAAACGTACTTCATGTTAGTCATCATGTTTTTCCTTTCACATATTCGATGGTCTGTATGTGAATCAAAATGTATAAAATTAGGTTATATTTTATCTATTCTATGGAGGGGTGATGCTCTGCATTTTATGGTATATCTCACCCTATATATAATTTATAAATAACAATTTATCAATTCTTTGAAAATTTTACACTGCCTACAACAATGTATTGAGTCCATTAATCACAATTTTTAATGTAAGATTGGGATATTCATGATGAAGGAGGATCAAATGATGGATTATATAATGTCAGCTGAGAATCAGGTATTTCAAACATGCCATCTTACATAATATTTTAGGGGATTGTTAAAGGGACTCCACTTTTGGTTAAGGGGAGGACAAAATTTGAATTATTGTTCAATTGTTAAGGGGAGAATGAAAAAAATTAGCCTTCCCTTAAACATTTAATTAAAAATTCCAATATTAACCCCATAATCTTATTTAATGTAAATTTTAAAAGCTAAACCCTAAATAATGAGCACAATTTAATGAAATAAAAAATGAGATATAGTTAACATAATGGAGACATAAGAAAGTTGTGTGGATGATCAAAAGATATCAGATTAGGTAAGTTAACGAATATCATTTTGGAATTCGATGTTTCAATTTAAAATACTTAAATATTCATAAACAAATATGATCAAATATGTATAATTGGAACATTAGTTGAGATGTAAATGTTTTTGCGCCTTGGAAATGATAAGAAATTGTAATCGTACGTATGCAAATCAGCGCGAAATATAAACAGAATGATAGTGAATTGTATGTTGTGACAAGGGGTAGTTTAATCCATGTTTTTTCTAAAATAAAAAAAACCAAACCCCCCCTTAACAATTTTTTTATAAAGTGGAGTCCTCTTAAAATTGTCCTTCCCTTAACCAAAAGTGGAGTCCCTTTAACAATCCCCATATTTTATTCCTTTTTTTGGTGTATGAGTGGTTTTCATGTGGCTTTGTTCAATCTCGTTACGATATATTTATGTACTTATGTAAATACTTTCAAATTGATTGTTTTCTTAAATTAGTGTAAACGGTTGATAAATTAGTGTAAACGGTTGATTAATTGACATTGAGTACGCGGACTAGAAGCTTGAACAAATGTATCACTTGTTTGTATTGTTGTGCTTTGACCATGTACTAATTGTCTTGCTCTTTGAAAATACAATGAATTTGGTCTAGAAAGAGGTACCAATGATTTTAAGATGTTAACAGTTACCTTATTTGTTGTGTCCTAAATTTCCACAGTGTCATGTTATATTTTATTACCAAACATACACCCTGCTAAATTGCCATTCCTAACTTACGAAGGATAGAGAAAGTAGTGGGATTTATCATTGAAATATCATCGGCCACCTCCAAAATTTGTCAGTTTTAAACTCAGAAGTTTTATTATTGCTTGGTAAAATATTAATTCATAAGATATGGTTGATGAAATATAGTCTGACACTGAAAATATCCATTACTAACTGGTATAGTTCAGTTTGATAACATTTTATACAAGATACAATTCTATGTATGGAACATGTTAACCTTTCAACTCTAAATCAAGGAACAAGTCGATGTTTCTTAACATGTCTGTTTTAATATTTACAAATATATTTTCCATGGTGGTCTTGGGATTTTAAAGACTTTTTTTTTTGTACTGGAATTTGAGAAGAACAAGACTAGCTGAAGATAACACACTTTTCTTATATGGTACTTTTCTTATCCTGAGCAATATTAATAACAAAGCGACGTCTTTCTTACCTGAAGATAACACACTTTTTATCCTTTTTAATCTACTTACAGATGGGAAGTCCATACATGCAGCAAGGTATACTTGGTCTGTCATCACTTCATCATACATAACCAAGGTAATTGTTCTCATGTTTGACTTTATGCTGTAGGACTAATAAACATGCCTCCTCTGCAAGTCAATTATTTTTCTCCTATGTCCTTAATATTACCACATATACTTTAGAGTTTGAGATTGAATATTAAGTAACAAGAAACTTCCTATCATTAAGACCCTTACAAAAAGTTAGAAGAATGGGAGGATGATTGTGATTCCAGAAATCATATTTAAAATTGATCTCAACACATAAAGGGTTAAGCTGCTAATTTAGTTAACAAAAATATTGTGGTAAATCTATGACCGTTTTTCAGAATAAAATTATCTTTTGTTTTTAATGTATTGTCTTTGAGTTTTGCCTTATTTCTTATGGCCCTTTTGAGTTTGAAGAAGGCTCAGAAAGATTTCTCATATCTTGGATTATGATGTTCTTTGAAAATTCTTCATGTTTTGTATATAAATGTGAACCTACAACTTATAATACACAGCACACGGGTTCATCAAAATTACATGACTGTTTGCTCCAAATTTGGGATCAAACACCAAGGGTGTAAAAGTTACACTTCACCAATTCGGTAAGAATATGGGACCACGTAATTGCTAAAATACACGGATAAAAGCAAGTAAGAACACAAAGGAATTTTTATAGTGCTTCGATTCTCTATGAATATAAATCCACTTTCAATCAATTCTCATTATAATATTCAAGCTTACAACATATGAATTTTCCCTCATTACAATCATTTCTCTCTTCTAACTCTATTTATGATCTAACTTCTCTTAAATTTGGTGAAGAAAAGGGAGGAAGTTTAGCTTTGTAATGAATCTTCAACCACTTGTATGCTTTGATCATTTCCCATGATCTTCATAGATTTCATAGTGAATTAGCATTTGATTTAGGCTTTGGAGAAGATTAGAGAAGATATGAAATTGCTTGAGAGATTTATTATATAGCTTGAATGAGATTAAATGTGCTTAGATCCAATTGTAGAAATCTCTCATGATCATTGACTTGGATTTGATCTTCATGAAGTTAGAAAAGTGTTGATGAATCCATAGAAGCCATTAGAGAAGTTGTAGATGAGCTTTGAATTTGGCGGAGTCTCCTCATAAAAATGAATTTTTCGCCCCCCCCCCCAATGAATTATGAGGGGTATTTATAGGTGATCTTCAGACCAGATGGCAGTTTCGTAATTATACAGACAAACAACATGACTCATGTCGCCACCGACATGAATCATCTCGACGACGACATGACTCATGTCGCATGGCGGGTTGGTTTCTCTATTCAATCATCGGGGAGGCATAGCTTCTATAGCGGCACGACTGGCGACTTGACTCCTTATAATACCAAGCGGGATGGTGTTATGGCGGCATAACTTTACTCTGTTGTGGTCCCAGCGGTATGAACGGCATGACGCCTCAACTTAGGCACGACTTAATTCCATCCGACATGACCTTATGATGCGGATTGACACAGCTTTGCGCAATGAAATGCTTTTAATACCATGCCGCGGAGCGGCTTGGTACATCTGTTATGAACGTGTGACGGCTTAATGTTGTACAACGACCTGACTTCAGGAGGGCGGCACGTTATGTGACCCACTTCATGTCGTTCACGACATGGTGAATAGTGTGATGATCATTTCAGCTTTCCTTCATGTCGCAACACAGGTTTAACACCCTATACGAGGCCGACATGACTTGACCCCGACTTATGTAGCTTGGAGCGACTTGATATGGCACGGTATAGTAGTATGATCAAACTCTCTTTCCTATGTCTTGGTTTTAACGTCTTGGCTAACTCGACATGGTTTAAGGCCGATATGAACAACAGATGAGATAATGACTTGCGATATGACTTGAGGTTGACTTGGTTTTTATGGATTGTCATGACGAGGTACGACTTATCTTGGTTACGGCATAACGTTAACCTCATTTCAATATATTCCGTTCACGACTTGTACATCATGTCGCTGAACGTCATGGATAATAATAGCATAATGTCATGTCGCTGTCTGTCATGAATCCCAACCTTATTTTACGTCATATCATTAGAGCGAACTATCTGTTGAACGCCTTAGCTTTCCTTAACGCCATACAACACAGCTTGGAAACGACTTAACCTTCTAGGATCACCTTGACGAACTACGGCATGATTCAGAAGAGTCATGGTTGCGACATGGAGGTATATGATTTAGCTTTATGATTTGATACGGATTGAGATGACCTGTCTGATACGTCATAACTGGAGACGGCATGGTTCATTTCTTTCCCTACGACATGACTTTAGAACGACTTGGCATTTCACGTATCGAGCCCTACGACTTAACAAGCAACGACATGACTTTGACAACATATTGACCATGTATTTTCATGGGTTAACATTTGCCCCTCGAAGTTCATGTTATTAGAAATATCATGGGCTTCGAATCCTTATATTTTATGACATCTTTTCCATGTATTTTAGTTAAGTCGTAGGGTACTCTTGGATTTATGTCGCAAGTCATCACCACGTCCCGACTCGTGCTGGCCTTTCCATGTCGCGCGAGACCTCACCAAGCCGTTTTAGGCTTCAATCTGAGCTGACCTTAGCCCAATTATTTCAGCACCCCATGTATTACTCCTAACACGTATGTTTATTCCTACTCCTCTTCTCATTCCAAGGTTTTATCTCGTTAATGGAGGATTGAGTCAGCGATTTCATCACCTTTCTCACAAGTGATTTATTCAACCAAGTCGACGCCCTCTTCTCAATCACTACGACCAAATTCTAACTAACTTCGACGAACTTCATCAGCCCGATTCAATACCTAGGCTTTCGATTTTTGGAGAATTCTTCCTTCAACAACTACTTCTCAGAACTTATCGTAAGTAATTTTGGATTTGAATTCTTCTTTGTTTTTCTGGATGATAAGATTTGTATAGGATATCAGGATTTTTACTCATTTCTGATAAAGTGACGGTTTTGTCAATTGATTTTGGTTGTTTTGTGTTATTGAGATGCTTGTGAATCAAAAACGAGTTGAACCATAATGAGTGTACTTGTGTATGAGGACTTTGAAATTCTTTAATTTTATTTAATCCCCTAATTTCTATGTATACGATTCACATTCTATGTCGTTCCTGCGTCATGGGTTTCAAACTATGCTTGAGTGACATGATTTTAACGCCATAAAAAGCTTTGAATCGGTCGATGGTGATCGTATGATTTGTTCTTGAAGTTTTTGTCATACCGCACACCAATTGTTTGCTGAAATGTCTGAATCACAAATTTTACTGTTTTATCATAGTTGTTGTATGATTTTTTTTTTTGTTGCTCCAAGGTAGGTTATAATCTCGTTTAAGTGATCACTTCGATCCCAGATCGTATGAGTTGACGAGACACCTAAACCGTCAAAGGGGATTCTGGTCGGAGACCGACATGAGTCTCTAGCCATCGGTTGATATGAGTTCTTAAGTCGTGATAATGACTTGTGCCATAGATCGTAGGACACAATAGCGATAGGATCCTTAACTTGTAATATCATTCAAACATTCCTTTTTAATGCTAGGTCCTTTTTATCGACATTGAGTTGCTTTCAAAATTCGGGGTTGTGGACTGACATGGTTCTCATGTCGTGGATCGATACGAGGTTCAAGCCGTGGATCGACATGAGGTTCGAGCCGTGGATCGACATGTGGTTCAAGTCGTGGATCGACACGAGTTTCATGTTGTGGATCGGTATGAGTGTTATGTCGTGAACCGACATAAGCCTCATACTGTGAACCGATATGAGCCTTGTGCCATGAATCGACATGAACTCCAAGTCGTGGCGGCGACATGAGCGAGCCGTCATGTTGCTGCTACGGCATGGGCCACCATGTCATAACGACTTAATTCTATTGTTAACAAATGCCTTGCCTCGGTGTTTATCACCTTTGTTTTAATGCTTTGATGTGTTTCCACACCTTTATTCTTCGAATCTTGTCGCTAGAAAATTGAAATGTATTCAAGTATATCTGTGTAGAATGACTACTGTAAAGCAAGTTCCTCCTCAAAGTAAAGAGACCTCCTCGGTTCAAACCGATCCTTCCTTAAAGAAAGCTCCCGAGACTGAAACAACCACGACCTCTAGCCAAGTTTTTGCCCCCTTCCTTTGGATCTCCGCCCGATTAAAGCTAGGTATCAAGAGAGACAGTCTACCACTCTAACTCAGGAGCAATACGAACTAATATGCGGTCAATACGGAATTCCTCTTACGGATGTAGTATTACCAAAGGACGGCGTTTTTACTGACGACCCTCCTGTTGGATATGTTGTCGTAAGAAAACAAATGCTTGCAGCTGGTGCTATTCCCCCGTTTAATCCTTTTTTAGGGCGAATCCTAAACCGTCTAGGCATCGCTCCTTTCCAACTCCATCCTAATGGCTACACGGTTCTACTGGGCCTTTATGTCCTTTACATGGATACGATAAAGCAAGATCCTACTTTCCAGGAACTTTGGTACTTGTGTTCTTTCAAGAGTAGGAAGGACACCCCCTCTATTATGCATGTTGAAGGTGCTAGAAATCGGAAGCTAGTTCTTTAATTACTGGACAGTGTTTCAGAATTTTTAAACCAATTTTTCTTCGTCAGATGCCCCGAACCATTCCGAGGGCAATGGACAGATGGAGGTATGCGTAGTTTATTCAGAGGTCTCGACTTTACTTCCTTTTGAGTTATACGTTCTTACATTATTTCTTTTGAAATGCAGTACTCCCTACCTTGATTAAGGACAACAAAACACCCCCTTCTCTTAAAACCACATACGAAACACTAAAAGCCAATGACAAGGCTAAGAGAAGTAGAAAACTTTTAATTACAGATAGCATTCTTCACCAATACGAACTACTTCATCCCTTGAGGAAGTTCTTATGTAAGGCTGGACCTTCCACTCCTAAACCTAAGCTTACAAAATTAGATTTAGGAAATCCAGACGACAGGAGTGTAACTCAAGCCGATTAAAACCCTTCCATTGACCCTTCCTTGAAAAGATGTTCAACGTCTGTTAGTGGAAAAACGTTGCCCTCGTCAAAGACTTTGAATAAGGATGAAGACTCTAACCGTCATAGGGGCGAGGATCCTAGAACATCGGTTGAGTTGATTGAGAAAGAGAACATTTCCACGCATCCTTAGCCAGAATCAAATTTCAAACAGGCTAAAAGAGATAATAGGGAAGTGAATCCTTCTGAACTCGAGTGCAGGATTGAACATGATGGTGAAGACGTGGTTGTATTAGAAACTGATCCAAATGCTGAGACTATAACTGGAGATTCTCCTACTGAAAATGCAGCTAAGGAAGATTCTACAGGTACATTTGACAATTTGTGTAATGGCGCGGAATTTTCGACCCAGAAAAATCAACATAAATACACTGTCAGTTTCTCGAGCATCGAAAATACCAAGACATTAATAGAAGAATTTAGAGGATGAGATAGAAAAGATAGAACTAATAGAATAGAAGAAGAAGAAGATCACAACTGAACAGAATCAGAGAAAACACGAATCTCACAGCGGAATAATAATCTTTATTATATAACAAGTTTGAAATACAAATCTGAGTTTGTATATATACATACCATATTAGAGTATAATACATGGTATACATCACAGCGGAAATAATCTCTCAATAACTAATAGTGGAGCATCCTGCTTTTAGCTCCTCCAAGTGAATCTGCAAAATCCTGAAACACTTGACTGCCCGTACAAATTTGGGCACCCAAGAGTTTAGGGAAAACACAAACAAATAAACTCTGGGTCAGTCATGGGACTGGTGTGAGTAAATTCCAACTATATCGTTTAACTTTGAAAATCCTTTTGCAACAAAAGGATAATAGTAAGACCAGCCCACACATAAACATAGACGGTTTTTACCTTACTATAACCTAAATTACTTTGATATCAAAACTAGTGATATTATGATAATGTCTAAGCAAATAAATATCCAAGTAGCGGAACGCTTGCATCTCACGTTCTACATATATAGTATAAAAT
Organism: Allium sativum; assembly: GCA_030737875.1. Classification (NCBI taxonomy): domain Eukaryota; kingdom Viridiplantae; phylum Streptophyta; class Magnoliopsida; order Asparagales; family Amaryllidaceae; genus Allium; species Allium sativum. The sequence continues at coordinate 297,741,238 of CM060911.1, read as the reverse complement.
CATAAACCTCAGGGCGCTTATCGGAGAATGGTTTTCAATAGACAAGGTATGGGAGCACCTTCTGAACAGTGTACTCTAGAGGGGATACACTCAGGGTTCAACAAGAACGTCTTGCAACCCGGCCACACATGATCGCTCACTCATTTAGCTTGAGTGTCGCGAATATATTGCCACCACGGTTGTAGGCCATCCAACCGTCATCCGAAGATACAGAATCGAAAAGAAGTATAAATATGAATTTTCTCTAGATCGGTGACAATACACCCTGCTTGGGGATGACCCAACTAGCCATGCTGCCTAGCCCAACTTTTGTTACTTTCTGGTTGTGAGGCTAGAGGCTACGTCTGTCTTCAGAACATCTAATCACCATTTACTTTGAATGCCACATCATCAAATCCGTAATCACATATTGATTACACAAATGCACACTGGGTGTAGAATAAAAAGAAGTTACCTTCTCCCCACCAACTTGGTATATTCGTACAAATCAACGGCGTGACCGTTGGAAATACTCTGTCAGACACTCGTCCATACAAGTTGTCCTGGGACTGGACAAACAAAATACCATTCTAGAACTGGACAACCCTTGCATTTAACTCCGTCTTCAATTATCTTCAGCATATCTAATTCGCAGCGCTTATGCCTATACGGAGTGGTTTTCGGATAATATCCAACCGGTCTCTCTGTATTGACAACGATGGTCAAACACTTCGATAGTCGGTTTTTTAACCATCGAAGTAAAAACAACATCCATTCCATGTACACTAACATCACACAATCACGAGCACCTTTTATTTAACGTTCGACTTTATTATTCGAATTCCAATTTCTTACCAGGTATTTCTCAAATCCCGTTTTAGCCTTTTCATACTTCTTAGAAAACATTTCCAGTTATTATAAACTCTTATTCTTTCATGTTCCAGAAACATACGTTATTAACGTTCGAAACATTTTCATTCTTTTCACATTCCTTGGTTTCTACACTTGGATCGTATACCCTATCTTCATTGGAAAATATTTCCATTTTCATTATAAATATTTTAATCAGCCAACCGTTTACTTTTAAAACAAAATTCACTTAAAAATATGAATACCATTCCTGTTATAGAAATCTGAATACCTTTATCAATTAACTCTTTATTCAAGTAATACTTATCTCGTTTACCGAAACCTCTTTCATACTTTATATTCCCAATCCACTTTATAAACTCTGTTTTCTAAGACAACTTCTTATCAAATCGATATCAAGTTTATAACTAAATACTGACTCCTATCCTATTAACATTTATTTGTTTAAAACTAAATGTTAATTATTCTATCAGATTATAATCCCTAAAAATAGTTACTTTTAATACATTCGACATCGTCGATTTCTAGTTCCAAATCCTAACGGTTTAATTCTAATCACATTTCGAACATCGAAATGCTGTCATCGTTTTCTAACACGATTCTCCAATTTCTCTTTCTAAAACAGATTCTTAAATTTTCTTATGACATCGTTATTTCTCACTTTCGAATAAGTGGATTTCAACTAAACTGCTTCATTTCCTAGGAAGTGCTGCTATATATAAAAGTCACGCTTAAGTCTAATCAACAGCAGTTAATTTGTTGGTATAGTTCTAAACTTGTCATACGCTGTAATATTCCCTTTATAACTAATCTCAACTTTTACAGTCACCCTTACCTTATCAACAGCGTTATTTTATCGCTATAGTTCAAACTTGTCATACGCTGTAATATTCTATGTTATAACTAATCTCAACTTTTACAGTCACCCTTACCTTATCAACAGCGTTATTCTATCGCTATAATTCTAGGACTGGCAATACGCTGCCTTATTCCTTTTATACACATCTTGACATCTCTTTCCGTTACAAACTGTTATCGTTCCTCGATAATAGTGAAGCTGCTCAAGTTGGGGTATTTTATTTACCTCTCAGACCTTGATCGACAACGTTCTTATTTTAGAACCGATATAAGTCTGCACTCTAATTCCTTATTACTTATAATACCTACCAGATCGTATTTTCATGTTTATTTTTAACTATGGTTTTATAACACCATATGCTTACTTTAAAATCTCTGGTGTTTATGATTATTTATATTTCGCTTTCTCCATCCCACAGTTCTATTTATAACTTCTTAACCAAAAGGTAATTAAATCTCATTAATTTGGATTAATTTATTTCTAAACTGTTTCATTAGATTAATTAAAGACCAACTAATCTAAAATCATTTTCCCAAATAACAGTTGATTAAATCAACTTCATTTCATCAGTAACTTCGTTAACTGATTTCAAATTACTTCTTAACATTAGATTAATATAATTAATCTAATAATATTTTCTAAATATAATTATCCAAATACTTAATCGTCGGATAATTTCTGCTTCATAAACTCATTTAAATGTCAACAATCGTTTTTATTTATTTTATAAAAGCGAACTCTAAAATACTGGTTTATAATAGAACTTCTATTATAAATTTAAATCTTCTTTTTAATTATAAAAATATAATTTTTATAATTAACCTCATTGATTTGCCTGACGGCCAATCACTCTTTATCAAAACGATGGTTTTACGGTCGACTGTTATCACTTTCTAAATTGATATCGTTTATTTATTTATCGAAACAGATGTTGAATTTCCGTTCAACATCAGTATTCACATGGGGTTTTAAATATAATTCGGGTTCAAACAAAACAAACAGTACATATAATTATCAAGGAATCCGGTCGGACTCCTCCAACCGGTTTCCGCATCCACAGATGTCAGTCAACACAATTTACACTAACTCTATACTAGGGGGTGTTCTAATCGATGGAAACAGTGCCCAACTGATGGTGTGTACATATGTAACGGTATATAATATTCAACCAAATTAATTGTAATCTACCTAATCGACCATCACACAGCATTCAAACAACATTATAATTAAAATATTTTAAAATAGATCAGACTTAGTGATTTTACTCACCTTCGCGTGTTAACCGTTAAATAACGATTTGCGTTGGTTGATTTGAATCAACCGTTTTAATTTGTCTGAAATCCGTACGAGCTCCAAACCTTTTCCGCTTCAATTTCCCAGTGGAACCTCAAACTGAACACACCGCAACCTGTAGACATCACACAATATCCTCCACCATTCGAATCATATATAATATACTTCCTCTCCAGTCCTTCAACGCAAACTCCTACCTCACCACTACAGCAAACTCCATGTCTTTCATTTACTTCTGTGAACCACTCATACCCACGTGTATATACATCACCATACTGCTATCACACACACAACCGAATCCACCCATGCTTTCTTCAATCACTCAGCACCCTTCTCTCCTCCACATGAATTCTCACTTCACATTACTTGCCATGCAGAACCATAACTGCACACGCAACTTCGCCCTCACCTCAGTGCTGCACCGAACACCCCTTGCCAGATCCTCCCATCGCTACATGCCCTGACGTGGCCGCACCCTATCCGGCACCGTCTCGACCCATCATCTCCACGTTCCTCGAGCTTGCACCAACCCCGACAAGACACCGACTTGCCCTTAGCAGCTGCTTCAAACTTCCAGTGCCCCACATCCTACTATATCCAAGTCGAAGGCTAAAATGTGGGAAGGAGGCTCGCATGAGTTTGTTTATATTTCATTTTTTCTACATTATGAGCAGTCGAGAAAACAGTGAAGACTGAAGTGTGTTTATATAGGCTTTCAAGCCTTGGCACCCACGAAAAAGAAAAGTATATAATACTAGTAGCTTGATATTTACGTCGTAGGGTTATAGGTGATCATGCTATTCTCTTATTCCTTTGTAGTGAAGTATTAGGGATTGTAGGTAGAGTAGACACTGTTCTCTTATAGGTTAGGCAACTGTTTTTTCCTATTTCTTGGCAAAGAAGAATTAGGTTAGCACGTCTTTTTAAGTATAGGGGTATGGGAAGTATGGTATGCTTGCTTCCACTTGAAAGTAATCGGTAGGAATTCCTTAGTGCTGAAGAAATCATTTAATATACATGTATATTTATTAAGAGCACCTTATTGCGTAAAAGTTCGTCTCCTTATACTGACCGCTACGGACAGAAGTAAGAGTACAGACGTGCTCTATGAGGTGTCACGATTCCGAAAATATAATAATACCGGTAGATTGACTCATATTTTGAAATCCCGAAATACCGATACAAGGTGCGAAATACTCCAAATAAAAAGTTGCATATTTAATTAATTAAAAATTACAGTAAAATTCTAAAAATTAAATTATCGCTGCGCCTCACAAGAACCTTGTTCAGATTTGCAACCGATATCTAGTTATATCAAATAAACTGTTACGGTCAATATACGATTTTACAGCGACTTTCTGAATATTTGATTTGGACATATCTTGCAATCTATACGCCGAAATCTTGATTTTTCACTTTTGTTAGAAAGATACAGTTCAACAGATTCCAATGCTTCTTGTTTCGAAGAAATCCGATTTAAAACGAGTTCGGCATACCCAGTTGAAGTTCAGAACGTTAAATTACGAACTGCAGCGTCGTTATGAGCTCGATTATAATTAATATATTTTTTTATACGTTCAACTTTTTTTAATTAATATATACATCCACTTATATTAAGAATTCAATATTTAAACTGATTTAAATATTCAAATACGAACCGACAAAAATGCGGGACGTTACAATTTGAGTGATCTCAACTCTGTTAGATATCTTAGTCAGGATGGTTCGGTTACTCAGCCTTTCAACTCTCAAACTATAGAAACCGGACTTAGGGATGCAGCCTCAACTGAGTCAGAAAAGCATCTTAAATCTTTAGGAATTCCCTTATACTCAGAGGATATGACCGATCTGTTAACAACAGTATTTTTTAAAGAAATTCATCTTGTGCATTCGAATTCTTTTTCTGTGTTTGTATCTTTCTTTAGCATTTTCAGATACTTTATAGTTTCAAGTATCGAAAACTCATCTATATCTCATTTCAGGTTTAGACATGCACGGGAGACGCTCGTCAAGAATCAGATTAGATTTTAGTAAGAGGAGAAAAGTTATCGATCCAAAGCACTTACTACGATCCGAACCTCGGCCATCATCACATCACCATGAGCAACTCCACCCTCCTTCGCCTTTGAAACCCTCTTCTCGGTCTTTACATGTATCAGAATCCGTCCTGACTGAGGAACAGAGAAAGAAGATACGTGAGGAAGAAGAGGAAGAGGCTAGAAGACGCAGTTGGCTGAGGGAAGACACTCCCGATGAAGGGGAGCGAGGGAGGAAACGAGGATGGGATGGCTCTTATAAGCATTCCGAAGTAGAGAAGCTGCCTATTAAGCCTCGACTTCCTTCATCCTCTGGCCCTCCTGGTCCTTCAGCTGAGATCCATTCGATTATTAATAAACCTCGCCATAATCCCGGCTCGACGAACATCTCCTTTACCGAAAAGCTCCCGGGTTGGAACTTGAAAGGGCTTTACTTTGATCGTGGATGCGGTTATAAATCAAATACACACCCAGTTCAATACTGCTAAGAGTCAACTTGAGACAAAATGGAACATCGTAAGAGATATCTTTTACCAAAAGTTGCATGGATGGGAGAAACTTGGTGATGACCTCCAAAAGCACCATGATTCTCATCTCACAAAAATTGCCGAGTTGGAGGGTGATAAAGTCAATTGGGAAAAGGTTTTGGATGATCGTGATGCTACTATCGCAGTTCTTAATAAAAGAGTCACATAGTTAGAAGCATCAGACAACGAGATTAAGAAGCTCCGGGAAGAACTCGAAGCTTCCAAACAAAGATAAAAAGATGCCATAGCTACCAAGCGCAATGTTGACGCTGAATTGGCTGTAGAGAAGGATTTCTCCAAATAATATCGGGAAGATGCCGCTAATCTTCGTAAGGAGGTAAAATCTCTGAAGGCTTCCAACCAGACACTGATGGCCAAGGTCGAATCTCTTGAGAAGGACAAGATAACTGCAGAAGAAACTCACAAACAAGCTATGGACGAAGCTGATGACGACATGTTCCGCTTCTACGTATACAGCATCATGAGCCGTGGGAGCTTGCATTACCTAGAGGATAGTTTTGCACATACTTTAGCGCTTGTTTGGGAGAGAGTGCTTGAGATTAACGGTGATGATTGTAGCGAGGACGAACTCATTGACAAACTCTTAGACGACAGGTCCAAAAAGGCTTTGGCAGACGGAAAGGCACAACCAATGGACAAGAGGACTGGTACTTCCAGTGAGAATGTTCACACTCAACCAGATGTAAACCTTCCTGTTGATCCCTCGGCCTTTGAAGCTTCTGGCTCACAGACATTAGCTAACCCAGTTGATGCTCCTAAAGGTAAAGATGTCACCATTGAGGGGGATATTAATACAGAGGATATTGCTAATGAGCATGGTGAAAATAATGAGGCTGATGATGACAATCCCGATCATTGGAGAATCATGCATAGGGATCCCTCGGAGAATCTTCTAGATACAAGTAAAATTGAAACTAACTTAACCCTGTCGTGATTAGAGTCCATTTTCGATTCACCTGGGTCCCTTGCTTATTATGCTCAATGTTTCCATACTTTGAATTTAATTTCACCCCTGTCTTCTCCTGCCATAGGCAATGCAATGACAACAAGAGCTATTAGGGCTGACTCACCATTGACAACTTTTCCTCTTACTTTTGTCATTACTCCCCCTCCTCCTAGTAACACACCATTGCTTGTTACAGCTCCTGGGTCACAGGATGCAAAGATCGATGCCTTCTCAGATTTGGATGTTGTTGACTACAGCCTTAGTGACGACCTTGAAGTCATTAATGCAGATGAGAGTCCCCGGGTTACTACCAAGGAGAAAGGAAAGAAGTCTGCCAAGTCCTCATTGTCTAAGAAGAAGAGGAAGAAGAAGGAGATGGAGGCTACCGTTTTTTCTTCCCAAGAGAATCAGAGTAATGTGGAAGAGACCCCTCCACCTTTACTTAGCAAGCCAGCTTTGAGATCAAGTGACAAGAAGAAATGATCATACTTAGTAGTTGCTCAACTTGGTTGTTAATTACTTTCTTTTGTGTGTTGTATTCAGGCCGGTTGTATATGCGGGCGCCGGTCCCCGCTTACTACTCTTGTACTTGTCATCTTTATGCACTCTGTTGTCTGATATTTTGCACTTTAACCTGTGACTTTATGATATAATTCTGCTCTGTTGTCAGGAAATTGTGTCCTGCTTTTCGTGCCTTAAATTTTGCTTTTAGTTTCGCTGTGCTTTTATATTTTTTACATTTCATGTTTGTTTTATATTTGCAATACAAATTCTGCACCACAAATCATTTGTTACGGCAGGCTGAGTTAATCCAAACAACTTCATTGGATTTTCCTGATCTTGACTAAGATGATGCCCAAAACCTTTTCACATGGATAACCATTTTATTAGGATCTTTAATTTCATCTTAGTTATTCCAGAAAATCCAGCTTTGTTGGTTGGAATGACCTAATGCCGGAATGACCTAATGCCTGGTTTTCATTAAATTGTGACCGGATTGTAGTATGTTTAAGAAAGCGCTATTAGATTTTATTAATGCGATGGTAATGCCCCCATACAACAATTGGTTTTAATATCTTGAAAATTAGGCATGGTTTTCACAGTTAGATAAAGAAATATGTTATTCCTGGTAACTAAGTGGGCCAGTTACTTGTGGTTTTTATCAGATGACTTTAAGGAATGTTTTTTGGTTCCGTTACTAACTGAATTTGAAAGATTCAGCTTATAACCGGATGCCCTCGAAAGGATCTTTGATCCGTTGTTCGTTGAATCTGAATAATTCAGACGCTTGTTGAACTTGTCGGATGCCTCCGAAGAGGTCTTTGGGTCCGTCAGTAACTGGGTTTGAAGGAGCCAGAATCAATAGCTGGATTTGGAAGATCCAGCATCTGAGCGGATGCCTCTAATGAGGTCTCTGAAAACACAGTGTTTATATCGTTATCCGGCCATGTATTAATGGCGTCGGCGATGAACCGGGTGCCCCTCGGCGAGGTCTTGGATTCAAAAGCCCGGTGTTTATATCGTTATCTGGCCATATCTTAATGGCGTCGACGATGAACCGGGTGCCCCTCGGGGAGGTCTTGTGTAACGACCCAGATTTTTCGTCGATTTATTTTAAATATTAATATCGTTTTAAATATTGTGTTGGTAATATAAAAGAATTTTTATATTGGATTTACCGATTTAATAATCGATATAGGATATAATTCAGATTTAAAACTGAATCGAAACGATACAGTCGATTAATATAAATTCTGTTGAAATAGAACGATAATAATAATTTATTATCGATGAATTTAATTGTTTGAATCAATTTATATTTTAAATTGAATTTAATTTTTATCGTTAATTTAAGCTGTTATCTCTTCTATACGATCAAATTTAATTCCAGGATCAGTTCCGCGGAATTCAGAATAACGATATAATTTGAGAACATCGGTCAGTACGGTTGAATAGCAGTTTAGGACTTCGAATTGAGAGACCACAAGATATTTTATTAAATAAAATCAAAATAAACATCAGCCGACCTACGTTTTAAATTCTTGCTACCCTAAAACATAATAACGCAGACCTAATTTACAGCACGCCTACTTCATCGAGCAGAAAAAAATTGTCTCCCATGTTTGATATCAGGGAAACAAAAATTTAATGGTTTCTGTACTTCATGTTCTTCCTTCACTTATAAATCCCACCGCAACTACTCACCATTCATCACTTCAAAAAAATCCAAGCTTTTGCTTCGTTCTCTTTCCCATCTCAAATAAAAACCGAGAGCTGCAAATAGAATACACCCTAATATGAAATCGGAAATTCATAAGCCGTACTCCCTGAAGCTCGAGAACGAGCTGAAGCATCCGCGATTCGAGAGCGGGATGGGTTGAGGGAATTTTTGAAAAGGGTAGCAGATGTTGCGATACAAACTTCTGAAGCTCGATCAACACGTGAGGCACCGTTCGTGAATTTAGGGAAGCGCTCGCAATTGCAGATGAGGTGCGAACGGATTCAGGTTGGAGGGGGGACTGCGATTTGAATCGCCCAACCTGTAAAGCTTGGCTTCGATGGTGAAAGGTCTGGGTTGCTCGAAATTGGAGGATTTGGGGAAAAGTAAACGTGAAGACGAGGAGGTGTTTGAGGGTGCGATTTCTGATAGCAATTCAGCAATGGACGTGAAATACCAAAGAGAGGACACACCCTTTTTCTTTACGGTGAAGAAGGAGATTCAGATTTCTGATTGAATGATTAAGGTATGAATTAAAATTTAAAATGGGTAGTTAACTTATGTGTTATATTAATATAAAGTAATTTAAATTTAAATGCAAGGGAAACTGCTTATATAATTAGAATTTGATTTAAAGTAAATTAGTTTATTTAATTTGAAATTTGATTAAATATATATAGAAATTAGTTAGTAAGGAATAAAATCTGTAGACATATTAGTTAAGGTTTAAATTGGAATCTAGTTACACGAGAGTAATTAAATAAAATTTCATTCATATATATTAGATAACTGAAATTTTATTTATTTTATTGGGAAAAAAAAACAGTGAAATGGAGGAACCACTGTAAGACCTACATAATAGACTTCATCGGGTATTCAGCGCAAATAAAATCCCTGGTGAGTAAATCTCACTCACCTTCTATTTATAATTATTTTTATCCGTTAAAAATAATTGTTTGCTGCTTGTGTTGTTTTCTGGTTATTTATATAGATTAGTTATTTAGGCTATTATATATATATATATTGGGTTGATTGGTTGGTTGGATTCCCGCAGTCTCATTAGCGGATGCCCGCAGTTTCATAGCGGATGATTACCCTATACGCCCCACGCTATGATTAGTGGATGACCTTCTATACCGCGATATTCTGCCACGAAGCAGAATGGGTATTATTTATGTGCTAACATCTGTGGATGCAGGAAAACAGGTTGGAGGAATCCAACTGGATTCCTCAAAAATATATTATCTGTTTGTTATTTGGTTGCATATATATTGTTATATATGATGTGTTAGAAAAATAAACAATTGGTTGCTTTGTGTGTTTTATCACTGGGCTTAAGTAATGTATTTAAAATATCGTAAAAAGGATATTGGAAATTTAAAAAGGAAAATTCTATTTTTAAATTTGAATTTTTAATGGAATAAAAATTATAAACTTGTTTTTGAAAAATAAAACAAGTAGTTTCTTTTTAAACGAAGTTTATAAATAGTTCTTTTATAACGAAGTTATAAATGAAGTGAAAAGAATTATCATTTGATAATTCAGAAATAGAAACACCAGTGTGAAATTGGAATTTGAAATAAAATTTCAAACAGGATGTGAAATGAAATTTTTAAATATATATAACTCAAATGAAATTTGAGTATAACATTTGAATTTTAAAAAGGGAGTTAAATATTTGAATTTTAAAAGGGGATTGAATATTAGAAATTCAAATAAGAAGTTCAAATAGAATTTGAATAGACGAGATTAGAATGAAAAGTAGAATTTGAATTCAAGGAATTAAATTATAATTTGAATTCAAAGAAATTCGAATAAAGAAATTCAAATAGAGATTTGAATGTAGAATTTCAAAAATAGAATTTGAAATATAGAATTTCAAAGAAGAATTGAATAGAATTTGAAATATAGTATTTCAAGGAAGAATTCAAATGTGAAATTTGAATAAGGATTTGAATGGAATTTAAATATGAAGTTTGAATAGAGATTTGAAATAGAATTTCGAGTATTGAATTTGAACATGGAATTGAATACAGAAATTCAAATAGAAATTTGAATATGAGATTTCAAAATAGAATTTGAAATAAACTTTGAAATAGGATTTCAAAGTAGAATTGGAAATAGAATTTCAAATAGGATTTCAAAATAGGAAATCGAAATGGTTTTGAAATGGAATTTGAATTTAAGGGAATTCAAATGGATTTGAGTGAAGTAATTCAAATGGTGTAAAAAAATAAGTTTGAATATTAGAATTCAAATGGGGCTGGAAATGAATTTGAATATTAGAATTCAAATGGAATTTGAATATAAGAGATTCAAATTAAATCCAAATAGGATTTGATCTATGGGATTTGAATATGAAATTCAAATGGGTTTTAAACTATGGAATTTTGAATATAGAATTTAAAAAGGAGTTTGAATATTTGAATTTCAATAGGATTCAAATATAGAAATTGGAATATAGCAGTTCAAATGGAATTTAAATATAGAGTTTGAATAAGAGAATTCAAATGAATTCAAACATTGAATTTGAATAGGGAATTCAAATAGAAATTCAAGTATTGAATTTGAATATCCAATAGAAAAGGAATTGGGATTTGAAATATAGAATTCAAAAGTAAGATTGGAATTTGAATCAAGGAATTCAAATAAGGTTAAAACGAAGTTGAATTCATTTAACGAAGTTTAAAAGTTTTTATATATAAATATAATTAAAACGAACTCGCCGCAGCGCTGCAGTTCGTAAATTGGCGATTCGAACTTCAATTAAATATACAGGACTCAATTGAAGTCGGAATTCTTTGAAACAAGAAACGTCAGGACCAGTTTGATAATAGTTTTCTAATGAAGGAGAAAAATCTGAATTTCGTCGTATAGACTTTGAGTTATGTCAAAATCAAATTTTCAGAAAAGCAGCGCCAGAATCGTTTTAAACCATAATGGTTTATTTAATATTATAAAAGGATTTTAAGCAAATAAAATCCGAATTGTCTATTTAGAAAATTTCAGAGTTGAGTTGTAAAATATATGCGAATTCGAGTTGTGTAAATGAATATGATTTTTGAAACAGAAACCAGATTTTGATTTATTGAATAGAATTAACTAAATTGAATAGAAATTAGTTAATGAGATTTCGAATGAATATTGGGGTTTGAATTAGTAAATTCGATTTGAAAATTTATATTCGAAATCAAAAAGGAAACTAGAATTGAAAGTGAAATTCAATTTGGTTATGAACGAGTTAAATATTTTATTTGAACATGTTATGTTCAACAAAGAAGTGAAATAGGCAAAACGACTAATTAAAGAATAAATGGGCGAAACTGAATTCAAACGATTAGATGGTATTGAATTGAATTAAAAACAGGTGAACAGGTGTTGAACAGGTATGGAATGAAGTATATAAAGTATATAATTTATGTGCTCGACAAAAATGTACATGTTTAATTCATATATGAGATTTATGTGCCGTATCGGCAAGCCGCTTGGCTTTTCCTTTTTCTTTTTGATTGAGGAAGATACCGGGAAGCTATTTGAAATTTCCCGATGCTCCCGATACAGGGGAGGTTATGGCGAATTTTTCCGGGAATTTAAGGAGTTAGAATATTTTTAAGAAATTTGACAATTAGAAATCTATATAGCGATATATAGAATTCGATAAGGCAACGAAATCAAAAATAGCGGAAAGGGCCAAGATTGGTTATTGAAATATTTGGTTAATAAATATTGATAAGAGAATATAGAAGAGATTTAATTAATGAAATATTAATTAAAGAGCCCAGTGATTTGTTTGATATGTTTGGATGAACACTTGTTTTCATTCGATAGTTAAATCACAGACTATCGAAGTTTTGACCCTCGTTGTCAATATGGAGAGACCGGTTGGATTATTATCCGAAGAACCACTCCGTATCGGCATAAGCGTTGCGAACCAAGTATGCTGAATATATTGAAGACGGAGTAAAGTGCAAGGGCTTTTCTAGTAATAGAAATAGTGCCTTCGGTTTCGTTCAGTCCCAGAACGAACGTATATGGACGAATGTCTGACAGAGTATTTCCAATGATCAAATGGGTTGGTCTGTATGAATATATATGGTTGCAACGGATTTATCCCTTAGCATAATATCCAGAATATTTGTGCAAACTCAACTAGTGATTAACGGATCTGATGATGTGGCATTCAAAGTGATTGTGTTATCGATGAATGGTAAGTATTCGTAGCCTCAGGCCTCAACAACCGGGAAAGGACAAAAATCGGGCAGGCAACATGGCTATGTGGGTCGCACCCATTAGGGTGTATAATCACCTATCTAGAGAAATTCCTTTTGTTTCTAAATCTATCGATTCTGCCCATTCGGGAAACGGTGGTTTGAGTCCAACCGTTGGTGATATACATTCGATACACTCAAGCGAAATGAGTGGTCGGTCATGTGTGGGCCGGGTTGCAAGACGTTCTTGTTGAACCCAGGTGTATTCGCCTCTAGAGATACATCATCGGAAGGTGGTTCCATACCTTGTCATGTTGGAAATCCAATCTCCAATAAGCGCCATGCGGGTTTGATTTTATACTATATATGTGGAGCGTGAGATGCAAGCGTTCTGCTATTTGGTTATTTACTTGATGTAGACATTACTATAATATCATTGGATTTGATATCAATGTGTTTTGGGTTATAGTAAGGTAAAAACCGTCCGTGTTTATGTGTGGACTGGTCTTACTATTATCTTTTCTTTGAAAGGATTTTTTTGAAGTTAAACAAATGGTTGGAGTTTACTCACACCAGTCCCATGACTGACCCAGAGTTTATTTTGTTTTGTTTTTCCTAAACTCTTGGGTGCCCAAATTTGTACGGGCAGTCAAGTGTTTCAGGCTTTTACAGATACACTTGGAGGAGCTTGAAGCAAGAGGCTTCAACGTTAGTTATCTAGAGTTACTTCCGCTGGATCAAATGTTATGTGTACTCTGATGATGGTATGTATATATATGTACAAAACAGATTTGTATTTCGAAGCTTATGCTATATAATATATTTTATTCGTTCCGCTGTGAGTTGTGATCTTCGTTTTTCTTCTATTCTAATATTTCTTTCTCTCTATTTCTCATCCTCTAACTTCTTTCTAATAATGAGTCGTATTTCTGTGTTATTTGAGTTGGACGTGTGATGTTTTTAGTCAACTCTGGTAGCACGGATTTGCGGATCGTTACAGGTGGTATCAGAGCTTAGGTTGAGCGAATACCTAGGCTTTGTTGGGAATGTGCTCATTAGAGATAGGGTCAGCAGTGCCCTAGAATGAGTTGAGTGTATATATACGAGGGAAGCGTATTTGTAAATTGATATTAAAATTGTTTTATATTGTGTTGGCTAGTCTGTTGGGTAGTTTATGAATTCTGATCGAATCGTGGGACGCCACGAAGTCGATAGGGATTTCTAAACACTTGAACAGAGAAATTCGACACAATATTGTTTTAAAGTGGGTAAATGAAATAATTTTACCCAAAAATTTCTATTTGATATAGAAAGAATAATTTTCTAGAATTATTATTATATGGATGTGTTGGATGTTGATTTTATAATCAAATGAGATTATGAAATTAGAATGGTTATTTATAACCAAATAGAAATTGTATAGGGATTAAATATACAAATGAGATGAATTAGAATTAAATTCAAACCAGAATTAAGAATTCAAAAATCCTGGGAAGTTGAAAAATATTTTTCAAAGTATATTAAAATAATATAGCTTTGTTTGGAAGGATTTTTGATTTAAAATCATTTCAGATTGGGTTTAAAATTTTTAAAGCACTAAACTCACTTCAGTGGCTGGGAAATAATTCTGATGATGATTGCAACATCATCAGTGTTCATTTCCGGGTTTCTAAGTGATGAATTGCTACCTTAGAAAAAGTTTTAGATGGAAATTTGTTTAAAAGAAAACAAGTGGTTTGAATATTCAAATGTTTTGAATTCGAGATGGAAATAAATATATGTATATATTTATGTGATTTCAGAAGAATTTGAAAAGAAAAACCCAGGGATTTGAATTCTGGAATTGAAATTTAACTTAAACAAGTTAAATGGGTCGAAGTGAGTGAATTGATTAGAATCAATTTGAATAGGTTTATTGGAATATAGATTGGATATAAATGGATTGATCGTAGATCATTCAAATGTGTGAAGACCAAAAGTTTTGGTTGGAGTTAATTTATTGAAATATGAGGAGTTGAGTTTCAATATAAAGAGGTTTTGAAAAGTAATGGATTTGTACCATTTTTCCTACCTTAGCAATTTCGAGGACGAAATTATTTTAAGGAGGGAAGAATGTAACGACCCAGATTTTTCGTCGATTTATTTTAAATATTAATATCGTTTTAAATATTGTGTTGGTAATATAAAAGAATTTTTATATTGGATTTACCGATTTAATAATCGATATAGGATATAATTCAGATTTAAAACTGAATCGAAACGATACAGTCGATTAATATAAATTCTGTTGAAATAGAACGATAATAATAATTTATTATCGATGAATTTAATTGTTTGAATCAATTTATATTTTAAATTGAATTTAATTTTTATCGTTAATTTAAGCTGTTATCTCTTCTATACGATCAAATTTAATTCCAGGATCAGTTCCGCGGAATTCAGAATAACGATATAATTTGAGAACATCGGTCAGTACGGTTGAATAGCAGTTTAGGACTTCGAATTGAGAGACCACAAGATATTTTATTAAATAAAATCAAAATAAACATCAGCCGACCTACGTTTTAAATTCTTGCTACCCTAAAACATAATAACGCAGACCTAATTTACAGCACGCCTACTTCATCGAGCAGAAAAAAATTGTCTCCCATGTTTGATATCAGGGAAACAAAAATTTAATGGTTTCTGTACTTCATGTTCTTCCTTCACTTATAAATCCCACCGCAACTACTCACCATTCATCACTTCAAAAAAATCCAAGCTTTTGCTTCGTTCTCTTTCCCATCTCAAATAAAAACCGAGAGCTGCAAATAGAATACACCCTAATATGAAATCGGAAATTCATAAGCCGTACTCCCTGAAGCTCGAGAACGAGCTGAAGCATCCGCGATTCGAGAGCGGGATGGGTTGAGGGAATTTTTGAAAAGGGTAGCAGATGTTGCGATACAAACTTCTGAAGCTCGATCAACACGTGAGGCACCGTTCGTGAATTTAGGGAAGCGCTCGCAATTGCAGATGAGGTGCGAACGGATTCAGGTTGGAGGGGGGACTGCGATTTGAATCGCCCAACCTGTAAAGCTTGGCTTCGATGGTGAAAGGTCTGGGTTGCTCGAAATTGGAGGATTTGGGGAAAAGTAAACGTGAAGACGAGGAGGTGTTTGAGGGTGCGATTTCTGATAGCAGTTCAGCAATGGACGTGAAATACCAAAGAGAGGACACACCCTTTTTCTTTACGGTGAAGAAGGAGATTCAGATTTCTGATTGAATGATTAAGGTATGAATTAAAATTTAAAATGGGTAGTTAACTTATGTGTTATATTAATATAAAGTAATTTAAATTTAAATGCAAGGGAAACTGCTTATATAATTAGAATTTGATTTAAAGTAAATTAGTTTATTTAATTTGAAATTTGATTAAATATATATAGAAATTAGTTAGTAAGGAATAAAATCTGTAGACATATTAGTTAAGGTTTAAATTGGAATCTAGTTACACGAGAGTAATTAAATAAAATTTCATTCATATATATTAGATAACTGAAATTTTATTTATTTTATTGGGAAAAAAAACAGTGAAATGGAGGAACCACTGTAAGACCTACATAATAGACTTCATCGGGTATTCAGCGCAAATAAAATCCCTGGTGAGTAAATCTCACTCACCTTCTATTTATAATTATTTTTATCCGTTAAAAATAATTGTTTGCTGCTTGTGTTGTTTTCTGGTTATTTATATAGATTAGTTATTTAGGCTATTATATATATATATATTGGGTTGATTGGTTGGTTGGATTCCCGCAGTCTCATTAGCGGATGCCCGCAGTTTCATAGCGGATGATTACCCTATACGCCCCACGCTATGATTAGTGGATGACCTTCTATACCGCGATATTCTGCCACGAAGCAGAATGGGTATTATTTATGTGCTAACATCTGTGGATGCAGGAAAACAGGTTGGAGGAATCCAACTGGATTCCTCAAAAATATATTATCTGTTTGTTATTTGGTTGCATATATATTGTTATATATGATGTGTTAGAAAAATAAACAATTGGTTGCTTTGTGTGTTTTATCACTGGGCTTAAGTAATGTATTTAAAATATCGTAAAAAGGATATTGGAAATTTAAAAAGGAAAATTCTATTTTTAAATTTGAATTTTTAATGGAATAAAAATTATAAACTTGTTTTTGAAAAATAAAACAAGTAGTTTCTTTTTAAACGAAGTTTATAAATAGTTCTTTTATAACGAAGTTATAAATGAAGTGAAAAGAATTATCATTTGATAATTCAGAAATAGAAACACCAGTGTGAAATTGGAATTTGAAATAAAATTTCAAACAGGATGTGAAATGAAATTTTTAAATATATATAACTCAAATGAAATTTGAGTATAACATTTGAATTTTAAAAAGGGAGTTAAATATTTGAATTTTAAAAGGGGATTGAATATTAGAAATTCAAATAAGAAGTTCAAATAGAATTTGAATAGACGAGATTAGAATGAAAAGTAGAATTTGAATTCAAGGAATTAAATTATAATTTGAATTCAAAGAAATTCGAATAAAGAAATTCAAATAGAGATTTGAATGTAGAATTTCAAAAATAGAATTTGAAATATAGAATTTCAAAGAAGAATTGAATAGAATTTGAAATATAGTATTTCAAGGAAGAATTCAAATGTGAAATTTGAATAAGGATTTGAATGGAATTTAAATATGAAGTTTGAATAGAGATTTGAAATAGAAATTCGAGTATTGAATTTGAACATGGAATTGAATACAGAAATTCAAATAGAAATTTGAATATGAGATTTCAAAATAGAATTTGAAATAAACTTTGAAATAGGATTTCAAAGTAGAATTGGAAATAGAATTTCAAATAGGATTTCAAAATAGGAAATCGAAATGGTTTTGAAATGGAATTTGAATTTAAGGGAATTCAAATGGATTTGAGTGAAGTAATTCAAATGGTGTAAAAAAATAAGTTTGAATATTAGAATTCAAATGGGGCTGGAAATGAATTTGAATATTAGAATTCAAATGGAATTTGAATATAAGAGATTCAAATTAAATCCAAATAGGATTTGATCTATGGGATTTGAATATGAAATTCAAATGGGTTTTAAACTATGGAATTTTGAATATAGAATTTAAAAAGGAGTTTGAATATTTGAATTTCAATAGGATTCAAATATAGAAATTGGAATATAGCAGTTCAAATGGAATTTAAATATAGAGTTTGAATAAGAGAATTCAAATGAATTCAAACATTGAATTTGAATAGGGAATTCAAATAGAAATTCAAGTATTGAATTTGAATATCCAATAGAAAAGGAATTGGGATTTGAAATATAGAATTCAAAAGTAAGATTGGAATTTGAATCAAGGAATTCAAATAAGGTTAAAACGAAGTTGAATTCATTTAACGAAGTTTAAAAGTTTTTATATATAAATATAATTAAAACGAACTCGCCGCAGCGCTGCAGTTCGTAAATTGGCGATTCGAACTTCAATTAAATATACAGGACTCAATTGAAGTCGGAATTCTTTGAAACAAGAAACGTCAGGACCAGTTTGATAATAGTTTTCTAATGAAGGAGAAAAATCTGAATTTCGTCGTATAGACTTTGAGTTATGTCAAAATCAAATTTTCAGAAAAGCAGCGCCAGAATCGTTTTAAACCATAATGGTTTATTTAATATTATAAAAGGATTTTAAGCAAATAAAATCCGAATTGTCTATTTAGAAAATTTCAGAGTTGAGTTGTAAAATATATGCGAATTCGAGTTGTGTAAATGAATATGATTTTTGAAACAGAAACCAGATTTTGATTTATTGAATAGAATTAACTAAATTGAATAGAAATTAGTTAATGAGATTTCGAATGAATATTGGGGTTTGAATTAGTAAATTCGATTTGAAAATTTATATTCGAAATCAAAAAGGAAACTAGAATTGAAAGTGAAATTCAATTTGGTTATGAACGAGTTAAATATTTTATTTGAACATGTTATGTTCAACAAAGAAGTGAAATAGGCAAAACGACTAATTAAAGAATAAATGGGCGAAACTGAATTCAAACGATTAGATGGTATTGAATTGAATTAAAAACAGGTGAACAGGTGTTGAACAGGTATGGAATGAAGTATATAAAGTATATAATTTATGTGCTCGACAAAAAGGTACATGTTTAATTCATATATGAGATTTATGTGCCGTATCGGCAAGCCGCTTGGCTTTTCCTTTTTCTTTTTGATTGAGGAAGATACCGGGAAGCTATTTGAAATTTCCCGATGCTCCCGATACAGGGGAGGTTATGGCGAATTTTTCCGGGAATTTAAGGAGTTAGAATATTTTTAAGAAATTTGACAATTAGAAATCTATATAGCGATATATAGAATTCGATAAGGCAACGAAATCAAAAATAGCGGAAAGGGCCAAGATTGGTTATTGAAATATTTGGTTAATAAATATTGATAAGAGAATATAGAAGAGATTTAATTAATGAAATATTAATTAAAGAGCCCAATGATTTGTTTGATATGTTTGGATGAACACTTGTTTTCATTCGATAGTTAAATCACAGACTATCGAAGTTTTGACCCTCGTTGTCAATATGGAGAGACCGGTTGGATTATTATCCGAAGAACCACTCCGTATCGGCATAAGCGTTGCGAACCAAGTATGCTGAATATATTGAAGACGGAGTAAAGTGCAAGGGCTTTTCTAGTAATAGAAATAGTGCCTTCGGTTTCGTTCAGTCCCAGAACGAACGTATATGGACGAATGTCTGACAGAGTATTTCCAATGATCAAATGGGTTGGTCTGTATGAATATATATGGTTGCAACGGATTTATCCCTTAGCATAATATCCAGAATATTTGTGCAAACTCAACTAGTGATTAACGGATCTGATGATGTGGCATTCAAAGTGATTGTGTTATCGATGAATGGTAAGTATTCGTAGCCTCAGGCCTCAACAACCGGGAAAGGACAAAAATCGGGCAGGCAACATGGCTATGTGGGTCGCACCCATTAGGGTGTATAATCACCTATCTAGAGAAATTCCTTTTGTTTCTAAATCTATCGATTCTGCCCATTCGGGAAACGGTGGTTTGAGTCCAACCGTTGGTGATATACATTCGATACACTCAAGCGAAATGAGTGGTCGGTCATGTGTGGGCCGGGTTGCAAGACGTTCTTGTTGAACCCAGGTGTATTCGCCTCTAGAGATACATCATCGGAAGGTGGTTCCATACCTTGTCATGTTGGAAATCCAATCTCCAATAAGCGTCATGCGGGTTTGATTTTATACTATATATGTGGAGCGTGAGATGCAAGCGTTCTGCTATTTGGTTATTTACTTGATGTAGACATTACTATAATATCATTGGATTTGATATCAATGTGTTTTGGGTTATAGTAAGGTAAAAACCGTCCGTGTTTATGTGTGGACTGGTCTTACTATTATCTTTTCTTTGAAAGGATTTTTTTGAAGTTAAACAAATGGTTGGAGTTTACTCACACCAGTCCCATGACTGACCCAGAGTTTATTTTGTTTTGTTTTTCCTAAACTCTTGGGTGCCCAAATTTGTACGGGCAGTCAAGTGTTTCAGGCTTTTACAGATACACTTGGAGGAGCTTGAAGCAAGAGGCTTCAACGTTAGTTATCTAGAGTTACTTCCGCTGGATCAAATGTTATGTGTACTCTGATGATGGTATGTATATATATGTACAAAACAGATTTGTATTTCGAAGCTTATGCTATATAATATATTTTATTCGTTCCGCTGTGAGTTGTGATCTTCGTTTTTCTTCTATTCTAATATTTCTTTCTCTCTATTTCTCATCCTCTAACTTCTTTCTAATAATGAGTCGTATTTCTGTGTTATTTGAGTTGGACGTGTGATGTTTTTAGTCAACTCTGGTAGCACGGATTTGCGGGTCGTTACATCTTGGGTTCAAAAGCCCGGTGTTTGTATCGCTATCTGGCCATATCTTAATGGCGTCGGCGATGAACCGGGTGCCCCTCGGGGAGGTCTTGGGTTCAAAAGCCCGGTGTTTGCATCGCTATCTGGCCATATCTTAATGACCTCGGTGATGAACCAGGTGCCCCTCGGGGAGGTCTTGGGTTCACCATCGTATTGTTTCAAGTGGCACTAGTACAAAACTTCTTATTTGCGACGCCTTATTTGCGACAGTTTAGCTAAAAAAGTAGCATATATGGTTATGTGCGACAGTTTTTGTTACAACCGTAGCAGGTTGTCAGGGAAATGGATGTAGAAGACAAATTTGCGACGGTTTTTTTAAAAAACTATAGCAAATGTTTACAATTTGCGATGGTTGTATATAAATCCGTAGCAAATAAAACGAGGTTGGAATTGGTGAAGTTTTATTTTGCGACGGTCAAATATGAAACAGTCGCACATGGAAATATTTACAATTTGCAACGGTTATATATATATATATATCCATGGCAAATAAAATGGGTTGCAATTTGTGAAGTTTCATTCCATTTTATTATTTGGGCCTGTTGGTTTATTGCAAATAGCCTGGGACGGTTAGATATAAGCCATCGCACAAACCATTTCATTTGGGCTTCCTATTTCCGTCGAACTACACCTATTTTCGATTAAACAAAGTATACCCTTTTTTTTTCTTTCGATCAAACAAAATATTTTATCCACCTGCTTCCATCGACCAAAATTCCATCGTACAAAATTAAAGCTCCTCCAATTTCGATCGAACAAAATCTTAGCCTCCAAATCATCGGTTTCGATCCACTAGAAGAACGAAATCGACGTCTTCAATCTCCTCAAAAGCCGCGTTTCAGATCTAGGTAAGTTATTGTGGTTTATTGCAGAATTTTTTGGATGTATGGATTTTCCAGAGAATTGTTTGGTTTAAAAGCTATACAAGTTTCTCCCCAATTTCTATTCGCATCTATTTTTCTGTTCTGAACTTCTGGCGATGAAGATTGATACTGGTCTCGTTTGATGGTAATTTGATTTATCACCTTGCCGACCATTCTGGTTTATTGCCACCCATATTCTGAGTTTATTAAACTGTTTCTAAATCGTTATTCTGTGGTTTTAGAAGCTGTCTGTATCCTTGGTAGAAGGTACAAAGCAATCAACTCCAGCAGATTTAAATTCAGTTCTGTTCAGTGCGTTTGTTCTGTGAACAATGGCTCAAACGATATATCGAATGTAGTTAATTTTTATTCGCTATTGCTTCAACTTGCTCCAATAGGCAAATCAATGGAAAGAGTTGATAGGAAACATATAAAGCTGGTAAGTGCTAGCTACGTATCAATTGGATTATAGCAGGCACCTCCAAAGCTCGAGCGAGAAAGTATACAGTCGTATGCACGTATTGTAGCAATGCTAAAGTGAAATATGGAATATAAATATACTGATCTACAGCTTAGAAAGGATATTAAATGGATCATATAATTGTTTAACAAAAACAAGTTTTCGTAATTTCACAACAAAAACTTGTGTATGTGAAGTGAGGTTAATAAGGATATACTTAACATGTAAATGACACCCACATCAAACATGATCTGGTGGGGAATCAGGTGATATTCTATTATGTACCACTGAATTTTGTGATTTTATTTCTTTGTGCTAATATGATTTTTATTTTTTATTTTTTGGCTGCAGATAATCTTATACTTGGAGCTTTATGTAAGTAAAAGTCCCAAGAAGCTTTCTTTCATTGTTTTATGTTGTTATGGACTTCATGCCTTACAGCACTTGATAACTTCAAATTTGCGATTTGCGTTGAATACATTACACTTGTTGGAGATAGCTTAGCATCAATGTTACCTAGTGTAAGTATGAATTTCATGGGGCTTCATATGGATAGTCATCAACTATTTGCAGTGATAACAACTCTTGTAGTTCTTCCTACTGTTTGGCTTCAAGACTTGAGCTTGCTCTCATATCTTTCAGGCAACTGATTCTCACTTTGTTTTATCGTTTGATACACAAAAAAAATTAGTTTCACTGGACCATCATATTCATGAATCTGCGGAAATTTTGACTTGTTAGTTTTCACGTAGGGATTTTTTTTTCTTCCAGCTGGAGGTGTAGCAGCATCTGTTATAGTGGTGCTATGTTTATTTTAGGTTGGAATATCTGATGGAGTTGGGTTCCATAGAGGATGGACAATATTAGACGTCGCAAATATTCCCGTTGCACTTGGATTGTATGGATTTTGTTATTTTGGACATACGGTTTTTCCAAATATATATTTGTCCATGAGAATGCGAGAAGATTTTTCAACTGTGTTAATAGTGTATGGTAATGGTACTCAATAACCATTTTCTTTTCGATACATAGTATATGTGTGACCTGTCTTATGTAACTTCTTGGATACTGTCTCCGCATCAGTACATGAAAAAAAAAGGATTATTAGCATCCTTCTACCAAAAATCGTCTCAGATGCAAATTACTTGAATTTTCTTAAGGATTATATGCGTAAGCTGTATGTTCATTGAGATAGTATATTTAACCATATTGGCCACTTTACCAGGCTTATCCCTTGTGCTAAAAATTTTGTAGTGTTTCTGAGTACTAACTTTTGCCGTGCAGCTTTACACTATGCACAATCTTATATGCTAGGGTAGTTGCAACAGGATTTCTAATGTTTGGTGAATCAACAAAATCACAGTTCACATTGAATTGGCCGGCTGAATATTAGAGTTCCAAAATTGCAGTATGGACTATGGTAAGATTATGATCAACTGGGATTTTGTTATATCATTTTTGCTCTAAATCAAACAGGCTGCGATTATTTCATGTCCAATGCTTACAACAATCTGCCTGACAAAGATATAAGAATCACGAAAAATTATTTCAGAAATTAAACTCAAATTCAAATTAAACTAACAACACCTTCATCACAGGTTTACATTGCACTTATCTTTACTTGAAACAGTATTCATGTGTATTTTAGGTTGTGAATCCACTCACAAAGTATGCTTTGACGATGATTTCTGTTGCACTTCGCATAGAGGAGCTATTACCTCCAGGCAAGCAAACTCATTCCACTACTATGATGATCAGAACAATGCTTGTTTGCTCAACTTTAATTGTTTCGTTATCCTTTCCTTTCTTCGGTGAGTGCTTTCAAGTTCAACCAACTTGCATTTTTCAAATTTATTGAATATGAACTATTTTGGGAATATGATTTATAAATTTACAGGTCTGCTATGGCATTACTTGGATTCCTATTCACTATGCTTGTGGTAAGCCTTAACATCTTCTTTAAGGCAGATCAACAGTTTTTATTAGACTATTTAGTTTGCAACGGCTTAGACATTTTCATGTATAACAGGCACTTATACTACCATGTGCATGCTACCTCAGTATTTTCCAAAACTCGGATTATCCTCTAGAGGTGAGTGTTTTTTAAAATTTTATCGAAGTTGGTTACCGCTAACAAACTCCAAGTAGTCAGTTGGTCAAGTTTTCACACCAAAGGCAAATAACATGGGAACTCTTGACTGAATAGTCCGGAGAAAGGACCCGAAGAGGTCCTTTCATACCAGACGTGTTGGACGCCAATACACCATCTTTTTTTTCGCACTTATTTCCTACTCCCGTTTCACTATCCTTTTTTCCAATTCATTTTCATGCCTCCCTGCCTTTTTCAACACATAAAACACAATTCTTTCTCAGTTCTATCCCTTTCCTATTGTTCTATTCTCATTTCCCAACCCTGTCCCTTAATGCAAGAAGGCACACTTAATTGAAACTGCGACTGCCCTCTGTTAAGGTCATTTGACAATCAACAGTTAAAAAAAAGGTCAATGAGAGAAAGAGGACCCTTCTGTTTAATGTCCTTTATTAGCCCTTTATTTCTAGTTACTAGTTTTCCAATTCATACAATTAAATGTTTCGAAATATGCTGATCTATAGCGAGAAAGCATACCCATCAAAAAAATGATCTAAATGAGGTATCACTTTAAATTTTCCTTCATATTTTATGTTATACAATTATTTGATTAATGTTTCAAAATAATCTCTTAATTGCAGTACTTTTTACAATCTGATTTTTATAGCCAAAGGGAGATGGATGAGGTTCGGGATAATTTAGCCGATTATATCATCCATAAATAGATGTAGTCTTCTTATATGATCTCGATTTTTTGGGGAGCATTTCCTATCCAAAAAAAAAATTTGATCTGCATTTTTTATTTTGAAGTGGAAATAAACCTATACTATACTAAGAAAAAAAGTTAAAATCTCTAAAAAAAAATGTTAAATACAAAATACTGTAACATGCATGCACTATATATGGAAGAAAAAGGAGGTACATAATAATACTCAACATTTTGATTTTGCATCAGGGACGCTGATCGTTGAATACAAAAGAGGTTAAAAAAATAGTTTTAATAAAAGTAGAAACAGTATTACTACTATCAGTGCAAGGTCATAAATTTATGTGCCTCTAAGTACACAAATACTTCATTTGTCTGAACAATATTAAAGCCACGCGAAAGTTTGTTTGGGCTAACATTTCATATGCTTGTGTTTTTATACGTTGGAAGTCCTGCATTGATTAAAACTTAATCCAATATTATTTTATTGTACATTATCCAATATTATTTTTCAATAATCTAAAGTGGTATATAATACTTTTTATTAATGACTTTGTTTCCATAGTCTGTTTTGTTGTAATCGAATTTTCTATAAGATAATGACTAAAAAGAACTAAGTCCATCAGTATTTTCTCAAACTGAACTTGCTCGCAGCTGTATACCATTGGGATTCATACGGTCATCCTTACATCACACAAGAATTTATCATTACTATATCCCTGTATTTTTGTGGTGCGAAGAACAGATTGAATTTCATAAATCAAAGTTTGGTGAAGGAGATGTATTACTATATCCCTGTATTTCTGCATCGGTCCTTTTCATTTATATAAGATCGATTCCATCCAGACTTACTGGGGCGAGCTGATATGATTATATCCCAAGAATGCTGCAACGTTATCCATAGATGGTTTTTATTTGACTACAGAAGATTAGGTAACTGGGGATACTATGTATCCAGTAGTGTTGCATTCTTAATTTTTATTATGCTAAATTATTGATCTTTTCCTCAGGCCAAGTTGAGGAGTCAAAATCCTGGAAATACATTTTTAGAGGTAATAAATGGCGATATTCTATTGTTGTTGTCTCTTGTGCATCGTTGGTACCTTTAAGGAAGGGGTTATAAAAGTAAAGATAACAAAGAGCTCAGTAAAATTCGAAAGAATCGGCTGGTGATGTATGTGGTAGTGCCTTAGCAGGCTTTGGAAAGACAGCTGCTTTTGCATTACCAGTTCTTTGCTTCACTGTCAGAAGTCTCCAACTCCTGCTATAAGGGTGTTAATCCTTGCTCCAACGAGAGAGCTGGCTACATAGGTACATGGCATGATACAGACACTTGCTCGGTTTACTAATATCGGTGCTGTCTAATTATTAATAGTTGGAGGGGAATCTCTAAGGTCACAAGAGGCTGAATTAAGGAGTCAACCTGATATAGTTCTGGCTACTCCAGGAAGAATAATAGATCATTTACACAATTCAATATCAGTTGGTTTAGATGATCTTAATATTTTAATCCTAGATGAGGCTGATCGTCTCCTATAGAAGTCTCATTGCAACTGATGTTGCTGCACGTGGACTTGATATCTACGGTGTTCAGACTGTCATAAATTATGCTTGCCCTAGAGATATTGCAACCTATGTTCATCGAGTTGGTCGTACTGCTAGAGCTGAAAGAGAAGGATATGCAGTTACGTTTGTCACCGAAAATGACCTTTTGCTCATGAAATCTATTGCAAAAAAAGAACTAGGTCATACATGAAAATCCGACATGTCGCAAAACAACCCATAGCTGAATGGAGCAAGCATATTGAGCAATTGGAAGATCAAATTTCTTAAGTGCTGGAGGAAGAAAGTGAAGAAAGAATATTGAGAGCTGAAATGGAAGCAACAAAGGCTGAGAACTTGATCAAGCATAAAGATGAGATATATTCTCGTCCCTAAAGATATTATCCTATAAGCGAGCGAGAGAAGAGGCTTATAGCTAAGAATGCAAAAGCTTCTTTGGATGAAAATAAAATTGCCACCAAGGTTTTCCAAATGGGATTCGAATCGCAAATCGTGAAGTTCAAAATTTAAATCGAAACGAAATTTAAATCGTAAATCGTAGATTCATATTATCCATATTTCAAGGTATACGCACACTTTGAGATTGATTTCAATGTTTGAACCTCTACATTTAAACTTCAACTCAGTCTTTTCATTTATCGTATTTTTATATTATTTAAAAAACATTTGAATGTTAATTGTGAGTGCAAATAAGTAAGCTAAATATATCATTATAAACTTATTGATTTTTCGTAATTGGAGTTTTAACTAGATTTGAATCGGAATATGAATCAAATCATAAAGGGTAAGATTCGATTCAAAACCGGATTTAAATCTTAGGATTTTAAGATTTTTGACAACAATGATTGCCACAAAGCAGGTGATGAGTGTTCAACAATCTGAAAAGGAACGACCGAAGGAAAAGAGGAAAAAAGAGCACGAGAAGCGTCGCAGACTTGAAGCAGCTCGCCAGATGCTAGAGGATGATGATGAACATACAGAAGAGAGAACTGGAAAATCATTAGTTGAATCAGGTTACGCGCGGGCAAAATATGTGAAAACTACAATGAGGGCCCGTGAAAGTGGTAAAACATTGAAGAAATCTAGCAAGCAGGGTAAGAAAAATCCTCGAAAAAGCCTAGGAAGAAAAGAAGAGATGATGGAATTCTTTCAAAGTGACATGAGTTAAAAGAAACTACCTAGAGGCAAAAACAGTGATGCATTTGGAAGGAAAAAGGCAAAAAGTTCATTCAAGAGCATATCAAGGTACATTATATACTCTTATTGTAGGTATAGCATCGATTTGTTCTTTATGATACAATGCAGCCATGACACATATTTAAACAGTAATCAATTAGAATGACATATTTCATGTTAAAGTTTTTTTCTTCTTAAATTAGTTATATTAGATGCTGCATTTATCTGCTGCAAAAATAAAAATTGTTGGTTCTTTAAGTTCTTTCCCTTCTTCTTCCAAGTGCATATGTGTGCATGTATCAAATACTATCTTGAATTAGCCGGCTGTTAACCTCATATACTCTATGGAGTATGTATGCTAAGATATTTCCATGTATCATCTCTGTTTGTTTTAGTAATGCAGTAAAGATACAATGATTCTTCATGATAATGCAACGAAGAGTATGAAGCAACGAAGAATTTAATTAAATGTGATGCGTAAAAAAAGCCAACATTTCGACAGTTCATTAATTTTTTTTGAAGGATTTTCGTTTACTTATATCTTTGTCTTTCAAGATATATGATTCAGTTTGGCAATGTCAGAGATTATGTAGGATGGACTAATTTTAATTCAGTTATCATGTTGGAGTAAAATATTCCATCCCAAACGATTTTTCATACTTATCGGTGCTTCCCTAGTTTGGTCTTACATACTTAAGGGGGTGGTCAGAATTTCCATTAGGAATATCATCCTTTTGTGGCTATTCAAGAACGATAGACTTTCTGCATCTATTTTGTTGTTGAAAAGCTTGGCATCTGCCTGAGTTTATACAATGGCATTTCATTGCTAGGCCTTTATAAGCTCGGTTTTCTATAAGCGCATTAGTTTTCTGTAAGCGCAGTGGCTGGATTGAGCTTAACTTATAACAAATGTACCAATTAGATGGATTTGGTAAAGTGATATATTAATAAAAAGTGATCTAGTTGTAAAAGTGAACTTAGAATAAGCTCCTTTTGTCCAAAATAAGTATATACATTACCAGCCTGTTAGTTCTTTAGTAGTATCCAGTAATCAAGCCTAAGGGCTAGGTTTTAATACATATTGTGCGAGCTCCATTTTAATCTTTGCCTTATGTCTCGTCTCAGACTCACAAAAAAATATATCTAAAAATGTAACTGTATTGTGAGTGCTAAAATGTCTAAACATATAGTCTCAATATAATAGTTATACACATTCCTAATGATTGCAACGATTTCCAGGTACAAGTGCAGGAAATAAAGGGAGAATCATGGTTGCAATTTTCAAAAGGTACATTTTTTTTTTGCCAAACTGTCTGTACGGTTATATACACCTTTGTGATAAGCAGTTAGGGAACTGATTTGAAATTGTGTTATTTGGAGACTCCAATTGTTAAAATTGTTTTTATCTCTTATACCTAATATCAGTTTCAACTAAGGTACCATTATTTTTTTATCATTTAGCTTTATATTAACAATTGATCCGCAATTCCTTCGTGCAGACAACAAAACAAGACGGGATTTTCTTTGCCTCATAGCTAGATACTAGTTTTCCATGGTCAGTATTAAGATTATTTCGAACTACGTCATATGCCTATCAGTTCTTTGGGAAACAAACGTAGAGCTATGTAGTACAACTTCATGATTGCTTTTTAAAAAAAAGGGTGTACGGTAGAGGTGTTACGGTTACGACAACCGTCAATTTTACTATAAGTCATAACCGTTTTTGACGATTAGCAAATTTTATAATCATTACTGTAACCGTCTAACCATTACCGCAATAATTACTGTAAATTTACATTGTTATCCGTAAATAATTCAAGTTCCAACTTTTTTCTTAAGAATTAGTTTATTTACCTATGAAAAAAACCTCCATGTGCATGTTGTCTATAAATAAAAAGGAAATAATTTATATGTATGTTATTTCTCTAGCTTAAGTTATTACAGAACATTTTTTTTATGAAATAGTACCCAAAAAAAAATCATGTACGTTCTTTTTACCATGGTGATCAAAATCCACAACCGTTATCGTAGTAGGCGGTAACCGTGTAAATGGTTAGTACGGTTTAATGGTTCAATCAAACAACCCTAGTGTGTTTTATTCAAATTATTCTTTTATGGTCCAAATCCACTTGTCTCATGTTAAGCATTGTTTGTTTTTTTATATCGTCTGCGTACGGCGGGAAGGGTGATAGAGCTGATCCTTCTACTTGGCCTGACGTTGAAGGACCTGTGGAGGTAAAAAAAAGGCCATATTTTTTTGTATATTATCCAATCATTTTTTGAATGTATTATTTGAATTTTAAAATATGTGTATCTGTCAATCTACATCTAGGTTGTTCTATTTGAAGGCTGGATGCTTGGCTTCAAACCTATCCCTGATGAAGTAGTGAAAGCAGTTGACCCACAGGTTAATGTAGATCACTGGAATAAATATAGGATCATGCCATTATCGTTTATTTACTTTATATATATGATGATGATGTAAAATTTATTGTTTTAGCTTGCAATAGTTAACAAGAACCTTATAGCGTATTATGATGCGTGAGAAAAGTTTATCGAGGCAGGGATAATTATAAAGATTAATCGCCCTAGTTGTGTCTTCCTATGGCAATAACAGGTATAATGATAAGTGTTGCAATATCTGTTTGCATATTTTATTCAAAATAATTACCTTTTTAAATTTGTAAGTCACCATGTAATTATAGGCTGATGTTGCCATGAAGTTAGATAACGCAATCTCAGTATCATGAAGTTAATGATAAATTATATAACATGTGAATTTGTGCTAATTATGGTAAATGTGACCATTGATATTATTTTGATTTATGTTAAATGTTGATTGTTGGAAGTGTGTATAATGTCCATTCATTTATAGTTTATGCTGAGTTATGTGGGATACTAAATCTATACGGATGTAAATTTGATGATATCAGTAATTTTTGGTGGATGCAGGATTGTGTAAATTTGCGACGGTTATATTAAAAGTCATAGCATAATAAATCAAAATAGCACTTTTTGCGACGGTTTTTAATTAAAAGCTATCGCAAAAAGCATCTTTTTGCGACGCGTGGAAAACCGTTGCAACAGATTTTTACATTTGCGACGTCTGCATTTGCTACGGTTTTAAACCGTCGCAAATCATGCTAAACAACCGTCGCAAATGGTCTGTTTTGTAGTAGTGTGGCTGACGCTAGTTTATTTGTCAGATTCTGGTTGTGACTTGTCAAAACTAGGACTTCGAACTCTGTTATTAAGAATGTGCCCCTAGGGTGAAATTCAAAACTTGATCCGTCGTTTGGGTATAGAGTTCTTGATGCCCCTTATTTATGGCTTTGCACTTCACACCCTCTTGTAGCAAAAGTGCGTAGATGTTTGAGTATTAAGCAACAGATGCTTGAGCTTTCCCCGTTGGGGTATGTGCTATAACATTCATCAAGCCCTATTTGGTTCTAAATGCACTTTCGTTTGCTTAAAAAGCCTGTAATTAAAATCGATGTTAGCAGCTTGAAATCAAAAACTTGCAAATGTACGATTTTTAGTCAGATAAAGCAATTTCTTTCACTAATTTGTACAAACTTTGCAATGATATTCACAATGCATGATTTATTTACAATTCATGATGTATGTATAATGCGAAATATGTGAAAGAAACTTCAAACAAAGTAACGGCAAAGATGAACGCTATTCCATTCTCGAGGGAGTGCGATTCCGTCTGTTGTTTTCAGCTCAAAAGTGCCATCGGCAAATTTCTGGCTTATCATGTATGGCCCCTCTCAATTGGGTTCGAATACCCCGGTTCTTGTCATAATTCTCTTCAGGACGAGGTCCCCGACTTGAAAAGTTCTTTGTTTGACTTTTGCATTGAAATATCTGGCTACTTTCCGTTGATGGGCCGTTATCTTAAGCTCTGCTTCTTTTCGCTTTTCCTCGAGTAAATCAAGTGCCTCCAATTGCAGTCCTTCATTCTCCTTCTGGTTAAAGTAGATTCTGCGGTGAGTTGGTACTTCCAGTTCCACTGGGATCATAGCTTCTTACCCGAATGCGAGTGAGAATGGGGTGTGCCCTGTAGCAGTTTTATGTGTTGTCCGGTTCGCCCATAATGCAAAAGGTAGTTCATCGACCCAGTTGCCTTTGGCTTTTTCGAGACGCTTCTTGATGGTTGACTTTAGTATTTTGTTGATGGCTTCCACTTGCCCGTTTGCTTGCGGATGAGCCACGGCTGCAAAGCTCTTTTTGATCTTATATTTAGCGCAAAAGTCTAGGAATTCATTGCTTTCAAACTGGGTTCCATTATCGGTGATGATCTTTTGTGGCACTCCAAACCTGCAAATGATGTTTTTCGAAACAAAATTGATCACTTTCTTTGACGTGATAGTAGCCAAAGGTTCTGCTTCAGCCCATTTGGTGAAGTAGTCGACGGCTACTATAGCGTATCTCATATTTGCTTTTACGGCGGGTAATATCCCTATCAAATCTATGCCCCAGACCGCAAATGGCCATGGGCTGACCATTTGAGCTAGCTCTGTGGGTGGTGCTCTTGGAATTTTAGCGAATCTCTGGCATCTGTCACACTTCTTTACATAGGTCATGGCATCTAGATTTACATCAGGCCAGAAATAGCCATATCGCAGAACCTTCTTGGCTAACTTTTGACCACCGGTGTGTCCTCCGCATTCACCCTCGTGCAACTCTGCCAAAATTGCTCTAGATTCCTTCTTGGTCACACATCGCAGCAATGGCATGGAGAACCCTCATCGGTACAGCCTTCCGTCTTGAACGAGGTACAAAGGGGCCTTGCGCAATATCTTCCTTTTGTTTTTCCGCTCTTCAGGTAGTGTCCCATTGAGGATATATTCTTTGATTGGAGTCATCCACGATGTAGGTTCTTCAATGGTTTCCATTATCCAGTCAACACTCGCTTCCTCAATGGTTGGGGTAGAAAGGACTTCGATGGGGATTAAACCCAGCAGCTGAGCGTCTGATGAACTAGCATACTTGGCAAGAGAATCCGCTTTTGAGTTTTGTTCTCTTGGGATGTGAGATATAACATAGTGGTCAAGGTCATTTAGAAGTTCCATAGCTTTGATTATATAAGAAGGGAGGTTTCCTATTTTGGTTTGGAACTCCTTGCGTACTTGACCTACCACCAACTGAGAGTCGCTGAGAATCTGTAAGGTTTTTAGGTTTAGCTCTTTTGCCAGCTTTAACCCTGTTATTAATGCTTCATATTCGGCCTCATTATTGGTTGATGGAAATTCCAATCTCAAGGTATAGTATATAGAGTAACCCTCTGGGGTTTCTAAGATGATTCTAGTCCCTGAACAGTGGTCATTTCTAGATCCATCAAAGTACAGTTTCCAAGCAATCTCTGTTTCCGCTGGTTCTTTAACCTCTTCTCCCCTGTTTGTAAACTCAGCAATAAAATCCGCTAGGGCTTGGCCATTAATAGCTCTTCGAGGATGGTAAGTGATGTCATATTGACTTAGCTCAATGTTCCATTTCAGTAGCCTTCCTGAAGTTTCTGGGCGAAAGAGAATTTGCCTTAACGGTTGATCGGTGAGGACCTTGATAGGATGAGATTGGAAATACGGTCTCAGCTTTTTTGAGGCAACAAGGTGGCAATATGCGAGCTTTTCTAGTTTAGGGTAATTTAGCTCTGCCCCGGTGAGCCTCTTACTAATGTAATATACCGGCAATTGTACTCCTGCTTCTTCTCGGATTAGTTCTGCACTTAAGGCATGTGATGAAACTGCTAGATATAAAAATAGATCCTCCCCATCTTTAGGCTTCGATAACATTGGTGGTGATTCCATATGTCTTATCAATTCCTCGAAAGCCTCCTGGCACTCGGAGGTCCACTGGAAGTCCTTCTTCCCTTTTTTCAAAGCAACGAAAAGTGGAATACATCGATCTGTTGCTTTGGAAACGAACCGGTTCAGTGCTGCTACCTTTCCATTTAAACTCTGGAGTACCCTTTTTGTCCTTGGGGCCTGCATTTCCCTTAAAGCCGCAATTTGAGAGGGATTCGCTTTGATGCCCCTAGCATTGACGATAAACCCGAGAAATTTCCCCAAAGTGACTCCGAACGAACATTTTAACGGGTTTAGTTTCATCCCGTACTTCCTGAGTATGTGAAACATTTCTGCCAGATCCTCGAGATGATCTTTGACCTTCTTTGATTTGACTAGCATATCGTCTACATATACTTCCATTGTATTCGCTATCTGAGATTTAAACATGGAGTTTAGAAGACGTTGGTAAGTTGCTCCTGCGTTTTTCAGTCCAAATGGCATGACTTTATAGCAATATAGTCCCCTATCCGTTATGAAACTCATGTTCTCTTCGTCTGGTTTGTGCATCATAATTTGATTATATCCGGAATATGCGTCCATAAAAGATAGTAACCCGTGCCTTGCTGTTGCATCTACGAGTTGGTCAATTTGGGTCAAAGGAAAACTGCGTTTTGGGCATGCTTTATTAAGATCCGAGTAATCTATGCACACTCTCCACTTTCCTTTGGAATTTATAACAAGAACGGGGTTGGAAACCCAATCTGGATACGTAGATTCTGGTATGAAATTATTTTTGAGTAGCCTATCTACTTCTTCTTTTAGAGCCTCGGATCTTTCAAATCACTGCATTCGTCTTTTTTGTTTTACAGGAGTCAATTTTTGGTTTATATTCAACTTGTGAACAATTACATTCGGTGGGATCCCACACATATTTGAGTGTTCCCAGGCAAATACATCTAAGTTTGCTTTCAAAAACAAGATTAATTCCTTTTGCAGCTTCATTCCTAACTGAGATCCTATCTTCAAGACCTGGTTAGGGTTCTTGTCGGATATTGGAACGGGGGTAGTATCTTCGGCCGGTGCTGCTCTATTTTCCCCCATACTGTTTTTCCTTGGATCAATTGCTTTCCGAGTGCCACTGTGCTCACCAGTATGGGGGTTTTGCTTTAATTGCTATAAGAGGGGTTTTTGGATGCGGTGCGGCGGCTCTACATCCTTCTTCAATTCCTTCTTCCTTGCCTCTGCCAATTCGACCAAATAACACTCCCTTGCTGCTTGTTGATCACCTATAATTGTACCAACACCATTCTCTGTTGGGAATTTCATAGTGAGGCGCCACAGAGCCATAGTTATTCTGAATGCTGCAAGAGTAGGTCTTCCTAGGAAGGCATTGTAAGCGGAGGGTTCATCAATTATAACAAAGTCCTGTACCAGTGCGGCTTTCTGCTCTCCTTCTCCAAGCTCCACCAATTGAATGATGACACCAATTGGTTGGACAGCTTGACCAGTGAATCCATGGACCTTGTTCTGACAGGCTTTTACGTTGCCCATGGAAAGCTTCATCCTATGGAATGCGCTAAAGAAGAGGATATTAACTGATACTCCGCTATCGACTAACACCCTTCTAACTATGGTTGGGCCCAGACCAATGGTTATTACCATTGGATCCTCTGTGGGTGTTATGATCCCAGTTGGATCTTCATCTTTAAATGTGATGTCGTCTCGCAGGATTCTCAGTACTTTTGCTGATAAGACCCCATCTATGATCATGAGTTCACCTTTTTTCGAAAAGTCCTTCACCTCATGGGCGTACTTCACCATGTCCCCCGAGCTTTTCCCAACTGGGTAGGGGCCTCCTGAAATGGTGTTTATGATCATCCTTGGTATAGTAGCAATCGAAGCGTTCTCATTCTGTTTAGGCTGTCCTGTAGAGGCTCCTTGGTCTTGAGTTCCCTGATCATTCTGGGAGTTCTTTGTGTACTGTTGAAGCCTGTTTTTC
Organism: Allium sativum; assembly: GCA_030737875.1. Taxonomy (NCBI): domain Eukaryota; kingdom Viridiplantae; phylum Streptophyta; class Magnoliopsida; order Asparagales; family Amaryllidaceae; genus Allium; species Allium sativum. The sequence continues at coordinate 297,705,641 of CM060911.1, read as the reverse complement.
CTTATCAGTTCTTCAATTAAGCTTTTCAAATGTCTACATTCGTTCGTGCTATGCCCCGGCTGGTTGTGAAATCGGCAGAACCTGCCGGACATTATTGCGTTATCAGTGACTCTTAACTTCCCTAGCTCTGGGTACTCTTCAGTGTCTTTGGTCGCCATATAAATGTTTTCTATGGTATCGTTAAGAGGAGTCATTTCGGATTTCTTGAAGAAACGAAGCTTTTTGTTGTTTCGACCATCTTTCCCTTCATTCCCCCTTTTCTAATTTCCTCCGGCGTTTTTCTGTCCTCCTTGCACGTTTACGTCTCTTTTCTCTGACGGCTCCTTATTTTCTATAGCTTCCATTGTATAGGCCGGATCCTCATCCACGCCTATATATTCCTCTGCCTTATCAAATAGCTCTTCGAGAGTGGCAGGCTTCTTCATCTTGATCTACCGCCCGAGTTTGGTCTTTTTACTTATACCTCCCTTTAGAGCCATCAAAGCCAAACGTGGCTTATTGTTTCCAACTTCGGCCGCGGCTGTGTTAAAACGAGAAAGGAAGGCTTTAATGGACTCCTCTGGCCCTTGTTCCAACTCATTCAGTTCCATCACATCACGCACCTTAGTTGCTTGAAGCCTGAATTGTTGTCTGAACAGCTTGGCCAAGGTAGCAAAGTCATCCACGGATTTCGGCGGGAGCTTTGTGAACCAAAGTGAAGCTACTCCTTCCAAGTAGGTAGGGAAGTATAAACATTTGAGCTCATCAGTAGCACGTGCCCCATCCATGTGCTGATCATACTTGAATAGGAACACGTTGGGATCGCCAGTTCCATTATAGGCATGTACAACTGGGGGTTTGAATTTATTTGGATATAGCGCCATTTTTATTCTTTCTGTAAGTGGGGTTTTTGTAGGAGCAAATCCCCATTCCTTTTCATCGTCCACATTTTTCTGGCTCTCATTCGTGATCTTCCGTACCATTCCGAATATGCGCTCCTCCTCATTGAGTTGGTCCACGGGGCGGACGCCTTCCTCTTTACCGGATGTTTGCCTACGCAAACGATCGTGATTCATATTCCGGGGCCCTGGACCTCCCGCATAGGGAAGTGCCCCTTTGGTGGAACCAAACGCTTGTTGAGGAGTCGCTTTTCCAGAGTGGTTATGAGTAGGTGGCTTCATTCCCTTGTGACTAGGATTTGCGACCTCCTGGACAGAATTTCCTTTATACGGGCTTGAGGAAGAAGATCCAGTATCTTCTGTTCCAGTGGTTTTAACAGTCTTGAGACGGTTTGCACTCATGGTGACTTTGGCCGTTGCGGCTTGCATGGCGAACATGGTTTCAAGCTTCTTCATCATGGCCTCATTCGCAATATCGATTCGGTTCGTCAGTCCTGCTGCCACTTCATCCAATTCCCTCCTTGTTATGGTAGTCCCGGCTTTAGAACTTTCACCGACTTCAAATTGATCAGTAGGCGGGGTATTTTCCGTGTAAGTGGCATTATCGACATCTTTGACGCTTTTACTTGTAACTTTCTTTGAGGGTCTACCTGGCTTACCCATGGCTTTAGAGGTAAGTATCTCAATTCGGACAAATTAGATGATCGGAGTGTATTCAGAAATCCAATGCAAGGTCTTCTATCTTGTGAGAGAGCGAGAAATTGATTGGCAATCCGGGCCCCACGGTGGATGCCAAATGTTTGCTCCAAATTTGGGATCAAACACCAAGGGTGTAAAAGTTACACTTCACCGATTCGGTAAGAATATGGGAACACGTAATTGCAAAAATACACGGATAAAAGCAAGTAAGAACACAAAGGAATTTTTATAGTGGTTCGATTCTCTATGAATCTACATCCACTTTCAATCAATTCTCATTATAATATTCAACCTTACAGCATATGAGTTTTCCCTCATTACAATCATTTCTCTCTTCTAACTCTATTTATGATCTAACTTCTCTTAAATTTGGTGAAGAAAAGGGAGGAAGTTTAGCTTTGTAATGAATCTTCAACCACTTGTGTGCTTTGATCCTTTCTCATGATCTTCATAGATTTCATAGTGAATTAGCATTTGATTTAGGCTTTGGAGAGGATTAGAGAAGATATGAAATTGCTTGAGGGATTTATTATATAGCTTGAATGAGATTAAAGGTGCTTAGATCCAATTGTAGAAAGCTCTCATGATCATTGACTTGGATTTGATCTTCATGAAGTTAGAAAAGTGTTGATGAATCCATAGAAGCCATTAGAGAAGTTGTAGATGAGCTTTGAATTTGGCGGAGTCTCCTCGTAAGAATGAATTTTTCGTTCCCCCCCCCAAATGAATTATGAGGGGTATTTATAGGTGATCTTCAGACCAGATGACAGTTTCGTAATTATACAGACAAACAACATGACTCATGTCGCCACCGACATGACTCATCTCGGCGACGACATGACTCATGTCGCATGGCGGGTTGGTTTCTCTATTCAATCATTGGGGCGGCATAGCTTCTATAGCGGCACAACTGGCGACTTGACTCCTTATAATACCAAGCGGGATGGTGTTGTGGCGGCATAACTTTAGTCTTTTGTGGTCCCAGCAGTATGAACGGCATGACGCCTCAACTTAGGCACGACTTAATTCCATGCGACATGACCTTATGATGCGGATTGACACAGCTTTACGCAATGAAATGCTTTTAATACCATGCCGCGGAGCGGCATGGTACATCTGTTATGAACGGCTTAATGTTGTACAACGACCTGACTTCAGGAGGGCGGCATGTTATGTGACCCACTTCATGTCGTTCACGACATGGTGAATAGTGTGATGATCATTTCAGCTTTCCTTCATGTCGCAACACAGGTTTAACACCCTATACGAGGCAAACATGACTTGACCCCGACTTATGTAGCTTGGAGCGACTTGGTATGGCACGGTATAGTAGTATGATCAAACTCTCATTCCTATGTCTTGGTTTTAACGTCTTGGCTAACTCGACATGGTTTAAGGCCGATATGAACAACAGATGAGATAATGTCTTGCGATATGACTTGAGGTTAACTTGGTTTTTACGGATTGTCATGACGAGGTACGACTTATCTTGGTTACGGCATAACGTTAACCTCATTTCAATATATTCCGTTCACGACTTGCACATCATGTCGCTGAACGTCATGGATAATAATAGCATAATGTCATGTCGCTGTCTGTCATGAATCCCAACTTTATTTTACGTCATTTCATTAGAGCGAACTGTCTGTTGAACGCCTTAGCTTTCCTTAACGCCATACAACACAGCTTGGAAACGACTTAACCTTCTAGGATCACCTTAACGAACTACGGCATGATTCAGAAGAGTCATGGTTGCAACATGGAGGTATATGATTTAGCTTTATGATTTGATACAGATTGAGATGACCTGTCTGATACGTCATAACTGGAGACGGCATGGTTCCTTTCTTTCCCTATGACATGACTTTAGAACGACTTGGCATTTCACGTATCGAGCCCTACGACTTAACAAGCAACGGCATGACTTTGACAACATATTGACCATGTATTTTCATGGGTTAACAATAACTTTCTTCGTTCATGACTCCAATAAAATACTAAATAGGACATTTCAATATAGTTATGTCTATTTCAATGTAGACAACTATAATATAAAGATATTCAGTTATTTCTATTTGAAAATTCTTCATGTTTTTTTTCTAGTATCAAAATTAACTTATATTGCTTATGTATTTCAATATGGTTATGTATTTCGTAACCATTCAAACAACAAAGAGAACTGCATCATAAACGTGATAATCAGACGATAAGATTTATAACTGCATGTTATATATGTCATGAACATAAAACTTTAGTACAACGCACACACATTCTAATGAGATAAATTATATATCCCAGCAGCAAAGCAGGGCAAAGAATTGAGATAGGCAACTCTTTAGCACGATGAAAAATGTAAAACAAAGGTGTGGGATGCTTGACAATGCAATCTGAACATCTGAGGTTGATTACAAAGTGATTTCATGATGGAGACATGTTGATTGTAATTCGTTATGTGTGCTGATTGTAGTTCGTTATGTGTGCAGATTGTAGTTCGTTATGTGTGCAGATTGCATCTTCAGTGGATCGCATGGTGAATGTTTGGTGTTGTAGCGGGTTCATGACTGAAAAATAGAGGTTAGACTGAAGGCGGGCTAAAACTGAAACCAAAAGAATTGTTGTTACGCTAGACATAGCTGAAATGGACAAGCATACTAGGATACATGAATTTCTACTTGCTTGATGTCGGTACTGATCTATGTAGCAAGTTGGTGAAACTAGAGTTATCGGTAGTTAAAGTATGCATGGTGGACAGTGCTGTCACTAGAGCAGAACTAAAGTACAGTATTTGCAATAGCAGCTGAAGCGTGCATGTTGGGGAGTGTCATTGGACTAAAAGCGTTAAGGAAGTATAGAATGTGCTATAGTAGCAGAAGCATGCATCATGGAGAATGTCATTATTGTTCAGTTTGCACTGGGACTCAATATATGAAACTGAGTTGTTTATAGTTGCATCTTCACAACCGACTAAATATATAATATGTGCAGCAAAATTACATAACTATTTTTCTTTTGCCATGCCACCACAGTTGGACATGATTTGAGTGTGTCTTTGAAGAACTGTATTGCCAAGCATTGTTTGCAATTTATTCTTATTCCAGTTCGCATAATTTGTTTGCCATTAGTTTTCTATTTCATAGAAAGTTCAAAAATATAAATATTGAAAATATATGAACTTTTCGTTTTTAGCCTAAAATGAACACTTTTTTCTGTATCATATTCAAACGATGACTATATGTCAAAATAAAAGTGAGTACCATGAATGATGTAACTAGAGCTCTTTTAAGTTTCCCAAGTAGCTACAACAGTTGCAATCAAAACTCATTTTGCTGGATTCGGTAGTATTTTATATTATTTAGTGGAAAGCACGTTGCAATCTCAGACGGAACAATTTTAACGTAAAGTGTTATGAACTCACAGAATTCACAGTATTTTTCTGGCCATTATGTACAAGTGACTAAACATGGTGATACATTTTTTCTTTCAAAATAACAATGAAAGACTAAACACTTTGATACATTTTTTCCTTTTAAAATAGATAACAATGAAAGTCGACATTTTTAAATAATGGATTAGGTAAAAAAAAGTTGATTCACTAATTTCATAAAATTCATATAGATAAAAAAAGTATAGTTTCAATCCGTGTGCGTAGCACGGGTTCGCGCTCGTTAATCAAAAAGTTAACATGTTATTGGAATAAAATTAGATAATATACAAGTACTAGTATGAATAATGAATATTGAAAATTTTGATGGGTTATAAATACGAATGAAATTTGAGTTATGAAATGAACGATATGTACTTGGTTATGTTGAAATGGAATTCAACTAGGTCATGAACATAAACCAAATCAATGAAATGAGCTAATAAAATAAATTGTTTGGTTTAAATTGTATAGCTATTGATAGTTAGATATTCGACGACTTAGGATAATTGATATTTCCAAGTCGAAATTAAATGTTTAACTTGTTTTGTGAAAATAAAAGTGAATTGGTTTATAAATTATAAATGAAGATTGAACGAATTAATTAAATTAAATTAAAACGAGCTCATCGCGAAGCTGCAGTTCGTAATTTTACGAATTGAAGTTTAAATGAGTGTATAGGATCCAAAATAAGTCGGAATTCTTTGAAACAAGAATCTTTTGGATCTATTAGAATATAGTTGTCTAATGAAAGAGAAAATTTTGGATTTCGACTTATAGATTTTAAGATATGTGTAATTCAAATTTTCAAAAAAATCGCGGTTTGGTAATTCACGATTTAGATTTAAATTTTTAATGAAATTAGTTATGTAAACTAACAAATGAGACAAGTTGAATAAGAAATTTTATGGCTAAATATATCTAAATTGACAACTTTCTTACTACGCCTTTTCGAGGACGAAAAGTCTTAAGTGGGGGAGAGTGTAACATCCCGAGATTTTGCGACAATTTAAAATATTAAATTCAATGTGTTTTTGAACAAAAATTGTTTTTAATTTTTTTTTTTGCCTTATATTGATAAGGTAGGAATAAGATTTGACTTGTTGAATAATAATATGCAATAGCTTTATATGAGAAAGTTGGAGTTGATAATTTATTTATATAGAAATTTGAAATTTATTTGAATTCTATGTTTTGATTTGATTAGAGAGTATAACTATTGAATTTAATTTTAAGTAAATAAGTGGAAACTGAATATTTTATTAATAAATATTTTGATTTGACATTATTGTAAATAATCTCAGAATTCAATGAATATAATTTTATTAGATCCGGAATGGTAAATTATTATATGATCTAAAATTTCGTAGCCATCAGAATTTTAGTTTGATCGTAAGAAATTAAAACGCGTATAACTTTATATGTACAGTTTAATTAAATAATCGATTTTTTTTAGAATAAACTGCTATAGACTTTGGAATTTGGCCTTGAAACCTATTCCATTGCGTTCAGAAGGCGTCAAAACCTAATTTTAGGCAGTAAGCGGGCCTGATTTGGAGTCCGTCCGAATTTTGGCTTATATATCACGCTAATCGAGAATTATTATTGTTTTATTCATTACAAAACCCTAATTTCAGAGTCGCCGCCTCTTATATTTCCTATGGACGAAATTTTTCTATCTTTGTTCCTTAATTTCTCTCCATCCGATCAATGAAAACACAAACCACCAAAGCGAAAATCGTAGCTCATCTCGAGCACTACGAATTCATATGGTTGGATCGTATTCTACGTTACATAAATTGTCAGAATTTGCCTATGAGTTATGCGCGGGTTGTGGACGTTTCCATGTTATAGAGATGATCGGAGGGCGAATCGATTTGGGTGATAGGGGAGCGAAGTACGCCAGTTTCAATGGTGATTTCAGATCGACATTTTGCTCATCAAATTTTGTGCGTGATTTTTGTTTGAATGCGGATTTTGGGTTCGCGGTGATCTCCTGAAACAGAAGACGCGTTTGAGAAGAAAGAGACGCATCAAAATATTGCTGACGTGGCGAATTATAATTGGGTGAGGATTGTTTTTTATATAATTTAAATTCCAATTGTTTAAACGGGTATTACTTTCTGCTACGAGGTCAGAATTGGACGAAATAAATTACTTGGGATCGTATCGTCGAGCTCTTCGCGATGGCACTGATTTGGACTGATTCTGAGACCGTTGATTTTTGGGCTAAATTTTGGATTTAAACGCGTTCAGAACCAAAGTTGAGTGATTAAACTCACTCACATCTAACTAAAATATTCAATTGTTAGTTAAAAATAATTCATGTCATGATATGATTGTATTATTTGCTGTTTGATTGTTTGAATTGCATATTTATGTTAAATCTGTATGGACTGTATAATATTAATTTAACTGTTATATAAATTGTATTGTTATAGATTAATTTCTAGTTTTAAAAAAAAAGAACCTCATACCTGATGACTAGTAACTGATGTTATTTAACTACTTAGATGTGTTAATTTTGATGTATGCCTTGAATTTATATAATTAATGCATTGATATGAAATTCATCTTGTTATCGATATTGTTTATATATGTTACATATTTCTGTTGATTAATCCCAACTATTACCCTAGATGTTACGGGCATCAAATAAACCCGAGATTAATCATTAATATGAATTAAGAACGTAGGTTGAAATGAAAAATACCTATGACCCTGATATGGGTTGAAATGATATATATCCTTTCCCAAAATACTAAAATTAAATTTTAAGTATGACTTGGCCATAGGAAAGGAAATTATATATGGACAACGGTTGGTTAAAAAAAATGTTTTTTTATCTTGAATTTTTGAATATTATTTTAAAGAAAAAAAATGTTTTTTTCAGTCTTGAATTTTTGAATATTATTTTAAAGAAAAAAATGTTTTTTTCAGTCTTGAATTTTTGAATATTATTTTGAAGAAAAAAAATTCTTGAATTTTTGAATATTATTTTAAAGAAAAAAATTCTTGAAATTTTGAATATTAATTTAAAGACAAAATAAATGACATTAATAATCGATTTTCTTTAAATTTGGACTCTGAGCTTTGAAATTAAAATTTTCAATTTTAATAGAATTCGTAAATGTGGATAACTGAAGTTAAACTGAATTGAATATGAACTAAATTTATCAAAATTGATTTGTTTATCCATCTTTGATATTACTTTAAATTAACCTGATTTATAATAATAATTGAACTGTGAACTCGGGATTTTTATAAACGAATAATTCAAAGTGAGAATTATAATTGAAATTTAATTAATAGATCAAATTATTAAATTGAATTGTTTGAAATCGAACTATTGAATTGAATTGAAATATAAATGGGAAGTCAAATCCTTTTTAAATTAAGATATCGAAATTTAGTCGATTGATTTGAAACTGAAAGATGATTTCCTGTTTGGTTAAATTTTGAAGATATGATTCAAATTCCAACTATAGTATTTTAAAACCATTTTATAAACTATTTTATTTTTATAAACTATTCACCTTATAACTATTTTATTTTACTATTTATTTTAAATTAACTATTTTAATATTTAACTATGTATTTTATAAACTATTTTAATATTTTACCTATAGATTTTACTAAATCTAAAATTCTATTTTAAATACAAATTATTTATTTTCAAACTATTTATATTATATATTTAAACTATAAAAAAATATTTTTAACTACTTGAAATTATTTTAAAGTTGGAATTGTTTCAAGATTTTAAATTTGTTAAAATGTAGATTTTATGATGAATAATATTCCCTCTTGAATATTGAAATGATTTTTAAAAAAAATTGATATTTTGATATGAAGTACGAACCTCTTGAAATATAAAAGAATCAACCGATGTGAAAAATGTAAACGTTTGGTTGTTAAAGAGACCGGAATCGGATATTGTCATACTCTCTACCAATACCGAAAACCACTTTAACAACTGTGTACGCGGTGGAGTTCCAGAATGAAGTAGGTTGATTTTAAGGCGATTACTGGATTTGAAGAAAGAGAACGATAATGGATATCCTTGACCTTCGGGTTATAATTAAAATGACTAAAATAGGGATATACCGTGACCAAGTGGGGTTAGCTACCTCCATCGGCAACACTTCTTCCTTTATTACTATAGTCCATCAGTTTGATTGATTTGATTTGATGCGCATCCGTGATTTGGGAGTGTTGTCCGAGGTGGGCGGTAGTCGCGACTATGCATTACCACCAGTCCGAGTATGCAACTAGTATATTCCTACTCAGAGCATTCCTCGTGTGCCCTGTCATATTATCCTGATCGAGCCCCCTACGACTTTAATCTGTACTGTACCTATGGAGTGCCATCTGATGGCCACTACGTACTGTGGACTTTACGGTATCTGTATAGACCACGGTATTATAAACGGTGTAAGGTTAATAATGATAATCCCGCTTATGCTATTTTAATATTTTATATTTAAACGTAGACTCTATTATAATAGCGTATTGTATTATATAGTATCTAGTTTAACGGATCCTTAGGAGATGGAAATTCCCGTAACATCTCTTAAGTTATTGCACTCATATTATCGCATGAATTTGACTTAACTAATATGAGAATATTTTAGTTCTGATCCGAGTGTTTATATCTTTTCATTTATGCTCGGGTCAGCCTGAGTTTTCAGTTATTGAAGATACCATATGGAGATGAAGATGGAGCTCAACAGACGTATTTACTACTATTTATTCCGCTGCAAATATTTGTATGCTTATTATAGTTAACTCTGATAATTGTTGTAAAAATAAAATCAAATGTAAGTTTTAACAACTTCATGAACTGTTAATTAATTATTATATTTTGTCCTTCCGTTGTGAGATTCTACGTTTGTTTTTCTTCTTCTCTTCTTTTTCTTATATAAATCCCAATAACTATCCGTATATTTGGTTTGTTTAAGTCGACATTGAGGATCATTGTTGATTTGAACGGTCAAAAACCTCGGATGTTACAAGGGCGGTGTGGACTGGGTAGGTAATTGACTATAGACAAGGACGGTGTGGTTATAACAATAGTTGTACGGTGTCCAGGGTGGTGTCGACCCGTCATGGACCTAATGGATTTGGTGATTAAAGCGGTGGATATTGTATGCTTTACGCACTGAGTGAGAGATGTGAGGATGATTGCTATGTTTGATGTTTTGTATCACCATGACACACACACTTCCCTTTTACACTCTATATTAGTGTTACCTTATAGTATTGTACATCTTGTTGTGCTAACTCTTTGGTTGCAGGTCCAGGTCAGGTATGATTATTTATACATGTTATTGCTTTATTTTGTTATATAGAATTGTTATCGCTCACGCCAGACTTTCGTCTGACCCATAGTTTTATGTCTCTTCTTATTACTCTGGGTGCTCCTAAACAAGCAGACTAGAGGCATGTTAGGTGGTTATGCACGAGTAGCTGTCCGGAGACGAGCACGAGACTTCCACATACTATATATATATATATTCTCCCTGTGTTGTTGCTAGTCACTGCTTTGGGCGTTAGTAGTGTACCTCTTTTATTTCCTCTTAGGGACAGTATTTTAAAGTTGTGATAATTGGATGTGAAGCTGTATTTTGGATTCCGCTACTCTGATGGATATGGTTTAGTTTTTAGCTTATATATTGTCTTGCATGTTTTATATCAAGTTATGTTATTATTATATTTTATTCCATGTGTTGTGAGATATACTATAGGATCATTGGTAATTCATCGTTTCAACCCTTTTAACGATCGTCCCATGCTAGTCGGGCATTGGCACAACGCATTTCGGGGAAATGTCTGATGGTAACGGGCGGCCGTCACATAAATGCTATTTCAATAAATTCTGCAATCATAAATAGGGGTGAGCGTTTGGTTGGTTTGGTTTATCCGATTATGAAAATTGTAAAACCAAACTAAAACCAATAAAAATGAAAACCAAACCAAACCGACCAAATAAAGTTTGGTTGGTTCAGTTGGTTATCCGATTTAACCAAACTAAAAATGTTTTAAACTTTATGTTTGGAATATCCACAATAATATGAAGTAAATTATAAATATATGATCAAAGTATTATTATTTTCGATTCTTATGTTATCTAAAAGTAATCTGGACATGTATGTGATAATTAAACTTTATTTGGGTAACTAAACTAACCTAAAATATTCATCATAACATCAATAATTTTGAAAATATAATAAAAGTTCGGTTAATTTGGTTAAACCGATAACCGAACTAAATATTTTTTCGAACCGATTATAAACCAATCTAATTTCAAAACCAAACCAAACCGACCAAACTAATTTGGTTCGGTTGGTTTATTTGGTTTAACCAAATAATGCTCACCCCTAATCATAAACAGGAACTTCTTGATGTGATAGGGGTTCAGGAGGCTACTCTCCCTGTCAAATATTTGGGTGTGCCATTATCCAGTAACACCATCACTGATGTTGAATGTGGCAAGTTAATAGATGACATTAGAGATAAACTGCAAGGGTGTAGATCTAAATTGTTTTCACTTGCTGGAAGAGTGGAATTAGTGAACACTGTTATTAGCTCGAAAGTCAGATTTGGGCTATAGAATTTTCAAATACCAGATTACTCGATTGCAAAGATTAATACAGTCTGTGCAAACTTTATTTGGAAAGGTGAGCTGCACAAAATAAGCTACAAATTGCTTTGTAGGCCCAAGAAAGAAGGGGAGTTGGGATAAAAATTTGTTCGAACTTAAACAGGCCTATGGGCTTAAATTGGTCTGGAAATTAATTTCCACTAATAATCTCTGGGTTGTGTGGATGCGGGCCAAATACGTGAAAGACAATTTATGGACTTTAAATATTGACCACAATGCATCGGTTGTTTGGAAAAATTGTATGAAATTCAGAAATGAACTCAAAACACGAATTCAAAGAGAAGTTTCCAATGGGAATTCTACTAATTTGTGGCATGACCCATGGCTTAATGGAAAGAGTTTAATTAATCGACAGGTTGGCTGGGACAGTTTTTTGTCTATGGTGCACCAAATGTTACTGTGAATACTTTTATTTCCAATAACATATGGGATTGCAATAACAACTTAGTTTCAAGAATTTTTTCAGAGGAAATAGCTGTAAAATCAATTTACTCTGACAGAAGTGACAAAACATGGACATTGGCTGATGGCAGTTTTAAACTCATAGATGTATGGGAGAGCAACAGAAATGAATAGCCTAATGTAACATGGAGCAAAGTGGCCTGATCTAAATCATGTCCACCTAAAATTACACTAGTACTTTACAAGGCCATTTTAGGCAAATTACCAACCAAAGAACGATTACATAGCTGGGGTATTATTGATGAAGACAGATGAGTGTTATGTAATGGAGCACGCGAAACCCTAAATCACTTATTCTTTGAGCGTCGGTATAGCAGACGACTCTAGGAAATACAAAAACTTAAATGTTTCAACACCGACCACATTGGGAACTTAGAGGAAGAAATCAATTACCTGAATGATAAGAGAAACATGTCGCAACTGATGGTAGAGATTGGCAAGGTTTGCCTCGTAGCCACAGTGTGGTAGACATGGAGAGAACTCAACACTTGTGCTTTTAAGAAGAAGGAGAAAGATGTGTTAGTCCACTATTTTTTGATTAATAGAGAAATCGCGATAATTATTGAGGGAATTAAACCGAAATTGCTTACTAGTGCAACGGAATGAGAATTATTGACATTGGAGAAGTGGAGCTAGAGGGCAACAACTGGAGGAACTCGACGAGAGAATTTACAGCCGCCATGATTTCCCTTTTCCAGTGCTATAATTTGGCTTATTGTTTACTTTTGCAGAGAATGTGAGGGTAAAGTGAATCGTCGTCTGTATTATGTTTTCCCCGTATGTTTATAAACGGGCTGTAGCTTTGGACCGAGCCGAGTTTTGGACTGATAATAAAATTTTACCCAGTTTCAATATATATATATATATATATATATATATTGTTAACCCCGTTAAAATGCGGTTCCACAACGATGAGTCGCAATGTTCAAACCTTAAGTGTTCAGGGCAAAATTATGAGTCGGTCACCAAAAAGATGATGGGACAGTCGTATTGCGTCTCAATAGGTTGGTCGGCATCAATTGGGTCGGTCGGTCATCCCTACAGCAACTGGATCGATCAGTCACATTTTAAACTACGCATCGGTCGGTCACTTAATTGAGCGGATCGGCTTCAAACTGGATAGTATGAGTCAGCTCCATGAATTCAATCATCACGTATATTACACGAGCATCATTTATTCTAAATGTGTGTGGCTCGACAGTCGTCTACATGAAGAAATATGAGTGCATGAACCAATAATAAGGATTATAATATGGTTAACGTGAAAACATATTTCCACATTTCAAGCACCATGTTTATATACCCTCTCTGTTCGAAACATGAAAATACCAAGTCACTATAAAAGAGACAGTTATACACGTGGCATTATATTTTGTATAAATAACATGAACATGGATCAACACTTTGGAAACATGAACACGTCATCAAACTTCATATAGACCAACATCTTGGACATGCGAAGATCGGTTCCAGGAAGTTTGCATGGGTCAACGTCTTCTCCAACGCATAGACAAGTCATTTTAATATATATCAACACATGAGTTAAATATAAGAAACGTGCCATATTTAATGAGAAGGAGCAGCTGTAAGATCCTATGCAGTGGTAACGCGGTGAATTAATGGACCAGGCACAATGAAGTGTAAACATATATGAACATCCAACATTGGCTTACGGCTTTTATATAGCGGGCCACATCAGCAAAGAGTATCCGTGTATTTAATATAAGGGTCGCCACCCTATATTCATGATGTTAAAAATGGAATGGCTTCAACTTATGGATCGGTCATAGTATATAAAGCGGTGGCGAAAAGGTAAATAGCATGGGTCGGTCAGGCCAGCTGTTAACAGTTCATACGGGTTGTTCACAAAAATGGAGGTTGCAGAGTAGTAATTAGTTGGTCGTGCATAATATATGTAGTGCAATGGTTAGTCGTGTACATATAAAAGTGGGTCAGTCTTCAATTTTATATGGGTCGAGCAGAAAAATCCTGGTTGAGCGTTAGTTTTGGTCGTGCGTGTTCATCCGGTCGGTCATTGCATTGATTTTTAGGTCTGGTTCAAAATCAGGATAGCCCCAGTGGCATTTACGTAAATATACTTATGACCGACTCGTACCCAGCACACCATATTTTAAGCTTTGCCATTGCGCCGAAACTACACATATAAATACCCCACTTCTCAACCATTGAAGGGACCGATTTTTGGACCCGAAGGGTTGTCTAATTCATTTATCCACCACTCTCAAGCACTCCAAGCTTCATTAATGGCTTCTCAAGCTCAATCCATCTTCCTCCAACAACAAATCGACTAAATCGTCTCCAAACTCCGTTGGAAATCTCTCAAACTCAATTCAAGTGATCTCCGGCTACCATAAATTCTCTCTTAAACCTAGATCTAACACAAAATCATCATGGAACCAAAGAAGACCATTTAAGTGTTCAAGTGGTTGAAGATCTACACAACTACCATCACAAATCAAAAGATTTCACTCGTTCCATTGCGAATTTAAGTGAAATCTAGAGCGAAAAGAGAAAAAAAATAGATGTTCATTATTGAAAGAGAAAAGAGATAGGAATGAAGTTGTATACTTCTTAAATTCAAAAGTGATAATGAAAATAGCTTCTGTAGTGGACGTAGGTCTAAATTGACCGAACCACTCTAAAATCCCGTGTTTTATTTGCTTTTATATTTTCATGGCTCCACATTTTCAAATCTTACTTTTGTAAAGTGTTGCTCAAACACCCCTGGAGTGTTGAAATCCATTTTTGATTTCAACATATATATATACATACATATATATATATATATATATATATATCAAATTTTAGGAAAACATATGGTGTCAATATAACATGTCCATAAACCTAGTGTCCATTTAACAATGTTAACTTTTACATCTGTCTATCCCTGAATCTAGTGTCCATTTAACAGTGTTAATTTTCCCCAACTATGTATCATTTAACCCCCTTTGTTTCTCAAAATCAATGGTGAATGGATCTTGTGATTTTGTTCACAGTCTTCGTGCATGTTAATTTATGGTATTCAAGTTATTAGTACTAACCACCATTTTCTTCATTTAAGACTAAAACATATGTGACGGTCGCCCCGCACCATCAGACATTTCGCTTGAAATGTGTTGTGCCAATGCCCGACTGGCACAGGACGATCGTCAAAGAGAGTATGAAACGATGAATCATAAAGAACCTGTAGCATATCTCACAACGCATGAAATAAAATATAATAATAACATAACTTGATATAAAACAGACGAGACATTTCCAAAGCTGAAAACTACGCCATATCCATCAGAGTAGCGGAATCCAAAATGCAGCATATGATCCAAACCATTATTACAACTTCAAAATACTGTCTCTAAAAAGGAAATAAAAGAGGTACACTACAAATGCCCAAAGCAACGACCAGCAACAACACAGGGAGAATATATGTATATCGTACGTAGAAGCCTCCTGCATGTCTCCGGACAGCTACTCGTGCACAACCATCTAACTTGTCTCTAGTCTGCTCATTTAGGAGCACCCAGAGTAATAAGAAGAGACATAAAACTCTGGGTCAGACGAAAGTCTGGTATGAGCGATAGTAAATTTGTACCACTAAATAGAGAAATAACAGGTATAAGTAACCATGCATGACCTGGACCTACAACCAAAGAGTTAGCACAACAAGATGTACAGTACTCTAAGTAACACTAACATATAATGTAAAAATGGGAGTGTGTGTGTCATGGTGATAGAAACATCAAACATAGAAATCATCCTCACATCTCTCACTCAGTGCGTAAAGCATACGATATCCACCGCTTTGATCACCAGATCCATTGGGGCCATGGCGGAGTCCCACTCCGTACAACTATTGCTATGACCACTTTGCCCTTTGGGGAAATGACGGAGCCCCACCCTGTGCAACTGTTACGCTGTCCCCACTGCACTTGTGACAACCCCAATTCCGAAAAACCGGATTTTTTTCAAAATTCCAATCTATCGAAACTCGGATTGGTTTGGTCTGGTACCCTGCAGAAAAGACAGAGACATAAAACATGTCAGAGCTCAGAAAATATCTCACAGCGGAATGGATAAAATATAATATAAATCAAAGTACAGCCTTACCGTATTAATAATACTGCCTAACCAGTATCCAAAGCTATAATGTCTCATGTCTCTGCCACAAATCTAACCTGCGAGTATGTTATGAGGACGAGGTCAGAACACAAGTTCCAGTGACTGGATTTAAGCTATACACTTTGGATACTCCTACATATACCGTTCAATAATATTTTCTTATTTATTAGGTTACTTGGGTTAACAGCACTCAAGGCTTACATACACGTCGCACCCATTTACTTCCAAGTGGATTAATCTAATACAGTATATATGTAGCTACCCTCAATATTGAGGTACCCCACTCGCACGGTCTCCACCGTAACACCATTGAAATATACGCAGTCCCTCATCCTACATCGTAGTGACGTACGGATATCAATATTACATTGCACATATATCTATCATTATTATGCTACGTAAACGTACTGACTGCTACCTTTGTTCGAATCGGACTCCATACCAGAGTAATGCCCTCAAGTCTATGATACACCACCCAGAGCCGACATGCATGTATCTAGACTGTCCACCATACGTATCTTCAATTGTAGCTCGATGCCTCAATCGCACGTCCTCTAATGTACACCGAGTTCCGTGGCAGCGCGATACAAGAAGCACGGAACTCGGTCGGGAACTTTTCCATATTTGTACAGGCCCGTCTTTAAAGAGCCTCTATATGCAGATATACCTAGTGTCTGTTTTCGTGGTGGCTATGGCCCCACGTCGGCTCCTTCCTCAACTAGTAAAGACTACCAGAGCTAAGCGACTGCCCCTATGCAAATAATCTAAACATCCATGTGGCGTCTCCCTTCAACCCCTTACCCCGATAGTGAAGGGTGAAATGGTATCTTGGGTTTAGCTCGAGTCTTTCCGCATCCCACTGGCTGCCGATGACGAGTGTTTGACGGTTTACTATCATTGTTGATCCTGACCCTCTGCCTCCTCTTGAGGCAACCGCCGAACCACCCTGGTGTCACCTCGTCACAACATTCTGACTGTATAGCTACATATGTAGTCAAGGCCTACCCACCTAGTAGTTACGCGCAGACCTAACCACTGCGGGCACAGCCTAAGACATCTGCCGCCGCACAGAGGACTACTAGGAGCACCTTACGTACCTCAGGAAGTCACGTGCTTCCCCTTCCAGTCCTTCGGAGCCGTTAGAACAATCAGATGAATGTGCGCTCCCCCTCGTGCCTTATAACACCACGATGATCTACCCCGTTGGGTTATTCACCCTCAAACGTGCGGACTGGTTCAAGCGCCTCACTTTAATATGTTATTAGACCCTATGTCTAAACATCCTTTTACGCGCCTGCCTTACCTCATCGGGTTTCCTTTTAACTTGGTTATTCTCATTCCCATTGAATTCTTATTCAAATTACCAAGTTTCCCTTGCTTATTAATTTCAGTATATAACTTAACCCATTTAAGTAATTAATAAGCCCACAACATGTTATTCCCTAGATTGTGGTCCAAGGTCTGAAATCCACAATCCCTTTATATTCTTATTTGATTTTATCATTACAATAACATGCTTTACTTAATATGTAATTAAGTATGTCCAATTCACATGTTTTCTAAGTAACATGTCACTTACCATTTATGATTAAATATAACTTATTTTATTTCATAATTTTTTCTCATTCTTTCTCATTTAATCATAATTCCATTTTATGTTGTCAATACAACTTATCGTTGTTTACTTATTAACTTAGTTCTATTAACTAAGGCCCATTAATAAGTTTCTCTACCCGTTTATTATAACCTATGTTATAATTTGCTCTTGTCCCTA
This sequence comes from Allium sativum, assembly GCA_030737875.1. Lineage (NCBI taxonomy): Eukaryota > Viridiplantae > Streptophyta > Magnoliopsida > Asparagales > Amaryllidaceae > Allium > Allium sativum. Next base: position 297,687,606 of record CM060911.1, on the reverse strand, counting down.
GGGCAAGCCTAAACATTCTTATCAACGGGTTTTAGACTCCCAAGCTTACATATTACTTAATTTATAGTTAAGTACAATATATTTTCCCCCTTTTCTTAACTGGTTTCAGGTTTTCCCCTTTTACTGATTACTTAATTTACAATTAAGTGTCCCTTAACTCAATTCACCAGTTATCCCATTCTCTTACTAACTTATTATAACCTAAGTTATAATCCCCACTTGTCACTAGGACAAGTTTACCTATTATACAACATTTTCATTAATGTTACTTATTTATAATGGGTGATTATCATTTCTACAAGTTATGCTTACCCTAAAGGTGCCTTTAATTACATAACTTTATTATTTCTACCGGTTATGTATACCACTGGGTATCTTTAATTACATAACCTTATCGGGCTAAGTTTGCTGGCCTATATGTAAATATTACCCACCCCCTCAGATTTGCTTAGCCCACCCACTGTCCAACCAATTTTACTTAACCCTAACTTTAATCATATTCATACAAACCCTATAGATTAGATTAGATTAGGTTAAGTAGTCCAATTCATTACCATGTCCATTTATGGTTTATAATGGGCTAAACCTCTCACATTAGGCCTACAACTTGTGGATGCTGGATATGCCGATCGGGACCAGGCAAACTTATTCCACAAGTTGGGCCTAACCTCGTGTCATATCCCGTCTTGTATTTGCGCACTTAGACCTCTCACATTAGGTTCAACATTAGTGGTTGCTGGATATGTCGGTCGGGTCCGGGCAGACTTCCACCACTAATGCAACCTAACCTCGTGTCATAAGTGCAATTACAATTTTTAATTATAATCCTAGGCATTCATTATTAATCAATTATTTAAACCTATGCCTTTATAGGTGTTAATGCTCATTTACCCAATTATATTCATGATGGATTATACATCTAAATTCCTATTATTCAAATTATGCCAATTCATATTTTACATATGATCCCATTTGCGTCCAAATCATTTTTCTATACTTATGATCCAATTTAAGATCTTTTATCATAATTTGGTTGATGCCCCAAACCCATATTTATTTATTCAATTCTATGTATATAATCATACAACCATTCTAATTTGCACAGGTAAGGGCTCTGGTATATAAATGGGACAAATCAATATGTGATATGAACAGTGGTAGTTACTGCCAATATTTTTAACAATTCTATAGCATATAAAAATTTCCAACATTTTAACTAATCTTATGTATAAATTTTCAACCATTTATGTTCATATCAGATTGCGCCTCCAAATTAATGTCTCAAAACATAATATATGTTATGTTTCAAAATCCCATTTCAAATTATGTCCCAAATCCCAATATATGTCGCGTGTCTTCCTACATGTAATTAACTTTATTTAAAATAACATGTAGTTCTCCAATAGTGTATCATTTACCCGATTCATAGGTTCATAAAATGGATCTATACAACACTATTCATTTTTCTTAAATATACAAGTAAATGTACATCTCAACATATTAACCAATTGAACATATTATCCATTTTAGCGCAGTAATGCATTTCATCAAATTAAACCTTCCAATATGTTCATTATGGGGAATGCCAAACGATAGAGGTATTATTGTTCAAAAAGAATATTTTAAACCAACTCACCTTCATGCTTTCCCCAAATTTTGGATCTAATCTGCTCTATCATCATGGTTTCCCTTTTAATCGGATTTACAACCTATCAACCATGGATTTATTATTTTCATGAAAATAGAAGGGAAAGAGAAATAATTTAAATAGATTGGCCTTAGAAGTTTATCTTGCTTTCAATAATCTTTTATTAACACTGACTCTCTCCTCCAGATATGGATTCATAATCTTCCTAGGCTAACATTTTAATTTTAGAATAGATTTGAGAAGAGAGAGATAGAGAGAGCCATGGCAGAGCTTTGGCGTCGCCTCAGAAATTATGAGGATGGAGTAAACCTAACCATCTTATTTATAGGCGTGCTAAATGAATTTGGTCCTTTAAATTTAAATAAAACTTTATCAGAGCTAACTACGTCATACGACCAATAAGAAATGGCCACGTCGCAACAAAAACAAATGTTCACCAATCAAAACGCGCCATGTGTGCTGAATGATGCGCAGGGGTAGACACCCCTGCTTGGGTGTCGACCCATGTGTCGACACCCCTATGGTGGTGTCAACACCCCCGCTGTATTTATATTTTTTTTCTTTTCATTTGAAATTTGATTTATTTATATTACATATAATTCTTGCACATAAATAAAATTTCAAACATCCCTTTTGTTCGCGCGCAACCCTCCATTTGAATTATGTTCATTTATATTTAATTCTTATGCGTATGCTAAGCTTTTGTACGCGAACAATTATTTATTTTGTTTCCGTTTTATCTTGTTATATACATACATACATACATACATATATATATATATATAAATATAAAAGCACTTGACCTCTTATTAACCCTTTTCACACTAAGCCACTTTTTAATTAAACTGCTTTCACACTAAGCCACTTTCTAGCCATTCCCTTAAACAAAAATATGGCACTGGCAGGGATCGAACTCTGTATCTCTTGTATGCAAGTGACATGCTCTAACCAACTAAGCTACTTAGGCTATTGTTAACAAGGCTTAGAACAGTGCTAGACATTATTCTTTTCTTAATCCTCTTTTTCATGTTTTGTTACAATATTTAATTTAAAGATATCTCTTTCATTTTAAATCAGTTTTCTATAACCCATAGGTCTAAATTGACCATAAAATCGCCACGAACGCCATGACACTAATCCCGTGACCAAACTCTGGAAGCTTTTCAAATTTTCTTTTTCTTTTTAAATGTTCGCATGCAATTTCAATTACATTGCATGCATTTCTTCTCATTTTATACATTGCATGTAATTTCCTTTATTAATCTTCTTCTTCATCTCAGTGCATGGACTTATTACATGCAATTATATTATTATTATTTAATTTTTCCTTTAAATATATATATATGCATATAATATATATACATATATGCATATTTTTATTTTTATTTGCATTTAAAATGCGGGGTGTTACAACACTGGTCCATAGTCAATAACCCTAACGAGTTAACCAGTCCACATAGCCCTGGCTCTAGTTCGCCTACATGCCCCCTCTCTCAATGGTGAACCAAAGTAATCGATATCGATAACCCCTTTGTACACGTCCTACAACAAAGCCCAACTCTAGAAGTTAACTCGTTGATTCCCATCTGCATTCTGAGTAATAACTTCGGACTTGGACTTCCTTTGCATCTCGGGTTTTGGTCGGATTGGAGTTGATCATCAAAAGTGTACCTGATCATCATCGCGTAGTAGAAGCTAAAATCTCGCTTGTTTCGGAGTCACCATCACGTCTTGGTTCGCGGTCATCAACGAGGTCGGGTCGTGGTCCTCTCTGGGCGGTTCGTGGTCTCCCCCAGCCGGGCGGTTCGTGGTCCCCCCCAGCCGGGCGGTTCGTGGTCCCCCCTAGGGGTGAGCAATATTCGGTTCAAACCGAATTAACCGACCAAACCAGTTCATTTCGGTCGGTTCGGTTCGGTTTCAAAACTAAATCGGTTTGAATTCGGTTTGTAAAATATATATTTTTTGGTTATCGGTTTAACCGAATTAACCGAACTTGTAATTTTTTATCTAATTTTATGGTATTGTTATACTTTAAATAATTAGTTTAGCTATGTAATACAAAGACATTTGTTGTAAATAGATCAAATCTTATCATAAGCATAAAATTTACTATATAAACTTTCTCCAAACAACAATTTATGGTTTACTTTGAGTGAATGCATCATTCAAATTATAGTATATCCTTCAAGTTCAGTTAATTCGGTTACCGACCGAATTAACCGAACTTAATTTGGTTCGGTTCGGTTTGAAAAAAGTTTGGTTTCAATTCGGTTTGAGTTTTTTTACATCCAAACCAACCGAACCGACCGAACGCTCACCCCTAGTCCCCCCAGTCGGGCGGTTCGTGGTTCCCCCAGCCGGGCGGTTCATTGTTCCCCCAGCCGGGTGGTTCGTTGTCCCCCCAGTCGGGCGGTTCGTGACCATCTCCTCCTGGTGGTTCGTGACCATCTCCTCCTGGTGGTTCATGACCATCTCCTCCTCTCCTCCTGGTCGTTCGTGACCATCTCCTCCTGGTGGTTCGTGACCATCTCCTCATTGCGATTTGTGACCATCTCCTCCTGACGATTCGTGATCTTCCCTAGTCGGGCGGTTCGTGATCTTCCCCAGCCGAGCGGTTCATGAGACATATCCCCTTCAGGAACCGAAATCTTGCAGTTTTTCCAATAAGCTAATTTCGCCAAATGACGACGTTTTCAACCATTATAACGTTCCTTTGCAATCACAAAACATACCAAACAGCAGTAGTAACATATCGAATCAACCAAAAACATCAATCACATAGGCTATTTTTGATTAAACATACCCAAAATCCATGATTTTCCCCTTAACCATGTTTAACCTTATCTAACTATAGAATTAGCAAACTTAATCCAAATTAACCCTAATTCATACCAGCGACATAAAATATATTTAGAATTTCTACATATTTTTCCATAATTGTTAGATGTATAATTTCTCTAATTATCACAAATCACCCCTAATTTGCCATAATTATTGTATAAACATGCAAATCACTCACCTTAGCCACAAATGAAAGTTAGATCTGAAAATTATACTGATTTGGCTTAAGTTCCCAAAAAATTCTAAACAATTCTGATTCCTGAGCATTTGGAGTAAACTTGTAACTGAAGCGATTCTTAAACTGATTCCAAGTAACTTGATCCTCGGGAGTAGCTGCTTTAATGGCATTCCACCAATTCATATCCTGTCCTTGAAGCTGATGCGATGCTAGCTTTCTCTTCATTGCATCATCGATTCCCAAATCCTCGAAGATACGCTCACAACTTTCAAGCCAATACTGAACCTCCGTAGTTGACTCCGTTCCATGGAACGACTTCCCACCAAGACTAGTATAATCCTTGTTAAGCTTGGCGAAATCGGCTCTAGGTGCCTGCACTACTGCACCACCACCGTTAGCAGCATTAGGAACTGCTCTCTGAGCATCCCTAAGCATCTCTCTCGTGAAGGCAATAAACATCGTCCTTATATCAGGAACATTCCCATTGTTGGCCCCTGAACCCGCTTCCTCTTCAACTCCCGATGCGGGGTTCCTCAGCGTACTCCTCGTACTTTGGCTAATTGTTCAATTTGTAAAGAGAAAACGATTAACCATCTCTTTAGTGGTGCCAGTGCAGTGCGACTTCATCCTTAGATATACTAACAGTATATATATATATAGTTTTTGAAAATCAAAATATCACAAATACGCGCTCTTATACATGTATACTATATCTCCCTGATGTCTTCCCCTAGGATAAACTACGCAACCTCGCTCTGATACCAAGTGTAATGGCCACCCCGCACCATAAGACATTTCCCTTGAAATGCGATGCGCCAATGCCCAACTGGCACGTGACGATCGTCAAAGAGGGTTTGAAACGATGAATCATCATGAACCTGTAGTATATCTACAGCGCATGGAATAAAATATAATAATAACATAACTTGATATAAAACAGGCGAGATAGTGCCTAGGCTGAAAACTAAACCATATCCATCAGATTAGCGGAATCCAAAATATAGAATATGATCCAAACCATTATTACAACTTCAAAATACTGTCTCTAAAAAGGAAATAAAAAAGGTACACTACTAATGCCCAAAGCAGTGACCAGCAACAAAACAGGGAGAATATATGTATATAGTACGTGGAAACCTCCTGCACGTCTCCGGACAGTTACTTGTGCACAACCGCCTAACCTGTATCTAGTCTGCTCGTTTAGGAGCACCTAGAGTAATAAGAAGAGACATAAAACTCTGGGTCAGATGAAAGTCTGGTATGAGCGATAGCTAATATATACCACTAAATAGAGCAATAACATGTATAAGTAATCATACCTGACCTGGACCGGCAACCAAAGGGTTAGCACAACAAGATGTACAGTACTCTAAGGTAACACTAACATATAGTGTAAAAATTGTGTCATGGTGATAGAAAACATCAAACATAGCAATCATCCTCAGATCTCTCACTCAGTTCGTAAAGCATACAATATCCACCGCTTTGATCACCAGATCCATTGGTGCCATGACGGAGTCCGACTCCGTACAACTATTGCTACGACCACTTTGCCCTTTGGGGCCATGACAAAATCCCACCCCGTACAACTGTTACGCTGACCCCACTGCACTAGTCCATAGTCAATAACCCAGACGATTTAACCGGTCCACACAGCCCTGGCTATGGTTCGTCTACATGCCCCCTCTCTCAATGGTGATCCAAAGTTATAGATATCGATAACCCCTTTGCACACGTCCTGCAGTAAAGCCCAACTCTAGAAGTTAACTCATTGGTTCCCATTTGGATCCTGAGTAATAACTTCGGATTTGGACTTCCTTTGCATCTCGGGTTTTTGTCGGATTGGAGTTGATCATCAGAAGAGTTCCTGATCGTCGTCGCATAGTAGAAGCTCAAATCCAGCTCGGTTCGGAGTCATTATCACGTCTCGGTTCGCGGTCATCATCGAGGTCGGGTCGTGGTCCTCCCTGGGTGCTTCATGGTCTACCCCAACCAGGAGGTTCATGGTCCCCCCCCCCAACTGGGCAGTTCGTGGTCCCTCCAGCTGAGCGGTTCATGGTCCCCCCAGCCGGGCGGTTCGTGGTTCCCCCAACCAGGCGGTTCGTGTTCCCCCCAGTCGGGCGGTTCGTAACCATCTCCCCCTGGTGGTTCGTGACCATCTCCTCCTGGAAATTCGTGACCATCCCCTCCTGGTGGTTCATGACTATCTCCTCCTGGCGGTTCATGATCTTCCCCAGCTGGGTTGTTCGTGATCTTCCCGGGCCGGGTGGTTCGTGAGACATACCCCCTTCAGGAACCGAAATCATGCAGTTTTTCCAACAAGCTAATTTCACCAAACGACGGCGTTTTTAACCATTCTAACCTTCCTATGCAATCAAAAAACATACCAATCAGCAGTAGTAACATGTAGAATCAACCAAAAACATCAAAACATCAATCACATAGGCTATTTTAGGTCAAACATACCCAAAATCCATGATTCTCCCCTTAACCATGTTTAACCATATTTAACTATAAGATTAGCAAACTTAATACAAATTAATCCAAATTCATACCAGCGACACAAAATAATATTTTAGAATTTCTACATATTTTTCCAGAATTTTTATATGTATAGTTTCTCTAATTATCACTAATCACCCCTAATTAGCCATAATTATTGTATAAACCTGCAAATCACTCACCTTAGCCACAAATGAATGTTAGATCTAAAACTTATACTGATTTGACACGGATTCCTATGTAGTGCACCAGCTCCAACTCTGATTTGGTGTTAATCCGACTTGATTTGACGTAGATTTGATCAATTAGTGATTAGAAAGCAATTAGAGAGAGATTTGGAAGATGGAGGCCATGATTAGGGTTAGAGGAATGTTTGTGGCGGCTAGAAAAATGAAAGGAGATGATTCTCCAACTCCTTCCAGCCCTTCCATAACCCTAATCCCGAAATGGGTTATGGACCTAGCTACTAATCACCCTGTTAAGCCCAATTATGTTGTTTTTTCATCTTCCAAACCTTATTTCAGCCATATTTCCCAAATGGTAAGTCCGTTTGACTAATGTGACCACTCTACGAAAAGCTAAACCATCATCTGAATCCAATGGAAGAAGTTTCAGGTCAAAACTCCATACCAATCAAAAGTTATAGGCGAAACAAGATTCGCCAAGGGCAAAACGGTTATTTAAAATTCGGCAAAAATCGTGAATGTGGGAAAAGACCCTAATAGTCATTTCCCAAAGCTACACGACCATACACTACAACAAAAACACCATATTACAACTTTAGTTTTACAACGGTGGTAAAAGCACCGTTGTAATAAATAGTTTTTACAACTTTTTTCCAGAAAAGTTGTAATAAACTTATTTTTAACAACTGTGTTATTTCGACAGTTGTAATAAAAGCCTATCACAACTTTTATTTTTTGACTGTTGTAATATATGACTATATTTTTATATAATTAACAACTAATAATTAATATTTAATACATTTATATTGATTATTTATAATTAATAACTAATAATTACTATTAATAATCAATTAGGAAGTAATAATCAATAATCAATCCGTAATATTTAATACTTGGAAATTAAGAAGAATATTTAAAAAATATAGTTAATATTATACATAATTACTATTAAATAGTTAATAGTTAATAATTAAAATATAATAATTAATGCTAATCATGAATAATCAATGATTGCTATTAAAAATTAAGAAGTAGAGATTAATAATTAAGAAGAAGAGATTAATAACTAAGATTATATTTAATAATTAATTTATAATAACGAACGATTAATAAGAAATTTTTAATAATTGTGCCATGGTTTAAATTGTGGAAAAATATACATGTCGATTTGTACATTATTTGTGTGTTTAATTTGTAAGTAAAGATTCGTGTTTAGTATTGGGTTAAATATAGCACGAAAATTAGTTTAAGTGTTGCGGGAAAATGGGCTTAACTATTATAACAGGCTAATACAAAAGCTAGGGGTAAAATTGGAATTAGCAAGGAATCAAAAACCCTAGCCGTATGGAATGAACCCAATAAAAAGATAGAGAGGCCGTCGTTTCCAGATTCATGTTCTCCACGTTCAAAATAAAAGGAAACAAAATAATGGCCGAACCCTAGGAAATGGAAAGTTGAGGCAAATCGAATTCAGATCGTCTTGCCAGCTCCGACTCGTAGCAAATGGATTCATGGTTCGTAGGGAGATTTACAGCAGATTCAGAGGGATTGGCGGATCTCGAAGCCCAAAATCGAGGATATGGAGAGAATAACGTTGAGAAAACCCTCGGTGAGTGTATTCCTCTTTTATTCTGGCCTATTTCTTTTCTGCTGCCTCCAAGACTAACAGCTATTGAGTTGCTTTCCAGCTTTCCAAACCGCTGACCGAACCCCTGGTGTTACTGCCCCTCTCGGCGCTTGGCGCCGCGACTACTTCTACCGGCACGAGCTGCTCCAAAGCGGCCATTTGATGAGACATTTCAGATTTGAAGGGTAACTGCTTTTGACACATTTTGTATTCTTCTTTAATCTCCAGTTTGTTGGTTAATTTTGAACATTGGTTATGAATTGGTGGGATATTGAGAATGCCTGAAGTGAGAAATCCAATATCGGTTGTTCTTGAAGTACCCAAAACTATTTGGAAGCAACTATCTTACAGCTATTAAGTGATTTTGGCTTTGGTAAGAGAAGTATATGGGAAGGAGGTGTTGGTCTTTTTGTTGTTTCAGGTGCAGCCATTCTTGCATTGAGCCTTGTTTGGTTGAAGGGGTTTCATATGAGAAGTAGGTTTAAGAAATATCAAACAGCTTTTGAGTTTACGCAGGCATGTGGGATCTGTGTCGGTACCCCTATGAGGATACGCGGTGTCACAGTTGGGAGTGTTATAAAAGTCGACTCGTCTTTGAAAAGCATTGATGCAACTGTCGAGGTGATTTTTTTTTCACATGCTCAAATTCAGCAAAGATTAATTCATAGGTATAGTCGCTATTTTGATTATAGTTTAAACTAGAATATTTGAACTCTATTTTAGATGTTTTCCATAGAAAATTTAGATGTTGCTTTTTTATTATCTCCGCACCAAAGTTACGGTGCAATATATTCAATTTCATTTATTGTGAACTCTATTTTACCTCCATTTTCTACAAGAGGACCCTTGTAGGATTTTGCTCTACAAAATCCCAATTTGCATATCTCCTTAATTGGAGGATATCCTTTGTGCAGGTTCTGACTTCTCTCTTTAGATGTTTGATTTGATATGTAAACTTACCTGTATCATCACACCAAAAGCATCTTTGTAGTTGCTTGATGCTTGACATTTTTTCAGTAAGACTTTCATACTCTGTTTTTTTTTATTGATGTGCAGTTGCAAAATTTTGCATATAAATCAGGGGAAAAACATTTAATTTTTATTGTTAATACCATATTTTGTGTGTGTGAGTTTACTAGTATATTTCATGTAAAAGAATGCAGGTAGCTTATGATACCTCCATTGTTAGCATATGGACCTGAGCCTGCCGGATGCTTTAAAGGTGAAGCTTAATTGTGTTATTTCCAAATTTCTTTCTTATAGTTACCTACACTGTTGTATAATCTCATATTTGTATCATATTTACGAAATCGAAGCATTTTATTTGTAGGTGATTGCAATATCCCTGCCAATGCAACACTTCTCTATGATATGTTCTCCCTCTTCTTACCTGAGGATTGCGATGGTAAGAAGCGAATTTATGAAGATCAACCGTCCTATATTAACGTGTGTAAAATTCTGTGATAGGTAACTGGATTGGATGCTGGAGCATAAAGACTCGATGTGTGTCAGTGTGTATGTATATTTATATGAAAGTGTGTATGTAACTGAGTGTATTGAGTGATCAGTTTGTAGTGAGGAATGTATGTATTGTTGTACTAATTCAAATATTGAAATAAAATATTTAATTGATTATTTCAGTTCAGAGTAGTATCATTTTATTCAATATAAATATTTATTTTTATGTGAAATGTAATGTATAACGAAATAAAAATCATATTGTTATAATTAATTGTAGTAGGAATTACTACAACGGTGAAAAAAGTTGTAATATGTATTACTACAACAGTGCAAAAATGTTGTAATATGTATTACTACAACGGTGGAAAACAGTTGTAAAATATACATTTCACAACGGTGTCGCAACGGTGCAGAAAAGTTGTAAAAGATATTAGTCTATTACAACTTCTTAATACACGACGGTTTGCCCACCGTTGTAAAATGTATATTACAACGGTGTTCCACCGTTGTAATAGGGTCATTTTGTTGTAGTGATATGACTTCGTATGTAAATAAAATAAATATCCTCCGATATGTAGAATGCGGGTCGTTACAACACAGATGTTCACTGACAGGACTATCGTATCCCACCGGAACTCTTTCCTTGCCCCCATCATGTTGTTATAATCTCCTCTTTCACCCTAGTAAGCCTTTACCGGTAACGATTTCAAACAACAAATCACTATTATCCTACTATTCAATAGTCCAAAAGCAATTGAAAATGGGACAAAATTTCTCTTTATTATTTATTTTATCTATATTGCTACACTCAGATTTTTCCTTATGATTTTATTTACATTCTTCTTCCGTTCATAATTGATATATGTGAAATTTTACCCTTATCATTTCAAAATGGATGCACTTCAAAAAAATACAATATAAATCAACATATTTTCATTTTCTCTTTTTTTATGGAATTAATTTGTAGATTTATCAACAAGTTGATAAGATAACTTGATGTTAATTCAAAGTTCTAGCTTAATGATGCAAATTTAATGACTTGCAAATCAAATACTTGATTCATTTATCTCTTCGGTATACATTTAAGTATGGGAGACACAAATTAAGAGATATGGAATCTTAACCATTGATCATTTTGTCTTTGTATGGTGAAGTGGAATTCAAGGGGTGATCCAATGATGTAAATTTATTGTGTCACCAATTTTCTTTAAATCTTGTATACAAATACACTTTCCCATTAAGTATTACTTAAGTTTTAATACCTTTTCATAATATGTCAAATATAAGATGAGATAGAACAACTGGTTGAACATAAACAAGCGAAAGGCTATCAAGTGAGTTTGAACTTTTACTAGTTGTGAGTTGTAAACTATTTAGCAAGTTGCATTTTTAGTTTGTTATCGTGCTAGTAGTTTTGATGATAGTTAGGATACTATAACTGAAGCGATGCACAATTCTTGATAAAATACAAAAAAAATTACTTACATTGGTATATGGTAATTCAGGGCTAACTTACAAAGATTCTCCATCGTATTTGGACTAGGCCACAACTGACTTCCTTCCTCCACATTGGATATTAGAAATGGTTATTAAAAGTGATACTATTTTTTAGCATAACAAGAGGTTGTACTTGAGTACTCTTTTAGGATGTGGAATAGTGGTGACAAGTTGATCCAAATAGAATTAAGGTTCGATGTTGAATTCAATATACGATTTATCTTCTCAATTTTGGGAACCAAGTTATTTGCATATTTCTTGTTTTATATAATACATCTAGCATATCGAATATTTTAAGAAATTGTTTCATAAAGTGTAATTTTACCATTATTTATTGATGATTTAAGTCAATATTTTGTTTCATTTGACATATGTTATGCAACGACGGTCGGAGGAAAGTCCCCTTCTTTATGCATAGGGCGCACGCATATGAATTGACATAAATCCTTGTAACAAAAAGAATTCCTAATTTTACGTGTCTACCAACTCATGTTTGTACTTGCCTTCTCTAATTTATTTCGTAATGTGAGACTTTTGCATTCAAACTATCATTCCTCAACAACATGCGAGGCGATCCTAACAATATAAATATATATTGTTTCATAAAGCAGGTATGGTCCTTTCACAGTGTTTATGTATTTTACATTCAGAAATCTCATTTTTATTCCAATGCAGCAGCTTGCTCATTATTTCCCTTCTTAGATTTCTTTATAATACCTTTGGTTATTTAACAACCATTACTGCTTTAATTACCCCAACATTTTTATTTTGAATATCTAAAAATATTAAAAGTAAGAAACCCATTTTTGGATTGGTTGCGTTGATTGAAATGATTACCTTAACTATGTAGTTACAAATTTTTCAAAGGAGTTCATAATTTGCTACAAGTTATCATGGGCGGAGACATTGAGAGTTTATCATGACATAATGATGAAAGGTGCATTTACAACTTAACACATGAAGAAATATAGGTAATATTTCCTTATAAATAAAAGAGCACATAAAAAAAACTACTTCCTCTTATATGTCCTCGTATTATTTTCGTCTCTTCTCTACTCATTTACACATATGTTTTACCCTAGAGTAATTTTGTTTTTTTCTTTTACTGCGAAACATGAGGAATTTCTCGTTACTTGCTCTAAGATAAGGTATCACCACATTTCGGAGGAAATAGGGCCTTGTACTGGAAGGTATCCCTTCTTGAGACAAATGATACAGGATAGTATACTTGTATTACATAAAGATGATACAGATGTACTTAAGTATATATAAGAAATATCATAAACTACATTAAAATTACTTTTGGATTTTGGTGCAGGTGCTTTTCTTATAAAAAGAGTACAAGGGTATGAACATTGCATATGATATCAATATAGCACGAGTACGGGTGTATCCTATCATGAGAAATTTAGAGGTAATTCCTCCTGTAATGTACCCACGAATGCTCTGAACCATTTTGATGCATGTCATTCATATGGTCTCATTGCTTTTTCTTTTAATTCGAGGATATTTGTTGCTCATGCCATTCATAAAATCAGTTTTTAAGTTCGAACAACGTGGCTTATATCGAATATTTTTAGGAGAAAGATGGATAATACGAAAAAGAAATTTTATATTATTGAAAACCTATCTTTATTGATGCTTATTTCTTGCTTGATACAACAAATAAGAGAGCACATCTCTATTTATAACATAACAAAACTCCTACACTTTTCTTCTCTAGATTCTTCTTCCATTCTCTATTTCTCTAGATTTTTCTTAACAAAGTATTTTATATAATTCTCTAAATTACATATTTGATAAGTCTAAATTTTATTATCATTTATTTTGATATTTTCTAAATATAAGAATTAAATTTGTTACATAATCAACGTTTCCTTATAAAACCAAGTTTATTTTCAACATCCTCCCGTAAACTTGATTTGTAACAACCCGGAAAATCTGAACCAATTTAAAATTTTTATTTTGGCTATTTCAGTGAATTTTAATAGTTAAAATAATTTATTTTAAATGATAATGATTATGAAGTTAGAGCGTATATATTTATTTTAATTTCAAAAGGAATTATAAATAGTACGGTAGTTTGAAAAGTCAAACCTGAACTTTGACGGAATGTACAGGATTCAAAATTAAACGGATTTTAGTGAAACCAAAAATATCTAAATCTGTTTGAAAATATCTTTCCAACGAATCCAAAAAATCGAAATTTCATAGCGGGAATCAAAAGTTATGGCCTGTTGAATATTCAAAATAGTCGCTTTAGTATAATTTATAGCCCGTATAAAAGGCCATTTTACAAACGATCTCTGTTTTCGATGAAACCACTTTTTTTGGATTCGGAATATCAAATTATTGCTAAGTTTAATTTTCCAGAATTTTTGGATTTAATATGTGAGCGTGGCAAAAGAAAATGTGTTTTGTCAATTTCGGTCAAATTTAATCGACTTAAAAATGGCCATTTTTCAAACGGTCTCAAAATTCGATGAAATTAATTTTGTTAGGACTGTATCGTCAAAACAAAGCCAGAAATATTTTTTCTTGAATTTTTAGAGTCTGTATGTGGCCTCGGTGAATTTAAATATACGATCGAATTTATTTAATAAAGAAATTAAATTTTAAATTGAAGAAAAATGGCAGAAAACAGTCGTTTGGGCTTACGATACATAGCTCATTGGGTCCGGAATGGGGGTTATTAGCTGGGAATGACTGTCGTTGGGCCTGAATTGGAGTTAGTATCAAAATGGGCCTTTATAGGGTTAATTAACATTAAAATATTATAAATACAAGAGAATTAGTCTAACCCTAATCCATTATACACAGTAGCCGCCGCATTCTCTTATTTCAAGGCTGAAAACATTTGAATCTTTCTTCCTCAGTAACTAAGAATTCTTTCAATTTAATCCTTCAGTTCTTTAGAGAATTGTGTAGCCGATTCCTCAATCTATAAATCCATACGTATTTTGACCCGAACCATTACCCGAATTGTCGGATCTAGGCCCGAGAACCCATCGCCATCGAACCGCCGCCCCCAGCCATCCATGCCATCGAGTTGATCGGCGTTCCTCCAGCCGACGCGACGCTCAGGCCTCCCCGACGTCCCACCGGCTGATCTGCAAACCGCTTCATGTATTGATTGAATTTTGGATCCAAAGTTTTGAATCAAAACAGGAAACTCACGGTATATATAAAACTAATGAATTGTAACACTTAATTTCCGTTGCAAACGATGAATTAGATTATAAAAAATGTATATTTTTCATATGTTGACCAAATCCAGCAAAACAAGAGATGTTGGGACCGTGACATCGAATGGGACTTTTTAAAAGAGATTGGAACAGATTCTGAACCCATTAGAAATTTGCAGATCTGAACCACTCAGTTTCAAACGACAGTGAGAAATCCTATTTTGTTTTTATTATTATTTATTTTAAAATAATTAGAATAAATCATAATTGTGTTCTCATTGATTGGCTGTATATTTCTACATGCTATGCTACGTGATTTGATTTGTTTGTGATGTGTTAATGTAGATCTGTTCGTTTGGGTGATATTATGTTGTAATTGAAATTGCCATAAGAATGAATCAAATATTTTGTGGATATTTTGTTGAATCAAAATATTCAACAAAAATAGAGTATCACTTTTATTATATTTGGTTGGAATTATAATTGCCATAAAAATGTATCAAACATCTTTGGTTGTTATTTTGTTGAATCAAATATATTCAACAGAAATGGAGTATTACCTTTATTATTGGATTGAATTAGGATTTTCAATTCAATAAAAATATCACCTTTGTTATTATTGGATTGAATTAGAATTTTCAATTCAATAAAAATATCACCTTTTTAATTATTGGATTGAATTAGAATTTTCAATTCAATAAAAATATCACCTTTGTTATTATTGGATTGAATTAGAATTTTCAATTCAATAAAAATATCACCTTTGTTATTATTGGATTGAATTAGAATTTTCAATTCGATAAAAATATCGCCTTTGTTATTTGTTTGATTTAATTAGAATTTTCAATCAAAATAAAAATATCACTTTTGTTTTTGTTTGATTGAATTAGAATTTTCAATCAAAACAAAATATCACTTTTGTTTGTTATTTGATTGAGTTAAAATTTTCAATCAGAAAGGAAATAGCAGATATTGATTGTCATTTTGTTGAATTGGAATATTCAACAAAAATGAAATATAAATTTCTATCATTTTATGGAACTATTATAAAAATAGAAATGCTCATGTTTTAGATAAAAATAAGGACATTACATTAAAAAAAAAATACATTTTTAATGTAATGTTAAAAATAAAGAAAATGTTCATGTTTATGAACAAAACATGAATTCATTTAAAATATACAATTTTAATGTAATGTTGAAAATAAAGAAAATGTTCATGTTTTTTTTTCAAAACATGAATTCATTAAAAATATACATTTTTAATGAAATGTAAAGAATAGAGAAAATGTACATGGTTTAGAAATCAAAACATGATTCATTAAATATATACATTTTTAATGAAATGTTAAAATAGAAGAAATGTACATGTTTTAGAATTAAAGACATGTAGTCATTAAAAACCATATTTTAATGTCATTCATGAAATTATAAAAATGTACATGTTTAGAAATAAAAACATGTTGTCATTAAAAGCCATATTTTAATGTCATTAAGAAAATTAGCAAAATGTTCATAGTTTGAGCAAAACATGATTTCATTAAAATATACATTTTTAATGTTAAGAATATAAATAGAGAAAAATGTTCATGTTTTTAATCAAAACATGATTTCATATAAAATATACATTTTAATGTAATGGTTGAAAATGAGAAAAATGTTCACGTTTTATAATCAAAACATAATTTCATTAAAAATATACATTTTTACTGAAAGTTAAAAATAAGAAAGTGTTCATGTTTTAAAGTCAAAACATGATTAAACTAAAAATATAATTTTTAAAAAATATACTTTTTATTGTAATAGTAGACAATAAGAAAATGTGCATGTTTTTAATCAAAACATGATTTCATTAAAAATCTACATTTTAATGACAAGAATAGAAAAGTAGAAATTGTACATGTTTTAAAATGCAAAACATGTTATACATTAAAATTTCACTTTTTAATGTAATAATAGGAATGTAGAAAAAGATTTATGTTTTAAAAAGAAAGTATGTTTTACATAAAAAAAATTACTTTTAATGTAATAACAAAAGTTGGACAAATATTCATGTTCTTAAAATAAAACATGTTTACATTAAAAACCTTGTTTTTGATGAAATGGATAAAAATGTATTTATAATTACATCGTATATATTAGAATTTATATGCGTTGTTAAATTAGCATTTATAATTACATCGCATATATTAGAATTTATATGCATTGTTAAATTTGCATTTATAATTATATCGCATATATTAGAATTTATATGCGTTGTTAAATTTGCATTTATAAGTACATCGCATATATTAGAATTTATATGCGTTGTTAAATTAGCATTTATAATTACATCGCATATATTAGGATTTATATGCGTTGTTAATTACATCGCATATATTAGAATTTATATGCGTTGTTAAATTAGCATTTATAATTACATCGCATATATTAGAATTTATATGCGTTGTTAAATTTGCATTTATAATTACATCGCATAGATTAGAATGTATGTGCATTGTCAAACTTACATTTATATATTCTTCATTTGGCATGTTAAATACGTTAGAGAAATCGTCGAAGAGTTTATATATATAATTATATATATATATATATAAATTAAAAATAAACGAATCGCGCGCGGTAGTTCGCGTTTTGAAATCGTAAATTTAAACGATTATACTGAAAGATCCAACCGTCGGATTTTTCCCAAAACTGGAACCGTTAGGACCGCTTTCGGAAGATCTTTCCATCGATATAAATTTTGTTAAAATCCAACGGTTAGATTTCGAGATAAGCGTAAATCAAATTTCGAAAAAAACAGCGCCAAGGTCGCCCATCGACCCGAAGTCGTTAAATGAATATGGCTATTTTTATATAAATAAAAATAGCGATAAATCGTTATTAAATGCTATTAACGATATGAAGTGATTTTAAACTATATATATGCGAGAATCATTTGAAAAGTCCGAGTTAAATCTCATTTCAAATGATTATACGATGATCTAAATTGAAGATCATAAAGACGGCGATTGAAGACCGGCAATCTTCACATCGAAAGGATAACTACCGATGCCTGGCATTGGCTAGCTACCAATAAAGGGTTAAAGTGGTAGTTGTCCGGACGTACTTGTTGATTGTCCGGATATGCGAGCACCTCTCTTCCGTATTGGACATACGGGACGCGGAATAAGGTGACTCCGGTTTCGTTTAGACCCAGAACGGACTTGTAAATGGATGTGTGTCCGACATTGAATTTCATTCCGTGTAATTAAATTGATTTATATTTAATATATATCTGTGGTGGGGAGAATTTATTCTCTTGCTTAACACCCTTCTTTGAGACGCATGAGCTCGAAGGTTATATATTGGTAGTTATCGATCGCATGTCGTGAATTGTCGATGTGACATGCCAAGATGCAATTGATCGAGGCTTTTCTTGAAAAGCAGAGCCTTGTGGATGATGATCAAAGCATAGCCTATTTTGGCATAGCTTTGTGTATTACGTTACCTCGCGAGCCTCACACCCCGGTAGAGTCAGAAACGGGACAAGGGAACGCTGGGAGCACACACGTTTCTTTCTTGCTAGAAGTGGTGTTTAGGTTTTTACAAGGCCCGACATTTTTACTTATGTGGTTGATTGAATGAGGCGCCTCGGTTTTATTGGTCGATTGTGACCATTTTATAGGTTCAATAGGATCGGGAAGCGTGTGTTCACGAATTTCCAATCCACTAAAGTATTTGTGGACCGGCCCTGCAGGATCCAAGGGTTCGCTAATGTCCGAATCCTAAGACATTGCTAGAGTGTCTCAAATCGGTTAGGAGATCGTCCCTAGCCTTCACTCATGATGGAAACCCATTCCCCAATACGACATTACAGTTTTGACTGTAAACCTATATATGGCGACATAGTATATGGTAGCTATGCCATCTAGGATTGATACATTTACTTTAAAGTATTTTTGAAAACATATTAGACACTAATAATAATATTAAAAATATTATTTTCTACGTATCAAGCATTTTTGATCATTATAAGGTAAAACTATATCCTCCGGTTTGCGTTTCACTGTGTGATGGGACTTGAGTCTTATAATAATTTCATTTTCTAAAAAGCATTGCATTGTTTTTAAATAAAATTTATTAAACATATGCACTGGCAATCCAATGGAGTAAACACGTTCCGCGTTAGCGGCGTGGTCCTGTGTTTAGCCATATTGTTAGTTAAGTAAGATTTCTCATACCAGTCCCATGAATGGCTCATAGTTTGTTTCACTTTGCAAACTCGGGTGCCCTCTTCCCACACGGGCAGCCAAATGACAGGCTTTACGTATGGATACTTTTTGGACTGGAGCTTGCTAAGGAAGAAGATGAAGAACCTTTTCTTCTATCTTTTTATTTTCTTCTTGAGACATTTAGACATTATTGAGTTTTGATGTATTTTGGTGGAGATTGAGACTTTATTTCTTTCCTTGTTTAGACTTCCATTTTGCTAAGTGTATCCTGTACTGCGTACTCTGATGTCTGTGATGTTATGTTATGATGACATTTCCATTTCCGCTGCAATGATTTATATGTTATGCTGTTATCTGAGATCTTTTATTGTTTTAATTATGTTATGCTCCTATGATTATCCTTACTTTCGTACCACGGAAGTTTGGGGTTGTCACATGATTTTCTTACTCTACGTACATTCCTCAACCTGTTTCTAATCGAGCAAATGGATCAAATACCTTATCATAGTCAATGATAGCTCTTTGACTATAGACTTTTGCCACCAATCTTGCATTGTATCCACTGCTAGAAATATAGTCTACAACATCAGTTTTTGGCCGATGTCTAAGAGTTTTTTGACTGATGTCTTTGCAAGTGCAGAGAAAGATCATGACTTTAGACATCGGTTTTTAACCGATGTAGTAGACCATCTTTTACATCAGTTTTCTTACACAACTAATGTAGTAGACCATATTTTACATCGGTTTATTTTAACCAACTAATGTAATATATGGTCTATTACATCAATTTTTTTTGGACATTTGATACGATATACTACACCAAAACAGGTGATTCCCAATGAGTATAACCGTCGCAAACAATTTCAGCAACGCTTATTAGTGTTGTTATGGGGGGTGGCAATTTAGTACCAACGCTTATAAGCGTTGGTAGATTTTCTGTCCCAACGCTTATAAGCGTTGGTATATTTTTAGTACCAACGCTTATAAGCGTTGGTAGACCTTCTTTAGCAGCGCTTATAAGCGTTGTAAGATTTTTGTTTGCAACGCTTATACATGTTGCAATATATTATAATAATAACAGAAATATGTATTATCAACTTGCATATTCTAACATTAATAGTCAACTAATAACCAACATGATGATAATATAGACGATATTTAATATGAATCAAAAACTAATATTAAACTCAATGCATACTAATAGATAACATTCATAATCACATAACGATATAGAATATCAGTTAACAATAAACAAGCACAATACATAATTAAGATGTCAAATTCAATACATAATTAGTTTGCTAAATTCAATACATAAATAAGATTCTACAAATACCGAATACGAAACTCTGGCCATATAATGAAGCCTCCATCTGAAAATTCACATAACTTGTACATTCCAATATAAATTTTTCTTCATGTCGGAACCAAAAACTTCTGCAATTGGATCATTATCAAGATCATCCACTGTGCCATTAGAACTACCATCCAATTTTATCTTTTCTTCCACTACCTCTAGAAGTGCCTGCATTCATTGAATATCACATTAAATTGAAAATTTCAGTTTCTTGTTAAAAACAGAAAAACTTGAGTTTGCATCTCGCACAAAATAATATAAACTTGCAGGCTCGGAGTGATCAATAATACCGAACGGCTCAGTTTTGCTGAGCCTTACGGCTCAGTTTTTCTGAGCCATAAGGCTCAGCAAAACTGAGCCACAGTCTCAGAAAAACTAAGCCTTACGGCTCAGAAAAAATGAGCCATAGGCTCAGTTTTAATGAGCCATAAGGCCTAGCAAAACTGAGCCATAGGCTCAGAAAAACTGAGCCTGTGGCTCAGAAAAACTGAGCCTTATGGCTCAGAAAAACTGAGCCATAGGCTCAGTTTTGCTGAGCCATACCTCCGCCACTTACATTGATTTTTATTTCCCCAATACTCATTGGTTGTATTTATGCAAATTTTACATCTTTTGGTTGTTAGCTGTGGATTTCTATTTTCTCAACGTTCACTAGCTGAATGTTGATGGATTTACTTTCCCAACTAAATGCCCTCAGTTTTATTTTCACAACACTCATTGGTCAATTGTTGTAGATTTTACGCCTCTAGGCAAATATTACATCTTCGGATAATATTCCCAAAATTTAAATTTGCAAACATACAAGTAAAAATCATGGAATTTCTTTTAGACCCAAACAAATTGTTTTGTGGAAACTCTAAGAGAGTATGTATTGTATCATAACCCTTACACCCAGAATATTCGCATGTAGTACATCATTAGTTCCTATGTATGCCTTTAGGCCATACTGAACAATAATATCGATATACCATTGATATATTCTTACATCACCCTTGAACTGAATATCGCTTGAAATATCATTAGCAATACATTGCCAGATGTTTTGCTTCAATATTTAAAGTAAAAATATCTTATATAATTATATTTTCAATAAATGTCAATCAGACTTCCAAATGATGGAATAAAAAAGTGACAAATATAACATTGAAGGGTCTGTTTTGGTATACTGTGAATGATGGTATACACCACACAAGAACCCAAATGCATCATTTGTTTGGTTCAGTTGTGACTGCATCTCGTTTTGTCTTCTTTATTGAGTCTTATAATAAAGCAAACCCTACTATTAGAAGTAACATGTTGTTGTTTTCGATCGCTTTCCACTGTTTATTGCTTCAAATCGAAAAGTCGACTTATAGAAATTCATCTCACGTAAACACAAACATATTGCATGCATACATAAGTATGTAAGTACATGTATATGAATAATGTTATAAAGTACAATGACATTTATAATTTGATATCAAATACCCAATACTTTACAATATTATACTAATATTCTTAAATATCGCATATTGATGCTTGACTGATACGTTGACAACCAATTCTACTTAGACTAGGAAACATTGTCTGCTGTTTTAGATCAAGTTTCACCTTGGATCTATGGAACAAAAACTTTCCTTATCTGTCGTTTATCATTTCTAGCAAATTAATATACTTTCCTAGCAAATTTCATGCAGATAAACTCAATTTAATATACTTTCATAGCAAATTATGTAAATGCCAATTCGAGTTATTAACATTTCTACAAAGATAATCCAAATATACCTGTCGTTTATCAAATAACGCCGAAAGATTCAAACCCTGAGATAATGTAATCATTTCAAAGGCATTCATTGCAAGAGGACCTTCTGAGTTATCTCTTACATAATCGGTTACATATTGGTCCTGAAAAATGGCGGAAAACAATAAAAACCTGCATAACTTCAATATGTTAGATGGCAAATGTGCACACTACATGCATCCAACTACTTTATTACATTATGTGAAAAACTAGTGTACAAGAAAAAAACTTCTTGATCCATATATTTATACTAGGCTATAACACGCCTATGAAATGAAATTCTCCAAGTGTGAATATATCTTGATAAAATATAGCTTAATAATTGTCTACCATGTCCATGGCAGCATAAATCATTTGAGCAAAGAATGTTGTATCAAATAAACATAGCTATAACACGCCTATGAAGGAATGTTGTATCAAATAAAAATCATTTGAGCAAAGGCATAACTAATGTTGCCAAAGAATTGGTGAAATAAACAAGATTCACAAACCTCGATTTCATTAAAGACAGCATTGATATCATTCAAATCCACCTCATGTTCAGCAAAGTGTCTCGTTGGAATATAATTTACTTTAAACCAAACATCATTTTGTATTCCTTCAATGCCTACGCTGCATTAGATGAAATTTACTCGCACAAAGTTGATATTCAAATGTGCTGAATGTATAAAGTTTTAAGTGGAAGATAGGGAACAATATATTACTGGACAGAAAATAGTAATACTGGAACATTGTTATGAATGTCTAGTAAGTCATACAACAGTGAGGTCTTGAAAAAAAATTATACTCTAGAAATGAACCGAAGCTGTTAGGGGAATAAGGTTTTTTCTGTAAATCTACCCTATTTTGCTGTAAAAATTATACTCTACATGCACTCTAAATTAAACTCTTGTCATCAATTAAAAATTATACCCTAGAAATCTCTCAAAAAATGCTGTAAATCTCAACGTATTAGCAGCCAGAAAGCTAAAAAACAATTAGAATGTGATGAAATACGTTGTAGTTACAATAAAGAAAAGTACGGACCCACCAACTAAGTAGTACTAATCTAATAACAACATTGCTAACTGTGTAAATTCTAATTTGTCAATCTGCATGAACCATTCCACATGTGAACGAATGCTAAGTTTTTGCTGTTCTATGTTACTCATTATCAAAAAAGGTTTAATGTAAAGCGAAAAGAAAATCAAATGACATACCTTAAAAAGATGAAACCATTCAAATGAAAACGACAAGTAAAGTGAACCGAAGCTGTTAGGGGAATAGGGTTTCAAACGATGAAATCAGATACCTGAAATCGAAATGAACCGAAGATGTTAGGGGAATAGGGTTTCAAACAATGTCCAAAAACGATGAAATTAGATCCGAATGATGTTATTTTAACCTGAAATCGATGAAATTAGATACCTGAAATCAAAATTCATACGATGTGCCCTAAAGCCAAACCTATTCTCCCCCAAAATCCGATTCTTTGATGTCGGAACGGATCTGAACACTTTAAGCTTCGCGATTCTTTGATGCCGGAACGAATTCTAGGATCCTTTTTTTTTTTTTTTTGCGAGTCGTTGGATTTGGATTTTCTGATTTTGCGGTCGAACTATGACAAAGCGTTGGGCAAAACAAATGAGAAATGGAAATAGGGTTATGGACATGAGTTTACCTTTTTACCCTCAGAAAGTAGCCTTAACAACACAAATAAGCGTTGCCAATAAAAAAATTATAATTATTATTTTTGGCAACACTTTTTAAATATAGAAACGCATATTATTGTTACTACCCTACAACATAAATAAGTGTTGGCAATTGTGAAAAAAAAGGGTTACCAAATGGCCAATATGGTGTAGTGATAGGCTGCTTGATACATCAGTTTGTTTACCCATAACTGATATTGATATTGAATAATAACACTATTGTATAAAATTTAAATATTTGTACAGTATTTTTTATCCAAAAAAATATTTTATTTCAATATTCAAAAATAGTACAACTTTCAGAACTCACTATTGTACATTACACTGTTATTCATAAAATCTATTTTATATGCATTACATCTCTCACTACAATACACTCAGTGTCACTCGGTTTATACACACTCATTGACACACTGAGTCTTCATTCGCTTCCAGTTCAGTCCAATCACCTGCATACCTATCACAGAAGCGCACACAGTAGAATGAAACAAAAATAGATTTAACTTTAGGTGAATATAATTTTAATTTCAATTTTTATTTGCCTCAGAATTCTGGTGTGTTTCTCGTCATCTTTCTAGACTTGGTCTGGTATTTATAATTCTATTCTAGACCACTATTGATATTCACAGCAATACACTATAAATACCACAAGGAAGACAAAAGCAGCATGAACATGCGTATGAAAGAAAAATGGCACATGCATATATGCATCAAGTACACACTTGTCCATAAATAGTTCAAAATTACCAGCTTTTACATGTACTAGAACATGGCAACTCAAGTTGTAAGTCATGGCAGCAACACAGAGCATGGTCATGTAATATAGCAAGAGGGTGGTGATGCAGCTCAAGTCATAACAGGTCATAGAACGACAGTTTAAAAGACAAGTCATTAATATGCAATAAAGCTAGTAGCACGATAACAATAAATAGATACAAACATGGACCAACCAAGTAGATTAGGCCCAAACAAATGGTGAAGGTCAAAACGATGCATTTGACATGTACATGAAAGTAAAGAAAAGGGTGTAAAGCATCATCAAATACATGCATCAGCAGACAAGTGATCATAGGGCAATGACACAGCACAAAAGCCAATTCATGCACACAACAAAGAGGGTGTTGTTATATACGAATACAACAGCAGTGAAACAAATGCAAGTATATATACACACAGAAAAGCAAAGAAATGAAGTGCCAGAGATTACAGGTACATGAGCATGGCTATTCAAATGACCATCAATGTCACATGATCACGCCAGTGAACAGATGGCCAATAATAAGCAACATGCAACAGTGCAATATCAAAGATGAAGAAGATCAAACATATAATATGTGTTTGTTTTACCTGATGAAGTAAAGCATGAATGTGGAGGCATATGCATTGTACTAGATACATGAATCTGTGTAGTTAAAGCGCTTAGCAGATCCAATGCGGCGAAGGTCTAAAAAGTCATAGCGGAGATAAAGCGAGAAAACAACATGATATAAAGGATGACTCTAAAATAGCACATGTAACTCGATCGTAGTGTTTTAATGAATGTAAAACCGATAATTAAACGAAAAAATCACAATTAGTTCAACTATAATTAGATTATATTCAATTTTAAACCAAAACATGTGCAAATATCTGTAAATAAAAGTTTATTGCTATTTAACTTAATTAAACTTTATAGAATATAGATTATTTTTATTTCTAAAAATATATTTTAAAATTCAATTAAAAAACCTAAATTCATAGTTTTTATAATGCATAGATGTCATTTTTTAGTTCTTTTCATTCATCAAATATATAGCAGGAATAGCGTAATATAACGAAAATAACTGGATATATCGGGAATAGCGGAATATAGCAGGGCTTAAAACGTAGGGGCTATATCAAAGGCTATTTGGGAAAAGCATAGCGGTGGTAATTCACTATGGGATATAGCAGGGTTATAGCGAGGTAATAATGGGGCATTAACTAAATAGACATGAATCCAAAGACAGTAAGCATCAAGCACAAAGTCAAATGAATCTAGTGAAAGGTATCTATTCTTAATAGTAATCATCATAAAAAGTAGAAAATATCAAACACCAACACAGTTCATATCAGTGATGTTAGTTTCACAGAACAGAGTTGAAGACAGTGAAACATAGATCAAGTGTAGTTCTATTTTTATCAACAATGCTCAATAAACATGAACAAACCAGCACATGCTCATGTTAACACAACAAGTATGTTAACACATCCAGTTTAAATTGTTTAAGTCACAAAGGATTAAAGAATGCAGCATGGTTACAAAATGGTGTACACAACAAGTATGGCACCAACATCAAGCACATCAGGTCACAGCCACATACTATAAGTTAACACTAATCCAATTGCAGCTGTGAAGACACTAATAAATTTGCAAAATCAAATTGACAGCATTTATTCGAATTAAGTAAATGGATAATAAAAAATGTACAAGAGCAACATGAGTAAATAAGTGCACATGTGAACAAGGTCAGCGCAACATTTGTTGAACAAGTGTAGTGAACAAGTGTAGCATCTATTGAATTTTCTATGGCAGAATCAAATGCAAGCAACTATTCTTATCAGTGATGGTAAATCGAAAGAGGCAGAGACTGGATTCAAATTTCATTCACATGACAAGGATCAAGCAAAAATGTCAACACCACAAGTCAACCAATCAGGAAGATCAAAACATAACCAGTTCGGAAATATCAAATGCCAAGGCCACAAGTTCAAATCAAATACAAGTGCAGCAAGGAAACTATGTACATAACACAAAGACCCGAAGCACAAGTTCCAAAGTCAAATTCTAGTGCATCAAGGGAAATGTGTATAGCAATTACATGTGTACATACTCAATGAAACTAAATTGGTAACAACCAATCCAACAGGAAAGATAGAGCAAGTGCAGCAACCATAAGGAACCACAATGAAACACATAGATTTACGCAATAATCAGAACCAATTCATGGCATACGAAATTAGAAATCATTATTTTTAGGGTTTCAATACCCTATATATTCACCAATCATCACCGACAAAAGATTGATTGAAAACCGCAAGCTACAATTCAAATGCAAGTGTTAATAAAAGGTAAGAGAATTCACAATTCGATTAGGGTTCTGGTGGCCCCAAATCTCGAAGAGGCTGGTGACTGCGAGACGAGATGTAAGTCAAGCACAGGACAGAGAAGCTTAAGGAGGCGACAACGAGTTTGATTCTGATGGTGGTGACAGCGACAAGTTGTGGGTTGATTTAGAGGAAAGAGCATCGATCTGCGGTGGCGTTGAACCATGCGTCTGTTAATGTCACTCTTTATCAGAATACATTACATTCTGTGAAGCGTTATAGGTAAACAGGAATAGAAACATCACAAGACAGATATAAAATAACAGCGAGATTTAAAACTTTATTCTTCAAACAGAAAACATTGTTGTCCAAAATCCAGTTACAACGTAAGTCTGAAATATAGAAAACCCATTACATCAAATTAAAATATCTGCCTTGTACTAAAATCATCAGAGACAGTAATATAAATTCATAGTCCCCAAAAATAGCCATAGCAAGGTAGACAAGAAATCAAAGCGGTACATTTAAGCAGCTCCAAGCGAAAACAGAAGAGAGAATCCTAATCAAGCCTGAGTATTCCCACCCTGAGAACCTGGGGGGAAAAGGAAGAGAGAGAAAAGGACACAAAACGGGTCAGGCATAAAGTCTGGCGAGTCCAATTACTTTTAGCATATAAATAAGTAAACGCATCATGACAGGCATATAAACTGGATGAGAGAGATAACAATATCATAAGACAGGTATAACAGACTGAGAAGGATAAACAAATAAACAGAACAGAATAGATTACGCTTCCCAAATACTTTTCTCTGTACCAATACTAGTATAACATAAATAGAATGATCCCAATAGAAACATAATGGTAGACTTAGGGGTACTTCTAGTGACGGGTTTTACCCCTAACGATAATAACAGGCAGCCCAACAGAAATAACGAGTGTTACCCCAAATGATAACAAGGGCGCATAAACAAGCAGGACTAGATGTAACCTTATTACGACCACAATTGATCGACTCCCTATTCCGTAAGTACCATGTTCCGGCCACATAGTAGGATGTATCACTTCCTAAAGTGGCAACCCCTAGATAGACACAGCCATATTTGCTTGTGTTATAGCGTCTTATTTTCTCGGGCAGGCGGATCCATGCACGCACATGGCTCCGTTGGAACGCGTATGGACCTCTTATAATCATCTCATTAAGTGTGCCCTGACCTCTACCTAGTTTGGGGTCCCCCTTTTGATACCAGTATGGGTTACTGACTAATACGAGTCCCACACAACATATGATACAAGCCACCCCTAGGCTTGCATCCCCACTACTAGGATTTTGACAGGTTATGCCTAACAGATTTACAAGCCCGCATAACCCCAACATATAAAACAGTTTAAGTTTGTTGGGTTCGTATAACCCTCCATAGATTTAAGCAGATTTACTTAGCCTCCCATTGGTTCAAACAAGTTTACTTAACGCTTACACAGACTGACAGGTTCATATAACCCCTACAGATTTAAACAGGTTAAGTATTACAGGTTAACAGGTTATTATCATTCCCCCTTCATGTATGTCAATGCACCAGACCTCTCACATTAAGTTGACCACTTGTGGGTGCTAGATATGTCGGATGATTCCGGGTAGAATTCTACCACAAGATGGGCTTAACCTCGTGTCTTAGCACCATTACGTGTACATTTACGCACTAGACTCCCCACATTAAATTAACCACTTGTGGATGATGGATTTGCCCGGCGGTTCCGGGCAAACTTCTACCACAAGTCGAATTTAACCTCGTGTCTGAGTGCGGTTATAATTTCTATTTACTGTGAATTTATGCCTATTCATTCTTAAACAATTATTCATGTTCATCATAGGTTATGCCCCCAAATCCCAGTCCTGATTCACAATACAAGTTATGCCCCAATTTATCTTTCCCTACCGTTCCCAATTTCGTCCGTTCACATATTTCAGCGATAGGCCTAGGCTCGAAGGTAGCCTAGGCTATAAAAATAAAATGGGAAAGAGGGAGAGAAGAGAACAGAAATAGGCATAATAACAAAACATGCATATGATGATAGAAATAGCCATAATAATAGAATATGCATACGATGGCAGAAATAGGCATATCAGGAATAGGCATATGAGAACTGAACTGTAGATCTGGTGTATACGTAATGGCTGATCGGTTTAGGTATGAATCATTCTTAACAGACATGAACTCACCGAGACTGGATTACTTGTTAAATGTTTATATCTAAAAATAACATGAACTCACTGAGACTGGATCTAAAGGACATAGAAAAGAATGTTGATGTTGAAGCAGAGATTCTTGAATACGTATAATTCTTTGTTGAAGAAGAATAGGCTAATTCAATCCAAGCTGGGGCAACATCTCGGTATCTCCACTATTTTGGGTGAATAAAACAATAGAATGTTGTCCTATTTATAGCCTACCGCCAATGAATCTCGTTCAGAAACACGTCCAAGTGCAGGGAAGGAATATGGCCCGGATCTGGGGTGGGTCGACCCCGGGGTCGACCCTAGGGTCGACACCCCCTTGTGTGGATCGACCCTTGGGTCGACCCCTATGGAGTGTGGGTCGACCCCCAACGTGCCAGAATCCCGCTTCGATTTCCCGCTTTGATTTTTGAATTATTTTGAGTTCTGGACTTGATTTGTTTATATATAATTCCCTTATACGTCACAAACTTCTAAGCTTAATAACTTCCTCATACGATGTCCATTTTACGCAAACTCGGAGTCTATCTTAAGCAGAATTCCAATACGAACTCAATGGTAATGTCTTTTTCCCTTAATTCCCAATATTTAATTAAGTATTCTTTAATTTATCATTATAATGTTCTTTAAAATTATGGGGTGTTACATTCTCCCCTACTTACAGGATTTCGTCCCCGAAATCTCCAAGTTAAGAAGAATGTATATCGTAACATCCATCATCCATCTACTCATCCACTAATCACAGACATCCATTGTCCTTAAAATATTTCTAATGCTTATATGAACATATACAAAGGTGTGTGTATGTGTCCCTATACTAATGCGAATGATTAGGCGGTCTACTGATTCAGTCGACCTCCTTAATGCAATGTATGTCAGTGCCATGAATCCAACATGTATGCAAATAGTCCTAGTATCTCATGTGAATGCTATATGCGTGCACAATCATTTATCCAAATGCAACATTCATGTGATGATACACCCATTTCCATCCATAGATAAAAATATGCACATGCATCTGTATGCGGTTGAGAGTGATTGAGCCGATCTAGTGCCTAGTGTGTGTATGTATATGCATCCACGAGCAACCACAAGCAAACACTTGCATCAACTTGCATCCATCAAACATAACATGTCTCAAACACATGTTTACATCTATTGGTTCCCTACTTTAAGGTCAAAGATTCGATCGATATGATACACTTAATGACAGAAACAAGTACGAATAAAAGCTTTTGGAAAAAGAAGTTAAGAACATACCCTTGAAAAGAAAAGGGTATGAAGCGCGAATCTTGTCTTCGGTCTCCCAAGTTGCACCTTCACGGTCTTCTCCCCATTGAACTTTCATCAACTTGACCTCTCAATTGTGTAGCTTCTTAACCTATGATCCAAGAATACGGGAAGGAACTCGTCTAACTGTCGCCTTCCGTTCTACCTCGACTTTCTCAAGCATACTCGGCTTAACTACTTTTGCAGTATCATGCAGACACTTCCGTAAATGAGAAACGTGGCCTGAACACCGGCCAATCTCTCTGATAGCTTCACCCTATAGGCTATTTGGCCAATCCTTTCTGTTATGGGAAATGGCCCTACAAACCTTGGCGCCAATTTCCCTACACATCCAAAGCGAACCACATTCCTCAAAGGTGATACCTTGATGAAAATCATGTCTCCCACCTTAAACTCAATATAAGTCCTTCTTTATCTGCATAGGACTTATCCCTGTACTAGGCTGTCTTCATGCGTCTGCAGATAAGATCAATCTTCTTTGAAGTTTCTCTTATCATCTCAGGTCCAAGTAGAAGCCTATCTGTAGACTCCCACCAACAAGTCGGTGATTTACAAGGTCGACTGTACAATGCCTCGAAGGGTGTCATGCCAATACTAGCTTGATAACTGTTGTTGTATGCGAACTCTACAAAAGGAAGATGCTCCTCCCATATCCCTCCGAAATCTAGGATACACAGTCTTAAAAGATCCTCAAGAACTCTATTCACGCTTTTCGACTTCCCATCAGTCTGAGGGTGATAAGCGGTGCTAAAACACAACTGTGTACCTAATGCCTGCTGCAAGCTCCTCCAAAACTCACTGGTGAATATGGGGTCACGATCACTCACAATACTGGAAGGTACTCCTTGTAGACGGAATATCTCACGAAGATAAACTGCTGCCAACCATGCTGTCGTTTTCTTACTCTTAACAGGAACGAAATGAGCGCTCTTAGTAAGCCTGTCAACTATATCAAAAATACAAGTGTTTCCTTTCCTCGATCTAGGCAAACCATTAATAAAATCCATAGAGACACTCTCCCACTTCCACTGTGGTACCTCCAAAGGATGAAGTAAACCGCTGGGCCTCCTTTGCTCAGCTTTGACTTGCTGGCAAATCAAACATCGAGAAACAAACTCTGCTACGTCTTTCTTCATCCCAGCTCAAAAGAAAACCCTCTTATATCTCTATACACCTTATCACCGCCTGGATGGATAGTCATCCTAGAATGGTGGGCTTCCTCAAGGATGGTCTTCAACAGACTCCCAACTAGGGGAACACAAAGCCTTCCATCTCATCGCAACCACCCTCTATCATCCATGGAATATCTACTGAGGTGACTAGAAGTCTCCCCTATACTAAGCCTATCCAAGATGTCTACTATCTGTGGGTCCTCTCGCTATGAAGTTCTTATCTGATCCATAAGAGTAGGTCGCACCTCTAAGGATGCCAACAAACCAGGTATAAGATCCGTAGATGGCCTACAATCAAAAGTCGATATATACTCCAAGCTCCGCCTCTCTATGAATAGTGGACTCAAAGTTATCTTATGCCTACTCAGTGCATCCGCCACCACATTACCCATGCCAAGGGTAAAAGAAATCTCAAAATCATAGGACGCTAGGGACTCCATCCACCTCTGTTGCCTCAAATTGCGATCCTTCTGCGACAACAAATACTTGAGAGATTTATGATCGGTATGCAACTCGAACTTCTCACCAAGTAGATAATGAGGCCATGTCTTAAGCGCGAATACCATGGCAACCAACTCTAAGTTATGGGTAGGGTAGTTCTTCTCATTAACTCTCAACTGTCTACCACCGTAACATACTACCCTACCTCTTGCATCAAAACAACACCAAGCCCTATGCCACATGCATCAGTGTATACTGTGAACACCTTGTTTCTGTCAGGCAGAGTCAAGACTGGAGCTGTTGTCAGAACCCTCTTCAATCACTGAAAAGCATCCTCAAAGACAATATCCTAAGAAAAGGTCGGATTTCTCTTCGTCAGTCTGGTGAGTGGGGTTGATATCATCGCGAAGTCCTTAATGAACTTCCTATAATAGCCCGCTAAACCAAGAAAACTCCTCACCTTCGTTGCATTCTTTGGAATCTTCCAATCTTGAACTACAACTACTTTCGCGGGATCCACTGCTATCCCATCCTTAGAGACCACATGCCCTAGAAACCTCACTTCCTTTCTCCAAAAATGACATTTATAGAATTTTGCCTTAAGCTGATGCACTCTGAGAGCCTTCAAAACCTCACTTAAATGTAGGGCATGCTCATCTTCACTCTTGAGAAGATCAGAATGTCATCCACAAAGACCACGACAAACTTATTCAGAAACTCCCGAAACACCCTACTCATCAGATCCACAAAATAGGCGGGTGCATTCGTCAACCCAAAAGGCATGACGAGCCACTCGAAGAAAACATTTGGAGTTCTAAAAGCTATCTTGTCTATACTATCCTTGGCCACCCTCAACTGATGAAACCCCATGGCCAAGTCTAACTGGGAGAAAACGGATGCACAAACAAGCTGGTCAAATAGATCATCTATCCTCGGAAGTGGGCGCCTATTCTTTTTAGTGAGCTTATTCAACTCCCTGTAATCCACACATAAGTGAAGCGAACCATCTTCCTTAGTCGCAAAAATGACTGGAGCACCCCCATTCCGATATGCTTCGCCTAATAAACCCTCACTCAAGTAGCTCCCCTACTTTCTAACTGAGCTCCCTTCTTTCTCACGGAGCCATGTGGCACAAAGGCAATGCAACTGGCTTTGCATTGTCCACCATGTATATCCGGAAATCAATCTCGCGCCTTGGAGGCAATCCCCGAACCTCCTCAAAAACATTAGGATACTCACAGACTACTGGTATTGATCGTAAATCATCGATAGAATCATCATGCGATTCTAGGAAACTAAGCATGACAGACCCCTTAGGGTCAAAAGAAATCTCAAGAATGCTCCCATGGAAAGTCAAAAGCCTAACGACCCTCCACTCACAGTCTATAATGGCACCATACATGGCTAGCCAATCCATCCCTAGAATCAAACCATAGTCCGTTAAACCAAGTACATATGCGTCGCACTCAAACTCGATGCCTAACACAGATATCCTCAAACCCCGACAAATCATAGACAGATGAGTTGTGCCCCCAATGGGGTTTGAGACAACAACGGGATCTGAAACCATACTAGTACTAAGGTGCAGGGACTCAACCACAAAATCAGATATAAAAGAATGCAAAGCGCTAGAATCAAAAAGAGTTCTAATAGGATGTTCGGAAAGAGAAATCAAACCTTCAACAGAAACTTTCCTACCTCTTCTGGTACACTGGCCACGAGAGCATGCACCTGCCCTCTAGAAGATCCTTCCCTTTGGCCCTGTCATTGCTTCTTCGGGTACTCCCTGGTATAGTGTATGACCTCACCACAGTGGAAACAAGAATTCCTCCTTTTTCTACAATCTTTACTCAAATGACCCGCGCGTCCACAACTATGACATTTCCCCTTGTCTCAGGCTTTGTCGTTCTTTCCTCCCTTCCTTTTCTATTGTTGTTCTTTCTTGGGCCACACATTCTTGTTTTATGTCTCATCAATGTTAGCCTCTTTATTTTTGGCTTTATCTTCTTCGTGCATTAATGCCATATCAACGAGTTTCTTGAAAGTTGCCCCCATCAGAATATGAGGCATAGCCAACCCATGGAGGGATTCATTTAACCCTCTTGCAAACCTCGAAGCTTTCTTGTGCGGGGTATTCACTAGCTCCAAACCAAACCACGCCAATTGATTGAAATTATTGACGTACTCTTTGACAGACGTGCCTCCTTGCTTAAGTGCCAGAAACCTTTCCATTTGCATACTCTCTTTTGCCTGAGAAAGAAACTTCATCTCGAATCTCTGTCGGAAATCACCCCAAGTCTCAACTGGATACCCTGCTTGCGTCACTTCCCACTAGAACGAAGCCTCATCCTTCAGCTGCCAAACGACGAACTGGATCTTCCTACGGTTGTCAACCTCAAAAATCTCAAACAAATCCTCCATCTCTTTAAGCCAATTCCTTGCTTCTACAAAAGTCTCAGTTCCTCGGAAAAGATTTCCTCCCATCGCACATAAATCCTTGCAAATCTTGGATAAATTATACGCTCGTGGAGGAGGAGGGACAGCGGCTACAGCTGAGGTTGGGGCGTTTGCTCGGCCTTCGGCTGGTGTCGTAACCTAGAGATATCTACGAAACCAAGCCGATGTTTGAACGCCCTCAGGAATATTCGGTTCCCTAAACACGCTGAAAAGAAAAGGAAAAGCGATTCAAACAGAATATCAAAAGATATTTCATGTGGCTTTGGGGAATATGTTTTTCAAAATAGACTTTTCTTTTGAAAATACTTTCTTTTAAAACCTTTAGAAAACAATTTTCAAAATCTTTTATCCATCTTGTAACCTTCAGCTCTGATACCAAACGTGACACCCCACATCCGTTAATGTCACTCTTTATCAGAATGCATTAAGTTCCGTGAAGAGTTATAGGTAAACAGGAACAGAAACATCAAAAGACATTTATAAAATAACACCAGAATTTAAAACTTTATTCTTCAAACAGAAAACATCGTGGTCCAAAATCCGGTTACAACATAAGTCTGAAATACAGAGAACCCGTTACATCAAATTAAAATATCTGTCTTGTACTAAAATCATCAAAGTGTAGTAATATAAAATCATAGTCCCCAAAAATAGCCATAGCAAGTTAGATAGGAATTCAAAGCAGTACATCTAAGAAGCTCTAAGTGGAAACAGAAGAGAGAATCCTAATCAAGCCCGAGTGTTCCCACCCTAAGAACCTGGGGGGGAAAGGAAGAGAGAGAAAAGAAACAAAACGGGCCAAACATAAAGTCTGGCGAGTCCAGTTACTCTTAGCATATAAATAAGTAAAAGCATCATGACAGGCATATAAACTGGATGAGAGAGATAATAGTATCATAAGACAGGTATAATAGACTAAGCAGGATAAACAGAATAAACAGAACAGAATAGATTACACTTCACAAATACTTTTCTCTACACCAGTACTAGTATAACAGAAACAGAATGATCCTAACAGAAACATAATGGTAGACTTAGGGGTACTTCTAGTGATGGGTTTTACCCCTAACGATAATAACAGGCAGCCCAACAGAAATAACGGGTGTTACCCCAAACGATAACAACGGGCTCCTAAACAGGTAGGTCTAGATATACCCTAATTACTACCCCAATTGATCAGCTCCCTATTTCGTAAAAACCCTGTGTCGGCCCCTCAGTAGGATGTATCACTTCCTAAAGTGGCGACCCCCAGATAGACGCATCCATATTCACTTGTTCTATAGTGTCTTTTTTCCCAAGTAGGCGGATCCATGCATGCACATAGCTCCGTTGGAAACGCGCCATCAGACACCTCCACCTATATGGACCTCTTATAATCAACTCAGTAAGCTTGCCCTGACCCCTACCATGTTCGGGGTCCCCCTTTTGATACCTGTTAGACCAAAAAGTGGTTCTAACACCCAATTAAACGATAATTCTAAATAAAATAGAAAGAAAAACAACGAGAACACAAGATTTATAGTGGTTCGGCGTTAAAGAGCCTACGTCCACTTTATACCTTTCTGATTGATGATTTGAATACAAGTACAACGATAATAACCACTCAATCTCACTTATACAATTAATAATCTCTCTCAAATTCGTAGGATTACACTTCAAAATTTTGGATATAATCTAAATAAACCAAAGAAATTCGCTAGTCAAGGAGTTAGCGTCAATACTTTGCCAAAAGATCCCTTAAAATGGTGCTTGGTGGTGTATTTATAGGCTGAGAATTCATCCGGTTTGGGTGCCATGTGGGACCCATGCTGTACATTTCGGGTTCGAAGGTTCTAGGATGGTGACAACGCATCAGAATCATGGGATAATGGGCTATAACTGTCCCGGATAGGTGGAAATATAATGTGTAACTGTCTGTGAGTTGTAGTTGTCGGTTTGGGTCGGATTATAGGAAGGCGGTTCGGATCGTACGTCAGGGGATCGAACCGAACCGAACTAGGGCTTGTAACCTGGACTCGGTTTGTTGTCTTGGTTTTATAAATGATGGGGTTCGGGTCAGAATACCGATCCAATCCAGAAACCTGATCACTATACTCTTTATCCTTGAATACATTGGCAAATTAATTCCTTAGCTTTGGGTTGCCTGATAACAAAGTAGGCTAACATTTTACCCCCTCGAAGTACGTTCTATTGGAGGCGATGGGACGTGCTTCGATGCTATCATTCTATCCATTTTTCAGTCGATGTAGATCAATAGTTGTTTATATCTGCCGGTAGAGTCGTAATTCTCTATGGAGTCGTATTTTTTGGTATCTGTGGAGCCTATAAATACATCCTGAAATCAAGAATTATTCCTGCCACTTTCAGCAACTTCGAGACTTCGTTTAAGGCCCAAGCAATTTTCCCGGTAATGTTCTTATAATGTGTGTTCGTAAGTCTTGACATCTTCATTTACATTTACTTATACTCCTTTTTATGTATTGCCAAAGTTGCGTCGTCAAACTAGAAATTACACCTTAGATTGAACTGGTCAAATTCTACCCATCTTATACCCGGTCCATTGCAATACGTTTGGGCTAAAAGGGCTTGTAATCACTTGCTTCTATCCTAAGTGGGTCGGTCCGAAATGTCACATCAGGGAAGATTAAAAGCCTCTTTGACCCAATATATAAGTTTTCCTCCATTGTCTCCCTTTCTTTTACTTCTTTTATTATACCTTCATCAAACCCTTTCTTTACGTAGCCAAAACCCTAATCCTTATTTTCTAACTTCAATTCGATTTCTGAATTCAATCATCAGTAGGTTTAAATTCTTTATTTCACATGGTTTAATCCTTGAATTCATACGAAAATGTCTGGATTCCCATGTTAATACACATCGATTTAAACAAATTACTGATGGAGTTAATATTGAGGTTGCTCGAGCAGCCGCCGCCATCTTCGTTGAAAGAGACATCGCCGTTGCCTCCTGGCGGTAGTGCAGATGGACGGTGTAGGGGATATTGGCACTCAGATTGATCCCTCGTCATGATGGATAGTAAGAGATGATGGGAATTCCGTTCTTGATGTGCTGGGAAAAAGGATAAAGACGGTGATGAAGAAAAATCTGGTTTGGATCGGGCTAGGTCATTGCAAAAGGGAATTGAGGAGTGTTCAAGAAAAAATAACATGGTTGCAGTGAATCGATCGGTTCAGATTGAATCTCCCCTATTAGATTTGGGAGAATTCAAATCCATTAGGGTTGAGGTAGTTCCATAAAGGATCTCGACCCAAACCGAGTTGGTTTCCTTCACGCACCCTTAACCAAACAGATGTTGGTTTTCCTAGTAACTCTGAACCGAACCGATAAGTCTATCCAAATAATCCTATTTCATTACGATGTCTGCATATAAACTTTCGAACTGCTCCGCTATCTTAGAACTGGATTTCTGAGCCGAATCGATAGTATTCCACATGAAACATATATACGATCTAAACACATCACTCAAACTTGATTAAGACTTGGAGCTTGGACGAAGCAAATTTATGGCATACAATTTCACAAAATGCTTAACCTAAACCAAATACAACTTATAAACTCATGAATATTTAGGATAGAACCCTTGTAATTGAATATTCCTGGGATGAACGAACAAACGACTGCTAACTTTTCTTTGCACTGCATTCCATTATGCTTGCTTTTATATTTTCTGATTCCAGTTTTGCACACACTAGCACATCTTAGCACACACACACGGGGAACTCGGGCAACTACACTCTAATTTCTGTTATCTATTCGATAGTACAGCGATCATGACTAAAAGACGTTCGTCTAGGTTAGTAGAGAGAAAAGAAACCGTTGGGTCATTTGAAAATTCCATCATCGAAGACGTATCCTCTACTTCGGACCTAGATTGGGATAGTGCGGGTTCATACTACGAGATAGAAAATAATAAAAGTGTAACATCATCCGGAGGTGAAGTTTCTATGGATGAAGAAGAGGAGGGGGAGTAGGAGACAATCGCGCTCCTGATGAATTCGAAAATGCCAGTATCTTAGAATCACCTGGTGACTCAGTTGAGTCGACAATTGACAACCCCAAGCTTACGCGAATAGGTTTAAAGCATGGAATTCTTCGAAAAGACACTGAGTTGGATGCTAAAACAGATCAACCTCATAATCCACCCGAAGGGTATATGGCGATTAGTAGGTTAATGTGAATTGTTGGGGTGATACTTCTATTTCCACCATTCGTCGTCGATCTTCTGAGACGAATGCAAATCGCTCCCATGCAGCTCCTCCGCAATGCCTATGCTTATCTGTACACTTTATACATCGTTTGTAGCGAAATTCTTGGGATGGAGCTTACCTTTGAAGATGCATGCATCTTCTACAATTTCAAACACCGAACACAAGATACTCCGTCCTTTGTATATTTCGAACCGGTGTTGAAAAGGAAGATAATTAGAGTACCGTTCATCATCAAAGTAGGTGATGTGAAACCTGAATGGTTTTATATTAAGAAGCAACCGGGATGTGCTAGGCGATGGCTTAAATAGAGTAATTTTCAGGTCCCAATATTCTAGCTTTAATTGTTGCCGCCAGTGTATTGATACATCTCATCTTTATTTACAGTTGCTAACCCAAGGCAGGAAGTGCATCAGGTGTACTTGGATCGCCTGAATCGCCTACTTAATGGTGATAAAAAATTTCTGACTATTAGAGAATGTCTAATAGATGAGTATCTTCATCGCCATTGCTTACTTTCTATGACTTGTAGCATATGCCACGGAGAAGTTCCTTACGTATATGTGGCCCCGGTTGAGGGGCCAGGTGAACCTTTAGTTGAAAAGGGAGGAAGTTCGAAGGATCCAACTGTGCTTCGAGAGAGTCCTTCTCCCACTTCAACCCAGGACAACATATTAGCGAACATAGTTGCCGGAGATAGGCATAAATATATTACCCTTGAGGATACAACCACTCCCAAAAAACCAAATTCTCCAAAAAAGCAGCAATCGGCCAAGTCTCGAGGCGACAATTCTTTCATGGATGATTCTATATATCAGGTTTGGGGAATATTCCCTTTCCCGACGCCATTTACACTTCACAAGATTTTGGAACAGATTCTTTCTTTCCCATTTCCAAAAGAGGAGTTACTCCCGTGAAGGCCGGGGATACTACATAGATAGTCCTGGCTCTAGGCTTCGGTTTGTTGGGGGGATAATTTAGGATAGACACAACACACTTGCACTGCACGTCACAGCACTCACCATATTAATCCTAATTCTAATATTTGCTTGTACTGTTTTACAGGAAAAATGACATGTTAGCGCTATGATGTCAGGAATGTGCGCTTAAGCATGCCCAGGTTCGAATCTGATACCGAACATGGTCGGCATGAAAGTCGTGGCAGAGATGACAGAAGGAACTTCCCTCCTCAACCTTACTGACCCTCCCGCTCCCGGTCTCTACATCATCAAGACTCGGAAAAATACAAGAGCTACTCTACACATAGGGAGGGGGACAAATATGCTTCTAAAGCTCTACCTTCCTCCAAGGAGAAAACTCATCAGGGGAAATCATCAAAGAAAGGTTCCAATCCAAAAGAGAAACAAAAGGAACCAAGCAAAGAAACAGAGAAGAGTAAAAAATCTATCATGCCATCTAAGCGCCGCAACATTGACATTACTACAACAAGGCCAATCGTGAACAAAGCCAAGTTGGAGCTCATTTTGGGAACATGCATTTTATTCCAGCTCTTAAGCCAGAAGACTCCGACTGGGCAAAAGAAGTTAAGGCCAGATTGATTTTGTGGATACTCAATACAGAGAGATGAAGAAATATCTGCGTATCTTTCCAAGATCATTCAGGATTTGCTGGCCGATGTTAAATACATGCAGGATAATGCTGATTTTGATGCACAAGCCATTGAGAATGCCGAGAAGAAACTTGAGGAGGCTCAAACCAAGCTGGCTCTTGCGCAGCGCGACATTGGTAACTACAAGGAACAATTTGAAGAGTTGCAAAAGCGTTATCATGCTAAACTTGAATCTCATAGCCAGGAACATATAGATTTGAAGAAACAGATTGATGATGCTAAGTCTAAGATTATCAAGGCAAAATCATCTTGCACTCATCTTGAGCAGGAGAAGGCTGAGTTAGCAAAAATAAATGCTGAGCTAGAGGTCAAACTAGCAGAAGCCGAATCAAGGGCAGCTCTAGCTGAGGGGAATACATATGTTGCTCTTAAGTCCGCTGAGGATGCTAATGCAAAACTTGTTAAGGCTCAAAAGGAATTGGATGATGTTAGTGAGACCATGATAGAGTTCTTCGCTCTGGTAATCCGCTATCGAGATATTTCATGGATTAAAGACTACCCGACAACTTTGGTATATGCATGGGATCAATTTGTGAATGGGAGAAAAACAACTTACATCGATGAGGGAAAGCTCATCGAAAAATATCTCAAGGACGAGGAGCTGGAACGCTTAGCCGAAGGGCGCAAACTTATTGTTGATGCCATGGAGGAAGAGAAGCGCCAGCTTAAGGGAAAACAAGTTACTGATGTTGGTTCTTCTTTTTTTGTTTCCGGGGCTGCATAAACAGAAGGATATGATCCCGACAAGCCAGCACTCCCAAAGGCATCGCTCCTGTCTCCCATTGCTGAAACAGCTTCAGAAACCCCTGCTGTCCGTGTTGAAAATTCATCCGAAGGTATCCCCATGTTTTCACCTCAATTTGTTAAGGCTATTTCAACTTTCCCCCTTAATGTTGGAGCATCTATTGAAGAACCCAAATTTTCTCTTGAGTTAATAACTGTTGCTTCTCGTTCTTTAGGTGCCAAGCCAGCCGAGAAGGCTGACGAACAACAAGAAGAAATCACTGATACGAAGTATGCTGAGAAGACTAAGGAGAAAAAGGAAGAAGCCCCTAACTCAAAGCCTGGGGAGAAGGCCGAGGATAAAAAAGAAGAAGTTACAGACAAAGCTCTCATGTCGTCCAATACTGGGATTCCCAAAGATGGGGATATGATAGACACTTTGAAGGACGATGGAGACAATGATGGAAATGAGGAAGATGACGATGTTGTAATGACTGGAGGCTCGGAGGGAGCCGGTGACATGACTTTGGCTGAGATGAAGGCGAAGAAAGATGCACTTCTAAAAGCTAAGGTCGAAAAGGAAGATCCCCTTAATGTTGATCCTCTTCAAGCTATTGCTCCTCAGTCAGGATTAATTGTCAAGCTTTCTACCCGATCAATAAGTGGGAGTTTAAGTCAACAGTCTCCAATTGATCCAAATGTGCCTCCAACTGACAAAGGTAGAAAGAAACGCATTCTAACCGACGCTAAGCGAGAGGAGAAAGCTAGGCTCAAAGCTGCCAAAAAGTCCAAAATCTCCCCGAAGCCCAACTAAAATGGAGATCAATCTTTTCTATTTTGTTTCCCACTGGCCTGCTGTTATTGTAGCGAGTGTGGCCCTCACATCTTTTGATTAGTTTCCTTGTACAAACCTGCACTTATGTGAATAAATTATCTTGTTTTTCTACGATATCATATGTTCGCAGGTTTGTTAGTTGTTTCATGTAAATGTCTTAATTGTGAAAGTGTCATTAGCATAAGAAATAAATGATAAATCACATCACAGATGAGTTTCCCTGCAAACATGCAAACAACAATATGTGCAGTGCAAAAATTATTACTGAACTAAGTAATAAATAACAGGGGGATGTGACGTGTATGCCCCTAATCAATCTTGAATAACATGTCTATCCAGGGCTTGTTCAAGATTGATTAGGTTCGACATTAGATTGCACCCAGTTCTTTGGTGGGGTTAAGATTCTTTTTCATTGGTCTTGTTCTTAGTACTCGTATACTCTCCTGTCGCATTACCAGGTTAGAGTAAGTTCAAGGTGGTCTTTTATTGGGGTGCACATTTATGCCTTGGGGACGTCATCTTCCCATCCTTTATACTCTCTCTCGAATCATGAGAGTTAGAGTTTGGGAGGTTTCCTTCCCGTCCTTAATACTCGACTACGTGAGCGGTCATCTCATTCGTTTTGGTTTTCCCTCTGCACCGAATTTCTTATGGCGGGGTTTCACCTGTTCGAGTATTATATTTGTTTCCAATCTCTGGTTCAAGTTTAGTGCCTCATACCCAGAGTAAAACCATCACAAGACAAAAAGAGATAATTGCATGAAAAATAAATGACACAATGTTTTTATAGTGGTTCGGCCAAGTCATAGCCTACGTCCACTTTATAATCTTTTGTTTATACTAACTAGACTTTTCCAGGAAAGTCGTGCCTTTTTACATAGTCTATAAAACAAAAGAAAATAGTATAAATTTAAGTCAAATACTGCCGCAAGTGTTGGGCATTCCATGCTCTGGGTACCTCTTCACCATCCACGGTCGTCAACTTGAAAGCTCTTGTATCAAGTTTCCGTTGTATGGTGCACGGTCCTTCCCACTTTGGACCCAAATGAACAGGGGTCGGGAAGACACGTTTCAAGACCACGTCTCCAAGTTCAAAGGTCCAAGGCCGAACCTTTCTGTTATAATATCGTGCCACTTGGCATTTGTGCCTAGAGACATGCAAATCCGCTTCATCTCTTTTCTCTTCAACCATGTCTGGGGATTTAAGGAGAAGCGCTTTGTTAGTCATTGGATCGTAATACCTTGTCCTGTGAGAGGGAACTTTCAACTCCACTGGAATGACTGCTTCTGATCTGAAAGAAAGTGAAAAAGGGGTATGACCCGTTGCCGTTTTGCAAGTCATTCGGTAGGCCCATAATGCTAATGGTAGTTCGTCGACCCACATGGCTTCTTCCTGCTCTAATCGCTTCTTCAGGATGGACTTAATGATTTTGTTTATTGCTTTAACTTGTTCGTTTGATTGCGGGTGAGCTACTGCAGCGTATCTCTTATCAATGTTATACTTCTGGTAGAATTCCTGAATTCATTGCTATCGAATTGGGTTCTATTATCAGTTATGATGGTTTTTGGAATTCCAAATCGACAGATGATATTCTTGACTTCAAAATTTATCAACCGTTTTGTTGTACTCGTAGTTAATGGTTCGGCTTCCACCCATTTCATAAAGTAATCTATGGCCATGATTGCATATTTTGTTCCTCATTTGGCAATTGGAAGGCTTCCAATGATATCTATCCCCTACGTAGCGAACGGCCACGGACTCACCATTGTCTTAAGCTGATTTGGGTATCTTCACAATTGGTGTGCTTTGGGTATCTTCACGAATTTTTGACACCTGTCGCAGTGTCATGAATAATCAGCTGCATCCCGTTTCACGGTGGGCCAAAAATAGCCGTATCATAATATTTTCTTTGTTAGTGTTTGAACACCGGTGTGATCTCCACACTCACCCTCATGTATTTCTCCCAGTACACGCTTGATGTCGTCGTGTGCTATACACCGGAGCAAAGACATCGAAAATCACTGGCGATAAAGAACTTCATCTTGCATGACATATCTTGTGGCTTTACAAACCACCGCATGTCTTTCGCTCTTCTTTGCGGGATATGTTCCTTTTTGCAGGAAGTTCTTTATCGGCATCATCCATGATTCTCTCTCCGTCTTGGTTTCCAGTACCGGATCGACTTCCATCTGGTCGATGCTTGGGGACTCTAGTACTTCGATCGGAGCCATCTCTTTCTTTCTCGGATTGTCAAAGCTTGCCAACTTAGCTACCAGTCAGCTTTCTGATTTTCTATCCATAGGATGTGAGTTATGCTATAGTGTTCCAAGTTGTCCAACAACTCCTCTACTTTTTCAAAGTAAGTGATGAGTCGAGGACTCTTAGCCTGGAATTCCTTTTTAACCTGGCAAACGACAATCTTCGAATCACAGAAAATGTCTGGTGTGGTCACCCCTAATTCCTTAGT
This sequence comes from Allium sativum, assembly GCA_030737875.1. Lineage (NCBI taxonomy): Eukaryota > Viridiplantae > Streptophyta > Magnoliopsida > Asparagales > Amaryllidaceae > Allium > Allium sativum. The sequence continues at coordinate 297,642,899 of CM060911.1, read as the reverse complement.
GAGTTTCAGCCCGGAAATTAGGGCCTCGTATTCGGAATCATTATTGGTTGCAAAGAATTCTAACTGCAAAGCCTAATAAATTGATCGTCCTTCAGGAGGTGTCAAAACGACTCTGGCGCCAGATCGTCGATATTCTTAGCTCCATCTGTATATAATTTCCAAGGGCTAAATTTTAAATTCTGCTCTGAGGGGTTCGCTGTATCATCTAACACATCCTCCTCCAGGATCGTGACTTCAGCGATGAAGTCACCTAGTACTTGCCCCTTATCGATCTCCATGGTTGGAGGTTTAAGTCAAACCGACTTAGCTCAATATTCCATTTAAGCAATCGTCCGGATGCTTCAGGCTGCTGTAGTACTTGTCGGAGTGGTTGATCGGTGTGCACTACAGTTGGATAAGCCTGAAAATAATGACAAAGTTTTCGGGATGAAATCAGGAGGCTATAAGCAAATTTCTCTATTATTGGATAATTACGTTCTGTAGCCGCTAACTTCTTGCTTACGTAATATACCATCCTCTGAACTTTGTCTTCTTCGCGTACCAGGGCTGAGCTGATGGCATGAGATGACACTACGGATATAATCAATATTGTGAGTATCTTATCTGTTGATACGAAGTATTCTAGCGATCCCCACGATCCGAGTCCGAGCTGTTGGAATTGGAACAGGTTCGGCAGAAGATCACGAAATCTTGGTGATCTTCTCTATCTAATGAATGAGGAGTCCGTTTGGAAATTGTCCGCCCCGCGCCACCCCCCGAATATATGATTCAACATGAATCACACAGGGGTCGATTGATATAAACCTCTAGTAAAATACCCACCAGTACCCGTAACCCAGCGGATCCAATAAGTTTTGAAATGATTCTACACAGTCGGGGGTCCACTCGAAATTGCGTTTCCCTCGTTTGATTAAATCGAAGAAAGGAACACACTTGTCTGTGGCTTTAGAAATGAATTTGCTCAATGCCGCAACGTTCTCCGCCAAGCTTTGAACATCTCTGATTTTTCGTGGCTCTTCAATATTTCTAATTGTTGCAATCTAATCAGGATTAATCTTGATTCCACGTGAATTGACTAGGAAACCGAGGAATTTTCCTAATGCGACCCCAGATGAACATTTCAAAGGGTTCAGCTTCTTCTCGTATCGTCGTAGGATTCCAGATATCTCCGCCAAGTTGTTTGTATGATCGGACGACCGACTGGACTTAACAAGCATATCATCAACGTAAACATCCATTGTTCTCCCAATTTGATTATATAACATTCGGTTCACTAAGCATTGATAGGTGGCTCCGGCATTTTTCATCCCGAAAGGCATTACCACATAACAGTATAATCCCAAGTCCGTGATAAAACTGGTATGTTCTTGGTCTGGTACATGCATAGGAATCTTATTGTACCCTGAATACGCATCCATGAAGGAGAGAAGTTCGTGTCCCACCGTGGAATCTACCAATTGGTTAATGCTGGGGAATGGGAAGCTATCCTTCGGGAAAGCTTTGTTTAGATCGGAAAAGTCGATACATGTTCACCACTTCTCGTTGGATTTCTTGACTAGGACAGGGTTTGATATCCAGTCAGGATATGTTGAATCTCTAATGAATCTGTTGTCTCTTAACTTTTCCACTTCTTCCTTCGAGGATGCTGACCTTTCTGGGCCGAACATACGCCTTTTTTGTTTCACCTTAGGATGTTTTGGGTTTATGCTCAGTGAATGACTCATGATTGAGGGGGAATTCCACACATGTCTGCGTGGGTCAAAGCAAACACGTCAAGGTTTGCTTTCAAAAAATCTATTAATTCTTACATCCGGAAAGAATCCAAGTGAGATCCAATCTTCAAGATCTTTGTGGGGTCGTCATTATCGATTAGAATGTCTATGATAGATTTATTGGGTGTCGCCTTCCTGCTACCTGGTTCTTCGTCCTCTCTAGGATCGATATCTTCAGGCAGGTCGTCAGGAGACTCTCTTGGCGGCATTATCTTTAATTACTATGTTGAGTTCTCCTTAGCAGGAGGGGAAGTGCTCTTAGATTCTGCATCTTTTACGTTGCGCAGCATCTTTAATTCTGCCATATAGCAGGCGCTTCCAGTTACTTGATCGCCACGAATCATTCTCACTTCGGCTTCAGTTAGGAATTTCATTAACAGGCACCAGGGTGCGATGCAGATCCTAAACTCTGCAAGGGCCGGTCGGCCTAGGAAAGCATTGTAAGGTGAATCGATATCCATGATCACAAATTGGAGAATCCTTACTCTTCGGTGCTCTCCTTCCCCTAGCTCTACTGATAAATCTATCACTCTAATTGGTGCAGTTGATCCGTTAAAGCCATGAATCCACCCTTCACACGGTGTTTTCACCTACAAATGGCTCAAACACCAATGGTACGTGGACCGTACCTCACCAATATGGTTAGAAATTAAATGGAACCGCACTCAACAAAAATTAAAAAGTAAAAATGTGAGGAAATTAAAGTGGAGATGAGGTTTTAGAGTGGTTCGGCTCTAAGCTAGGCCTATGTCCACTGTGAAGGTAACTTGCATTATCATGACAGCGATTACAAGGCATAAAAACTCTCTTTATACATGCATTCTTTCTCTCTTTTGCAACATATACTCTCTTTCTCATGTGAGTCATACTTAAATTCGTGGAATTCGATGGAGAGATGATATGATCCGTGAAGGAGGAGGATAGGCTGGCGGTGGAGAAGAAGAGTGTCCTTGTTTGAGAGGAGGATGATGGATAATCTTCAATCTCTTAGCCACGTAGATGGTCTCAATGGATGCAATGGCCGAATGGATGAAAGGTCTTCCAAATGGAGATTATCACGATGGTTGAAGTGTAAGGAATGGTGGAGGAAAGAATTCGATAGCACTCCGTCGTCGCTAGGCATCCCCCTTGAGAAAACACTTTGACTTCGTGAAGCTAATTGAACAAGTCATCAAACCTTGGCAACAGATACTTGTTCTTCTTAGTCACCTTATTCAGCTCATAACAGTCCATACATAATCTTAACGAGCCATCTGCCTTGGTTGTAAATACAACTGGTGCTCCCCATTCGAAAACACTCCTCCGATTGAATCCCTTCCCTAGAAGGTCACGAACTTGCACCTCCAACTCTCGCTGTTCCTTAGGCTCCATCCGCCTAAGAGGCATAACGATTGGTATAGCACCTTCAACCAAATCGATCCTAAACTCGATCTCACGATGCGGCGTCAACCCTTTGACCTCATCAAATACATCCTCAAACTCTTTAGCGATCATCACTGATGACAGGTCTTCTTGTGGAATCTCAAGTGAATATAGATAACTCACGAAGACCCCGTCTTCGCGCTTACATCTAATCAACACCTTTCTCCCTTCCACATTCCTGACCCTTACCTCTAGCTTCTCGCAATTCACCCTTGTCGCATACCTCTTAAGCCAATCCATGCCCAAGATGATCCCAAACCCAGCGAAGTTAAGAACAAAGAAATCACACACAAAAGAGTAACCATGACTCGACAACACTAGACAACGACATATCATGCACAAACGGGACGAACCCCCAACTGGATTAGTCATGACCAATGGTTTATCACAAATCTCGGGTTCCAAACCCAAGCGGCAAACTAGCTCATTGCAAATGAATAAGTGCGATGCTCCAGTATCAAAAAGCACACAAACTGAAACACCATTAACAGAAAGAGTACCTTGCACCACGACACCCTTTCCCTTTTCCTCTGCAGTAGGAGCTCTTGAGGAAGTTGGCACGACTTCCTAAGCATATGCCTTCACAACCTACTTGCCCTTAGCTGATTCTGGACAATCTTTCTTCTCATTCCCAGGCTTCCCACACTTGAAGAACTTCTTCTTATTATTACCACCTTGTTGTGGCTTCTGTTGTTCGTTAGGTGCAATAACAAACATCTTCTTAGGAAACAGACTTTCATGCCTTAAAGCCTTCTCGATGATCTTTTCAAAGCTATCATCGAGGTGATCCACAAGCTGATACCCAAGGTATTCATCTAACGCCAAGACAAACTTCTTGTTCTTTGATAATGAGTATCCACATATGAACTAGCATACTTCGACAAAGCCTCAAAGTCAGAAATATAGCCAAGAACTGGGTGACCATTCTATTTAAGCTCCATGAATCTCTTAAACAGAAATGACTTTTGCATGGCGGAGATAAACTTTGCTTCAAACTTGTCTTGAAATTGCTACCATGAGATATCCTCTTCAGGGGTCTTAAGTGTGACAGAGTTCCACCAGTCCATCTCTCTGCCCACTAACTGCCTTGATGCAAGCTTCCTCTTTGTTGCATCATCAATGCCCAAATCCTTGAAGATCCTAACATAAGTATCTAGCCACCTTTGAACCTATTCAACTGGTTCAGTGCCCGTTGAATGGTTTTCCTCCTAGAGATGTATAATCCTTGCATAGCTTCGCAAAGTTCACAACCCTAGGCAACTAAAATCCTATGTCTACCGTAGCCACCACTGGAGCAGGGACCCTTCGCATGAATGCCTCCATCATGGCTTCCAACATGGTAGGGTAGTCTGGTTCGCAGCCATTTCCCCCTCCAGTGTTAGGTGCCCTAGCAACACTTCTTGTATAACATCGACTCATTCTAAATCTGCGAACTAGAATGATTAGCCACTTACAAGATAAGTTGCTAAAGAAGTACAAACACTACTATACTATATAGTATCATATAGTATACACCCAACTGAAATCTACAAGTACGTCTCTCATACGTGATTGCATATTTGAACTTTGGCCAAAATCGTTGACCAGAGCTCTAATACCAAGTGTGACGACCGCCTACAGCCCCCGCACAAAACAAGAGGAATAATGCACTGAAAGGTGTTTCAGGCAGCTATGGACGATCATCAGAGTAGGTAAACACATCGGAACCTGTCGTAGAACTCACAGCGCAAGGATTAAATATAATAGAACATATACAACAGGTAATAGTAGTGAAGCATCATATAGCAACTTTTCAAACTTTCACAACATCCTGAAATATTACCCCAACATCTTAGAGAATATCAAGTATGTACATAAGGCCTCACTACAGAACTCATAAAGTAACTTGAACAGCGGAAACAGAAATACTAGATAGTAGTAAAGATAATACGCCTGCCTCCTACACGCCATCGATCAGCATCATCGTCCTCACTAAAGCATCACCTGTCACCTGCTACTCAGTCTACCCATCCACAACTGGATGAACAGCCCAAGGTAACAAGAGGAAACATAAAACCTTGGGTCAGACAACAGTCTTAGTGAGCGATAAAACAGGTAACAACCTAATCAATATAGTATATGAGAATGGATAGATAAACATACTAATCTACCCACAACACCAGAGAAGAACTCAACCCTATCTTCCCCACATCGGACAGTGATAGCCTTTACAACAACAAGTCAACCGTTGATTCATGGAAACCAGAACATCCATTCAATCATGATAAGCACTCCTAACATCCAGATTATGGATCTCACATAAATCATCCTAATCGAATTCAACATCCCTTGAGCACAAGCCCCAGAGGCCTAAACCAATATCAGACAAGCACCCAAAGAACATCTCCTTCGATGTTGAATAGTCTACGTGAGACGGTACAAACAAGGAAACCAATCATCCATGACAGACTCTGGCTATCACTACTAATCCTGCTTTGAAACCATCGTTAATCGTATGACGGCCAAGCTTGCCATATGTCAAGGGCTAATGGTAACCCCAGTTATATCACAAGCTCACAAGTACAACCTTGACAATGTCCAACCTTGACAACTAGGCCTTTCTACAAGACCCAGGGTACTCGACCAACAACCTTCTGGTTTTTTAGGTGCCCCTATTATACCCCTGCTTTGAGCCTGCTAGAACTTATGACAATGATAATCTCTCGTCCTTCTCATCTCTAGTCATCCAACCCAATGACTTTTCATAGCTCAAGCAACCTTCTCGAACAACCATTATCCACCAACTTACGACCTTTGAGTTGCCACCTTCCTCGTTGGTCTATACCGATCAACAAACACATTCAACACTTCGAATATTCCCCACTTGAATGCTCCTCAAAGTTATCACCATTATCGACTCAAAAACAAGCTTCGTTCGGTCGACAATGTTTAGATCTTGAACCCCTTAGATCTTACTCCTTAGGTCTTACTCCTTAGGTCTTGATCCTTAGGTCTTGCCCCTTAGGTCTGGCTCCTTAGGTCTTAAAACGACCTAAGACCTAACGACCTAACGACCTAAGACCTAAAGACCTAAGCCTAACGACCCAACTCCTTAGGTTTAAAAACGGCCTAAGACCTTAGACCTAAATCCTTAGGTCTAAAAACAACCCAAAACCTTAGATCTAAGTCCTTAGGTCTAATAAAAACCCAAGACCTTAGGTCTAAAAATGACCCAAAACCTTAGATCTAACTCCTTAGGTCTAAAAACGACCCAAGACCTTAGATCTAACTCTTTAGGTCTAAAAATGACCCAAGACCTTAGATCTAACTCCTTAGGTCTAAAAATGACCCAAGACCTTAGATCTAACTCTTTAGGTCTAAAAACGACCCAACTCCAGATCTAACCAAATTAGCACCAAACTTGACTAAATCTTCGTGAAACAACAACAGCGCTTTAAACAACTGATCTAAGTCATCCAAATCAGTCATAACCAATTCACAAATCAATAACAACATCAAAATGACAATTATCATCATTAAATCATAAAAATTGCTCTAAATCACGATAAATGAACGTATGAACTAAAATTATGGATCTAACTAGCATAAACATATGAGATATCATAGAAATTACCGGGTTTAAGTTGCCAAGTTAGATCCTATGGTGGTTCTTATGAAAATACACTTACCATGATGTAGATCTAGGTGAAAACAACTCTAAATGATGAAAACTACGATCAAACACCCATATACTTGATTGAATCCGCGTGAGAGATGCATATCACTCACCAACCCTTCGATCTAGCTTAGAAATAAATAAATATGAATCTGGACGGTGGAGAGCTTGCTTCAATCTACTCGATTTAATGAGATCTCCCTTGAAACGGTGTAGATCTAGCCTCAAATGGTGCAGATCTTCTATTCTCTTAGCTTTAATGGTTGAAAGAATAAAGGAATGGAGGATCCCTTGGCTCTTCCAAATGAGAGAATGGAGAAAGTAAACTCTTTCCCATGCCTCTTATCCCCTATTTATAGCCTTCCACTAGCCCACTGATGGGCCTATCCAAATCAGCCCATTATGGCTTACCAAACTTGGACATCCAACTAAAACAGTGATTTCTCCCAAACAGCTAAGCCAAATCTTTGGTGTAACCACTCTGTGGAAAGGCAAACATCAATTCCTTTCCAATAGCACATGTCTCATCCTCTGATTCGACATGAGTCAAAAGTTATGCCTTGTACAAGACTGACAAGGGTAAAATGTTCACAAATAAAAGTGGTAAAAATTATGGACATATCTCACATCCCCATAAGCCACATATTAAAATATGAGAATGATCTAACTCTCAAGGAATAAAATATAAATATTTTATGATCCTCCGATACGTAAAATACGGGCTGTTACAGTTTTTAAATCTGGATCTAAACCTGTACCTGCTAAGAATCTAACTCATAATTAATCGGTCCTGTTATTACATGTACACCTGATCTACTGCTCAGTTCTTATATGCCTATTTCTTCTATCAAATGCCCATCTCTGTTATTATATGCTTATTTTGTTTTATGCCTATTCGTTTTACTCTCTCTCTCTCTCTCTGATTCCCTTTTTCTTTTTATAGCCTAAGTTACCTTCGAGCCTAGACCGATATCGGTGAAATATGCGCACGAACGAAATGGGGTTAAATTGGGAATGATAAATTTAGAGGCATAACTTGTACTATGAATCATGACTGCGATTTGGGGGCATAAGCTATACTGTGAAATATCACTAAAATTTGGGGGCATATCTTAGACTCTGTATTATGACTTGTGATTTGGGGCATATAAATCTATAGACTTAACTTAAAGATTAAGAAAAATATGTTAATGAAAAGGTAAGTAACCTATGAAACATGTTAGGGGTTATGCATACCTGTTAACATGTAATACTTAATCTGCTTAATCTATGGGGGTTATATACATATAAATCTATTAATCTGTGGCTTGTTTAATTTGTGGGTAGGGTTAAGTAAACATGTTGAACTTGTAGGGGGTTATAAGAACCCGTTAAACTTAACCTGTTTTATCTATTGGAGTTATGCGGGCTTGTTAATTTGTTGGGCATAACCTATCAAAATCCTAGTTAGTTGGGGATGAAAGCCTAAGGGGTGGCTTGTGTCGTCTGTTATGTGGGGGCCATATCAGTCATTAACCCATTCTGGTATTAAAGGGGGGACCCCGCACTAGGTAGGGGTCAGGGCACGCTTACTGAACTGATTATAAGAGGTTCATTTCGGGAGAGGTGTTCTGATGGCGCATTCCAACGGAGTCATGTGCGTGCATGGGTCTGGCTTGCTTGAGAAAATAAGACGCTATAACACCAGTAAATAGATTTGTGTCCTTCTGATGGTTGCCACTTTAGGAAGTAACACACCCTATTGTGGGGCCAACACAGGGTATTTACATGGTAGGGAGCCGATCGCTGGGGGTAGTAATTAGGGTACCTGTTATCTTTGTTTAGGTACCTATTATTTTTGTTTGGTGTAAAACATGCTACTAAATGTACACCTAAGTCTACCACTTATGTTTCTGTTGGGATCATTCTGTTTCTGTTAAGTAATGGGAAAACACTTAATCCGGTATACTAGTATTGGTGCAGAGAAAAGTAATTGAGAAACATAATTTATCCTGTTTATTCTATTTATCTTGTCCATCCTGTTCATACCTGTTATATGATATTGTTATCTCTCATCCAGTTTATATGCTTGTCATGATACTTTTACTTATTTATATGCTAAAAGTCACTGGTCTCGCCAGACTTTATGTCTGACCCGTTTTGTTTCCTTTTCTCTCTCTTCCTCCCCCCCCTCAGGTTCTTAGGGTGGGAACACTCAGGCTTGATTAGGACTCTCTCTTCTGTTTTGCTTGGATTTGGATTTGCTTTGATGTATCGCTTTGACTACCATGTCTACTTGTTTATGGCTACTTATGGGGATTATGATTTATTCAGTTCTATACTCTGATGGTTTTTAGTGCAAGACAGATGTCTTTATTTGATGTATTTTGTTCTAGTATTTCAGTATGATGTTGTAACTGGATTTTGAGACCATGGATGTTTTCTGTTGGAATATGAAGTTTTAAGTTTCCGCTGCTATTTTATATACCTATCTTGTGAGATTATGTTCTGTTTACCTATAACGCTTCACGGAACTTAATGCGTTCTGTTTAAAAAGTGACATTAATGGACGTGGGGTGTCACACCGATCCACGGCGGTAAGGACTGTATTTGGAATATAACACATTAATCACATCAGCAAATCACAGAACATAGCATAATACACAAAATCAGAGAAAAATTTACATCATCTTACATCAGTGGAAATAAACATCATCATCAGATTTACACAGTACAATAGGATCATACTTAGTACATATCAAGTTTCGGGTAACACATAATTATACAGCGGAATTAAAAGATAGTAAGTTTGCAACGAAATCAAATATAATTAACATAAGAGAGTGTTTCAAAAGTTCTAAAGAGAATGATAAAAAGTCCATCATTAGCTCCATCCAAAATAGCACCTATAGCTACGGTGCACATCCAAAAGAAAGCAAATAACCTGATCACTTGGTTGCCCATGTAAAATTATGGGCACCCGGGTTTGTAAGGGAAAAACAAACTATGAGTCCGTCATGGGACCGGTATGAAAAATCCTACAATTACTTAACTTATTTAAAAATAAGGCATATCACGGGCCATGCCGTATGACACAGAACGGGTTTACTCCACTCTATTGCCGGTGTATAAAAATAAATAAAATAAAACAATGCAATGCCTTTTAGAAAAATGAAGTCGTTATAAGACTCAGGTCCCATCACACAATGCAACGCAAGCCAGAGGATAGAGTTTTACCTTATAATGGCCAAAAATGCTTGGTACAAGGATAAAAAATCATTTGATATTATTTTTAGTGTCTAGGTGTTTAAAAACAATTCCAACGTAAATGTATCAATCTTAGATGGGATAGTACCCCATCCTGTTATGTCGCTATATAGGTTTACAACTAAAATCATGAAGTCGTGTATTGGAATTTGGATTTCCGTCAAGAGCCGAGGCAAGGGATCTCTCCTTACCGATTCTGACTATCTCTAGCAAGATGTCCAGGATCACAACTACGGGAACCCCTTGGATCGGCAGGGCTGGTCCACTCTTATGTTTGTGGATTAGTTATTCCTGAACAATACGTTTCCCGGTCCTATCTGACCTAAAATCTGGTCAGTACGCCGACCATATTGGCCTTATGCGGGCATATTTTAGGTGCCTCGCTATCCAACATCCACATAAGTAAATATGCATCGGCTCTATACCATGGCACTACTTCTAGCTAGAAAGAAACGAACGTTCTCCGTGTTGTCCCCCATCCTGTTTTTGACTCATATCGGGGTGTGAAGCTCGCGATTTAACCCTATACACAAAGCTATGTTATATTAAATCCGTGCTTTGATCCTCATCCATAAAGCTATGCTTTTCAACAAAAGCTTTGATCAATGCATCACAACATGCCACCCAGTCATTCCAGATTATACAACTGATAACTACCAATATATAACCTCTAAGATCATACGTCTCAGAGAAGGGTGTTAAGCTAAGAGAATAAATTCTTCGCCGCCAAACAGTTATATTTTAGCGGAAGTCAAAAAATACACTTCAGAGTACCGCGTCGGACATACAATCCATTTACAGGTCTGTTCTGGGTCTGAACAAAACCGGAGGCACCTTATTCCTCATCCCATATGTCCAATACAGGAGAGAGGTCCTCGCTTATCCAGACAATCAACAAGTACGTCCTGACAACCACCAATGTAACCCATTCAAGGGAGCTACCCAAATCCAGGGCATTAGTAGTAATCAATTCGATGTGAAAATTGCCAGTGTTGCACCGTCTCCAATATCTTTGACTTTTAATCGTCGTTTAATTATTTGAAATGGGTTAAACCCGCTCTTTTCAAATTATTCTCCCATAAATAAATCTAATCGAATTCTTATTTGAATT